>CM065732.1:12822925-12872925 GCA_033310375.1 Conus canariensis
AGCTGCTTCTGGAAACGGTTCATAGATGACATTTTCCTGTTGTGGACGAAACCTCAGGAGGAACTTGATCAGGTCATTGAATTCATCAACACTTTCCATCCCACTGTCAAGTTCACCTATCAGTCATCAACTGTCTCCATCCCCTTCCTGGACATCAACATCATCCTCAAGCAAGGCTTCCTCCATACAAATCTTTTCTCAAAACCAACAGACGCCCATGCATACCTACATGCTTCATCTTGTCATCCCAGGTATGCAAAAACAACATACCATTCAGCCAGATGCTACGCGCTCGCAGGTTATGCTCAACGGATGAAGCCTTCACCCTTCGCTGCCAAGAGATCGCCAAGCGCTTTCGACGTAGAGGATACAGTACCTACACCATCCAGAAAGCCATTGAAAGAGTCAGCAGCATCCCATGTAATGAGACCGTCGAAATACAGGCCCCATACTCCCAAGAAGAGGGTCCCGTTCATCATACTCACAACCCTGCCAACCCTCCTCTACGTCAGTGGCTGCAACAACAGCAACCAGCCTTACATGAAAGCAACAGGATGAGACAAGCCATGCCAGAGCTCCCCATAGTAAGAGAAAGAAATTCAACTAGACTACGAAACATCCTCATGTCTTCCATGCTTCCTCCACAAGAACCCTCCACTAACAACCCCGGAAGCCACAGATGTACTAGAAAACGCTGTGTCATCTGTAAGGAGCATGTAGTAGAGACACGTCAGTTCACCAGTGATGTTAGAGGCAAGACATTTGCCATTCGCCATGAGATGTTCCTGCAGCTCAAGAAACATCGTGTACCTGCTCTACTGCACCAAATGCAAGGGAGCTCAATACGTAGGAGAAACACGCGACTCGCTCAAACAACGCTTCTACTTACATAGGTCACACATCCAGAACAATACAGACACCCACGTCACACATCATTTCAACATGCACAACCACTCACTTCAAGACATGCGTTGTATGCCAATTGAAAAACAGTACATAGACAGTGACATTCATAGAGACCTCAGAGAAAAATTCTAGATTCGTAAACTACAAACAACGCATTCACAAGGCCTGAACACACAAGACTAATTATTAGTTACACGTACTGAGTTCCCTTGCATTTTATAGTGACTCGGTTGTTCCCTCTGGCACAACTAACAAAATGAAAACCCGAGAGAGAGAGAGGGGAGAGAGAGAGAGAGAGAGGAGAGAGAGGAGTAGAGAGAAAGAGGAGAGAGAAGAAGAGAGAGGAGAAGAGACAGCAGACAGACAGAGAGAGAGAGCAGAGAAGAGAGAGAGAGAGAGAAAGACAGAAGACAGGAGACAGAGATAGAGGGGGAGGGGGGAGGGAGGGAAAAGGAGAGGAGCAGGGAGGACAAGATAACGTCGGGGGAGGGTGTAGTTATACTGTGCGCGTGGGTGATGACAAAATATACCACAGGATGCGTGTGTTAGACTTTTGCACCACTTGGTGATGACATTTACTGTCATGACGCAAGTTTTCTTTTGGCATCGACCTAATGATGTCACTCCACTTTTGATGTGATTACACAGTCTGTCGTCCTTGAAAAAGGGCAGCCGCTCGAAATATTGGATTATATTTGTTTACATTGCTTGTTTCCCTTTTTACTTCAATTTTCTCTCTCTCTCTCTCTCTCTCCCCTCTCTCTCTCTCTCCTCTCTCTCTCTCTCCTCTCTCTCTCTCTCTCTCTCACACACACACACACACACACCACACACACACACACACACACACACACACACACACACATCTGATGAAAGTTTTCAGTTTTAAACGAATATGTCGTGACTTCCAAACCTCTCTTTAACATTTGCTTGTGGCTTTATGACTCTAAACGTCCTTGACAGATTAGAATCTGATCATTTGCCTCATTTCTTGTGTTTTGATAATGAAACACACATAACATCCATCAGGAATTCTCTGTGTGTGTGTGTGTGTGTGTGTGTGTGTGTGTGAGAGAGAGAGAGAGAGAGAGAGAGAGAGAGAGAGAGAGAGAGAGAGAGAGGAGAGAGAGAGAGGGGGAGGGGTCTGATTATATTCTGAGGCAAGATTGAAGGTTTTGTGAGAGTGCCTTTGATTTCCATATGTTTAAGATCACGGGTGGACGCCTGGCTTTCTAAATGGATCTTAAACTTAGACTGCTTTACTCCATGCGCACACGACAGGCTGTACACATATTATCACCAAATGTGACACTATGGTATTGCGTATCTGTGGTTCTTAATCCTGGCACACTGCTGCGCGCGCGCGCGCGGGCTCGCACACACACCACACACACACACACACACACACACACACACACACACACACACACACACACACACACACACACACACACGCACACACACACACACACACACACACACACACACACACACACACACACACACACACACACGCACGCACGCACGCACGCACACACACACACACACACATACACACACACACACACACACACACACACACACACACACACACATGTTTAAATAATCATGGTGTACGTGAAAACGACAGTGAAAGAGACAAAGTCAGAGAAGTCAGACGCAAGTGACCTTTTTTTTAGATACCATTGACGCGACAGTTTTTGTTCGTGGACACAGGGAAGAACTCATCAAGTTAGAAGAGAACAAACAGGAAAATATTCGTCAAATTAAAAGAGCAAATTTATTTTTATATGCTAAATAGCAATAGTTTATCACGAGGTTAAAGTTTCCTTTTTTGCAAATATGACAATTCATATAGCTCGACATGAAATATGCTTAAAGAAATAGATCAAATAATGTTGTTTGCACAGATGGTAGATCACTGCGTTAAAACAATTTGCCTTGAATTGAACTTCATATTTCAATGCAACTGAATATTTTCAAAGCAAAAAAGGGGTTGACAAGCATGTTATTCAGAAAAAGAAGTTTGCCTTTCAATAATACAAACGAACCCTTACCATTTGTTTAACTTCATATTTCTAAACAATGTGTCTGGCAGTCCAAGTATTGTCGTCATTATTTGAAGTCTCTCCACCTTACTAATGCCTCTTCTTCCTCCCGGTTCCCTTCTCCCAACATATTCCATTCTCTCCGAGTCAGCACACTATACTCATCAGAACAGGAGTCGGGCAAGGGTATGCTGCTGCAAAATGGTGCAAGGAAAACATTTCTGTGGGTGTTTCTTCCTTTGGGAAGAGAGAGAGAGAGAGAGAGAGAGAGAGAGAGAGAGAGAGAGAGAGAGAGAGAGAGAGAGAGTGTGTGTGTGTTTCTGCTGTAAAACTAAAACAGTTATTCGGTTACTAAATCCTGCAGGTTGTACATGCATCTCAAACATTTCCAAACCTGTAAACAAACACAGCCGATTTGACAGCACAGAGAACAATGCATAGACATGTGACATCCGCATTCGAAATGGCATTGGCATTTCATTGCAATGATACCGTTTGCTTAGACTGGTGTTCTGTGGTGTGCACATTGTTTTATAGAATAGCCCATAATCACATGGGCTTGCAAAAATGAAATTGTTAAAACCACTAAAAGTTCTGCATAAATTAATAAAATATCACATAATCCACATAGCTTCCATATGCCAGTACAATAGTAACAGGGAGAAACAATAGTAACAGGGAGAAAAAGAGAATACAGGGAGAGGAGAGAGAGAGAGGAGAGAGAGAGAGAGAGAGAGAGAGAGAGAGAGAGAGAGAGAGAGAGAGAGAGAGAGAGAGAGAGAGAGAGATTTGGGCATGGTAGGCTCTGGGATGATGGTAGGGCTCATTCGTAGACCACGGAGAGAAAAGGAAGACAGAAATTGAACATATTTATCGTAGTGGAGGCATACGTAGTTTACGCTTATTTCCCTTGATTGAGATTTGGCTTCTTGCAGTGGCTTTTGAAATGCTTCCGATACTTTTTAAAAATCAGATATAACTCCGTATTTTGTGACTACAGCGCAAAACCGGAATGTGAAATTCTGGAATTATTATCATTTTAGTTTCCGAGAGAAAATAAGAATGTGACAGTAGCCACGTTTGTCAAACTGGTCTCCCATGTCAAACAATTGTCACTTAATGGAACTGAGGGACGGAAACTATTCGCTGAATCTACATGTACCCCATAGGGGTTCACGTAATACTATTAAGGTAGATAAGAATTTCCAACATCCTATTCCCGGAAGAGTAAGATAATCAAAAACGGAAAATTTCACCCCAGTAACGAAGTTAAAAGCAAGTGTTTAACAGCTGGGTGAATAATGTTTATTAAACAAATGAGACTGCCGTGCATAACAGACAGACGTACACACACAAAACCGGAAACACATTATTTGCACATACACATTGACAATTAACATACGAACCATCGTTTTGTTGATCTTTATGTTACACTGGCTCATTATCATGTTTCCAGTCCCCGTCCTTCCGAAGAAACTCGACTCAAAGAGGAACGAAAATGAAATCCAACTTAGAACGAATGTCCGGTCTTCATGTGGGTAAAATATCAGCCTAAACAGGCAACACCAACTGTTGCTGGAATGAATCCCAGAAGCAACAGGGCAGGAGAAATGTGACAGCAGAAATGCATATTGGAGTTGTGACATGAATGCGGCCCCACACTGTTAGAGTGCAGGAAGTTCAAGATTAACACATCGATATAATTGACAACAATTGTTCCCAGTGAGCGACCAAATAGTCTGGTCACACAAGGAGATGGAACATGCATGACATGTGTCAAGGAATGGCCTGTGTGATGCCAGGGAGGTTACACTGTGAGGGAAAACATGCAGCACAGCCTCACTGCCTTGAGAGAAAGCATCAGGAAGACCCTCATTATGTTGAGAGAAAGCATCAGGAAGACCCTCATTATGTTGAGAGAAAGCATCAGGAAGACCCTCATTATGTTGAGAGAAAGCATCAGGAAGACCCTCAATATGTTGAGAGAGAGAGCATCAGGAAGACCCTCATTACGTTGAGAAAAAGCATCAGGAAGACTCTCATTTTGTTGAAAGAAAGCATCAGGCGAAGCCTCATTATGTTGAGAGAAAGCATCAGGAAGACCCTCATTATGTTGAGATAAAGCATCAGAAAGACCCTCGTTATGTTGAGAGAAAGCATCAGGGAGACCCTCATTACGTTGAGAAAAAGCATCAGAAAGACCCTCATTGTGTTGAGAGAAAGCATCAGGAAGACGTTATGTTGAGAGAAAGCATCAGGAAGACCCTCATTGTGTTTAGAGAAAGCATCAGAAGACCCTCATTATGTGAAGAAAGCTCAGGAAGACCCTCATTATGTTTAGAGAAAGCATCAGGAAGACCCTCATTATGTTGAGAGAAATCAACAAGCAGAGCCTCATCGTTTTGAGAGAAACAATCAAGCAGAGCGTCATCATGTGTGGAAAGAGAGACAGAGACAGAGACAGACATGAAATGTGTTTGTATGTGAGAATCATATAGCCTAGATAGCACAGCACTGACGTGTATTACTTTAACTCATCGTAGGATGGATTGATAAAGATAGCTAGCTATACGGATTCGTGCAGAAAAAAATAATGACGTGAACCTTTACAGGACACAGACAGGCTCACCAATAACATCGTTACAGACGTTTGCTTCTGTTGAACACCATCTGCAACGTTGCAAAAATGGGTTTGATGCACATGGCTGGAACAATATTTTGTAAATCATCTGGGACCTAAAATGTAAGTAAATCTACAGTTGCATATCTTTTGTGTCAATCCTAAAGCACAAAACATTGTGCAAAATTCAGTCTTTCATTTGATGACCATATCAGCATGTAGAGTCGATCTTCATGACATCATAGTTGTTGTCATGGTTGGTATACCTAGGGCGTTCACCTTTTCTGTTTTCTTTTTCTTTTTTTCTTTTCTTGTTTTTGTGTTTTTCTTTTGTCTTCATAACAACCCTGCCCGACTAGTGTGGTTTCAACGCAATCCTGCCAAAGTAGTTTTCTTTCAACGCAATCCTGCCAAAAGTAGTTGTCTTTCAACCCAATCTTGCCAAAGTAGTGTGTTTTCAACGCAGTCCTGCCACAACAGTGACTTTATTTTTGTTGTTTTGTTTTTGTTAACGCAGCCTCGGCAAAATAGAGTTCGTTCCTCTCAGCTCTGCCACAAGAGTGTTCGTTCATTTGAACACTGCCAAAAAGTGTACTTTCATCTCAACCCTGCCAAAATAATATTCTTTCATCCCAAATCCACCAACATGTTCTTCGCGCATCTGAACTCTGCCACAATAGTGTTTGTTTTTTTCATCACCAATCTAACAAAATAATGTTTGCGCATCACAACACTGCCAAAATATGACAGGGAGTCTGCCTAACTGCTCCGTGTATGTGATCACATGTGTCAAGCGGTGGTAAGTGCTGCAACATCCCTTCATGGCAAGAGCAATGGTTTTCACCATTTATTGGAGAGAAGTAAAAAAAATCCAAGTTATTTTCCAATTTTTGGCCATAGCCGGAGACTGATCTTCGCAAACCTACCTTTGAAAGCTACTACTCATGACACCGACTTGCAATAACTATACTTCATGTCCTTTAGAAAAAAAATCAGACAATGTTTTCTATTTTCTGACCCAAAATGCAAGCAAGACACAGTTTCAAATATACAATGATGTACAATTTATACAGAAACAGTGTTAGTTACTGCCATAGAAACAGGCACACAGATTACAGTGTTCACAATGTTTTGTCCTGTAATCTGTGTGTCTGTGTCTGTGGCTGGTTTGTCCTGTAATCTGTGTGTCTGTATCTGTGGCTGTTTTGTCCTGTAATCTGTGTGTCTGTGTCTGTGGCTGTTTTGTCCTGTAATATGTGTGTTTGTATCTGTGGCTGTTTTGTCCTGTAATATGTGTGTTTGTATCTGTGGCTGTTTTGTCCTGTAATCTGTGTGTCTGTATCTGTGGCTGTAACTAACACTGTTTCTTTTTTTTAAGTGTTGCTTCATGTTCCGCCCTCAGTCACCTCGTTTTGAAACATACAATGGTGTCCAAAGACAATAAGGTACACAACATAGAATTCCCCAACTTCCAAAGTGTTATGCACTGACTGACAATATGTTAACTAACATACTCTTGAAACATCATTACAAGGTTTTCAAAGAGAGAGAGAGAGAGAGAGAGAGAGAGAGAGAGAGAGAGAGAGAGAGAGAGAGAGGTGAAAGCAGGGTGCTTCTGGAGGTATGAGACAATAGGATGGTAGAGGAGCTTATTCATAGTGGACGAAGAGGGGAAAATATATTGACGTTTCTTGCACAGGAAATATTTGTGGTTATGATTATCTCCCTTGACTGAGGCTTTCTTTTTTCTTAATTGATTTTAGATTTTGATAATGCTGTTTATAAGTCTAAATGGAAGACCAAGTTTCCCTGCATATTTTGTGACCATAGGTTAACAATTAAATTTGAACATCTGGAATTACTTTCATTTTGGCATATGAAAGAAAATAAAACTATCATAGAAGCAAATTTTATTAAACCAATTTCTAGTGTGAAGCAAGTGGTACTTAATGGGTCTGAAGTATGGAAGCGCTGTAAGCGGTGAACCTTATTGCATCCTGTAGAGATTCATGCAGTTGGCTCTGTGGGTAGGTAACGAGAGCTCATCTTCTGATGGGTGTTGACCTACTTCTGTTGACCCGTCCTCGGATGGGATAGAACAAAACCAGCAAAAATAGAACATCGCACGCCAACCAGCGTGTGACATCACCGTGAGTGTATAGTTATCATGCTGAACATGCAAGGAAATTAAATGGCTATGCTATTGTTTGAAAGTATTGCTGTGCGCATTGCATGTACAAATAACACACTAACGTTGCATGTTACTGATGATCAATCTTTGTTTTATTGGAACGAACCCTGTCCCTGCATCTTTAGCGGAATTGATAGTCTTGATATACACACGAATATCAAAGCCACAGCTAGAAATGGACACAGCACTCTATAGAGCAATGTTGCTAGCCATACAGGAAAGGGGGGGGGGGGGCTGTGTTTGGTTTTTATGTTGCTTACCTTTTTGTGTGCCATGACACACTTGCACGACAGAAATCTGATGGCTCCCAATACATTCATTCTCTAAGAGCCAACATTATACTCATAAGGAAAGGAGTGGGGCAAGGAGGAGTGCAAAATAATGCCAGAAAAACACTCCTTTCGGACGTGTGTGTGTGTGTGTGTGTGTGTGGCGCGCGCGCACGTGATTCTATGACGGAAATCTAAGCAGTTCTGATGTAAGAACTCTTGCATTTATCCGGTAACTAAATTTCGCAGGTCGCAATCATTTCTGAACCCGTCCACAAACAGACGCGATTCACCAACCACAAAGAGCAACGTAAGTGACCTCTGCATTCGAAATGAATCCTAGCCGTTTGACTAAAATAGTAGGGTTTATTTAGACCAATGTACTGCAGCGTGTTTATTGATTTATAAAGTAGCCCATTGAAAATGGGCTCGCACAAAATAGCGTGTTTGTGAAGGTGCATTGATAAAAACAAAAACAACAAACACAAGCAACAAATAAGAAATCACGTAACTCACTTTGCGTTCATGTACCAATACAATAGATAAAGTTTACAGAAAAAAAACCACTTTTACAAACAAATTATTTCTGGAAAAGTCTTTTCTTGCTTTGATTAAATATACAAATTATTCTAAATACACGGATCTCTTCCAAACCATCCCCAAGGATATTCTGATTTAAATAGATCGTAAGCTACAAATATTATTTAAGACATTTGGAAACAGAGCAGAGAAATTAAACTGTAACAAAAAGGGAGACAATAAGTCAGTTATGTCCTAAAGCTCTTTCTGTCCTTTATGTCATATTTTCCATGCTCTCGTTTTAATTCTCTCTCTCTCTCTCTCTCTCTCTCTCTCTCTCTCTCTCTCTCTCTCTCTCTCTTGTCTGTCTGTATGTCTGTCTGTCTGCCAGTCTGTCTGTCTGTCTATCCCCCCCCCCTCCAATGTGTTTGTGTGAGTGAGTGAGTGAGTGAGTGTGTGTGTGTGTGTGTGTGTGTGTGTGTGTGTGTGTGTGTGTGTGTGTGTGTGTGTGTGTGTGAAATCCTCTTCATGAAAGCAAAATTTGCGCAGGCACAGGAATTCAGACCATGAAATGCTTTGGTATGTGGAAGGTTGATGGGATATGCGTAGTGTAGGTATGAATACACATTAGTGGGTTTATAGAAGACTGATGCTGTGGGCAGTCCATCACTCAGGGACGTTGTGATTTCCAGGAAGTTGACAGACAAGGAAATAGAGTATGTAAATGTGATGGATGGATGGAGGGCCTGAACAGTTGCAGAGGACTTGTTCTGGCATGGCTAGGGCTCCTGGCCTTTTGTAGAGCTGTGGTGTGAGGTCTGTATGGGAGGTTAGTCAGCGGTGTTCCAGGTGTCCCACGAAAAGGCAGGCACAGTGTGCAACACCACTGATATGCCAGAACAGACATGTGAGAAAATTTGGGTGGTGAATTCAAGGGTTCTAATGGTGAGGCCATATTCTGGAAGCTTTGTATGTGGGGGTGCTGGTAAGGCGGGTGATTGTTAAGAAAGAAAGTAAGGGCTTTCAGTCAGTCAGCATGAGAGATAGAAGTGTAAAAGGTAGACAACATCCTGTTATCAAAGCAGGTATAAGAACAGAACTTGAGAAGGGAGGAATTCTGCAATACAAGCACGTGCCCATGTTCACCACCTTTGCAACATTACGGGGCTGATGTTTGGCACGTGCCTGTTTTCACTCCATGGGTGCTGTGGACACTGCCCTTCAAATGACCCACTGGATGGTGGTTATGGAACGCACGCCAACCCCCCCCCCCCCCCCCCCCGCGCCGGACCGCCCTACCCCCCCCCCCAAAAAAAAAAAAAAAAAAAAAATCAAGAGCAATGAGCTTTGATTAATATGTCTCTTTCGCTTGGCACAGTTTCAACATGTTGAAGGAAGGAGTGATTTGGTATCAGAGGGTAAGGCCAGTCTGGATTTACTGTCACGATGGTGGATTTGGTTACGTGCCCTTTTTCTCCCCGTCAGGACATGATTTCAGGAATTAAACAGATCGATACAGAACATACGAATTATGTCTTTTAACGATGTTTGTAATATGTTCAGCCAAAAGCAATCGTCCAGTCCCTGCCCCTTGAGAAGTCTGAGCTCTCTTGATTTAAATACGTACGAAAATAAGGCCGCAGATGGAAACTGACAGAATTCTCCATAGAACACCTTCACCTTTCACACTGTAGAAAGTGGAATAATAGATATGGATTTTATTTACGAGTCACTACAGATTGCTAGAAGGTGAACGGTACAGACAACGAGAGAGAGAGAGAGAGAGAGAGAGAGAGAGAGAGAGGGGGGGGGCAGACAGGCAGACAGACAGGCAGGCAAAAAGACAGATACAGAGAGAGAGAGAGAGAGAGAGAGAGAGAGAGAGAGAGAGAGAGAGAGGCATTTGGGCATGGTAGGATCTGGGATGATGGTAGGGCTGATGCGCAGACCACGGAGAGAAAAGGAAGACAGAAAGTGAACATATTTATCGCAGTGGAGGCATACTTAGTTTACGCGTATCTCCCTTGATTGAGATTTGACATATTGCTGCAGCTTTTGAAATGCTTCCTATACTTTTAAAGATCAGATTTAACTCCATATTTTCTTACTACAGCGCAAAACGGAATGTGGAATTCTGGAATGATTATCATTCTAGTTTCCGAGAGAAAATAAAAATGTCATAGTCGCCACGTTTGTCAAACTGATCTCCCATGTCAAACAATTGTCACTTAATGGAACTGAGGGACGGAAATTATGTGCTGAATCTACAAGTACCCCATAGGGGTTCACGAAATACTGTTAAGGTAGATAACAATTGCCAACATCCTATTCCCGGACGAGTAAAATAATCACAAACGGAAAATTTCACCCCAGCAACAAAGTTAAAAGCAAATGTTTACCAGCTGGGTGAATGATGTTTATTAAACAAATGAGACTGCCTTGTATAAAAGACAGACGTACACACACACAAAACCGCAAACACATTATTTGCACATACACATTGACAGTTAACATACGAACCATCGTTTTGTTGATCTTTATGTTACACTGGCTCATAACCATGTTTCTTGTCCCCGTCCTTCTGAAGAACCTCGACTCAAAGAGGAACGAAAATGAAATCCAACTTAGAACAAATGTCCGGTCTTCATGAGGGTAAAATATCAGCCCAAACAGGCTGGAGTTGTGACATCAATGCGGCCTCGCACTCCTCGAGTGCAGGAAGTTCAGGACTGACACATCGATATAATTGACAATTGTTCCCCGTGAGCGACCAAATAGTCTGGTCACACAAGGAGATGGAACATGCATGACATGTGTCAAGGAATGGCCTGTGTGATGCCAGGGAGGTTACACTGTGAGGGAAAACATGCAGCACAGCCTCACTGCCTTGAGAGAAAGCATCAGGAAGACCCTCATTATGTTGAGAGAAAGCATCAGGAAGACCCTCATTATGTTGAGAGAAAGCATCAGGAAGACCCTCATTATGTTGAGAGAAAGCATCAGGAAGACCCTCATTATGTTGAGAGAAAGCATCAGGAAGACCCTCATTATGTTGAGAGAAAGCATCAGGAAGACCCTCATTATGTTGAGAGAAAGCATCAGGAAGACCCTCATTATGTTGAGAGAAAGCATCAGGAAGACCCTCATTATGTTGAGATAAAGCATCAGGAAGACCCTCATTATGTTGAAAGAAAGCATCAGGAAGACCCTCATTATGTTGAAAGAAAGCATCAGGAAGACCCTCATTATGTTGAGAGAAAGCACCAGGAAGACCCTCATTATGTTGAGAGAAAGCATCAGGAAGTCCCTCATTATGTTGAGAGAAAGCATCAGGAAGACCCTCATTATGTTGAGAGAAAGCATTAAGCAGAGCCTTATTACGTTGAGAGAAACATCAGGAAGACCCCCATTATTTGAGAAAAAGCATCAGGAAAACCTTCATTACGTTAAGAGAAAGTGTCAGGCAGACAGCTTCATGTTGAGAGAAAGCATTAAGCAGAGCCTCATTACGTTGAGAGAAAGCATTAAGCAGAGCCTCATTACAATGAGAGAAAGCATTAAGCAGAGCCTCATTACGTTGAGAGAAAGCATTAAGCAGAGCCTCATTACGTTGAGAGAAAGCATTAAGCAGAGCCTCATTACGTTGAGAGAAAGCATCAGGCAGATCGTCAGTACGTTCAGAGAAATCCAGGCAGAGCCTCATCGTTTTGAGAGAAACCATCAAGCAGAGCGTCATCATGTGTAGAGAGAGACAGAGACAGACAGGCAGAGAAACACACTGATAGTCTGACAGACAACAACGACACAACGACAGAAGCTGCACAGCTAGACATTGTTGCTTATCTTAATGCTACAATGCAAAACGACACAAAACAATACATTGCAAGACAAGACCAGACATAGCTTCTAACAATCTGTAATGACTCGTATATAAAACCCTCATGTATTATTCCACTTTCTACTGTGTGAAAGGTCAAGCTGTTCTATGGATAATTCTGTCAGTTTCCATATGTTGCCTTATTTTTCGTATGTATTTAAATCAAGAGAGCTCAGACCTCTCAGGGAACAGGGACTGGATGATTGCGTTAGCTGAAAATATTATTAACATCGCTAAAAGACATAATTCGTATGTTCTGTACCAATCGGTTCAATTCCTGAAACCATGGCCTGACGGGGAGAGAAAGGGCACGTAACCAAATCCACCATCGTGACAGTAAATCCAGACTGATCTTCCCCTCTGATCCCAAATCACTCCTTCCTTCAACATGTTGAGACTCTTCCAAGCGTAAGACACATATTAATCAAAGCTCATGGCTCTTTTTTTTTCTTTTTGGGGGGATTGGGGGGTCGGGGTGTGTGTGTGTGTGTGTGTGTGTGTGTGTGTGTGTGTGTGCGTGCGTGTGTGTGTTGGCATTCAGGTAGAGCAGAAGCAGACCCGTTCCCTGTGCGTTCCATAACCACCATCCAGTGGGTCAATCGAAGGGCAGTGTCCACAGCACCCATGGAGTGAAAACAGGTACGTGCCAAACATCAGCCCCGTAATGTTGCAAAGGTGGTGGACATGGGCACGTGCTTGTATAAAACGAGTGCTTGGAAAATATGACATAAAGGACAGAAAGAACTCTAGGACATGACTGACTTATTGTCTCCCTTTTTCTTGCAGTTTAATTTATCTTCTCTGTTCCAAATGCTTTAAGTAATATAGGTAGCTTAAGCTCTATTTAAATCAGAATATTCTTGAGGATGGTTTGGAAGAGATCCATGTATGTAGAATAATTTGCATGTTTAATCATAGCAAGAAAAGACTTTTCCAGAAATAATTTGTTTGTAAATGTCTGTTTGTTCTGTAAAATGTGTCTATTGTATTGGCGCATGAACATTATGTGGGCTATGTAATAAATTGTTTGCTGCTTATATTTGTTGTTTTCGTTTTAAATCAATGAACCTTTACGAGCACGCCATTTTTGTTGGCCCATTTTCAGTGGGCTACTTTTTGAATCAATGAACACACTGCTGTACATTGGTCTAAAAAAACCCATACTATTTTAGTCAAACGGCTATGATTCATTTCGAATGCGGAGGTCACATGTGTTGTGGTTGCTAATCGGCTGTTTGTGGACAGGTTTAGAAATGATTGCGACCTGCAGAATTTAGTTACCAGATGAAAAGCAAGAGTCCTTACAGCAGAAGTGCTTACAATCACGTACACACACATGTCCCAAAGGAATTTTTTCTAGCACCGTTTTGCAATTCTTCATACCCCGCTACTTTCCTTTTGAGTATAGTGTTGACTCGGAGAGAATGAATGCAGCCTATTGGAAGCTATCAGATGTGATTGAATTTGTGTCTCTGTCGTGCAAGTATGTCATCGCACACAAAAAGGTAACTAACATAAAAACCACGTACAGACGCCCTTTTTTGTATGGCTAGCGACATTGCTCTATAGAGAGTGCTGTGTCCATTTCTAGTGTGGTTTCGATATTCGTATGTATATAAAGACAATCACTTATGCTAAAGATGCAGGGGGACAGGGTTCATTCCAATAAGACAAAGATTGATCATCAATGACACGCAACGTCCGTGTGTTACTTGTACATGCAATCAGCACAGCAATACTTTCAAACACACAGCCATTTAATTTCGTTGCATCTATAGCCATTTCATTTCGTTGCCTGTTCAGAATGATAACTATTCACTCAGAGTGATGTGACATGTTGGGTAGCGTGCGATGTTCTATTTTTGCTTGTTTTGTTCTATCCCATCCGATGACGGGTCAACCGAAATAGGTCAACACCCATCAGAACATCAAATTTAGCAATCTACCAGTGTAGTCAACTGCATGAACCTCTACAGAAAACACCAATTTTCACCGCTCTTATCTGGATCCTTTAGTTCCGTTAATTAGCAATTGTTAACTCTAGAAATCGATTTGACAAACGTCACTACTACAATAATCTTATTTTCTTTCATAATCTAAAATCGCAATGATGCCAGATTCTGACATTTTACTGTTAACGGTACGGTCACAAAATATGCAGGAAAACTTGGTCTTTGATGTAAAGGCGTGAGACTTATTTTCAAAATTTAAAAGATACTAAAGTAAAGTAAAAAGGTCAATTTCTGTCTCTGTCCCTCTTAGTCGCCTACCAATCTTCCAAATTCCCATTACCTCACACTTCCAACTGCACCCAATCTTCACCCCCCCCCCCTCGCCCCCCCCCCCCCCCTCTCTCTCTCCTTCTCTCTGTCTCTGTCTGTCTGTCTGTCTGTCTGTCTGTCTGTCTGTCTGTCTCTCTCTCTCTCTCTCTCTCTCTCTCTCTCTCTCTCTCTCTCAAAACCCTGTAATGTTTCAAGAGTATATGAGTCATATATAGTATAGAGTATATATAGTCATTCAGAGCATTACCCCTTGGAAGTTGGGGAATTCTATGATGTGTACTTTATTGTGTTTGCACACCATTGTATGTTTCAAAACCAGGTGACTGAGGGCTGAACATGAAGCAACGATTTAAAAGAAACAGTGTTAGTTACAGCCACAGATACAGACACGCAGATGACAGGACAAAACAGCCACAGATACAGACACACAGATTACATGACAAAACAGCCACAGATACAGACACAGAGATTACAGGACAAAACAGCCACAGATACAGACACACAGATTACAGGACAAAACAGCCACAGATATAGACACACAGATTACAGGACAAAACAGCCACAGATACAGACGTACAGACTACAGGACAAAACAGCCACAGATACAGATACACAGATTACAGGACAAAACAGCCACAGATACAGACACACAGATTACAGGACAAAACAGCCACAGATACAGACACACAGATTACAGGACAAAACAGCCACAAATACAGACACACAGACTACAGGACAAAACAGCCACAGGTACAGACACACAGACTACAGAACAAAACACTGTGAACACTGTAATCTGTGTGTCTGTTTCTATGGCAGTAACTAACACCGTTTCTTTTTAAATTGTACAGCACTGTATATTTGAAACTGTCACGCTTGCATTTTGGGTCAGATAATAGAAAACATTGTCTGAATTCTTCTAAAGGACATGAAATATAGCTACTGCGAGTCAGTGTTATGAATAGTAGCTTTCAAAGATAGCTTTATGAAGACCAGTCTCCAGCTATGGCCATGATTATGCAAAATTTGGAAAATAACTTGGATTTTTTAAACTTATCTCTAGTGAATGGTGAAAATCATTGCTCTTGCCCTGAAGGAATGTTGCAGCCCTTACCACCGCCTGACATATGATCACCTATACTGAGCAGTTAGGTAGACTCCCTGGCCTATTTCGGTACAGTTGTGATGCGCAAACATTATTTTGCTGGACTGGTGATAGAGAAAAAAAAAAAAAACAAACAAACCACTATTGTGGCAGGGTTGAGACGCACGAACAGTGTGGCAGAACTGGGATGAAAGAATACTATTTTGGCAGGGCTGAGATGAACGTACACTTTTTGGCAGGGTTCAAATGAACGAACACTCTTTTGGCAGGGTCGAGATGAACGAACAGTATTTTGCCGAGGCTGTGTTGATTAACAAACAAACAAACAAAAAACAAAGAAACAAAAACCAAAACCACTACTTTGGCAGGATTGCGTTGAAAGAAGACTACTTCGCCAGGATTGGGTTGAAAGAACACTACTTTGGCGGGACTGGGTTGAAAGAAGAGCACTTTGGCAGGATTGCTTTGAAAGAACACTACACTGGCTTGGCTGGATTTCGTTGAAAGAACACTGTATTGGCTTGGCTGGATTGAGTTAAAGAACACTACATTGGCTTGGCTGGATTGCGTTGAAAGAACACTGCATTGGCTGGGCTGGATTGCGTTAAAGAACACTACATTGGCTTGGCTGGATTGCGTTAAAGAACACTACATTGGCTTGGTTGGATTGCGTTAAAGAACACTACATTGGCTTGGCTGGATTGCGATGAAACCACATTAGTTTGGCAAGGTTGTTATAAAGACAAAAGAAAAAAACAAAAAAACAAAAAAGAAAAAAGAAAAAAAATACAAAAAAGGTAAACGCCCTAGGTATACCAACCATGACAACAACTATGATGTCATGAAGATCGACGGTACATTCTTCATTAGTTTTGTCAAGTTAAGAACAGAAAACACATTTATTTCAGTGCATATAAAATAATTTGAGCGCGCGCTTACAAGACAGTTTACGAGCGTGGTGTGTGTGTGTGTGTGTGTGTGTGTGTGTGTGTGTGTGTGTGTGTGGTGTGTGCGTGCGTGCGTGCGTGCGTGCGTGCGTGCGTGCGTGCGTGCGTGCGTGCGTGCGTGCGTGCGTGTGTCACATTTTGAGCGGTTAAGATCAAACAATCTGAAGGAAAACGGGTCTTTTACAACAAATGCACATTTGCGTTTCTAGCAGGTCTATCATTCCATGAAATTGACCAGATTGTGTCACACAAGTCCAAGACGGCCTTAAACATAATGTGTCACAGACATTCATGTATACCACGATACACTTGTGCAGCTGGAAAACTACAATATGTAACACACTCAATGTGTGTGATCAGGTACACGTGAGAATGTAAAGTGCAAAACCGTCTTTCAGATACATTTTCATTATACACTTAACACTCGTGGGTTTGCCAGGATGCGTCAAAGCTCTCACATTAAACAAGTCCAAGTTTATCGTGACGGGAGAATGTATCACGTCGCGCATCCGCCTGATGTAACTTCAACTCTACACGTGTAGCCTTGCAATCACGGTGCCATTTTGAACCATTCTAGAAGCAACAGGCGATAGGGGGACAGGCTGGCAAGTTGATATTTAGAAGGCTCATTTAAATGAAAGACCACATTTCGACACGGTGATAAATCAACACGGGGACATAGCGAAGCGGTGACAAACAGAATGGATCATTTTATGAACATGTTCTATGGGATTTGAGTTATTCAGCGCAGGAAACCGGTTCCCAAAACAGCTTCGTTATGTTAATGTATTTTCTATCGGGATCAAAAGCATGATCACATCCACGTTTGTATTCATTTTAGAAACCTCCAAACATAACTAATTGCCCCTACGAAATGATGATCTGCAGTTTGGTTGTCTGTTAACTTATATCCAGACAAAAAATGATTTATTGTCGTGATGTTGGCAATTGCTCAGCGTAATCCTACATTCATTAAACTGATGTTCTTTTGAGAGTGGGACGGATATCTTTTACCTAGCAGAGACACATGTTGAAACTGTTGGTTAAATACAACACGTGAAGACAACTCAAAGCTATGCATTTATCAGTACAGATTATACCGATTCTTTGAGCCGTTCAACAAGACACAACAGATTTCGTTTTTCCGAGTCTTCTGAAGTTCATATAATAGAACGCACAAAAGGCTAACTTCAAGACAGTTACAGGTTAAAAAACAAACAAACGGACGCAAACGCTGCCATGCGGAGTATGTTATGTAAGCAGTCTGTTAGTGAGTTGGGTTTTTTGCAAGTTGTTTAGAAATGGCCCATCATTAGATGGGGCAGAAATAGACCATAATAAGAAGAAATGTTGTCTGTCAGGTTTAACCCTGGATCGCCTTTTGCTTTGTACGAGTTCAATTCAATGCTTAGTATTTAGCAGAGTAAATGAGTTTTCTCCAACGGTGAATTATGAAAATTCAGTTTTAACTGTAATAAGTGTCTTTAACATATTTTCAAAGCACACGCTATGTTTAACGCACTTCAGGCAAAATTCTTATAACATGCCATCTGATATCACAGAGGTACTTATTATTCAGAAAGAAAAACCAATGCAGTTATTTGTACCAAAGATGGGGAGATAAGATGCGTCAACGCAAACACTTCCACCAAACGCTCCTCGTCACACTATCGAGGAAAGGTGAAATACCAAACACTTCTTTGATATCTAATCAACGCGTTCATTCGTACCGACTATGCGTCTGCCATCAGCAGAAACTCTCTCTTTGTCTTTGTGTCTCTGTGTCTCTGTCTGTCTGTCCGTCTCTCTTCCTCTCTCTCTCTCTCTTCTCTCTCTCTCTCTCTCTCTCTCTCTCTCTCTCTCTCTCTCTCTCTCTCTCAACTCCACTCCACTCATCTCTGTAGATGTAGGAGGTAAAGGAAGCAGCACACAAGCAACACCTTCCAGGGATCAGACAGAAAACAGCCGCCTGCTTGACGTGAAAACAGCCGCCTACTTGACGTGAAAACAGCCGCCTGCTTGACGTGAAAAACAGCCGCCTGCTTGACGTGAAAACAGCCGCCTGCTTGACGTGAAAACAGCCGCCTGCCTGACGTTGTAACTAAAGCGTCGGATCCTTGCTATATGGTCTGGAGTTCGAATCCCAATCTGGACAGTCAAGTTGGAACCAACTTTCACTTGATGTTAATTAACATTTGCAGAGTCCACTTCCTTCCTTAACCTTTGAATAAGATTTAAAACTAAGGCCCTCACGCATGAATGCTTGCGCAAAAAGCTTTCACACACACACACACACACACACACACACACACACACACACACACACACACACACACACACACACACACACACTGTGTTGCTCAGACATCATCTCCATACTTGAACTAAGGTTCTAAGGCTATCATTATGGTGGCATTTAAAAAAGATGGTCGAATATGCAAAGAGAGAGAGAGAGAGAGAGAGAGAGAGAGAGAGAGAGAGAGAGAGAGAGATTGATGGATTGATTGATAGATCTTTAATAAAATCAGAAATGAAATGAGGCAGGGAACAGTAAACAATAAACAGTAAACAAGTTGGGTATTTTTTGCTCCCATAAGAAAACTCAGTAACTTTTATTCAAGACTGGCACAGCCTTTTAAACTTGAATAAAGTCAGACAAATACATAGACGAACAATCTAATGGTGGGGAAAAAACAAGCGCAGGCCAACACCTGAACTATCTTCATAGTAATGACTTGGTAAAGATTTGGACTTAAGGAGGGTGGGGGTGGGGGGGCGGGGGGAGCCCATTTTCAGTGGGCTACTTTTTAAATCAATGAACACACTGCAGTACATTGGTCTAAATAAACCATACTATTTTGGTCAAACGGCTATGATTCATTTCGAATGCGGAGGTCACATGCGTTGTGGTTGCGAATCGGCTGTTTGTGGATAGGTTTAGAAATGATTGCGACCTGCAGAATTTAGTTACCGGATAAATGCAAGAGTCCGTACAGCAGAAGTGCTTAGAATCACGCACACACACACACACACACACACACACACACACACACACACACACACACACACACACACACACACACACACACACAGAGAAAGTTTAAATGTCGGTTCTAGACCAGCAATCTTATTTCGCCCGCAAACCCCCCTTTTCACATAATCAAATTCTCTTAACCAAAAAAAATAGCTAAAAACCTACAAAATTAAACAAATCTAATCGCGTGAAAAGTGGGGGTTGCGGGCAAAATAATTTTCCTGCTCTAGAACCGCACATTTAAACTTTCTCTCTGATTAACGCCCGCGGGATTGAGCCCTTACTATTTTTCTAGTACGCTCTTCTACCTCAAGCACTACTAATAAATCAGAACAAACAACCGGTTTTCCATCTTGATTAGTTATTTTTACACACACTGAATTTATAGACCCTGCAACTAATTCTTTAAACCGACTGTTTTCACCAAATGTGCTTAACTGATAATCGCAAAACCCCGCCTTAATTGATGGTAGTACTCTTAGAACTGTAGATGGATGGCCATCAAATAAATTAGTATCTGTTTTTAACTCTTGTAAATGGACATACAACATTGGGTTCACGAGAAAATCAGATGGTTCATTACTTTCAAATTGATAGATGTCTTCTCTTGTGCTAAATTTATAAGATCTGCTAGTACTGTGGAAGCCCAAGATTCTAGCAAGACCCTTAGGAAAAGTGTACTCTCTTCTTTCTTCTGGTGGAAAATGCATAGTAATTTTGAGGTTTGCTTCGTTAATTTTTAGCAATATGCCAAATTCGTTAAGTACTTCTTTTAAAGAACAAAAGTTGTAATAACCTTCTGGTATTTTTTCATGAGTTATTTGATTGCCCCCCTCGTTACTAATATTAATCCAGTTATTCTGAGCTTCTTCAGATATATTAAACCACTTAACTTTAAAACCAATTTCTCTAAGAGCAACCCTACTATCACCGCGCCTATTGTCAATTGGATACTTTAAGAACACACGCGTGTTTTGTTTAGTTATATAAATGTGCATCCTTTTTAAATCCTTTTTTTAAAAATCTATTTAAAATGGAGCCTTTTAAATATAATGAAAGTGCCACTTACGACGTAGGGGGGGTTTATGAGCCCAAATCTTTGGACTTTAGTAGCCTAACCATCGCAGTGGATGAATCATATGGCTTTCTAGTCAGACTTGTAAACCCACTAACTAGATATTTAAATCCTCCAACAAAGAGTGATAGAGTGCCATCAGCATGGTCATCCAACCCTATGGTTTTTTTTACCAAAATCAGTTAAATTTTGCAGTTTACTGCTCAACCACTGGCTGCGGTGTTTCATATGCAAACCATTTATACCACCCCAATCTCTTAGTAAGGTCAGTATATAACTTTCATGTTTATTATCAGTATAGACGCATACTAACTGAACTACAAGTACCCCTCCCCAACGACAACGCGTTTAATCCATTCAACAGCCCAATGGACAAGAATGCATATGAAAGAATCTGCAACGAATTTAACATTAACCCTTCAAATAACTTTAGACAAAAGTTAGACCGCAATCACGGGTTGGGCACATTGTATTTGTGGGGTCAGCGTAGAGAGTATAATTTTGACTACTGGCCCGGCCACACCTCTTTTAAGCCAAACTCCCAAGTTAGATTGGGATCAATAGAACAAAAACACCCCAATGCTTGGGCAACATTTATCTTAGATGAAAGTAAAGGCCTAACAATGCCAGGAGTGCAAAGACTTAATGACTCCATACGGACGTACGTTTGGTGTCTATTAGGAGCGCAAGCACAGACCAAGTCTAGCATAGTGGATCAATCTACAGGCTTTGACGCCAGAAAACAATTTCTAGCCAATTTAGAAGATGCTATTAACTCTGCTGTTGATTTGCCTTCCAGCATACAAAGGTACCAAAACGTTCTTTCACATGCTAGGTCAAAGGTTGACTTTGTTGTGGGCCATGGATTATACATGCTGCCTTCTGACCTTCGACTGCAGATTGGCATGATACAGAATTATAATAATGAAATCCTCATAGCCGGAGACGACCAAAACTTAGGACACAATCAAGGCTTAAACACAAGGCCAGCGCCAGCCATTTTAAAAAAAGTATCTAGCCCAGAACCTGCAGAAAGCGACCCACCGCCACCAGTTATAAGCAGCCCAGAAAGCGACCCCCCGCCTGTTGATGTACCTCACCCCGACAGGCACACTAGTGAAAAGACAGCCCTTGTTGTGTTTTTAACTTTTACTGGACTGGCTATACTTTATTTCACTAAAAATTAAACCGGCAGCCAGCACTCCTAACGTCCACAGATGGTCGGCCATATAACCAGCCACTTTGCCTATAGTAGACAAAACCCAACTAACAACACTGCCTATTATGCCAGGCAGAGCATCAAGCGCTTTGACAGTTAACTTCTTTAATAGGTTTGCTAGATGGTGCAGTTGTTTTCTAATCCAACTTTTACCGGGCTGAGGCGTTGGAGGAGATACTGGCCCTGCTGGCGCACTGCCAGTTAATGCATAAACCAGTGTAGAGATAGCAAACCCAATGGCTGTTAATATACTAACTATTGTAATCCCCTGCTCTCTGAACAGAGTCCTTATTCTTTCTGCTAACGTAGTATTTTCATGAAGTATTCTGTTTATAGTTTCTCTGATTCTGCCTGTTTGGTATGCTATTTTTTCTCTGTTAGTAGACAACGCCGCTAACCTGTTTTTTCTTTCTATCCTTAAATCCTGTATTTTCGCCTGTATTCTAGCTTTTACTTCTAACCCTAAATTGTTATCATCTGCATCAGCCAGTTTAATTTTTTCTTCTCTTATCTCTCTATCTAGCTCACCAAGTTTTGACAAGTTGTTTTTTAGCTCGCCATTTATTCTCCGTAGAGCATCATCAAGGCCCCTGAGTTCACGCAGAGCAGCTTTAAGATTCCTGTGTACACTCTCAGACAATGGAGGATCATCAATTGTTTGTAAAGCTGCTTCTTCTTCAGGACTCAGCTCACGTTCTCTTTGACTAGGCACTTGAGAATCGGCAATTGTTTTTAACTACGTCTCTCATTAAAACTCGTCTCAATTTCTGCTATTGCCTCATCTGTTCTTTGACTTAATTCTTGAATATAAATAATTTCTATTTCAGATCGTGTTGGCAGCCTTTGCCCCAAGTTCTGTAAAGCTCTAACGGCCTCAGACCTTAGATTGCCAATAAAGTTTAACTGCCTTTGGTCAGAAACAGGGAGATCTCTAAGAATTGTGCTCCTGCTTAAAAACTGGGTTGGGTCCGGTTTTGTAGTAAGCCGTACAAGGCTTCCTTTACTAGTTCTTACATAAAATGATTATTTTCATCTGTTACAAAATTGGAAACATCAAGTACTTCTGGCAGCTCTCGCCCTATACTGCATATAACGATTCAATTCTATCTAACAATCGTATTTGACTTAATCCTACTCCTTGACCCGCCGCTGCTGCTTCAAGTTCTTCTTGCAATGAAGGACCCAGTTCTTCTTCTTCATCATCTTCTTCTTCAATAGGGCTAATCGCGTCAAGATCTTCATCATCAGCCATATTTATATATTTATTATTTTTTGTTTTATAAAAAATGAACCCATACGGCTGCGACCTCGATCCATTCAGAAAAGCGAAGGAACCCCATGGCATAAAAGGCATAAGACAGACTGTGCGCGTTGTAAATAATCCATCAACAATTGAGCCCAATGAAATATTAACAGTAAGATTTAGTGACCTTGGGCCTGACGATGTTATAATGCCAGGCACTGCTAGGCTGTCATTCAAAATAGATATTGAGTCGGCGGACCCTAATGCTACTGTCGTTGCTAACCTGGGCAGGGCAATCATTAAAAATATGGTAATTAAACTGGAAGGTAGAGAAGTCTTCTCACTGAGTAGCGCAGACATTTTTAATCTCTATTCGGATCTGTGGCTACCCAGAACAGAAAGAAAAGACAAAATCTTTCAGGGTATCCAGAGCCCAAACGGTCTTAAGCACAGGCTTAATTATGCAGATGCAAAGGAAGACGAGGGAGACCAGGCAATAGCGTGAGCATTTAAGAACAGATTTTGCATCCCTCTAGATTTTGAACTGTTAAAAACCCATCAGCCATATTACCAAGGCGCACTAAGAGACAGACTTACTTATGAACTGACATTCAATGACAGCGGGTCTGTTATTCTATCAGATGATCCCTTAGCCAAATACACTGTTAGTAACATCTCTCAATTTTGACGTTGTTACTAACCCCGAACTGGCTAGAACAATCTTAAACCAGTATAAAAGTAGGACGGTTGTTTACTTTGAAAGAGTTTTACACCACAGTCTAGCGATTAAAAACAAGCAAGACACTGTCTGGGAAATAGCTATAAGCAATTCTTTAAGGTCCCTAAAGGGGGTTCTCTTGCTATTTACTGAACCCTCAGCTCCTTTTAAGAGGGAATCTGAGGTGTTTTACAACCCAAAAATTGAGCAACTGTCTTGCACAGTAGATGGCAAGCCTTTTCAGTTTATTCAGCTGGACTATTACCTGACCAACACTTTGATGAAATAAGAAAATTGTTTGCTGGAGGCAGACAGACAAGCCCCACAGCCGATCATGTGTGTAAAAAACTTCACCTTCACGATGTAAGACTCGAAGATTATCTAACAGTCAAATATGGACTATGGCTGGATTTTAGATCCACGTATGACAACAGACTGCACGGGAGTGGAAGAAGGGTAGGGTCAGATGGCATACTCATACAGATTAATAAGGAAGAGGAAGAGAATGGCCAGATACAAATGCACGTTTTTGTGGTTTATGACGCCCAGCTGAACATTGAAGAAAATAGACTGAAAGAAATAGCCTATTAAAACAGATGGATAGTTTGAACTTTTTGCCTAAAGACCCGCACTGCTCGCTTATTTGTGGGATTACTGGGTGTGGGAAAACTGTCTTCGTGCTTGATTTGTTACAAACAGTCTACAGATTTCATTACGAGTACATTGTTATATTCTGCACAACCATTAAGCACAACAAGTCTTACAAAGAAAGGCAGTTTGTTTGGACAGATGAGAATATATTTTTAGTTGATCCTACTGACAAGCTAAGCGACTGTTTAGAACATTACTATAGGCTATTTGAGGGAACTGAAACGCTGTTTATTATTGATGACTGTTCAGCCGAACAAGACATTGTTAAAAAAAAGAAGGACTCTGTCTAAGCTAGCCTTTAGCGGAAGACACGCATTAGTTTCTGTTTGGCTCTTAACTCAAAAATACAATGCTGTCTTAAAAGACTTTAGATCGCAGTTAAAATCAGTCATCTTATTCTATACTAAGGACAGGGATAGTTTTGAAGAGTGTTTAAGTGAAAACTATATAATCAGGGACAGGGATGAACTAAAAAATAAAAGAGCAGCTAGAAAAATCTAAGCACGCTAAACTATGCTTACGGACTGACCCGCCAGTTCAATACGTTTGCTTATTATAGATTGTTTATTATAGGCTGTTTACTATAGATTGTTTACTATAGATTGTTTAATAATAAATTGTTTATATTAAAAAGAATGTCTCGAGGGCCAGAATCAAAAGCAGAGTTAGCTCCTAAATGCGTTGCAGTAGAGCTAAAAGATCTAGCAGACACAACTGACTTTGATCTAATAGGAGCGGCAGGAAATGTTTATGGATTTGAGTACACCGACGATGGTGTTTACAAACGAATAGAAATTGAAGATAAAAAACGGCAGCAATATCCTACCCTGGAAGAGATAAGAAATCTAAGGGCAAACGATTTTGGCAAACACGAATACAAACTTCATAAACGAGAGAATGCCTGGGCGTTGCTTCCTGACATTAACTGGCATTTAAAGTTTGAACTACGAAGCCCCTATGTATACTTTGATAAGAAATACAATTTTAGAAAAGCTTTGAATGAAGGGCGCCTTCTTGCTAGCCTAGTCCCAGGAACACAACAGAAAAAGCAGATTGAAATAACTAAGCAGGGCTCTGAATATATGCTGCGGAGAGAGAAGTCCTTAGCTGAAGTGGGGGGTGACACCGTTGGCTTAGAATTTAACCCAAAACTAGAATCACTGCCTAAAAAAATGACGATGCTTTTTCGCTTATTTATTACTCCAAGGGAGGCTGATCCTAGTTTGCCAGAGCATACGTTAATCAGAGGTGTACAAATAAAGTCTGAAAACTTGGACGGGCCTCTTAGGCTTGTTATTGTTATTACTAAAAACGAGGATGAAATAAACACTTCTGTATCTTCTCACAAAGTTACTGTGATGGTTGACAAAGACAAACTAACAGTGCTTGATTTTATTTTCATTAAGTATGTTGATTTTATTGCGTTTTACTCTGTTGATGAAGTGCTGCCAGAAGGGTTAATAAGAAGATATGTACAGGATTAAAAAAATAATCTTGTTTAAAATGGAAGACGGCCAGCAGTTTAGATTAAAGCACATGACTGAGCTTGAAGAAGAAATAGAAAGTGACTTAAATAAGTATAGGGTTACTAGAAAGAAATATGCTAAAGCTTTAAATGTCCTTTCTTATATAATCACCGGCTCATCGGTTGTATCCGGCTTAAGCACTGGGTCTAGTGTCGCTCTTTTAGCTACTGGAGTTGGGACACCGATATCCATAGCTTTTGGGAGTGTTGGTTTGGGTTTAGTTGCCATGTCCACGATTGTAAGTGCGGTTTTAAAGAAGCTAACGCCCAAATTACAAAAGCACACCGCCATTGTAGCCCTAGCAACAGCAAAACTTCATTCATTAAGGCTGATTATAAGCAATACATTACTGGATGGAAAAGTAACAGACGAAGAATTTAAACGAGCCATGGCCGACGGCGATAATTACAGACGCCAAAAGATCGACCTCCAAAAGAAATGGAGAAAGACTTTTACTTCACAACAGGTAGACGCTGAGGCAATCAGAAAGAACATTGCAAAGCAGAACCTTGCAAACGATCAACTAAACCCAAAAACGAGCCCGATTTAATTATTTGTATTACTTATATATTTCATCTTAAAAATGACGACCAAAGTAGTTACAGAGCTTAAAAATATATGCTGCGCCTTAGAGTTAATGATGGAGCGGGAGGCTAATGAAGAAGAGTTAAGATACGTGTTTGGCGAATTAATTACGGATCTTTTTGAGCACGTAGATATTCGTGAAAGTGTAACTAACGTAATCAGTAAAATGCCAGATTCTTGGCCCAACCCAGTTATAAAGTGTATTGCAATTTTAGTTAATATTATGGCTCCTGATGACGTTGAATTGTCTATTTTTACTAACTCTGAAGGAGCAGCTATTCAATTTAACTAAATTTTAGTATTTATTATTTTTTTGTATTACCTCAAATTAGTAAATATTAGCTAAATTTTAGTATTAATTTTTTGTATTACCTATATATTGGCCTTAAAAAATGACGGCCACAAAGGCGTTGGATGTTAAACCAGTGGGCAATATGTTCAGTGAACTAGCCATGGACATCATTAACCCCACAAACGTTCAGGAAAGCGTAACACATGCTATCTCTAAAATCCCAGAGTCTCTTCAATTTAACCCGCCAGTAAAAGTGTTGTTGGCCATTCAGATTGAATATATAACCCCCGATGATAGTAGTATACTAGTCTGGGTATCAACTAGACAGAAAGAAGTAATCAGCTATCACGACTTTAATTCTGAATGGGCTGATTACATGCTTACACAGTTTAATCATGCAAGCGAAGAAGCGAAATTGCGCGGCTCCGGTTGGTCTGAAGGAATGGTCATTGAAATCAGATTAAGACAAACAAAGTTCTATCCTATTGTCGGCAATTCTTACCTTCCTCTCCCCAGAGAGTTAGAGTTAAAACGAGCAGTCTTAAACATACATAATTCTGACAATATGTGTTTCATGTGGTGTGTTTTGGCGCATTTACATCACGTTAAAAATCATGCAAACAGAGTATCTAATTATAGGCAGTATAAAGATAGCCTGAACTTCAGTAACATAACCTTTCCAGTGAGTATAGAATGTATATCTCAGTTTGAAGAGCAAAACAAACCAATAACCGTAAACGTATACACCTGGGATCCAGTAGACAATCTAGTCCCTTTAAGGATTTCTCCCGAAGCCCCTACTTTAGGCGACCCACTTGAGAATCATGTAGACTTGATTCTGTTTGCAGACGGTTCCAAGAGCCATTATGTATTAATCAGATCAATTAGCAGACTTCTGGCTTATACTACAAAGCACGAATCTAAACAAGAGCTTTGTAGAAGGTGTTTGGTTAGGGTCCCAACTATAGAAGCAGCTGCTGAACATAAGAAACATTGTAAAAGTTTTGTAGACTGTAAAACCGAACTTCTTACGCCCCCACCCGGGTCTAAAGTTAGTTTTAAGAATGTACACAAAATGCAGATGAGGCCATACGTAGTCTATGCTGACTTTGAAGCGATCTTACCGCAGTACTACAGCCCTCAGCAAGAACAAAAAACAACTCTATTATCCCGCCATCAGATCTGTTCTTATGCATTTGTTGCTGTTAGGTCAGATGGCGGACACACAGAACCAGAGATTTACAGAGGTCCCGACGCAGCTGGTCGATTTTTGGAGCAGATGAAACACCTTCGCAATCAACTCTCCAATCAGCTGAACCTTTCAGGCATTAAGATGACTCCTGAAGACCAAAGGCGTTATAAATCAGCCACACACTGCTGGATATGCAAATGCAAGTTATTAGGTGACACTGTAAGAGACCATGATCACATTACTGGTAAATTCAGGGGAGCAGCACACAACAGTTGCAATCTTCAACTCAAGGTTAACCCCGAAAAATGGAAACTGCCTATCTTCTTTCATAACCTAAGAGGCTATGATTCGCACTTTATCATGCAAGCAATAACTTCTGAATGTAAGAGGGTTAGCTGTATTGCACAGTCATCAGAAAAGTACATGACCTTTACTGTAGACTGTTTATCCTTCTATGACTCTGCCCAGCATCTGATGGGGAGTTTAAGTAAGTTAGCAGAATCTCTACAAGACTGTCCAATAACTAAAAAATATTTCGACTCATCTTTAGTCCGTAAAGGCGTTTACCCTTATGAATACATGGACTCGTGGGAGAGGTTTGACGAGCCAGCGTTGCCACATAAAGACGATTTTTACAGCCGTCTTAGAGGCGGGGGCATATCTGACGCCGACTATGAATACGCACAGAAAGCCTGGACAGAATTACACTGCAAAACGATGGGCGACTATCACGATCAATATTTATTGGCCGACCTGTGTTTATTGGCAGACGTCTTTCAGAATTATAGATCCACTTGCATGAAACACTACGGCCTGGATTCGTCACAGTACATCTCTGCCCCGGGCCTCTCCTGGGACGCATTCTTGAAGTCTACAAACATTCAGATCGACCTAATATCTGATCTGGATACACTCCAGATGATTGAAGACGGGCTAAGGGGAGGCATTAGCATGGCCTGTCATCCTTACCGCAGAGCCAACAACAAGTATTTAGACGATTATGACCCAACTAAACCATCCAACTATCTGATGTACTTAGACGCCAACAATCTGTATGGGTGGGCCATGAGCCAGACACTGCCATTTAAAATGATAAACGGGCCTCATGAGGTTACTGCCGTGTTGAGTATGCTATCACAGCTTACACCCGATAATCCAATAGGACTAATCTTAGAAGTAGACTTAGATTATCCTGTAGAGTTGCACGACCCTCATAATGATTATCCTCTAGCCGCAGAAAAATTAAAGATGAGTCCCACAGAACCACCCAAACTCGTGCCTAATCTTCGGCACAAGAGAAAGTACGTTTGTCATTACAGGCTGTTACAATTTTACTTAAGACACGGGTTAAAGCTGACGGCTGTTCACAGAATAATTACTTTCGACCAAGGGCCTTTCATGAGACCATACATCATGAAGAACACCGATCTTAGGACTGCGGCCACTGACGCTTCAGAAAAAGACTTCTTTAAACTAATGAACAACAGCTGTTTTGGCAAGACGATGGAGAACGTACACAATCGTAAAGATGTAAGATTAGTTACGAAAGAAAAACAAGCAATTAAGCTGGTCTCTAAACCTAACTACCAAGACTTTCGACGGTTTAGTGATAGCCTGGTTGGAGTTATGATGAAGAAACAGAATGTGAAGTTGGACAAGCCAGTGTTTATTGGGTTTACTGTGTTAGAGCTGTCAAAGTTATTGATGCTAGAATTTCTATACGACTACTTTAAACCGTTGTACCCAGAATCAAATGCCGTTTACACAGACACTGATAGTTTTATTATGGACATCCCAACTGAAGACTTCTATAAGGATTTAGAGGCGGAGGTAGCCGAGGGAGCTGATGGGTGGTACGACACATGTGACTACCCAAAAGATTCGCCTTTACATTCAACTGTGAACAAGAAAGTGATTGGAAAGATGAAGGATGAACTTAATGGGATGGTTATACAAGAATATGTTGGCCTGCGGTCGAAGATGTATAGCGTTGCTACCCAGACCTCTGTAATGAAGAAGGCTAAGGGCGTAAGTAAAGAAGTTGTCAAAAAAAAAAAAAGTCACGGCAACTACAAGCAGGCTCTCTTTGAAAACAAAGTATTTCATCACACAAATGTTAATCTGCGCTCTACTCTTCATCAAGTAAACACAACCGCTGTTGATAAGAAGTCACTAGTCTCTAACAATAACAAGCGAACTTACGTTAATCCCGAGCTTTCATACGCTATAGGTCACTGGAGAACTTTACTTGTACTTTACTTGTACTTAACTAGTACTTTACTTAAGAACTTAACTAGTACTTAACTAGTACTTTACTTAAGATCTTAACTAGTACTTAACATGACTTGCACTTAACTTGCGCTTAACTTGCACTTAACTTGCACTTAACTTGTTATAACTGACTTAACCAGTACTTAGCTTGTACTTAACCAGTACTTAACCAGTACTTAACAACACATTAAAAAAAACTAATTTATTAAAAATGGGTCTACAGCAGGGGGTTGTACTTTTTTTGCAGAAGCTGGTTCCTTTACTGTTTTTGTGGGGGTTTGTGACTTTGTTGCTAAGTATAGCTTTAGGCGCTTGTATGCTAAAAGCCCCCCACCAACAACAATACTCCCCAGTACATAATAATACATCTTATAGTTTGATTGTGTTGTTGGCGGCGGCGGCGGTGCTGGTGCTGATGCTGTATTACTATCTAATAATTTTTGTTTTGCTGCTTGGTTTGCTTTTTGCAGTCTGTTCCATTCAGCTAGTTTACGACTCAACACGGCCAGCACTTTTAGCTTTAGTAACACTACTCACTTGTGGGACACTCACTTGTGGGACACTCACTTGTGAGGCACTCGCCTGTAAATTCACTTGTGGGACACTCGCCTGTGGGACATTCTGCTCCTGTGGAGTCTTCTTCTCCTGCTCGCTCATTTTTTTTAGTCTGATTAAAATTAATATGATAGAAATTAATATGATTGAAAGTAATTAATCCCATGATGAATGGGCATAACAACGTCCCAAATCTATAATACATGTCACATGCAAGAGATTCTAGGGACTTGGTTAAAACCGGATCTTGTGTTAAGTCATATTTTAAATCTTCTTCTGAATCAATCGGCGCTATCTTGCCTACTAACTTAGCATATAAACTAATCATTGTCTGTCCCACCGATCTAACCATTTTTGATCCTAGCTGTGCTTCGTACCTAGCGTAATACTTCTCAACGTCTGATGTAGACAATTGCTGAATCTGTTCGATACTTAGTTCAACGCCTAAATACTGCCTGGTTTTTCCACATGCAGCCAGCGAGTATAATCTTTCTTTATGGCAGAGGTCTGCCGCCTCCTCACACTTTAATAGCTCGTCGCAATCCATTTTTAAACTCTTTTTAAAAAAACAATAAAAATAATAAAACCATGAGTTTAACGTTGGTTAATTATGCAGTGCCCATTGTCGGTGTTATAGTTTATTCAACCCTAGCAAAATGTTTGTTAAGAATAAAACCGCCCAACATGGGAAAGATAGAAGATTCGCCGAAACTAGTTACAACCTTATTTTTAGCTCTAGCAACAAAAGATTATCTGATTAAAAAGCACATAGACAGTCTTTCATATTATGATTATTTTAATTATTTTTTTAGTTAATAAAAAACATGAGCGAAAAAAAGATTATTAATACGATTTACCACTCTGCTGTAATCAGCAGTCTTAGTATAGGATATAGCATGTTAGCAAAAAACATGTTTAAAATGAAGCCAGCCGATCTAGGAAGGTTAGACATTGAGGATGTTGTTAAGGTTATAGCTGTAATAACGGCGGGGATTGCCTCAAAAGACTTTCTTGTTGCACAGGGGATTATCCCAGAAAACATCAATGCATAGAAAGATTGATTTATAAAAAAGATTGATTTATAAAAAAGATTGATTTATAAAAAAATTCATTCATTTATAAAAAAGATGTCTGGAATAGTTCCGATGGTGGGCGGGGCTATTGTTAATGCATTGGCTTTGTCTGGCAGCAATTATATGTTTAGTAAATTGCGGTCTGATGAAGAGAGAGAACGTCATAACAAGGCAATGGAAGATTTAGCTAAGGCAAGAGACGCTTACGAGAAAAGGCGAATTGCTCACTTAGACTTTATTAATAAAAAGTTAAGAGAGCAGGGACATGCAGAGCACACATTTACAGACGTTGATGAAGCAATGAATTAATATTACTTAGTGACAGGAAAGAAGTTTCTAACATCGCCACCGCCAGAACTGTCTGACTTTTATGAACCGTCTGAGGATCAGAAAATGGTAGAAATAGGCTTTATTATAGGTGCTATGGGGGCAATCTTTCTTCTTGCATATTCAATCTAAAAACAATAGTTAAAAATGTAATAAAACAGTCTCTTATGGACGATACAAAGTACAAAATATATTATTCTCCTGGAGGGTATTGGAAAGGAAAGGCTGCTATTGATAAACTGAGTAAAGCTGCTAAGGTGTCTGAATCAGAAGCGAAAGACTGGCTTTCAAAACAAGCGATCTGGCAAATATATCTGCCTGCCCCAAAAAGAATAATAAGGCCTCGATTTGTTAACTCAGTTCCTAATGACACCCACCAGATGGACTTGCTGTATCTTCCACATGACAAAGTTAGAAGAAAAAAGTTTAAGTATGCTCTTACAGTTGTTGACATGGCTTCAAGATATAAAGACGCTGAGCCTTTAACGGATAAAAGCTCAACTGCTGTGGCTGTGGCTTTACAACAAATATACATGCGAGGTCCATTAAAGTATCCTAGGTTGATCCAGGTTGATGATGGGAAAGAGTTTAAAGGAGCTGTAAACCAACTGTTTTTAAGACATCGGGTTACAGTTAAGAGAGGGATTCCAGGCAACCATCGTTCCCAGGCCCTAGTAGAAAAATTTAATAAGAATCTAGCTGAGCGCCTGTTTACCTATCAATATCATAGAGACCTTATGGACAGAACACGCAACACAGAATGGGTCAGGAGATTGCCAGCAGTCTTACGCGCCATGAACAATGAAGAATTTAAAGCAACGGGCCTTAAGCCGGTGAACGCGATCAAATTAAAAAAAAATTAGCATTACTGAATATTGTGCAGGGTAATCAGAAACTCTTGCCTTCTGGATTAAAAGTAAGATACTTGTATGCGCCTGGAGAAGCAGAGGGCGATGTTAGAATTAGAGCCACAGACCCCACATGGAGCGTAGACGTATATGAAGTTGAAAGAATTATGAAAACAGCCCCTCCCGTATATTATTTAAGAGAAACTCTTTCTTCCAAAAAGCCTGCCCCTAAAAGATCGTTTGTTCGCGAAGAGTTGCAAGTTGTCCCACCAAACACAGTGCCTGTTAGTTAATCAGAGAGAAAGTTTAAATGTGCGGTTCTAGAGCAGGAAAATTATTTTGCCCGCAACCCCCACTTTTCACGCGATTAGATTTGTTTAATTTTGTAGGTTTTTAGCTATTTTTTTTTTGGTTAAGAGAATTTGATTATGTGAAAAGGGGGGTTTGCGGGCGAAATAAGATTGCTGGTCTAGAACCGACATTTAAACTTTCTCTCTCTCACAGACACACACACACACACACACACACACACACACACACACACACACCCATGTCCCAAAGAAATGTTTTTCTTGCACCATTTTGCAATTCTTCATGCCCCACTACTTTCCTTATGAGTATAGTGTTGGCGCAGAGAGTATGAATGCAGCCTATTGGCAGCCATCAGATGTGATTGAATTTGTGTCTCTGTAGTGCAAGTATGTCATCGCACACAAGAAGGTAACTAACATAAAAACCACGCACAGACCCCCTTTCTTGTATGGCTAGCGACATTGCTCTATTGAGAGTGCTGTGTCCATTTCTAGTGTGGTTTTGATATTCGTATGTATATAAAGACGATCACTTATGCTAAAGATGCAGGGGGACAGGGTTCATTCCAATAAGACAAAGGTTGATCATCAATAACACGCAACGTCCGTGTGTTACTTGTACATGCAATCAGCACAGCAATACTTTCAAACAATAACATGGCCATTTAATTTCGTTGCATGTATAGCCATTTCATTTCGTTGCATCTATAGCCATTTAATTTCGTTGCATCTATAGCCATTTATCTATAGCCATTTAATTTCGTTGCATGTATAGCCATTTAATTTCGTTGCATCTATAGCCATTTAATTTCGTTGCATGTTCAGAATGATAACTATTCACTCAGAGTGATGTGACATGTTGGGTAGCGTGCGATGTTCTATTTTTGCTTGTTTTGTTCTATCCCATCCGATGACGGGTCAACCGAAATAGGTCAACACCCATCAAACATCAAATTTAGCAATCTACCAGTGTAGTCAACTGCATGAACCTCTACAGAAAACACCAATTTTCACCGCTCTTATCTGGATCCTTTAGTTCCGTTAATTAGCAATTGTTAACTCTAGAAATCGATTTGACAAACGTCACTACTACAATAATCTTATTTTCTTTCATAATCTAAAATCGCAATGATGCTAGATTCTGACATTTTACTGTTAACGGTACGGTCACAAAATATGCAGGAAAACTTGGTCTTTGATGTAAAGGCGTGAGACTTATTATCAAAATTTAAAAGATACTAAAGTAAATCCCAGTCACGTGAGATAAGCATAAACTACAAACACGTTCACTGAAAAAAGGTCAATTTCTGTCTCTGTCCCTCTTAGTCGCCAACCAATCTTCCAAATTCCCATTACCTCACACTTCCACCTGCACCCCATCTTCACCCCACCCCCACCCCTCTCTCTCCTTCTCTCTGTCTCTCTCTGTCTCTGTCTCTGTCTGTCTGTCTGTCTGTCTGTCTCTGTCTCTGTCTCTGTCTCTCTCTCTCTCTCTCTCTCTTCTCTCTCTCTCTCTCTCTCTCTCTCTCTCTCTCTTAAAACCCTGTAATGTTTCAAAAGTATATGAGTTAACATATAGTCATTCAGAGCATTACCTCTTGGAAGTTGGGGATTCTATGATGTGTACTTTATTGTGTTTGCACACCATTGTACGTTTCAAAACCAGGTGACTGAGGGCTGAAAAAGAAGCAACGTTTTAAAAGAAACAGTGTTAGTTACAGCCACAGATACAGACACGCAGATGACAGGACAAAACAGCCACAGATACAGACACACAGATTACATGACAAAACAGCCACAGATACAGACACACAGATTACAGGACAAAACAGCCACAGATACAGACACACAGATTACAGGACAAAACAGCCACAGATACAGACACACAGATTACAGGACAAAACAGCCACAGATACAGACGTACAGACTACAGGACAAAACAGCCACAGATACAGACACACAGATTACAGGACAAAACAGCCACAGATACAGACATACAGATTACAGGACAAAACAGCCACAAATACAGACACACAGACTACAGGACAAAATAGTAACAGATACAGACACACAGACTACAGAACAAAACACTGTGAACATTGTAATCTGTGTGACTGTTTCTATGGCAGTAACTAACACCGTTTCTTTTTAAATTGTACAGCACTGCATATTTGAAACTGTGTCACGCTTGCATTTTGGGTCAGGTAATAGAACACATTGTCTGAATTCTTCTAAAGGACATGAAATATAGCTACTGCGAGTCAGTGTTATGAATAGTAGCTTTCAAAGATAGCTTTGTGAAGACCAGTCTCCAGCTATGGCCATGATTATGCAAAATTTGGAAAATAACTTGAATTTTTTTTACTTATCTCTAGTGAATGGTGAAAATCATTGCTCTTGCCCTGAAGGGATGCTGCAGCCCTTACCACCGCCTGACATATGTTCACATACACTGAGCAGTTAGGTAGACTCCCTGGCATATTTCGGCACAGTTGTGATGCGCAAACATGATTTTGCTGGAGTGGTGATGAAAAAAAAAACCCCACACACACTTTTGTAGCAGAGTTGAGTTGCACGAACAGTGTGTTGGTAGAACTGGGATGAAAGAAAACTATTTTGGCAGGGCTGAGATGAACGTACACTTTTTGGCAGGGTTCAAATGAACAAACACACTTTTGGCAGGGTCGAGATGAACGAACAGTATTTTGCCGAGGCTGTGTTGATTAACAAACAAACAAACAAAAACAAAAACAAAAACAAAAAAACACTACTTTGGCAGGATTGCGTTGAAAGAAGACTACTTCGCCAGGATTGGGTTGAAAGAACACTACTTTGGCGGGACTGGGTTGAAAGAAGAGTACTTTGGCAGGATTGCGTTGAAAGAACACTACACTTGCGCGTCTAGGCTGGATTGCGTTAAGACAAGAAACACATCTGCATTGCTTAAGAACACTACTTGGCTTGGCTGTGTGTTAAAGATATGGTGTGATTGCGTTGAAAGAACACTACATGGCTTGGCTGATTGCGTTGAGAACACATCTTGTTGCATGCGTTTAGGTTGCAAATTCAGTTGAAGAAAACGGTCTTTTACAACAAATGTACATGTTTCTAGCGGTTATTATTCCAAAATTGACAACAGAACTGTGTCACACAAGATCCAAGACGGCCTTAAACATAATGTGTCACAGACATTCATGCAGGCTATACCACGATACACTTGTGCAGCTGGCAAATTACAATATATAACACACTGAATGTGTGTGATCAGGTACACGTGAGAATGTAAAGTGCAAAACCGTCTTTCAGATACATTTTCATTATACACTTAACACTCGTGGGTTTGCCAGGATGCGTCAAAGCTCTCACATTAAACAAGTCCAAGTTTATCGTGACGGGAGAATGTATCACGTCGCGCATCCGCCTGATGTAACCTCAACTCTACACGTGTAGCCTTGCAATCACGGTGCCATTTTGAACCATTCTAGAAGCAACAGGCGATAGGGGGACAGGCTGGCAAGTTGATATTTAGAAGGCTCATTTAAATGAAAGACCACATTTCGACACGGTGATAAATCAACACGGGGACATAGCGAAGCGGTGACAAACAGAATGGATCATTTTATGAACATGTTCTATGGGATTTGAGTTATTCAGCGCAGGAAACTGGTTCCCAAAACAGCTTCTTTATGTTAACGTATTTTCTATCGGGATCAAAAGCATGATCACATCCACGTTTGTATTCATTTTAGAAACCTCCAAACCTAACTAATTGCCCCTATGAAATGATGATCTGCAGTCTGGTTGTCTGTTAACTTAAATCCAGACAAACAAAATGATATATTGTCGTGATGTTGGCAATTGCTCAGCGTAATCCTACATTCATGAAACTGATGTTCTTTTGAGAGTGGGACGGATATCTTTTACCTAGCAGAGATACATGTTGAAACTGTTGGTTAAATACAACACGGGAAGACAACTCAAAGCTACGCATTTATCAGTACAGACTATACTGATTCTTTGAGCCGTTCAACAAGACACAACAGTTTTCGTTTACCTGAGTCTTCTGAAGTTCATATGATAGAACGCACAAGAGGCCAATTTCAAGACAGTTACAGATTTAAAAAAAAAATAAACGGACGCAAACGCTGCCATGCGGAGTATGTTATGTAAGCAGTCTATTAATGCTGTTTTTTGCAAGTTGTTTAAAAATGGCCCATCATTAGATGGGGCAGAAATAGACCATAATGAAAAGAAATGTTGTCTTTCAGGTTTAACCCTGGATCGCCTTTAACTTTGTACGAGTTCCATTCAATGCTTAGTATTTAGCAGAGTAAATGAGTTTTCTCCAACGGTGAATTATGAAAATTCAGTTTTAACTGTAGTAAGTTTCTTTAACATGTTTTCAAAGCACACGCTATGTTTAACGCACTTCAGGCAAAATTCTTATAAAATGCCATCTGATATCACAGAGGTACTTATTATTCAGAAAGAAAAACCAATGCAGTTATTTATACCAAAGATGGGGAGATAAGATGCGTCAACGCAAACACTTCCACCAAACGCTCCTCGTCACACTATCGAGGAAAGGTGAAATACCAAACACTTCTTTGATATCTAATCAACGCATTCATTCGTACCGACTATGCGTCTGCCATCAGCAGAAAATCTCTCTTTGTCTTTGTGTCTCTGTGTCTCTGTCTGTCTGTCTGTCTGTCTGTCTGTCTGTCTGTCTGTCTGTCTGTCTCTCTCTCTCTCTCTCTCTCTCTCTCTCTCTCTCTCTCTCTCTCTCTCTCTCTCTCTCAATTCCACTCCACTCATCTCTGTAGATGTAGGAGGTAAAGGAAGCAGCACACACAGCAACACCTTCCAGGGATCAGACAGAAAACAGCCGCCTGCTTGACGTGAAAACAGCCGTCTGCTTGACGTGAAAACAGCCGCCTGATTGACGTGAAAACAGCCGCCTGCTTGACGTGAAAACAGCCGCCTGATTGACGTGAAAACAGCCGCCTGCCTGACGTGAAAACAGCCGTCTGCTTGACGTGAAAACAGCCGCCTGCTTGACGAGAAAACAGCCGCCTGCCTGACGTGGTAACTAAAGCGTCGGATCCTTGCTATATGGTCTGGAGTTCGAATCCCAATCTGGACAGCCAAGTTGGAACCAACTTTCACTTGATGTTAATTAACATTTGTAGAGTCCACTTCCTTCCTTAACCTTTGAATAAGATTTAAAACCAAGGCCCTCACGCATGAATGCTTGCGCAAAAAGCTTTCAGACACACACACACACACAACACACACACACACACACACACACACACACACACACACACACACACTCACACACACACACACACACACACACACACACACACACACACACACACACACACACACACACACACTCATACACACACACGCGCGCGCGCGCGCGCGCACTCAGACACACAGACAGACAGACACACACACACAGACACACACAGACACACACAGACACACACACACACACACACACACACACACACACACACACACACACCACACACACACACTGTGTTGCTCAGACATGATCTTCATACTTGAACTAAGGTTCTAAGGCTATGATTATGGTGGCATTAAAAAAAAAATTGTCGCATATGCAGTGAGTGAGAGAGAGAGAGAGAGAGAGAGAGAGAGAGAGAGATTGATTGATTGATTGATTGATTGATTGATTGATTGATTGATTGATTGATTGATCGTTAATACACAAGGATGAAGATTTTAGGCCAAAGCCTAGTCTTACAATCTGTCCTTGTCATGCATACATTATTTCAACACACATCATTCATACTGACAATTCAACATAGCAACATGGTAATCTAATTCTACAATGATAAGCAAGCTATTCATAAAAGTACTAATGAGATGGGGGATGGTAAAATAGAAGGAAACTTACAAACAAACAAACAAAACTACAGAGAGAGAGGTCAGAGGAGGGTGGGGAAGAGAGAATGGTAGGTAGGGGGAGGAGAAAAGGGATGGTAGACAGAGTGGTAGTGGGGATGAGCGATTTTAACGGAGTAGGCTTCATGTTTAGACGATTTATTCAAAGTATGGTACACAGAAGACTTTGCGAATGAACGCTAATCATTGTAATCGTATAATTAAATTACTGAGACATAAAACGTTTATGCAAACGTTCCTTGAAAAGTTTTAAAGTATTCATGTTTTGTAGATTCGGTGGAAGTGAGTTCCAGACATATGGTCCAGAGTAAGCTAGGCTTGTTTTGTATAGATCAATGCGTGGGTAGGGAAGAAGGAATTTCGTCGAGCCAGAAAAGCTGTTCGATCTTGTAAAAGGGGCATTGATATAACATGGCATAGTATCTGTCAAGATTGCAAACATAAATGATGCCTTGTTGAATTCCAATTGCCTATTCAGAGGAAGTATGTTCAGCGCTTTTAGTTTTTCGTCTGTTGTTAGAGATACAGCTGGATGGAGTAGCTTTGCTGCACGTCTATGGAGAAAATTCAGCCTTTTTTGCGGACGTCACTACTTCCGTCCAACACTGTTGAAGCGTAATTGATACGTGACATTATGTGTGCATTGAAGAAAAGTTTAAGCACAGTACTGTTGACGTAGCGCTTTAATTGAGATAACAGGAAAAGGTGTTTTGAGACTACCTTGCATACGTTATTGAGATGAGATTGCCATTTCAATTCTTTATCTATCGTCAACCCTAAAACACGATGCTCATCTACCTGCTCGATAGAAGTGTCATTCAACTGAAGTTTTAGGCAAAGAGGAGTCAACTGGTGTTTTGGGGGGTAGCTATATAATCATAGATTTGGTTTTGGCTGGGTGTATGACCATTGAGTTTGAATGACACCAGTCTGATACGTCGTTTAGACTTTCCTGGAGAGAAGTTTCTATTGTCTGTAGATCACTACCATTCGTTTGGAGTGACGAGTCATCAGCAAATAAATCTGTCGTGACCTTTTCATCTGAAACGGACAATGGTAAATCATTGATGAAGATGCAGAATAATAGGGGGCCTAGTACTGAGCCCTGTGGGACTCCATGTCTGACAAAGTCTGAAGCGGAGTTTTGCCATTAAGCACCACATACTGAGTCCTATCGTTCAAGTATGATTGGAAAAATGAGATTGTCAGGGTATGGTTGAAGCAGACAGATAGTTTCTTTAGAAGAATGGAATGATCAACAAGATCAAACGCCTATTTTAAGTCAAGAAAGACAACCCCTGTCATTTGGGATTGGTTCATATTTGAAAGCCATGAGTCACACATTCGTGATAATGCTGTGTGGCAGGAATGATTAGATCGGAATCCAAATTGGAGTGGGTGATATAGGTTGTTTTTCTCCATGAACTGAGATACGTGTGTGTATATGTGTCTTTCAAGGGGTTTGGATAGAATAGATAGGATATAGGTCTGAAATTATTTGGATCCGACAAATCATTTGATTTTGGAAGGGGGATCACTTTGGCGTTTTTGAACCCTGAGGGAAAACATCAGTTTCAATGGATAAATTATATATGTATGTAAGAGACTCAACAATGTAAGGTAGAGCGAGTTTGAGAAGAAATGCGGGTATGTTATCAGGACCCATGGATTTGTTTTTCTTTAATTGCGCTATGTGCATTCTCACTTCATGTACAGCAAGAAGGGGAATTTTGATTGAGTTACTCGATCCAAGTTTTTGTTTGCAAAATGATATTAGGGAAGTCGGACATGTATATTCATTTGGTGCTCCTATAGTCTGTGAAGCTCGAGTAAGGGTAACTGATAATGGCAGAAAGTGGGTATTACATTTGTCCGGGGTGATGTTTGTGCTTGAATTTTGTGAATCTGTACGCTTGTTGCGTACAATAGTGTTTATTGCCCTCCACATTGGCGCTGTGGATTTTGCATCCGTTATCATTTGACTGAAGTAGTCTCGTTTGGCTTTTTCAACTTCCATAAGAAAACCTAACACAGAGTAACTTGTATTCAAGACCGGCACAGCCTTTTAAACTTGAATAAAGTCAGACAAATACATAGACGAACAATCTAATAGTGGGGGAAAAAACAAGCGCAGGCCAACAACTGAACTATCTTCATAGTAATGACTTGGCAAAGATATGGACTTAAGGAGGGGAGGGGGGGGGGGGGGGGGGGGAGGGGCGGAATTTGAAGATGGAGAAACTGGGAACATGAAATTAAGAAAATATGTTACAGATATGAAAACTCTTCACTAGCTGCATAAGGGAACCATCGCAATCCCTTTTGAAGGCAGATATATTTGTATTGCCTGCTCCGAGGCCTTTCGTCCGCTGGATCGGACTCATCAGGGAGACACGGCTGGTTGTGTCTGCGCTCCTGGCGTCAAATAGAGACACACCACAGCCCCTCCCCCCCCCTCCCTCCTTAAGTCCATATCTTTGCCAAGTCATTACTATGAAGATAGTTCAGTTGTTGGCCTGCGCTTGTTTTTTCCCCCACTATTAGATTGTTCGTCTATGTATTTGTCTGACTTTATTCAAGTTTAAAAGGCTGTGCCGGTCTTGAATACAAGTTACTCTGTGTTAGGTTTTCTTATGGGAGCAAAAAATACCCAACTTGTTTACTGTTTATCGTTTACTATTCCCTGCCTCATTTCATTTCCGATTTTGTTTTGATGAAATTGAGGTTATTTGTATTTGTTTCTGTCCGTCTGTGTGTTTGTCTTTTGATCTCCCTTGCATCTTTGGGTGGATCCTCAGGCGTAGGCTCAAAAATTGTCCCTTACATTTTATAATGTTTCTAGTTTTTCAGCAACTTTTTTCCTCCCCCCTCTTTCGTTTAGTTTCATTTACTACTCTTCGCTGGCTGCTTTTGGGGTGCTATTGGATTCTTTTTTGCACCCTTGGTGGTGAGAACACCACAGTATTATGGACTGTGGTGTGTCTCTATTTGACGCCAGGAGCGCAGACACAACCAGCCGTGTCTCCCTGATGAGTCCGATCCAGCGGACGAAAGGCCTCGGAGCAGGCAATACAAATATATCTGCCTTCAAAAGGGATTGCGATGGTTCCCTTATGCAGCTAGTGAAGAGTTTTCATATCTGTAACATATTTTCTTAATTTTATGTTTCCAGTTTCTCCATCTTCAAATTCCGCCCCTCCCCCCCCCCCCTCCCTCCTTAAGTCCATATCTTTGCCAAGTCATTACTATGAAGATAGTTCAGTTGTTGGCCTGCGCTTGTTTTTTCCCCCACTATTAGATTGTTCGTCTATGTATTTGTCTGACTTTATTCAAGTTTAAAAGGCTGTGCCGGTCTTGAATACAAGTTACTCTGTGTTAGGTTTTCTTATGGGAGCAAAAAATACCCAACTTGTTTACCGTTTATCGTTTACTATTCCCTGCCTCATTTCATTTCCGATTTTTTTTTTCAACTTCGTCTGAAACAACGTTTCTCTGCTCTTTGTATTCGTCAAACAAATTTGCTGCCTTGAGTTGGTCACGTAGTATCATTTCTTGCAGCAATTCTGCTGTTAACCACGGGTTCATCTGCGGATGCCTAACTCTTTTTTGATGTAACGGCGCGTGTTTATTTATGATGGTGAGGAATGTTTGGTACCAGAACGACAGTGCATCATTGACGTCTGAGTAATTATAAGTTAAGTGAAATGGGGAAATGTTTAAGTCATAGTATATGCTGTTTCATTAAACTTTTTGAAACAGCGGTATTGGATGGTCGTGTGACCGTTGGGTGGTGGTTTTGGGAGCCTTAAGGACCACGTGCAGAAGACTGGACAGTGATCACTAATACCAGAATGTACCACTGAAACATCTAATATTGCAGATGTGTTGTTATTGTATACATGATCAATAAGAGTCGCAGTTGTTTTAGTTATTGTCGTTGGGGTTTGTACTAACTGATGGAGTGCATTAAGTGACAGTGTACTTGTCCAAGTTGGTTGTTGTTTTAACATATCAATATTAAAGTCCCTAACAGTAGTATATTTGATTTTTTGTGACAGATCCGATCCATCATTTGTACAAAATTGTCATACTATTTGTATGTGGAAGATGGGTGTCTATATAAATGTCCGATTATTAATGGCGGTGATTTGGAGTTTTTTTTTTTTTTTAATTTCAATCCAGATACATTCGACAGTATTAGTTTCAAGATCAGTTCTGCGTCGGGTAATGTTGGTAATTGATTGATAAATGTATACGGCAAGGCCAGTATGTTGGGGTTGATCACTGTCGCGTCGTTCTATGTTGTATTCAGGAATGCTAAGAAGGTTATCTGTGATGCGAGAGTCTAACCTTGTTTCACTTACGCCAAATACTTGTACTGGATGGGGTGACTGTTTTAAGAGTGAGGAGATTTCATGGACCTTATTAAATAAATGATCGACATTGAGATGTCCAACTTTAAGTCCTGGGACAGCGGGATTATGGGAAGGCATGGGTTAGGGAACAGTGACACAAATCGACGAGGAAGACAGTTTTCACATAAAAGACACAGAGGATTATAGGTCAAAAAGCAGAATACAGGTGAGAAAAGTAACGTTTGTGGATAACGCACAATAATGACAAACGCACAGAAAGAATTTAAAGGTTAACTATTATGCCTAAACAGATAACAGAATGTATCTTTAGAAAATTCAATTAGCCAGTAAAACAACAAACAACAAAAAAGAACAATGGTTGAAGCACGATGTCGAACAAATAGAAAGAAAGAAAACAAAGTATTAAGCTTAAAGCAATGAATGACGATAACACACACACACACACACACACACACACACACACACACACACACACACACACACACACACACACACACACACAAATGTTTACAGCGGTGCAAATAAAGAGGATGTGATGAGTGCTACAAACACAATCCACTTTAGAGCAGATTTAAAGAGTGTAGATGAAGAAAAGGGAAACAAAGCACACAAAAAAGACGAAAAAAAAACAAACAATTAAACAAACAAACAACAACAACAAAACCAAACAGAAAAGAGAGAAGAAAAAGGTTGTTGTTTTTTTTATATCTGTGATTCACGAACAATCTGTGGCGGTGAGAAAGTAGTCCTGGTCCCAATATCAGGAGATTGGCCCAAAGTTTCTTCTCAGTCCACAAAACGGCAGCACCTGCACGAGCCGCCTACCTCACTTCAAAGTTTGCAATGTCAGCCTACAATGACAATCATCTTCACACGCCGGTAGATCGGAAGTGTAGCACAATGAACACAATTGATGTCCTGAGCACAAACAAAAACAGAAATAAGTGTGTGTTCACACATCTTGAGTGTCCATGAGTAGACCATCTGATATACTTGCTCGGGGGAAAAAATGATAATAACAATCAGAAAGGAAGGTGAGGGGATGGTGTGCGTGTGTGTGGGGGGGGGGAGGAGGATGGAGTGGTGAGGGTATGGCTATTTAAACTTGTGGAACTTGTATTAAACACACACACACACACACACACACACACACACACACACACACACACACACACACACACACACACTATCGCACACACACACTTATACACACGCACACACGCTGACACACACACACACACACACACACACACACACACACACGCACGCACGCACGCACGCACGCACGCACGCACGCACGCACGCACGCTCGCATTCACACACGCACGTGCCCACGCACACACACACACACACACACACACACACACACACACACACACACACACACACACACACACACACACGCACACCAAACACACACACACACACACACACACACACACACACACACACACACACACACACACACACACACACATATTTTGGAACCACACCACCAATCATGTTGTTCGCTTGTTAATTAACTGTAAGACAAGTTGCCATGCATCTCTCATCTTCTGTTTCATTTGTTTAGGGCAAGATTGTAAGACCTGTACAAGCAGAGCAAAAAGCAAAAATAAGATGTATAGCACCAGAAAACATCACGAAGCTAAAGCAAGATTTAAATAACTTTGCAGTTTATATATACAGTCAAAAGCGCTTATAACGAATCGTCGGGGACATTCAAAATCGCGTCGTTATATCCGGCTTTCATTACAACCGATGCGCCGGTTATAACGAATTTCTATATGGTTGCTTCGTTATATCTGACGTGACGTGTGTTTCTCTCTCTCGCTCTCACTCCCATACACTCAAATGGGCGCCCACATACATGGGCAGTGATCAAGCTTATTTCCTAGGCTGTTTTATACCTTAATAAAAATTATTTTAAAACTTGTTTCCAAAATGTGGCTGTAAAAAGATCACATACGCCTGTATTGCAATTCGGAGGCTTAGGAACCAATGACAAGTTAAACAGGCGAACAAAATTCACTGTATTATTCTGAAGACTTCAGAATAGATTGTCAAAAGAAATTACACAGCGTCACGATCTGAAGGTGGAAGAGGGAATAGGGGGATATCTGCACTGTTCGTTTATTGTTTCACATTGTTAGGTCTTTGGAGAATGCACTGGTATAGAAACAAAACCTTTGAAACGTATGCACTCTGTGGTGCTGGAGAGCAATGTCTGTGTGCTGGTCACAGCTTGACAAGAAATCGGAATAACTAAAAATTAAGGTCTTGAAAAGAAAATGATAATTCTTCTTATGTTATGGTTTTCTCCATCATTGCAGCGAAAGTCACAGATGTGTTATCATATTTTTGTGTATACAATCAAGAGTTATGTATCATTAGCAGCATACATCAGATAACTCCTGTACAGTTCGTAGAATGGCAGTTATAATGTCGGATATGTGAATGTTCACATTCTATGAAACAACAGAAAAGAATTATTGTCGCCACATTGGACGAATAAAACAATCCCTCAAATTCTCACGTTCTATGAAACAGCAGAAAAGTGTGACCGTTGCCACAGCTGGACGAAAAAGAGAAATTCATCAAATTCTCACTGTCTGTGAAACAACAGATACGGATTATTGTTCCCACACTGGACGGGATAAAATCATTCAAATTCTCACCACCTGTGCAACAGCAGAACAGGACAATTTTTAGCACACTGGACGGAAAAAAAAATTCCTCAAATTCTTACCTCTGAAAAAAAAAATTAGAAAAGGTCAATTGCTGCCACACTGGACAGAAAACATCCCTCAAATGTCACAGTCTTTGAAAGAACAGGTAAAGTTGCTGGATGCCACAGCTGGACAAAAAACAACAACAACAAAAAACAACAACAAACAAACAAACAAACAAAAAACCGCAATCATGAGCAGGGAAGAGAAAGATCTCAAAGTGATGATAATTTTGCTTTTCGTCCTCCTAACACAGTAGTCACATGATTACAAGTACATGTGCGTGCAGCACTTCTATCAAACTTGTTGTTGGATTCTCACCGATAGGTACTTCAAAATTGAGTTCTGGCGTGCTGCGGTGTCCTCGCCTCGACAATACTGACTTTTACATTTGTCTTTGGAAGCCACAATGGTTGCCAGTGTCGACGGCGTGATTTCAAATTCTATTATCTTCTGGTTTGCTGGGTTTTTTTTTTCAAGTTCGTGGATTATTTCCATTTTTCGCTCTAGCGACAGACCTTGGCGACGAGCTGACGCCATGATAAAATGGACTATCAAATCAAAGCCTGACACACTGACACCCTCCTTCCCCTTCACCCTACCCTTGTCCCTCTAGCATCTCTCCTCCGTCCACAGTCGCTGAATTTGACCCCTCTCGCATTGCAGGACATTAGAACACGATTTTCTTGCTTACGGATTACCGGTGACGTTTACCATACAACAGAGAGTAAAGAATATTGTGTACTTTCAATCTACCAATGTGAAGCTTTGTCAGAAAATGAAAAAAAAAACTTAGGTTATGTAGCTCGTCAAACACATGTATAAACATGTGATTTCTATTTAGAACAACGCATAGAAAGCTCCACCTTTCATGTGCGATGCGGACACTCCGTCTCCTTAGAACAGCAAGCGACCGTATGAAGCACTATGATGACGGATGAGCAGGCAGGCAGGTCATCTGCTGATGTGGGTTCTCATGTGGGAATGAAGACCAGTTCCTGAGGCCCAAAGTCGTCCACAGACGCTGCATGGAATGGAGTCCTAAAAGGATGGGCCCCGTTTTCTCCGATTCCTCTTTTCCTGGATGGCAGCTGCTCTGCTGCGCCCGAATGTCTGTGTGCCCTGGCTACACCGTTGATTCCACTGTGTTCTGTCAAGGACGACATCTTCCCAGGAAGCAGTGTCGATGTTCCAGCTTCTGAGGTTGGCCTTCAAGGTGTCGTTGTATCTCTTGAAAGGTCTACCTTGGTCACGTTGTCCTTCCATCAGTTATCCATACAGCAACTCTTTGGAATTTTGCTGTCCTGTCCATCGGAGCTGGCTTTTGATGAGTATGCACTCAATGCGGGTAGGCCACACTTCTTCTGGACCTGTAGACTGGACACTCTGTTTTGCCACTTGATGCTGCAGATCTTGCGCAAGCATCATTGATGGAACCGTTCGAGTTGTTGGATGTGTCGAGATACGTAGTCTAAGTCTTACAACAGTAGAGGAGAACACCCAGAACCACAGCTCTGTACACGGTGACCTTTCTGTGCAGTTTGATGCCATGGTCTTGCCACAGGTTCTTTGAGAGTCTGCCAAAGACAGAGCTCGCCTTTGAGATGCCAGCATCAATTTTGCATCCAGAGATGTGTTGCTGCTTACAGCTGCCCAGACAGCGGAACTTGTCCACAGTTTTGATCTCTGTGCTGCTGATAACGCACTGGATATTTTTATGGGAGTGCGTGCGCGGCCAGTGCACTGTCAGCAGCAAAGAGGAACTCTCTCAGAAGGGCATCGAATACTTTAGTCTTGGCCTGAAGTCGTCGAAGATTAAAGAGTTTGCCATCTGAACGTAACCGGGTGTATACCTCCATGTCACATTTCGGGACTGCATCCACACACACACACACACACACACACACACACACACACACACACACACACACACACACACACACACACACACACGCACGCACGCACGCACGCACGCACGCACGCACGCACGCACATTTTATCTAATTCAGACCATAAATGCTAACAGTCATCTCATCTTTTGAATTTTTGCAATAATATTAATTTCATGACGTCAGCACCTCAGTAAGATCCCATGGCTAGCGATTGTGGCGCATAGCACACAGGAGCGGTCTGGTGCATGCGATCAGTGAGAGCTACCGACTGGATGAAACTGTTGCTGGAATTCCAGAACTCACGAACGTGACTGGAGATTTCCGTCGGTCACAATTCGATGTATTTAGATTTCCATCGATTGGGACACATATGACCAATTGCGTGGGTCACAAATTAGGATGATCAGTGTCCATCTGGCACGATGATGTAATCCATGTCCCAATCGGTCACCATGTCCCCATCGGTACCACAAAGTCACAGTAGTCACGCTTCGTACACATGTCAAACATCGTGCTCTCTGTCAGCTGGAGCAACTCAGTCGCGGAAACCTTAGATGTATGGTGTAAAGATCCCTAGCCCGATCCTGGGGTATATTGACTTAAAGATCCCTAGCCCGATCCTGGGGTATATTGATTTAAAAGATCACTAGCCCGATCCTGAGGTTAGATTGATGATTTAAAGATCCTTAGCCCGATCTCGGGGCTAGACTGATGATTTAAAGATCCCTAGCCCGATCCTGGGGTTAGATCGATGATTTAAAGATCCCTAGCCCGATCCTGGGGTTAGATTGATGATTTAAAGATCCCTAGCCCGATCCTGGGGTTAAATTAATGATTTAAAGATCCCTAGCCCGATCCTGGGGCTAGATTGATGATTCAAAGATCACTAGCCCGATCCTGTGGTTAGATTGATGATTTAAAAATCCCTAGCCCGATCCTGGGGTTAAATTATTAATTTAAAGATCCCTAGCCCGATCCTGGGGTTAGATTGACGATTTAAAAATCCCTAGCCCGATCTCGGGACTAGATTGATGATTTAAAGATCCCTAGCCGATCCTGGGGTTAGATTGATGATTTAAAGATCCCTAGCCCGATCCTGGGGTTAGATTGATGATTTAAAGATCCTTAGCCCGATCTCGGGACTAGATTGATGATTTAAAGATCCCTAGTCTGATCCTGGGATTAGATTGGTGATTTAAAGATCCCTAGCCCGATCCTGGGGTTAGATTTATAATTTAAAGATCCTTAGCCCGATCTCGGGGCTAGAATGATGATTTAAAGATCCTTAGTCCGATCCTGGGGTTAGACTGATGATTTAAAGATTCCTAGCCCGATCCTGTGGTTAGATTCATGATTTAAAGATCCCTGGCCTGACCCCG
>CM065732.1:12880425-12882925 GCA_033310375.1 Conus canariensis
ATCTTAGTTTAATCGTGCGAGACGGGAAAGAGATGAGAAAGGTACTTTTCCTTTCCCGACCCTCCTCCCTTATCCAGTTCCCCCATGCCCCTTGGCGCTCCACTTCCTCCGTCCTCCCCCACCCACCCACACTCTTACTCTCTTCACAGTTGTAAATCTAATCAGTGGGAGTGTCAGACTGATATTTCCATTCTCCGTCTTCAAATTTAAACATAGATGTCAGAAACCTCAATACTGACACTTAAGTACCAAAGAATTCAGGACGAGACGGACTACATATATTCCAACTACTTTACAAGGACCACTGGAGACTGGAATAAACTCCCTTCGGAACTGGCCTTGTCCCCCACGCTTGACCCCTTCACTAGGTGGGTGTCAAGCCTTGCCTAACTCACCTACACCACTCCCCCCCTCTCCCCACCCCTTACCCTCCCCATGGGGTGGGGGGAGGGGTGAGTCAGCCTTGTTGCCGAAACAGAATGATACGCAAATGCTCCCCTACCCCCCCTCTCCAAGGTATGCATTTTGATCTATGAGGTTAGCATCCGCTATGCCACCGTCTCGTTTAGTCGTCATCCCACCAGATCAACTCGCAATGTTGCCGCCCCATGGTGTAGTCGCCCCGCTATCGCGCCAATGTATGTCTCTGTCTGTCTGTCTGTCTGTCTGTCTGTCCTTCTCTCTCTCTCTCTCTCTCTCTCTCTCTCTCTCTCTCTCCTCACACACACACACACACACACACACACACACACACACACACACACACCCCTCTGAGAAAAGGGGGAAAAAGTACTATTGAAATTCTGAAATCCATGAGAAAACTGAATTGTACAGACTGTGGTATATTTTGGAAAATGTTTGATAACACGGATAAAACATCTACTTGCTTACGCAGCTGAAATTTGGGGCTTACATGAAAATTCGCAGATGGAAAAAGTACATGCGTATGCTATGACGCGTTTCCTTCAAGTACCTACTCATTCATCCAACACCGTCTTATATGGAGAAATGGGCAGATACCCTTTGTATATAAGTACATTTGTGAAATGTATACCACTCAACACTTGCTAGGGATCAGCAATTAAAAACAGTGTATGAAAAAAATCATTTTGAACTGACTTCAACAAACACGTGATCCAGCAACACAAAACAATGTGAAAGACACACTGTTGCCTGCACTTTCACGCTGGAACATGCAGCATGGTGAGCGCGTGAATTGCGTGACCCCTCATTCTGGGGGTAAACGGGAGGAGAGGTCAGCGTCACATTTGCTGTTTTGGGACCGGCAAACAGTGGTTCAGTGTGATTCGGGCAGTGCTTATCGCACCACAATGGAACAGCAAGCACAAAGATGACGCCTTTCCGCACAAGATATGGCGAGAGGAGTTGGGATGCTGCTAGGAGGGTCATCGCAACGAGAGGTTGCTGGAGCCTTGGGCGTATCCCAGAGCGTTGTTTCCCGTATGGGGAATCGATATCAAACAGGGACAGTCACTCCACGACATTCTGGAGGTTACCCACGTGTCACAACCCAGCGAGAGGACCGATATCTCCTTGTCCAGGCACGAAGAAATCCTCTCCACAATGCCACACAGCTGCAACATGACCTCCAGAACGCATCAGGGAACCGGGTGTCAACCCAGTCAGTCAGGAGAAGGCTTCACGACGGTGGTCTTCATTCAAGGGCCCCAGCAATTCGGGTTCCATTGACCAGACAACATAAACAAGCAAGGTTGCTGTGGGCACTGGAGCACCAAGGCTGGACTGCTGCAAACTGGACTGCAGTTTTGTTCAGTGACGAGTCCAGGTTTTGTTTGGACGTGACTGACCGGAGAAGGAGGGTGTGGCGAAGGCAGAATGAACGATTCCACCCCAGCTTCATTGCTCAGCATGACCGCTATGGTGGGGGCTCAGTAATGGTGTGGGGAGGCATTTCAATGCAAGGTAAAACCGATCTGCTGGTGTTGGAGAATGGCACCATGAACGCAGTCCGATACCGTGACGAGGTTCTTCACCCCATTGTCCGACCCTACGCTGGTGCCATTGGTCCCGACTTCATCCTTGTGGATGACAATACCCGTCCTCACCGTGCCCGCATTGTCAACCAGTGCCTTCAGAATGAGGGAATTGCACGCTTGGAGTGGCCTGCACGCTCACCAGACCTCAATCCGATTGAACATGTCTGGGATATCATTGGGCGAGCTGTCCAAGCACGTGAGCAGCTGCCTCAGAACATCCATAACCTTGGAGTTGTCCTCCAGGAAGAATGGGCCAGAATCCCCCAGCAGCAGATCAGGAACCTCATCTGCAGCATGAGGAGGCGTTGTAGAGCTGTGATCGCAGCCCGTGGTGGTCACAGACATTACTGAGTCCATTCATTCTCAATTCCACACAGACAGCAGTGGATTGTTCAGGTTGACTCTTCCCTTCCATGCCCTGTTTCAGGTGGCTTTTAGGGGTTGTGTCATTTGCCCATTCTGTTTCTTGGTTTATCTGATGG
>CM065732.1:12885425-12887925 GCA_033310375.1 Conus canariensis
TACCTCAGCAGATGATACAGAATAATGCATAAAACAGTTTTGCCCGGATAGGGGTTTTTGTGCTTCGTTGATGTCTGATGTTTGTAACGTGTGAAGGAAACGGTCAAATATTCAAGGGTCCGTTTCGTATTGTCTATCACATATACGTTACTTCACGTTTTGTTAAGTGCATTCACGTTTACTTCACCTTGCCTTAAACAACTAAAATATTGCTTAACTGTGAAGATCAGATGTAAAGATGTGGTTTACATCAACAGGACCAAAGAACTCCAGCATCAATGGCCACGGGAAATGAGACCAGGACGAGCGAACTCATGGAATGCAGCTAAGTAGTCTTCTATCTTCTCATTCTTCTCATTCTTCCTTGTTCTTCGTTCTTTTTCCCCAGTGTAGTGTGCCTGTTCTGTCACAGTCGGGTGGGCTGATATGGACCTGTATTGTTCTTTATTACAGTTTAGTACCTGGTATGGGTGTGTGTTTTCAGATTATATTGTCAATATTTTGCGCCTATCGTCGACTAGAAATCAAACTCTAAGCGTTTCACAGTCCACGCTCGCATTTACACAGGGGGCTTCCAACCTGGGTGGAGCTGAATGAAGAGCCGCCTGTTGATGCGAATCACTCGTTTTCCATCAGTTGTTCAGACTTTTCCTTAAGAGGTGTCTACCCCCACACCCCCACCCCTACACAGTGCTTCGTGTCCTCTTTCTTTGAGGTTTATTATCTCTGTTCGTACCCACAGAGTTTCGTATCCCTTTCCTACAAACTTCGTGGCTCTTGTCCCGTCTCCCCACTGTTTTGGGCTTTCTATAAACATAGTTCTCAACACACACCCAGCCCCTCCACCTCCTCCCCTCCTCCCGGCCTGCAGGGTTTTGTACCCTTTCTTTTTCCTGTTTCTCTTTACTCTCCATAGGAGTTCCTGCCTTTTTCATTAAGGTTCAGTATCTTCTTCCCCCTTTCCGGGCAGTTCCGTGTCTTCATTTTTTTTCTCTCCCCCCTCCCCGCTCCCCCCCCCCCCCCTCCCACTTTTCGTGTTCCGTTTTTGTAGGTTGGGTGTTTCTTCCTCCATTTTCCAAAGTTTAGTAGTATTTCCGGAAGGTTTGGGATCTTTCTCCGCGCGCGCTTCGTTTTCTCTTTCTATAATGTCCAGTGTCCTCCAAGTGTTCGGTGTTTCTCTACCCACCTCAGGATTTCTTGTACACTTTGTGTGCTTATCTCTTTCCGTTCTCACGTGATTTCCTGTCCTCTCTTAGATTTGGTACCCCCCCCCCCCCCTTCCATCACGCTCCCTCCGCGTTCTGTGTTCTCTAGGTGTAAGGTTTGAGGTTTCTTCACCCCACCCCCATAGTTTGTCCTCTTTTCCCTTTTGTGTCCTCTTTCTGCAAGTCGGTGCCCCTCCACACAAGGGTGTCATGTTCTTTTTCTGTTATGTTCAGTGTTCCTCTTTCTGCAAGTCGGTGCCCCTCCACACAAGGGTGTCATGTTCTTTTTCTGTTATGTTCAGTGTTCCTCTTTCTGCAAGTCGGTGCCCCTCCACACAAGGGTGTCATGTTCTTTTTCTGTTATGTTCAGTGTTCCTCTTTCTGCAAGTCGGTGCCCCTCCACACAAGGGTTTCATGTTCTTTTTCTGTTATGTTCAGTGTTCCTCTTTCTGCAAGTCGGTGCCCCTCCACACAAGGGTTTCATGTTCTTTTTCTGTTATGTTCAGTGTTCCTCTTTCTGCAAGTCGGTGCCCCTCCACACAAGGGTTTCATGTTCTTTTTCTGTTATGTTCAGTGTTCCTCTTTCTGCAAGTTCCGGTGCCCCCCACCTCCCTCTTACCTCTCCACAAACAGGTTTCATGTTCTTTTTCTGTTAAGTTCAGTGTTCCTCTTTCTGCAAGTGTCGGTGCCCCCCCCCCCCCCCCCCCGTCTCCCCCTTACTCTCCACACACAGGTTTCATGTTCATTTTCTGTCAGGTTCAGTGTTCCTCTTTTTGCAAGTGTCGGTGCCCCCCACCACCCACCCGCCTCCCCCTTACCTCTCCACACAGGTTTCATGTTCTTTTTTTGTTGTTAGGTTCAGTGTCTATTCTACTTCTACGGCGTTTCGTGTCCTCTGCTTCCAAGGTCTGGTGTGTCTTCCCCCCCCCCCCTCTTCCCCCCCCCCCCCAACGGGTTTCGGATCCTCTATATATGCAAGGTTCGACGCCCCCGTCCCACCCCACCTCACCCGCTTCCCTACGCGCAGACTGAGGATGTCTTCTCTTTCTAAAAGGTTTCGTTGCGTCTGTTCCCTCCCCCCCCCCCCCCCCCCCCCCCGCCGCCACTTCCCCATAAATAGAGTTTCGTTTTCTCTTTCCACAAGGTTTGGCGTCTCTTACCCTCCACAGGATTTTGTGTCCTATTTAAAGTTTAGCTTCCCCTCCTTTTCCCGTATTTTGTGTCCTCTTTCTCTCAGAATCGATGTTTTTCTTCCTAGGCAGTTTCGTGTCCCCTCTTTAAAAGATTTGGTGTCT
>CM065732.1:12897925-12915425 GCA_033310375.1 Conus canariensis
TGGTATAAAATACGCCTAATGACTCATGTGTGCCTTGTTACACACCCGCACGCACACAACAAGGCCAATGACGCAGTCAGATGGTATTAAATACGCCTAATGACTCGTTAATGCCTTCATTCCGTCTGTCCGTCTCTCTCTCTCTTCTCTCCTCTCTCTTCTCTCCTCTCTCTCTCTTCTCCTCTCCTCGCACATTCTCTCCATCTCTCCACACACACCACACACACTCGCACACACGCACACACACTCACACACACTCGCACACACCACACACACACCCACACACACACACACTCACTACACACTCACAACACACACACACACCACACACACACACACACACACACGATGCAAGGTCAATGGCGCAGTCAGATGGTATTAAATACGCCTAATGACTCGTGAATGCCTTGCTAAACACGCACGCACGCACGCATACACGCACGCACGCACGCATACGCAAAAATCACACCCACATGTTCATTTTCTCTCTCCTCTCTCTCCTCTCTCTCTCTCTCTCTCTCTCTCCACCACACACACACACACACACACACACACACACACACACACACACAACACACACAACACACACACACCACACACACACACACACACACGAGTCAAACACACACGGCCAATGGCGGAGTCGGATGGTATGGTAATGCTTCCGTGCCCCCTCCCCCACTCACTGGTCTGCCACCCTCACTCGCCACGATTTCTGGGTCTCATAAGGCTTGGTGTCGCCCCCCCCCCCCCCCCCCCCCCCCCAATGGTTTCGTGTCCTTTCAGGCAAAAGGTCTTCCATCTCCTGTCCTGCCTGCGTAAGGTTTAGTGTCTTCGCCTCCTCCCCCCCCCCCCCCCCCACCCCGGCTTTCGTGTCGTCTCGCGATGAAGTGTAGTGCCCTTCCCACACGGTTTTTGGGTCCTCTTTCTATGAAGTTTAATGCACGCACACACACACACACACATGTTGGCTATGATCTTTTGTTTGAAATGTCTGAGGCGCACACACACACGCGCACACACACACACACACACACACACACACACACACACACACACACACACACGGCTTTTGTGTCCTCTTTCTATGAAGTTTAATGTCCCCCTCCCTCCCTCCCCACACGGCTGTTGTTTCCCCTTTAAATAAGGCATGGTTTTCGTCTCCCGCACAGCGTGTGGCGTCTTCCTCTGGTTAAGATTGGTGTTTTTTTTCGTGTTCTCTGGTTGCTTCTCGGTCTCTTCCCCACGCCCACAGAGTTTCGTGTCCTCTTTCTGTAAAGCTCGGAGTCTTTTTCGCCCCCCTCCCCCTCCCCTACAAGGATTGGTGTCGCCCCCTTCCGCCCCCCCCCCCCCCCCCCATTTTACATAGTTTCATGTCCTTTTTCTATAAGGTTTGGAGCCTCCCCACCCATAAACCAACCCCACCACCAGGTTTTGAGATCTTCCTACAAAGGTTCTGTGACCTCCCCACCTCCTCTAGACGGTGGTCACTCCATTCCCTCCTCCCCAACAGGTGCTTATGTATTTTTTTTTTCAGGTTCGGTGTGCCCCCAGCCCCCCCCCCCCCCCCAAAAAAAAAAAAAAAAAAAAAAAAAAAACCACCCCCGGCACCCGCCCGTTTTCCTGCTTTCGTACTTTTCTTTCTTTCAGGTTCGGTTTCTCTTCCCCACCCCCACCGCCACCACAGTGTTTTGTGTTCTTTTTATAAGGTTAGATCCCCCCTCCCCCTTGGGTTTCTTGTCCTTTTTTTTGGTAAGGTTCGTCTTCCATCCCACCCTCCACACGGTTCAGTATCCTATAGGGGCTGCTATCTTCCACCACCCCGCCCACCCCCACGGTTTAGTATCCTATAGGGGCTACTATCTTCCACCCCATCCTCCACATGGTTTAGTATCCTGTAGGGGCTACTGCCTTTCACCTCCCCTCCCTAGGCTTTTGCATCCTCCGAATGCTTAATGTCTCACCCCTCCTCGGACCTAGTGTTCTATAAAGCTTAGTTTGCTCCCCTCTTTCCAGCCTTTTATGTATACTTCCTGTAAGGCTGAATAGCTATCCCCCACACAGGATTTCACGTCTTCTTTCAATGAGGTTTAGTGTTTAAATTCCTTCCACCTTCCTTCCCCTCACGCCTCTTTCCTATCCTCTTCCTGCAAGGCGTAGTGTCTTTACCCCTCACGAGGTTTCCGGTCTTCTTTCTGTAAGGTTCGGTTCTCTTAGTTCGGCCACAGGGTTTCATGTCCCGTTCCTGTGAGGATTGATGCTTTCGCCCAGGAACTCTTGTGCTACATTCCTGTTTCTGTAACAACGGGTGTGTCCTCCACACCTGCCCATCCCCTACAGGGCTTCGTGACTTGTCTCCGTAACGTTCGCCGTCTCACGCACCCACTCTCTCCACCCCAGGTTTCTTGTCTCGTTTCTATAAGGTTGGGTGTCTGTTTACCACACCAGAATTGCATGTCCTCTATGAAATTCGTGTCTGTGCCCCCTTCCCCCTCCTCGCCTCCAAGAGTTCCGTGTCATTTTTCTCTAAGGTTCGTTGTACTTTTCCCACTCGTCTTTACAGAGTTCCTTGTCCTCTTTCCATCACGTTCGGTGTTTCTTTTCGCCCCCAAGAGGGTTTCGTGTCCACTTTCGACGTGGTTAGGGGTTTCTTTCTCTCCTCCACAGGGTTTCGTGTCCACTTTCGACGTGGTTAGGGGTTTCTTTCTCTCCTCCACAGGGTTTCGTGTCACTTTCGACGTGGTTAGGGGTTTCTTTCTCTTCTCCACAGGGTTTCGTGTCACTTTCGACGTGGTTAGGGGTTTCTTTCTCTCCTCCACAGGGTTTCGTGTCACTTTCGACGTGGTTAGGGGTTTCTTTCTCTCCTCCACAGGGTTTCGTGTCACTTTCGACGTGGTTAGGGGTTTCTTTCTCTCCTCCACAGGGTTTCGTGTCACTTTCGACGTGGTTCGGGGTTTCTTTCTCTCCTCCACAGGGTTTCGTGTCACTTTCGACGTAGTTAGGGGTTTCTTTCTCTCCTCCACAGGGTTTCGTGTTTCCAAGTTAAGGTTCTCTTTTTCTCTCGTAAAGATTTCGAATCCTATTTCTATGAGATGATTCTGTGCTGCTGCTGCGCCTCCCCCCACCCCCCCTCCTACACCCCCACCCCCACCCCGGGGCTTTGTACTCTTCTTGTGAAGTTCGACATCTGTTTCCTTCCAGCAGGCTTCGTGTTCTCTTCTTTCAGGTTTTGTGCTTTAGCTTTCTAGAAGAATCGGTGCCCCCCCCCCCCCCCCCCCTCACGGTTTCTTGTCCTCTTTCCATAAAATTCAGTGTCTTTTCTTCGCCAGAGTATCTTGTGTCCTTTTCGTACAAGGTTTGGTATAAACTTCCACCTCCCTTCCCCCTCGGGGTTTAGCTTCTCCTTCTGTAAGGTTTGGTCCGTCTTTCTCTCAAGATGTCGTTCCTCTTTCTACAAGGTTCGGTGTTTCTTTCACCCCTATCACTGGGGTTTTGTATCGTCTTTGTATAATGCTCGGTGTATCTTTTCCTGCTCCACAACTACCACCCTCCCCCCACCCCCACTCAGAGTATTGTCTTCTTCCTGTAAGGTTCTGTGTCTCCCCCCCCCCCCCACCTTCAACAGAACTTCTTGTCCTTCTGTAAGATTTAGGCATGCCCCCCCCCCCCCCCCGCCTCCCCCACACACACATGCACACAGTGTTTCGTGCCTTTTTTTTTCTACGAGGCTCATCGTCTCCCCCACTCAAACCTCAGCTTTCAAGATCTCGTTCCACAAGGTTTCGGTGTTTCTCCACTCCAGAATGTCGTGTCCTACAATGTTCGGTATCAGTTTCGCCACCATAAGTTTTTCTTTTTTCCTTCGGTTCGGTGTCTTCCTCGCCCCCCCCCCCCCCCCACAAACACACACACCTGCCCCCGCCCTCCGGGGGTTTCGTATCTTTCTTTAAGATTTGGTCTCTCTTCCACCCACCAGGTTTTGTATCTTTCTGTAAGGTTCGGTGTAAACCCCCATTCCCTCTCCCGCCTGGGTTTTGTGACTTGAACGGTTTGGTGGTTCTCCCCCCCCCCCCCCCCCTTCAAGAATTTCGGTCCCTTTTCTATAAGGTACAGTGTATCCTTTCCCCATCCCACCAGGGTGTTTGTATCTTCTTTCTATAAGTTTATGTGTGCCTCTACACTATCTCCTCCTCCCCCTGGAGGTTTTGTGTCTTCTTTCGAAAAAGATTCGGAGTCCACCCCACCCCACAGGGTTTCATATTCTCTTTGTTTGGTTCAGGTTTTGATTTTGTTTTCCTATAAGGTTCGGTGTCCCCTCCCCGTCCACCCTAGGTTTTGAATCCTCTCTTTCTGCAAAGATTCGATGTCTGCCCCCAGCCCCACCCCCTCCGCCGTCCAGAGTTTCCTTTTCTTTTTCTACGAGGTTCCTTGTGTCTTGCTCCGCCCCCTCCCCCCTCAGATTTCCTATTCCTTTTTTGAATGGGTTCAGTTACATCTCCCGCACCCCTCTCCAGGGTTTCCCGTCTTTGTGCGACCTCTGTCACTCCCTCCACCCGCCTCCACCTTCTGCTTTGTAGTCCTCTTTTGTACAGAGGTAGGTGTATTTCGGTTCCTTTCTTTCATAAGCTTAGCTTTACCCCCCCCCCCCTCCTTCCCTGCGGGTTTCGACTCCTCTTTCTTTAAGGTTCATTGTCTTTCCCCCGGCCTCCGCATCTGCGGGTTTCAAATGTTCTTTCTACAAGTTTCAAGTCCCAGTCCCCACTTGCCTACTCCCTTCTGGGTTTTGTTGTCATTTCTTTAGAAGGTTCGCTGTTTCTCCACCCCCATCCCCGTCCAGTTTTTGCTCTCTTTCTTAGAAGGTTCGCTATCTCTTCCCCCCCCCCCCCCCCACCGAGGGTTTCGTGTCCTCTTCATATAAGGTTCGATATCTGAACCACCACCGTCACCCTCCTCCACAGAGTTTTGTCTTATGTCCCCACCCACCGTCGTCCACAGAGTTTCGTGTTCTTCTGAAGTAATTTCTTCTTTTCTTCATGGTTCATTTTCTCTCCTCTTTCACACAGTGTTGGTATTTTCCTTTCAACGTGTCGCGTCTTCACTACTTACGAGCTTTCTCATAGGATTTACTGCCTATTTAGGGTTTAGTGCCGCCCTTTCAGGTTTACTTTCTTTTTCACTGACTTTAGTGTCGTCTTTCCAGCTGGTTTAGCATGTCCTTTCAGAGGGTTTTGTGTCCTTTCAAACAGCTTAGTGTCTTCTGTTCATAGAACTTACCTTTGACCATGTGCACGGATTGGTTTGGTCTTTGTATGGGATTTTTGTCTTCTCTGCAATATATTGTCCTTCGTATGGTTTGGTGTTTTCTCTTTGTTGAATCCAGTGTCCTGCTTTCATACAGTTTAGTGTTCTTTTTCTAAGGTTATAGTATCTCCCTGGCACAGAGTTTAGTGTCTTCTGTTGGCAGTGTTTAGTGTTCGTTTAATCGTTTAGTGTCCTTTTTATCGTTTAATGTCCTTTTAACGGTTAGTGTCTTCTTTTCAATAGGCTCTGGATTCTCATTCTGTGTGTGGTTACATGTTTTGTTTTTGTGTGTATAGTCTCCGTCGTTACAGTTAATTGTTCTCTCTTTAGCGTTGTTTTCTCACAGGGTGCACCGTCCTCTGTCATCACATGTAGTGTCTTTTTGGTAGGGTTAGTGTCCTACTTGAGTAGGGTCTAGAGCAATTTCCTTTTATATATTTTCGTTCTTTTTCAAACTGCTGCTCTGTGTAGTAATAGATTCAGTTCATGAGGTTTAGAATGTCATTCTTTCCTTCTGTTTAGTGCCTTATTTTCGTAGGTTTTCAGTGCTAGGGATACGTGTGTGCGTGCCTGCGCGCGCGCGAGTGTGTGTGTGTGTGTGTGTGTGTGTGTGTGTGTGTGTGTGTGTGTGTGTGTGTGTGTGTGCTTCCCATCTGCTGCAGAGAGGAGAACCGGACAGCTGTGCGAGGATAGTGCTGACGCTGGCTGTGCCATGCCCACGAGTTCATGTATACAACTTGAGCCGGATGGGTCGGTGGTGTGCCAGGTGTCATGTGGATCTTCAGAGAAAACCACATTCCTCCATGACAGTGTGGGTGTGACGGCAGACCAGAAGACGACTAGTCCAGGGCTGCACAGCAGAGATGACAAGGTACAACACCACTTCAAGTGATGAAGACAATCAGCTTACTCTAGAACAGTTACTTTTTCGTTAGGATCAAATGAAAAGAGGAATAATTTTCATCGTCGAATTTACATCAGTGTGATGAACACAGCAGAAAATGATGTACAGGAACGCATGGGTGAATAGAATGGGAATATTGATCGACCATCAGCACTTGCTTTCCTCATTTTTTTTTTTTTTTTACAGGCAATTGCCACCCTGTATTTCACCAAACGAACCTTTTGTTTCGGTAAAGAGGATGACAGAAGTTGTAATGGACAGTGTCGCTATGCTTTCCTCACCGCCACCTTCCCATTGCTGCTCCAACCTCCAATAAACACATGAACACGCAGACACACAAGCACGCACAAATGCATTTGCAACATTCTCTCTCTCCACACACACACACACACACACACGCACACACACCCGCGCGCGCGCGCACATGCACACGCACACACACACACACGCACACGCACTGCGCGCCCTCGTGCGCGCGCACACGCATTCTCTCTCTCTCTCTCTCTCTCTCTCTCTCTCTCTCTCTCTCTCTCTCTCTCTCTCTCTCTCATACTCGCATGCACACATTCTCTCTCTCTCTCTCTCACACGCGCACTCGCTCGCACACGCACACGCACACACACACACACACACACACACACACACACACACACACACACACACACACACACTGCGCGCCCTCGTTCGCGCGCACACACATTCTCTCTCTCTCTCCCTCTCTATCTCTGTCTCTCATACAGTCACATGCGCACATTCTCTCTCTCATACACTCACACGCTCTCTCTCTCTCTCTCTCTCTCTCTCTCTCTCTCTCTCTCTCCCCTCACACCACACACACACACACACACACACACACACACACACCACACACACACACACACACACACACTTTGTGATGGAGCAAATCTGCACGAGCATTCTCCCCAGGAGAGTGTCATGGCGGTCATAGTGCTACAGTTCCCATGCTCTTGCCGACACTGACATCTTCAGGTCAAAGTCAGCGTATGAAGAGAGAACTAAAAATTCGGGCAGGGCACAAAACGTCTCATAATTTTACGTTGTTTGTTAATAATAATACAAATGATCTTATACAGCTCCATTCTGATTCATTTTGTTCAACAACCATTTTCTTATAGTGTTTAAAATGGAAAACGTGTATGTTTTGATATGGAAGTTGGTGAAATTCTTTAAATGTTGTTCACATGATATATCTTGTCAACCAAAGTATTGTCTTATGGCCAGAAAACAAGAAAAACAATGACTAAAATCTGAACAGCTGTGCTTGATTAAGTAGATAAGATTTATTTACACAGAGAGTCAAGTGTTAAAAAGAAAAACCAACGTATCTGTCAACAGGAGCAAGAACTCCTTCTTCACTGGCTGCGGAGAGGATGACCAGGACACGTGAATTCAGCGGATCACAAGCTTCACCAGCGCATTGTCCAAAGCGGTGTTCATAGCACCTGCTTCTTTGGAGGGGGTTGACGCCTTTTTAATGGTTTAATCGTCCCCCCCCCCCCCTCTCCCCCAAAGGAGTCCGTGTCTATTCAGTCACAAGATTCAGTCACTTAGTTTACATAATCAGTGTTCCCTTCTTTCGAAGTGTTTAGTATAATCATTTGACAGGTTTTTGTGTGTGCTTTCCCAAAGTGAGTGCCTCTTCATTCACAAGTGTGTCTGTCTTATTTCTCGAGGTTTAGAATTGTCCTTTCTACAGAGTCTTTCTTTCATATGACCAGCATGTGTGCTCTGGGTTCTTATGTCGGTCTTCTGTGGAACAAGGATACATCACACATGGTACCAGAGGGAGTGTTTCTTGGAAGGACGTGAAAGATCGACTCGAAGCTGTGCAGCATATTACATGATTCAGTGATCTGAAACATGGACGCGTGTTCTCAGATAACCTGGGTCTGGCTGCAGTGCTGTTGAGGAATTTTTTGTAGTTCTCCCGAAATGTTTCCTAGTGCGCACCTGGTACCTACTGATCTGAGTGTCCATAAATCCACAGGTAGTCCGACATGATAAGCACGAGTCAACACATGGTTTCTTCCATAGGTATTAATGCCTTTCTTTCATGGGTTGTCGTCCATCAGATAGTAAGCAGAGTTCTTTGTTCATAGGATTTAGCATCATCTAGTTTAACGTTCTTTCGTGGTTGTTTTGAAGGATTAGTCTTTTTTTCATATGGTTTTGTGACGTTTCACAGGCGTTAGCATTCTCTTTGCTTAAGATGTGGTGTCCTGTTTTCATAGCGTTTAGTGTCCTCCTTTCGTAGAGTTTGACGTCCTGTTTTTCTGGGAGTTGGTGAAAGCTTCTGAAGGATCTAGTGTCTTCTTTCCCTCGGATTCAGTATCCATTCATATGGTTTGGTGTCATCTTTTTACAGGACTTGGTGCGATAAGCTCCAAGCGAAAGGGACGTCTTAGAATCAACACGGCCATGACGTCAGTGCCCGAACTGCGTGAACGCCAGAACCATTGACAAAGCCCAAGAGGACTGCCCGACAGATAGTGCTTCATCACGGTGGAACCACATTCGCGATGCTACCTACAAATCCGCCTCGGACACTAATGGGAAGAGAGTGAGGAAGAATGAGTACTTGTTCAAAGCAGGAATCGTGGAGTGGAGCCTGCCATTGCTGCCAAACGAGTCGCAATCCTAGTTCATAAGAGAGAGCCCCCAGTGAAGACGCAGGTGGCACTCCGAAAAGCTCGCAACAACGCCTAGCGGATCGCCCATAAATGTGCTAGTGAATACCAGCTGAACCTGTGCCAGGGTATCCAGATCAACGCCGACTGCGGCAACATCCGCGCCATGTGCGAAGGCATGAAGAAAGCGTTCGGCCCTAGTGCCATCAAGATCATCCCTCTAAAATCTACGTCGGGGGATGTCGTCACCGACTGCAGCAAACAGATGAAGAGATGGGCTGAGCGCTACGAGGAGCTCTATTCCAGGGAGAACTCGGGTCATCCACACAGCCTTCGAGAACACCACCCCCTGCCTGCCATGGAGGAGCTCGACGCCCCACCCACCATTGAGGAACTCGGCAAGGCCATTCACTCGATAGCCTGTGGTAGAGCTTTAGGTAGTGACGGCATTCCGGCAGAAGTCATCAAAACCGGCAAGGAGAGGTCTATCCTCAAGTCGCCTCCATGAGCTTCTCCTGCAGTGCTGGGAGGAAGCCCCCGACGAGCGAAGACCGCCTCAAGCTTTGCTCCCGACGACGACACTCAACCAAGACAACCTACCCAGCTTCTACACTCTACCGTTGCGGACGCCCGTCCCCTACTCTACTCCACGAGCGACGTGAGGCGTCCGGTGACCACAACCAACCAACCAAGACACCTACCACTATCTGACGGACCAGACGTGGCATTCCGCCTTCCCCTGGTCGCACCATCAGCTGCCTGACCCTCTGAAGGAAGCCCAGCTTGGACAGAGTGCGTCACAGACTGACCACCCACTTGCCGTTCCAGTACTGCAGGGTGAGTTGCACTGTGTGCGTGTGTATGTGTTTGTGTGCATGAGAAGTAGCCACGGTACCAGGAATAGTTCAGGCACTGGTTAGACTGCATGTCACACTAAGCCATCCTCATAAAGTGTAGGGTAACCCCCCCCCCCACACACACACACACACACACAGCTTCAACAGAACTTCTTGTCCTTCTGTAAGATTTAGGCATATCTCCCCCCCCGCCTCCCCCACACACACACGCACACAGTGTTTCGTGCCTTTTTTTTTTCTACGAAGCTCATCGTCTCCTCCACTCAGCCCTCGGCTTTCAAGATCTCGTTCCACAAGGTTTCGGTGTTTCTCCACTCCAGAATGTCGTGTCCTACAATGTTTAGTATCAGTTTCGCCACCATAAACTTGTCTTTTTTCCTTCGGTTCGGTGTCTTCCTTCCGCCCCTCCCCCCCCCCACCTCCCACCTGCCCCCGCCCTCCGGGGATTTCGTATCTTTAAGATTTGATGTCTCTTCCAGCCACCAGGTTTTGTATCTTTCTATAATGTTCGGTGTAAACCCTCATTCCCTCTCCCGCCTAGGTTTTGTGACTTTCTTTACGGTTTGGTGGTTCCCCCCCCCCCCCCTCAAGGATTTCGGTCCTCTTTCTATAAGGTACAGTGTATTTCTTTACCCATCCCACCAGGGTTTTGTATCTTCTTTCTATAAGTTTCTTTGTGCCTCTACACTATCCCCTCCTCCCCCTGGAGGTTTTGTGTCTTTCGAAAAGATTCGGAGTCCACCCCACCCCATAGGGTTTCATATTCTCTTTCTGTTTGGTTCAGGTTTTGATTTTGTTTTCCTATAAGGTTCGGTGTCCCCTTCCCGTCCACCCTAGGTTTTGAATCCTCTTTCTGCAAAGATTCAATGTCTGCCGCCAGCCCCGCCCCCTCCGCCGTCCAGAGTTTCCTTTTCTTTTTCTACGAGGTTCCTTGTGTCTTGCTCCGCCCCCTCCCCCTCAGATTTCCTATTCCTTTTTTGAATGGGTTCAGTTATATCTCCCACACCCCTCTCCAGGGTTTCCTGTCTTTGTGCGACTCTGTCACTCCCTCCACCCGCCCCCACCTCCTGCTTTGTAGTCCTCTTTTGTACAGAGGTAGGTGTATTTCGGTTCCTTTCTTTCATAAGGTTAGCTTTATCCCTCCCCCCTCCTTCCCTGCGGGTTTTGACTCCTCTTTCTTTAAGGTTCATTGTCTTTCCCCCGGCCTCTGCATCTGCGGGTTTCAATGTTCTTTCTACAAGTGTCAAGTCCCAGTCCCCACTTGCCTACTCCCTTCTGGGTTTTGTTGTCATTTCTTTAGAAGGTTCGCTGTTTCTCCACCCCCATCCCCGTCCACAGTTTTTGCTCTCGTTCTTAGAAGGTTCGCTATCTCTTTTCTTCCAGAGGGTTTCGTGTCCTCTTCATATAAGGCTCGATGTCTGAACCACCAGCGTCACCCTCGTCCACAGAGTGTCTTATGTCCCCACCCACCCTCCTCCACAGAGTTTCGTGTTCTTCTTCTGAAGAGGTTGTTTTCTTCTTTTCTTTCATGGTTCATGTTCTCTCCTCTTTCACACAGTGTCGGTGTTTTCCTTTCAACGTGTCGTGTCTTCACTACTTTAGCGTTTTCTCATAGCATTTACTGCCTGTTTAAGGTTTAGTGCCGCCCCTTCAGGTTTGCTTCTCTCTTTTTCACTGACTTTAGTGTCGTCTTTCCAGCTGGTTTAGCATGTCCTTTCAGAGGGTTTTGTGTCCTTTCAAACAGCTTAGTGTCATCTTTCATAGAACGTATCTTTGACCATGTGTACGGATTGGTTTGGTCTTTGTATGGGGTTTTTGTCTTCTCTGCAATATATTGTCCTTCGTATGGTTTGGCGTTTTCTCTTTGTTGAATCCAGTGTCCTGCTTTCATACAGTTTAGTGTTCTTTTTCTAAGGTTATAGTATCTCCCTGGCACAGAGTTTAGTGTCTTCTGTTGGCAGTGTTTAGTGTTCGTTTAATCGTTTAGTGTCCTTTTTTATCGTTTAGTGTCCTTTTAACGGTTAGTGTCTTCTTTTTAATAGGCTCTGGATTCTCATTCTGTGTGTGGTTACATGTTTTGTTTTTGTGTGTATAGTCTCCGTCGTTACAGTTAATTGTCCTCTCTTTAGCGTTGTTTTCTCACAGGGTGCACCGTCCTCTGTCATCACATGTAGTGTCTTTTTGGTAGGGTTAGTGTCCTACTTGAGTAGGGTCTAGAGCAATTTCCTTTTATATATTTTCGTTCTCTTTTTCAAACTGCTGCTCTGTGTAGTAATAGATTCAGTTCATGAGGTTTAGAATGTCATTCTTTCCTTCTGTTTAGTGCCTTGTTTTCGTAGGTTTTCAGTGCTAGGGATACGTGTGTGTGTGCCTGCGCGCGCGCGGATGTTGCTGTGTGTGTGTGTGTGTGTGTGTGTGTGTGTGTGTGTGTGTGTGTGCTTCCCATCTGCTGCAGAGAGGAGAACCGGACAGCTGTGCGAGGATAGTGCTGACGCTGGCTGTGCCATGCCCACTAGTTCATGTATACAACTTGAGCCGGATGGGTCGGTGGTGTGCCAGGTGTCATGTGGATCTTCAGAGAAAACCACATTCCTCCATGACAGTGTGGGTGTGACGGCAGACCAGAAGACGGCTAGTCCAGGGCTGCACAGCAGAGATGACAAGGTACAACCCCACTTCAAGTGATGAAGACAATCAGCTTACTCTAGAACAGTTACTTTTTCGTTAGGATCAAATGAAAAGAGGAATAATTTTCATCGTCGAATTTACATCAGTGTGATGAACACAGCAGAAAATGATGTACAGGAACGCATGGGTGAATAGAATGGGAATATTGATCGACCATCAGCACTTGCTTTCCTCATTTTTTTTTTTACAGGCAATTGCCACCCTGTATTTCACCAAACGAACCTTTTGTTTCGGTAAAGAGGATGACAGAAGTTGTAATGGACAGTGTCGCTATGCTTTCCTCACCGCCACCTTCCCATTGCTGCTCCAACCTCCAATAAACACATGAACACGCAGACACACAAGCACGCACAAATGCATTTGCAACATTCTCTCTCTCCACACACACACACACACACGCACACACACCCGCGCGCGCGCGCACACGCACACACACACACACACGCACACGCACTGCGCGCCCTCGTGTGCGCGCACACGCATTCTCTCTCTCTCTCTCTCTCTCTCTCTCTCTCTCTCTCTCTCTCTCTCTCATACACTCACATGCGCACATTCTCTCTCTCTCACACTCACACGCGCACTCTCTCGCTCTCGCACCGCACACGCACACGCACACACACACACACACACACACACACACACACACACACACACACACACACACACACGCTGCGCGCCCTCGTTCGCGCGCACACACATTCTCTCTCTCTCCCTCTCTATCTCTGTCTCTCATACAGGCACATGCGCACATTCTCTCTCTCATACACTCACACGCTCTCTCTCTCTCTCTCTCTCTCTCTCTCTCTCTCTCTCTCTCTCTCGCACACACACACACACACACACACACACACACACACACACACACACACACACTTTGTGATGGAGCAAATCTGCACGAGCATTCTCCCCAGGAGAGTGTCATGGCGGTCATAGTGCTACAGTTTCCATGCTCTTGCCGACACTGACATCTTCAGGTCAAAGTCAGCGTATGAAGAGAGAACTAAAAATTCGGGCAGGGCACAAAACGTCTCATAATTTTACGTTGTTTGTTAATAATAATACAAATGATCTTATACAGCTCCATTCTGATTCATTTTGTTCAACAACCATTTTCTTATAGTGTTTAAAATGGAAAACGTGTATGTTTTGATATGGAAGTTGGTGAAATTCTTTAAATGTTGTTCACATGATATATCTTGTCAACCAAAGTATTGTCTTATGGCCAGAAAACAAGAAAAACAATGACTAAAATCTGAACAGCTGTGCTTGATTAAGTAGATAAGATTTATTTACACAGAGAGTCAAGTGTTAAAAAGAAAAACCAACGTATCTGTCAACAGGAGCAAGAACTCCTTCTTCACTGGCTGCGGAGAGGATGACCAGGACACGTGAATTCAGCGGATCACAAGCTTCACCAGCGCATTGTCCAAAGCGGTGTTCATAGCACCTGCTTCTTTGGAGGGGGTTGACGCCTTTTTAATGGTTTAATCGTCCCCCCCCCTCTCTCCCCAAAGGAGTCCGTGTCTCATTCAGTCACAAGATTCAGTCACTTAGTTTACATAATCAGTGTTCCCTTCTTTCGAAGTGTTTAGTATAATCATTTGACAGGTTTTTGTGTGTGCTTTCCCAAAGTGAGTGCCTCTTCATTCACAAGTGTGTCTGTCTTATTTCTCGAGGTTTAGAATTGTCCTTTCTACAGAGTCTTTCTTTCATATGGCCAGCATGTGTGCTCTGGGTTCTTATGTCGGTCTTCTGTGGAACAAGGATACATCACACAGGTACCAGAGGGAGTGTTTCTTGGAAGGATGTGAAAGATCGACTCAAAGCTGTGCAGCATGTTACATGATTCAGTGATCTGAAACATGGACGCGTGTTTTCAGATAACCTGGGTCTGGCTGCAGTGCTGTTGAGGAATTTTTTTGTAGTTCTCCCGAAATGTTTCCTAGTGCGCACCTGGTACCTACTGATCTGAGTGTCCATAAATCCACAGGTAGTCCGACATGATAAGCACGAGTCAACACATGGTTTCTTCCATAGGTATTAATGCCTTTCTTTCATGGGTTGTCGTCCATCAGATAGTAAGCAGAGTTCTTTGTTCATAGGATTTAGCATCATCTAGTTTAACGTTCTTTCGTGGTTGTTTTGAAGGATTAGTCTTTTTTTCATATGGTTTTGTGACGTTTCACAGGCGTTAGCATTCTCTTTGCTTAAGATGTGGTGTCCTGTTTTCATAGCGTTTATGTCCTCCTTTCGTAGAGTTTGACGTCCTGTTTTTCTGGGAGTTGGTGAAAGCTTCTGAAGGATCTAGTGTCTTCTTTCCCTCGGATTCAGTATCCATTCATATGGTTTGGTGTCATCTTTTTACAGGACTTGGTGCGATAAGCTCCAAGCGAAAGGGACGTCTTAGAATCAACACGGCCATGACGTCAGTGCCCGAACTGCGTGAACGCCAGAACCATTGACAAAGCCCAAGAGGACTGCCCGACAGATAGTGCTTCATCACGGTGGAACCACATTCGCGATGCTACCTACAAATCCGCCTCGGACACTAATGGGAAGAGAGTGAGGAAGAATGAGTACTTGTTCAAAGCAGGAATCGTGGAGTGGAGCCTGCCATTGCTGCCAAACGAGTCGCAATCCTAGTTCATAAGAGAGAGCCCCCAGTGAAGACGCAGGTGGCACTCCGAAAAGCTCGCAACAACGCCTAGCGGATCGCCCATAAATGTGCTAGTGAATACCAGCTGAACCTGTGCCAGGGTATCCAGATCAACGCCGACTGCGGCAACATCCGCGCCATGTGCGAAGGCATGAAGAAAGCGTTCGGCCCTAGTGCCATCAAGATCATCCCTCTAAAATCTACGTCGGGGGATGTCGTCACCGACTGCAGCAAACAGATGAAGAGATGGGCTGAGCGCTACGAGGAGCTCTATTCCAGGGAGAACTCGGGTCATCCACACAGCCTTCGAGAACACCACCCCCTGCCTGCCATGGAGGAGCTCGACGCCCCACCCACCATTGAGGAACTCGGCAAGGCCATTCACTCGATAGCCTGTGGTAGAGCTTTAGGTAGTGACGGCATTCCGGCAGAAGTCATCAAAACCGGCAAGGAGAGGTCTATCCTCAAGTCGCCTCCATGAGCTTCTCCTGCAGTGCTGGGAGGAAGCCCCCGACGAGCGAAGACCGCCTCAAGCTTTGCTCCCGACGACGACACTCAACCAAGACAACCTACCCAGCTTCTACACTCTACCGTTGCGGACGCCTGTCCCCTACTCTACTCCACGAGCGACGTGAGGCGTCCGGTGACCACAACCAACCAACCAAGACACCTACCACTATCTGACGGACCAGACGTGGCATTCCGCCTTCCCCTGGTCGCACCATCAGCTGCCTGACCCTCTGAAGGAAGCCCAGCTTGGACAGAGTGCGTCACAGACTGACCACCCACTTGCCGTTCCAGTACTGCAGGGTGAGTTGCACTGTGTGCGTGTGTATGTGTTTGTGTGCATGAGAAGTAGCCACGGTACCAGGAATAGTTCAGGCACTGGTTAGACTGCATGTCACACTAAGCCATCCTCATAAAGTGTAGGGTAACCCCCCCCCCCACACACACACACACACACACACAGCTTCAACAGAACTTCTTGTCCTTCTGTAAGATTTAGGCATATCTCCCCCCCCCCCCCGCCTCCCCCCACACACACCGCACACAGTGTTTCGTGCCTTTTTTTTTTTCTACGAAGCTCATCGTCTCCTCCACTCAGCCCTCGGCTTTCAAGATCTCGTTCCACAAGGTTTCGGTGTTTCTCCACTCCAGAATGTCGTGTCCTACAATGTTTAGTATCAGTTTCGCCACCATAAACTTGTCTTTTTTCCTTCGGTTCGGTGTCTTCCTTCCGCCCCTCCCCCCCCCCCCCCCCACCTCCCACCTGCCCCCGCCCTCCGGGGATTTCGTATCTTTAAGATTTGATGTCTCTTCCAGCCACCAGGTTTTGTATCTTTCTATAAGGTTCGGTGTAAACCCCCATTCCCTCTCCCGCCTAGGTTTTGTGACTTTCTTTACGGTTTGGTGGTTCCCCCCCCCCTCAAGGATTTCGGTCCTCTTTCTATAAGGTACAGTGTATTTCTTTCCCCATCCCACCAGGGTTTTGTATCTTCTTTCTATAAGTTTCTTTGTGCCTCTACACTATCCCCTCCTCCCCCTGGAGGTTTTGTGTCTTTCGAAAAGATTCGGAGTCCACCCCACCCCATAGGGTTTCATATTCTCTTTGTTTGGTTCAGGTTTTGATTTTGTTTTCCTATAAGGTTCAGTGTCCCCTTCCTGTCCACCCTAGGTTTTGAATCCTTCTGCAAAGATTCAATGTCTGCCGCCAGCCCCGCCCCCTCCGCCGTCCAGAGTTTCCTTTTCTTTTTCTACGAGGTTCCTTGTGTCTTGCTCCGCCCCCTCCCCCCTCAGATTTCCTATTCCTTTTTTGAATGGGTTCAGTTATATCTCCCGCACCCCTCTCCAGGGTTTCCTGTCTTTGTGCGACTCTGTCACTCCCTCCACCCGCCCCCACCTCCTGCTTTGTAGTCCTCTTTTGTACAGAGGTAGGTGTATTTCGGTTCCTTTCTTTCATAAGGTTAGCTTTATCCCTCCCCCCTCCTTCCCTGCGGGTTTTGACTCCTCTTTCTTTAAGGTTCATTGTCTTTCCCCCGGCCTCTGCATCTGCGGGTTTCAATGTTCTTTCTACAAGTGTCAAGTCCCAGTCCCCACTTGCCTACTCCCTTCTGGGTTTTGTTGGCATTTCTTTAGAAGGATCGCTGTTTCTCCACCCCCATCCCCGTCCACAGTTTTTGCTCTCGTTCTTAGAAGGTTCGCTATCTCTTTTCTTCCAGAGGGTTTCGTGTCCTCTTCATATAAGGCTCGATGTCTGAACCACCAGCGTCACCCTCGTCCACAGAGTGTTGTCTTAGTCCCCACCCACCCTCCTCCACAGAGTTTCGTGTTCTTCTTCTGAAGAGGTTCTTTTCTTCTTTTCTTTCATGGTTCATGTTCTCTCCTCTTTCACACAGTGTCGGTGTTTTCCTTTCAACGTGTCGTGTCTTCACTACTTTAGCGTTTT
>CM065732.1:12920425-12935425 GCA_033310375.1 Conus canariensis
TCTTCCAGCCACCAGGTTTTGTATCTTCTTTCTATAAGGTTCGGTGTAAACCCCCATTCCCTCTCCCGCCTAGGTTTTGTGACTTTCTTTACGGTTTGGTGGTTCCCCCCCCCCCCCTCAAGGATTTCGGTCCTCTTTCTATAAGGTACAGTGTATTTCTTTCCCCATCCCACCAGGGTTTTGTATCTTCTTTCTATAAGTTTCTTTGTGCCTCTACACTATCCCCTCTCCCCCTGGAGGTTTTGTGTCTTATTTCGAAAAGATTCGGAGTCCACCCCACCCCATAGGGTTTCATATTCTCTTTCTGTTTGGTTCAGGTTTTGATTTTGTTTTCCAATAAGTTTCGGTGTCCCTCCCCGTCCACCCTAGGTTTTGAATCCTTCTGCAAAGATTCAATGTCTGCCGCCAGCCCCGCCCCCTCCACCGTCCAGAGTTTCCTTTTCTTTTTCTACGAGGTTCCTTGTCTTGCTCCGCCCCCTCCCCCCTCAGATTTCCTATTCCTTTTTTGAATGGGTTCAGTTATATCTCCCGCACCCCTCTCCAGGGTTTCCTGTCTTTGTGCGACTCTCTGTCACTCCCTCCACCCGCCCCACCTTCTGCTTTGTAGTCCTCTTTTGTACAGAGGTAGGTGTATTCCGGTTCCTCTTTCATAAGGTTAGCTTTATCCCTCCCCCCTCCTTCCCTGCGGGTTTTGACTCCTCTTTAAGGTTCATTGTCTTTCCCCGGCCTCTGCATCTGCGGGTTTCAATGTTCTTTCTACAAGTTTCAAGTCCCAGTCCCCACTTGCCTACTCCCTTCTGGGTTTTGTTGTCATTTCTTTAGAAGGTTCACTGTTTCTCCACCCCCATCCCCGTCCACAGTTTTTGCTCTCGTTCTTAGAAGGTTCGCTATCTCTTTTCTTCCAGAGGGTTTCGTGTCCTCTTCATATAAGGCTCGATGTCTGAACCACCAGCGTCACCCTCGTCCACAGAGTGTTGTCTTATGTCCCCACCCACCCTCCTCCACAGAGTTTCGTGTTCTTCTTCTGAAGAGGTTCGTTTCTTTTCTTTCATGGTTCATGTTCTCTCCTCTTTCACACGGTGTCGGTGTTTTCCTTTCAACGTGTCGTGTCTTCACTACTTTAGCGTTTTCTCATAGCATTTACTGCCTGTTTAAGGTTTAGTGCCGCCCTTTCAGGTTTGCTTCTCTCCTTTTCACTGACTTTAGTGTCGTCTTTCCAGCTGGTTTAGCATGTCCTTTCAGAGGGTTTTGTGTCCTTTCAAACAGCTTAGTGTCCTCTGTTCATAGAACGTATCTTTGACCATGTGTACAGAGTTTAGTGTCTTCTGTTGGCAGTGTTTAGTGTTCGTTTAATCGTTTAGTGCCCTTTTTATCGTTTAGTGTCTTTTCATTAGGCTCTGGATCCTCATTGTGTGTGTGGTTTAATGCTTTGTTTTTGTAAGTGTGTATAGTCTCCGTCGTTACAGTTTATTGTCCTCTCTTAAAAGATTTAGCGTTGTTTTCTCACAGGGTGCACTGTCCTCTGTCATCACATGTAGTGTCTTTTTGGTAGGGTTAGTGTCCTACTTGAGTAGGGTCTAGAGCAATTTCCTTTTATATATTTTCGTTCTCAGGCAATACAAATATATCTGTTCTCAGGCAATACAAATATATCTGCCTTCAAAAGGGATTGCGATGGTTCCCTTATGCAGCTAGTGAGAGTTTTCATATATGTAACATATTTTCTTAATTTCATGTTCCCAGTTTCTCCATCTTCAAATCCCCCCCCCCCCCCCCCCCCCTTAAGTCCAAATCTTTGCCAAGTCATTATTATGAAGATAGTTCAGTTGTTGGCCTGCGCTTGTTTTTCCCCCACTATTAGATTGTTCGTCTATGTATTTGTCTGACTTTATTCAAGTTTAAAAGGCTGTGCCAGTCTTCAATAAAAGTTACTGTGTTAGGTTTTCTTATGGGAGCAAAACATACCCCACTTGTTTACTGTTTATCGTTTACTGTTCCCTGCCTCATTTCATTTCCGATTTAATATGGAAGTTGGTGAAATTCTTTAAATGTTGTTCACATGATATATCTTGTCAACCAAAGTATTGACTTATGGCCACAAAACAAGAAAAGGAATGACTGAAATCTGAACAGTTTTGCTTAAGTAGATAAGATTTATTTACACAGAGAGTCAAGTGTTAAAAAGAAATACCAACGTATCTGTCAACAGGAACGAGAACTGCTTCACTGGCTGCGGAGAGGGTGACCAGGACACGTGAATTCGGCGGATCACAAGCTTCACCAGCGCATTGTCCAAAGCGGTGTTCATAGCACCTGCTTCTTTGGAGGGGGTTGACGTCTTTTTTACGGTTTAATCGTCTCCCCCCCCCCCCCCCCCCTCCCCAAAGGAATCTGTGTCTTATTCAGTCACAGGATTGAATGACTTAGTTTACATAATTAGTGTTCCCTTCTTTCGAAGTGTTTAGTATAATCTTCATTTGACAGGTTTTTGTGTGTGCTTTTCCAAGGTTAGTGCCCCCTTCATTCACAAGTGTGTGTCTTATTTCTCGAGGTTTAGAATTGTCCTTTCTACAGAGTCTTTCTTTCATATGGCCAGCATGTGTGCTCTGGGTTCTTATGTCGGTCTTCTATGGAAGAAGGATATCACACAGGGTACCAGAGGGAGTGTTTCCTGGAGGGACGTGAAAGATCGACTCAGAGCTGTGCAGCATGTTACATATTCGTTGATCTGAAACATGGACGCGTGTTTTCGGATAAACTGGGTCTGGCTGTAGTGCTGTTGAGGATTTTTTCAGTCCTCCCGAAATGTTTCCTAGTGCGCACCTAGTACCTCCTGATCTGAGTATCCATAAATCCACAGATAGTTTGACATGATAATCATGAGTCAACACATGGTTTCTTCCATAGGTATTGTCTTTCTTTCATGGGGTGTCGTCCATCAAATAGTAAGCAGTGTTCTCTGTTCACAGGATTTAGCATCATCTAGTTTAACGTTCTTTCGTGGTTGTTTTGAAGGATTTGTGTTCTTTTTTCATATGATTTTGTCATTTCACAGGCGTTAGCATTCTCTTTCCTTTTGATGTGGTGTCCTGTTTTCATAGAGTGTAATGTCCTCCTTTCGTAGTTTGACGTCCCGTTTTTCTGGGAGTTAGTGAAAACTTCTGAAGGATCTAGTGTCTGCTTTCTCTTGTATTTGGTATTCATTCATATGGTTTGGTGTCATCTTTTTACAGGACTTGGTGCGATAAACTCCAAGCAGAAGGGACGTCTTAGAATCAACTCAGCCATGACGTCAGTGCCCGAACTGCGTGAACGCCAGAACCATTGACAAGGCCCAAGAGGACTGCCCGACAGACAGTGTTTCATCACGGTGGAACCACATCAGCGATGCTACCTACAAATCCGCCTCGGACACTAATGGGAAGAGAGTGAGGAAGAATGAGAACTTGTTCAAAGCAGGAATCGTGGAGTGGAGCCCGCCATTGCTGCCAAACGAGTCGCAATCCTAGTTCATAAGAGAGCCCCCAATGAAGACGCAGGTGGCACTCCGAAAAGCTCGCAACAACGCCTAGCGGATAGCCCATAAATGTGCTAATGAATACTAGCTGTGCCTGGGCATCCACATCAACGCCTACTGCGGCAACATCCACGCCATGTGCGAAGGCATGAAGAAAGCGTTCGGCCCTAGTGCCATCAAGATCACCCCTCTAAAATCTACGTCATCACCGACTGCAGCAAACAGATGAAGAGATGGGCTGAGCGCTACGAGGAGCTCTATTCCAGGGAGAACTCGGGTCATCCACACAGCCTTCGAGAACACCACCCCCTGCCTGCCATGGAGGAGTTCGACGCCCCACCCACCATTGAGGAACTCGGCAAGGCCATTCACTCGATAGCCTGTGGTAGAGCTTTGGGTAGTGACGGCATTCCGGCAGAAGTCATCAAAGCCGGTAAGGAGAGTTCCATCCTCAAGTCACCTCCATGAGCTTCTCCTGCAGTGCTGGGAGGAAGTGACAGTGCCCCGGGACAGGCGTGAATCAAAACTCATCACGCTGTACATGAACAAAGGGAATCGCAGCTCTGCACTATCGCGGAATATCCTTCCTCCTGAGCATTGTTGATAAAGCTTTTGCCCGCGTCGTCCTCAACAGGCTGCAGCTACTCGTCGAACGAGTGTACCCAAAGGCACAGAGCTGCGATGTCGAAGATCGACATGATATTCTCCCAGAGGCACCTGCAATAGATGTGCCGCGAGCAGAGACGACCCTTGTTAATCGCCTTCATCGGTCTGACCAAGGAGTTCGACTTGGCAAGTAGGTCAGGCGTCTTCATCCAACTACATCGGATTGGGTGATCCCCCCCCCCCCCCCAGCTCCTGAAGATGATCACGTCCTTTCATGACAACATGAATGGCACTGTCCAGTACGTTGGTTCATCTTCGGACCGCTTCCCAATCAAAAGCGGCGTAAAACTAGGTGCGTGCTAGCTCCGACACTTTTCGGCGCCTTGTTAGCCCAGCTGCTGCGCTACGCCTTCCAACAGTCTGACGACGACATCTTCCTCCATACTTAGGAGTGACGGAAGCTTCATCAACCTGGCACGCCTGTGATTTAAGATCAAGGTGGGGGAAGTCCTCATAAGGGACATGCTTTTTACAGACGACGCCGCCCTCACTCCCCACACTGAGGAAGCACTGCAACGGCTCATCACCTGCTTCGCTGATGCCTGCACCGGATTCGGCCTCTCTATCAACTGTAAGAAAACAAACATCATGGGTCAAGACGTCAGCAGCACTACCTGCATCTCCATCGGCAATCGCACCCTCGAAGTGGTCAACTAATTGGTGTAATTGGGCTCCACCATCTCCATCAACCTCTATCAGGACGCCGCGCTGAACGTGCGGATCGGCAAGGCAGCGACAGCGATGGCCAGACAAGAAAAGAGTCTGGGACAGCCATGCTAACGTCAGACACCAAGATAAAAGTGCACCAAGCCTGCGTGCTGAGCACTCTTCTCTACAAAATCGAAGACCCCGTACTCTCGACAAGAACGCAGACTGAACACTTTCCACCTGCACTGCCTCCGAAGACTCATGGGCATTACTTAGCAAGACTGCCTCACTAACACGGACGTTCTGGCCCAGGCAGGGATGCCTACCAGCCCTGATGTGGCCCTTTGCGGTCTGCTGGGCTATAAGCAACATTACCTTACTAGGGGATGCCTAGCATGTTCGCCATGCTGACACAGATACGCATGTGCTGGCTTGGCTACGTCAGCTGCATGTACCACGGTCGCATCCCAAAGGACATGCTGTACGGTGAGCTGGCTACAGGCTCCAGACCCACATGACGGCCCGCCCTTCGCTACAAGGATGTGTGTAAGCGCGACCTGAGGGAGGCAGCCCTCGACCCAGCAGACCTGGAGACGGCAGCTTCAGATCGGATCAGCTGGCGGTCCACTATCAAGGCCGGCATCAAACAAGCAGAGCAGGGGACAGGCCCAGAGGGAAGAACGGAGGCGCCGCAGACGGCATAGAATCACGTCGGCACCAACAGACATTCATGACCAAGACTTCACTACCAGCAGCTGCAACAGTCTGCCGCTTGAGGATCGGGCTCTTCAGCCACAGCAAGCGCTGCAACTCCGCAACTGACTGATCCATGGTGCAACACCATTGTCCCAAGACAGACGGATGCCATCATCATCGAGTGCGATGAGGCCCTCTTCTCTTAATGGTTAGTGTCCCTTTCTTTAGGGGTTTATGGTCTTCTTTTGCAGGGGTATTGTACTGTTTTATGTTTTGAAGTGTTCCGTCCATAGAGCTTATAGCGACTTGTCATGAGGTTTACTTCTCTCTTCCTCTACCAGGTGTAGCATCCCCCGTTTGCATAATTAAGCGTTATCTTCTTCCAAAGTGTTGGAGACAAAGCTTTTTCTTGGGGGAATGTAACTTGTCAAGGGGTTTTAGTCTTGATCTTCATTCACAGGATTTTAATTATTTCTTCAGATGAAATGCCTTTCAATGGCTTTTAGTACACTCTTTATATCGCTGTTTATGAACTAAAGGCCTTGGTGTCTTCTTTGCATGATATACTTCTTTTACATGGTTTAGTGACCTATTCTTCTTCAGAATTTAATCTAAGGCTTTTCTTTCGGCAGGCCATAAAGAGTGACCACTCTCTGAGAAATGGTATCAGCCTACCAGAGAGCCGTTTTGCTACGTCATCCAGGACAATTGCCATCCTCACCAAGAACATGCACGTCTCGGGAAGGGATTCACATGACGCCACCATCCATGTGCTATAAAGACAACTGACGATGATGTAAATGCAAATTGTGTGCTTTGAAGCAGTTCTTAAGCTGGTATTTAACTGGTGATTTTGCTTTTGCAAGGTAGGTAACAGATAGGCAGGTAGGTAGGCGTATTTACAATAATTTATTTCAGGACTTTGTAGGGTTTTTGCTTTTTTTTCAAATGGATTCTTGTAGCCCCATATCTTTTTTATGTGTTGTAGAGTGGATCTCCAACTCTCCCTCGCCACTCCGTCATCCCTCCATTCGCCCCACACCACCTCTCCGTACCTTACTACTTTTTTTCTGCCCCATCCTCGCCGACTTCATGACTAATCTGTTACAGGGAACTCAGCTGTGAGTTCTTTAGTATGAATGCTGAGGAAAATTTTCTCACCTTTTTCAACCGACAGATCATAACTGACCTCAAACGTATATTCAGGAACAATGGGAACAGACAAAAGGGGGAAATAGTAGTTAGGAAATTCTGATATTGATTTCAGCAACGGTACAGAAATGAGATTTTGATTGTAGGCGAGAGATGGAGAAATGAGGCATGATGGAAGATTATGCTAAACCATGCCAAAGGGGGATGCTAAACCTGATGAAAGAAGAGAGCGTATAAACGTTCTTGGTTAAAATTAAACACGCGCACACACACACACACACACACACACACACACACACACACACACACACACACACACACTCTCTCTCTCTCTCTCTCTCTCTCTCTCTCTCTCTCTCTCTCTCTCTCTCTCCCACAAACACCACCACCCTCCACTCAATTGACACGCATGTGCACTCTGATCTTTTTCTTTTACAAGTGTAGAGATTGTGAGCATTGGTAAAAAAAAAAAAAATGTTGTAAAACGAAAGATGCGCACAAACATTAAAAGTCAAAATAGTTTAGTAAAATTTATATTTGAGAACTATTTGCACAAGAATTCACCTGTTAAAAAATATTTGTTTACATCAATAGGGGCAAAGAACTCCTGCACCAAGGGCCGTGGAAAACGGAGACCAGGATGAGTGAACTCGAGGAACGCAACCTAGCACTAGGATAGTTGGCGCGGTGGTCTTCTACTCGAATCTTTTTCCATTTTCCTTATTCCATCTGTACGTTTCTAATACAGCCCCCCCCCCCCCCCCCCCCCCCCCCCCCCCAGTTTTTTCATATGTTTGTTGTTTAGTAGGCCTAGAATCTTGTTCTTTGAATAGAGTTCAATACCTGGTCCTGTGGAGAGGTTAACCGTGTGTTTTTTAGATGGTTTGCCTTCATTTCCTGAGGATTCAGTGTTTTCTTCCTTCACAGTGTTTGTCTTTTTTTCAGTTTTATCTCTCCTTAATGAAATGGGCCGAGTGTCCTCTTTGTCAGGGTTTGTCTTCCTGGTTCACAAAACTCAGCGTTTTCTCTCCCCGGGTTTTGTGTGTCTTTCTGGCGTTTAGTGTCGGTCGTTCATATGCTTTATATAGTTCTGGTTTCTTATGTCAATGTTCTGTGGTACAAGGACACAAAACAGGGGGTGCCAGAGGAAATATTTTCTGGAAGAGCATGAATGGTTGGCTCCGCGCAATGCACAGGTCTCCTATGTCAGGGATCTGGAACATGGACGCATGTTTTCAGATCATCTGGGACTGAGCTGCAGCAGCGTTAAGGAAGTCCGTAGAGCTCTTCCAGAAATATTCCCTAGTGCGCACCTGGTACCTCCTGATCTGAGCGTCCTTTAATACACAAAACGTGGCAGCGTCAACATGTGGACCCTTTCTTTAGCACCATTTGGCGTCGTCTTTCAAATAGTATCTAGTGTTTTTCTTTTCTGGGCATAAATCTGCTCTTGTTTAATGGTCTTTCATAGGGTTGGGTATCCTTTTTAAGTAGCGAGTATTGTTCTTCTGGACTGCCTGTTTTCCTCTGTTCACAGACTTTACTGTTCTCTTTCCCCTTAGGCTTTGTCTCTTCCTTTCATGGCCATTGGTTTTGCTTTTCTTGCAGTGTAGTTTCATATGTTTGTAGGGTTTAGCGTCATCGTTCTAAGAGGTTGAGTACCCTTGCATATGGTGTTTATTTGGGGGTGTTTTCTTGGGGCTTAGTGTCCTCTTTTCACAAGGTGTAGGGTCCTCCTGTGTGGTACAGTGTCCTTTTTAAGGTTTAAATATTCTCAATTTATAGGGGTTTTTTTTCCTCTTCAAGTAAGTTTTAGCATCTTTCCTCTATAGGGTTTATAGTTCCTTTTGTCCGTATGTTTATCTTCTAACAGTTTCGTCGGTTCTAATGTCCACCTCTCGTATAGTTTAGTGTAATCTTAAAGAATGACGGAGTCCTCTTTCCTAACGTTGATTTCCGTCTGGTTTTGTTTAGGGCATGTGCGTTATTCACAGGGCATAGATGATTATTCCCAGTTTTAGTGGTTTGTTTCATAGGCTTGGATGGTGTTATTCCACGCACAGTGTTCATGAACTTTCCTCCTAGGCTTAAGCCTCGTCTTCATAGGATTTAATGTCTTCATTCTCACGGTTGAACGATTCCTCCTTTGTCAGATTTTATTAGCTAGATCATTAAGGGTGATCACTCTCCGGGGATTAGAACCAGTCTACCTGAGGGCCATTGTACTACGTCTTCCAGGACAATCACCATCCCCACCAAGGGCATGCAAATCTAGGGTCTGGTTATTACCAAGACTGTCACTGTGTTCAACGCGGCAGTACTAGAAACTCGCACAGAATCTTTCCCCAGGGGATGCATGAGGCCAGGGATGCCCAACATTTTGTTTGAAGTGATCAAATCACCATTTACAGTCCTTGAACAGGACATTGACCGAAAGCTGAAGATTTTCCCTAACCCTTCAGCCAGCGCGGGCGAGTGGAGTAAACGTCACAGCATGTCCTACAGGAATGTGCAAGCCATGCTGACCTGAGAGACAGTATCCGGCCAGAGGTACGGTGGCTGTGTGGGTGCCTTGGGGTTCTCCAAAGGACAGCCGAGTTCATCTGATGGGTCTGTCAGAGAGACGGCGACGGAGACGAATCGTCCAGGGCTTCAAACCAGACTGCACCAGGTACAACACTGCCTTCAATGGTAAGCTCAAATATACTCTGCACAAAAAGAAACGCATATTTTTATTTCAGTCATTTCATGCGTCAGTTACCATTCACAACATTACAACCACAGAAGAAATAAGACATCAGTCTACTGTTATGTCTATTCATTATGTCTGACTATTCACTCTGGGTAGAGGTCCCTGCTATACGGGGCATGTTTCTGTCAAAATTTTCCTTAATATTTTCAGCGAAAAAAAAAGCGTTTGTTTTTGTGCACAGTATAGTTTATTTGAGAACAGTTAAGCTTTCAGATGGATAAAGTGATAAGGGGCGGATGCGTTTGCAACGTTGAAATGGATCAGTTTCAAGCGGTGTCAGAAACATTTTACAGATATGAACGGGTGTAGAATGGGAACATCGCTCGTTTCCAATTCGCCATCATCGTCTTTTTTCCTGCTGAGAGTGTCGGCATTCGGCATTTCACAAAAGACTTTTCTTCTACAAATGGGTGACAAAATTGTTAGGGAACCCTGGTAGCAAGATTTCCTCTCCGCCCCCCCCCCCCCCACCCCCACCCCCCTCGCTCCCTCTCCTCGAATCTTCTCCCACTACCGACATGTGTATGCATGTACACACACACACACACACACACACACACACACACACACACGGGCTCGCGCGCGCACACACACGTATACATGCGCGCGCGCGCACACGCACACACACACACACACACACACACCACGCTCGCTTGCACGCACGCACCCACGCTCACACTATTTACGAAGCAGGTCTGTATGAATATCCTATTCTACAGAATGCCGCTCCAGTCGTACAGCCAAACTCCCTATTCCCCCACCGGGGTCTGCCCTGGGGGACCTGGGTGGGGTGTCTTATTTTTAGTTCTCAGGGTCACCCTCTTGTGCCCCTTGAGGGTGGGACTTTGTTTTAAGTGGGCTTTCTTTTTCTGTTTTTTTGTGTTTTTTCTGCCTACCCATGGTTCTTTCACCTGCATTTCTCTTTCAACATTCTCCTTATTAATCTGCAGTTTTCTGTTTTGTCTATCTTCTGCCTTTACGGATCTTTATCCTATTCTTTTCCTTTTTTCACAAGTCTTCTGTAGCACTTTCTATTTTCTCTGTGGCCTCTTGGTCCACCGTGTTGACCGTGCGGTGCGGCCCGTGTCGGGGAGAATGGTGTCCTGGTGGTTGAGAGGGACTCGGAGTAGGATCCGCGCCCCTCAACACGCCACTTTGGCCCGGACTTCCCCTAGACGGGGGGCAGCATGGGGCCCAATGCTGTCAACCGGTCGCCTTCACAGTGTGGGCATGGCATGGGTCAAACCGTGTGCCACGTTGCTTGTCCTGGAAGCCAGGTGAGTGGCCTCCTGTCCGTTCCCGGCAGTTGGTCATGAGCCTGGTGGATGGGGTGGAGCGCGTGCCACGCGGTGTATACCTGCACTATATCCCTGGTGTTTCCCTTTGCTGGAGGACCGCTTAGGGGCATCGCCCTTGTGGGCACTCGATGGCGGGTGGGGAGTAGGGGAGGTGAAGTTTTTTTTCTTTCATTATGACATCTAAACAACTACCCCCTAACAAAAAGAGAAGAAATGATGGACATGGCACGCTTATGGACGAGACTATGAATAGAGATTCAGATTCAGATAATGAGATAAGAGAAGTGGCAAAGAGAAAGGGTATCCAAAACACATGGCCAAGCTTCCTTTTAGTGGAAGCAAAAGATCCGAAAGAATCCATTGCTCGGATTTCTCCGTTCGCTGTTTGCAAGTGGTTCGAGGGAGTTTCGTCCACAGGATTTAAAATGATCAAAAGACTCCGATCTGGTAGTTACCTTGTTAACTGTGCTACGGAAGCGGCGTCTCGGTTGCTGCTGAAAAGGGATGGTTCTCAACTCATGCAGATCACAGTTAAGGTTTCCATTCACCCCTTTCTCAACTACTCGAAAGGGGTAATCAGATGTGTTGACTTGGCTGGAGTTGCTGAATCAGAAATTCGGACTGAGATGGAAAGTCAGGGTGTTCTGCAGGTCCATAAAGTTAAAATCTCTAAAGGAAGTGACTTAATCGAAACCAACACGCTATTCTTGACTTTTGCTATGCCATCTCCCCCAGAGTTTGTCAAAGTGGGTTATGTCCGAGTGAAAGTTACGCCTTTTGTACCATCTCCTTTGCGGTGTTTCAAGTGCCAACGCTTTGGGCATTCCAGCCGAGCTTGTCGGGGTCAGGAGATCTGTCGTGACTGTGGACAGAAGAAGCATGATGAATCTTGTATAAATGCTGTATACTGTGTCAATTGTAAGGGTGACCATCCAGCAAATTCAAAAAGTTGTCCAGTGTGGAAAAAGGAATGCGAGATTCAGAAAGTAAAGATTGAGAGGAAATGTTCCTTTCTTGAGGCTAGGTTAGTGGAGGCCAGGACTCCTTCGGCTGCTACTTATGCACAGAAGGTGGTTAACGATTCTGCGAACCGGTCATCGGGTGATGATCTGGGAGCAGCTCCATTCACTGCTCTGGAGAAGAAATTGACAGAATTGTTGTCATCGGTTTTGGATCGGCTTACTATACTTGAACAATCAGTTGAGGTTTTGTCTCAGAAATGCAATAGTGTTCCGTCCAGCAGTGTACAACAGGCTTCAGCCCCTGCTGGTGAGGGAAGAAGTGTTTCAGTTGTACAAAGTGCTGTGGATCAGAGGTCAGGGGTGAAGGATCGGAGGAAAGAGATGTCCCCTCGCTCACAGGCCAATAACAGCAGTACGAGACAGGCACGCAGTGAGGAGCGTCCTTTTCGGACTCCAGACCCTCCTAGGGGAAAATCTCGAAGTCAGGTATTTGGTGCAGCAGGTTTCAGTCCAGTAAGAGCAAATTCCAAGCATGGCAACAAACAACTTAGAAATTTATCAGGAGCATCGGCTTCTGACCTTGTCTTGAAGAACCGTTTTAGTTCTTTGGTGGACAGTGAAGTTTCTGGAGAAGAGGGCTGATAGATATTCTTTTAACAACCTAACATGGACATACTCCAGTGGAACATAAGGGGAGTTAAAGCAAATTGTCGGGACCTTGAGCTATTATTGACAGAGTATAGATCTTCGGTAATTGCTCTTCAGGAATCCCTTTTAACTGCAAGTAAGAAGCATGAGATTCCTGGTTTCTCCTGCTTACTCAAGCCAGCTTCTGCAGACTTTTCAAGGAGAGGCGTTTCTCTTTATATTCATAATTCGGTACTACATACAGAAATTCCACTTCAGACGGATCTGGAGGCAGTGGCAGCTCGTATCTCGTTAAACAAGGTCGTTACGATATGTTGTTTGTATCTGTCTCCATCTTCTGTGATTTCGAAGAGTCAGTTGGATGGTTTAATTTCTCAGCTCCCTCGCCCATTTCTTTTATTGGGTGACTTGAATGGCCATTCTCCACAGTGGGGAAGTAACTGCACCAATTCTCAAGGGAAAGTTCTTGAGGATTTTATATCGGATCATGATCTCTGTCTTCTGAATTCAGGCTCACCGACCTTTTGTTCTCCTCCTGGTTCTTTGACTCACTTGGATTTGTCCATTTGCGACCCTTCCTTATTTTTGGACTTAGAGTGGCAGGTTCATTCGGACCTAAGCGGGAGTGATCACTTTCCGATTTTTATTTATTTTACAAAGCAAATGCAGGAGTCCCCTCGGGAAACATGGAAGTTTCGCTCTGCAGATTGGAGTCTTTATCAGCAACAGATTTTATGTAGACTGCCTATGAATCTGTTGCGGAGTTATGATGATCCTGTTTTGCAGTTCACTAAAGTGATTGTAGAGAGTGCTAAGGAAGCTATTCCCAAGTCCCGTGATAAACCAAATGATGTTAAGACCCCTTGGTATGATAAAGAGTGCTAAAAGCTTTGAAGGGTAAGAGAAAAGGTGCTCAAAGACTTTTTGCTAGGTTTCCTATGGTGGGGAACAAAGTTAAACATCAGGCGTGTAGGGCTAAGTGTCGGTATACTTTTAAAACTAAGAAGAAAGAATCTTGGAAAAAAATTGTTCAAATCTGTCCTTTAAGGTCAATTCAAGGAAAGTCTGGAAACTAATCCGTAAGATTAAGGGAAAGTCGGTTACATCAGTTATAAAATGTTTGCAAGTAAATGGATCGATTATTACTAATAAAAAGGAGGTTGCTAACTTGTTAGCTGTTACTATCCATCAAAATTCGTCAGCTGATCATTATTGCAAGGAATTCCAGCGTATCAAAAGATCAGCAGAGTCAAAATCTTGTTCCTTCGTGCCAGATAGTTCTGAGGATTACAACTGCGTTTTCAGCATGGATGAGTTAAAGGACGCCATTTTGAAAGCCAACAACTCAGCTCCTGGACCAGATGACATTCATTATCAATGTATTCAACATTTGCCAGCTGAGGGTTTAAAGGTGTGTTGTCTCTGTTTAATCATGTTTGGTGTTCAGGGTATTTTCCACCTTCTTGGAGAGAGGCGGTTGTTATCCCTATTCCTAAACCAGGGAAAGATCATTCGGACCCTAACAACTATCGTCCTATAGCTCTCACTAGTTGCTTATGTAAAACTATGGAGAGAATGGTATATTCTCGATTGTTATGGCAGTTAGAATGTCTGGGGGCCTTAGATGTTTCCCAGTGTGGATTTCGGAACAACCGCAGTACTACTGATCACCTGGTTCGATATGAGTCTTTTATCAGGAATGCTTTGATTAATGGAGAACATGTAGTTTCTATTCTTTTTGATTTAGAAAAAGCGTATGACACAACATGGAGGCATGGAATTCTCCAGGATTTGAAGGCACTTGATTTCAAAGGTAATTTACCAATGTTTATTGCTAATTTTTTGTCTAACAGGCATTTCAGTGTTAGGCTTCATTCGACCTTTTCGGATCCTTTTGAGCAGGAGATGGGTGTCCCTCAGGGTAGCATCCTTTCTCCACTTCTGTTCAATCTCAAGATTAATAACATCGTCCAGTCAGTAAATTCTGGAATTGATAAGTCATTATTTGTTGATGACTTCTCCATCTCTGCCAAGGGGAAAACTTTGGCTGCAGCTGAGCGTCAACTTCAGTTGTGTGTTAATCGTGTTCAGCAGTGGGTTACTGAAAATGGATTTAAGTTTTCAGCTACTAAGACAGAGTGTGTTCATTTCCATAGGAAAAGATCTCAGGTCTTAGAACCAGCTATCAGTCTCAATGGTCAAGTAATTAAAGTTTCCAAACAAGTGAAATTTTTGGGGGTTATTTTTGATAATAAGCTTTCTTTTTTGCCTCACATTAAGTACATTAAACAATCTTGCCAGTCAGGTTTGAATGTTTTGAAGGTTATTAGTCACACTGATTGGGGTGCAGACAAGCGAACTTTGTTGCGATTGTATCGGGCTTTGGTGAGACCAAAGCTAGATTATGGGTGTGGGGTATATGGTTCTGCACGAAAATCTTACCTCAAAGCTCTTGATCCAATTCATCATCAAGGACTGCGGATTGCTCTGGGAGCATTTCGCACATCTCCAAAAGAGAGTTTGTATGTTGAATCTGGTGAACCCCCTCTGGAGCTAAGGAGGTTGTGTCTTTCCATGAATTACTATCTGAAACTGAGGGCTAATCCAGAAAACCCTGCCTATGATATTGTCATGAACCCGCCTTTTAGAGCCAAATATGAT
>CM065732.1:12940425-12970425 GCA_033310375.1 Conus canariensis
GTTCTAGGAGTTGTCCGACTTCTCCAAGTTTCCAGGAAAGCCTCCATGGACCTTTTTCACATCAGAAACACGCTTTGATCTTGCTGCTTTTCGGAAAGAATCCACCAATCATCAGGCATGCAAGGCATTGTTTGCCGATCTCTGTACAAAATTCCCATCCTTTCAGACAATGTTTACTGATGGTTCGAAGTCCGATGATGGAGTGGCTTGTGCAGCCTATTGTCCAACTGTTTCTTTTCAAGTATTATCAGAGCATATTCCGTCAGATAGTTCTGTTTACTCTGCTGAAACTAACGGCTTTGGTTCTAGCGCTGAAGATAATGTTTGTCTATAAACAATGACTTTGTGATTTTGTCTGATTCGCAGTCAGCTTTGGAGGCCGTAGCTGGCTGTTACCTCCATCATCCTGAACTTTTAAACTCTTTAAAACTTTTAACCTCTTTGAAAGCGGAAGGTCACAACATTGTCGTAGCTTGGGTTCCTGGTCATGTTGGCATTCGGGGAAATGAAAAGGCTGATCGTTTGCCACGAATGCTACAACGAAGAAACTGCCCACCATATCTATCCCCTACTCAGGTTTGAAACCGAAGATTTCTTGTTATATCAGAGACCTGGCAGGAGGACTGGAATACACAGACGAATAAAAAACTTGTCGAGATCCAACCAAACCTAAGTGTTGCTCTCATCTAGCTCTGGTGGTTGCAAAGGAGAAACGGTTCTATGCCGGCTGCACGCTGGCCGTTGGTTTGTAACTCATTCGTTTCATTTAAAGAGTGAAGAAGGTCCATGGTTCATCCCATGTCATGTACCATTCACAGTGAAACATTCTTTTGGAGTGCTCGGACTATTATGGTTCGAGCCATAAGCATTTTACAACAGACTCCATGAAAACCTTGTTCAGAGATGTCCCACCTGATGTGATCTTTACATTTTTAAAGATCTCAACATTTTTCTAATCTAAGATTTCACAGGAGAAATGTTTTTAACAAAATCTCCGTTTTTTAGGTGTATTTTAAAGGGTTGTGTGGGCCTTCAACGCAGTGACAGCCCTTTGTAGCTGACCGGGCTATAAGCAACATTACCATACCTTTCAGATGGTTTGGCATTTTGTGTTCTTTGTTTTGCCTTTTCCTAGGAATTCGGGGTCTCCTCTTTCACATGTTCATCGTCTTTTTTCCAGGTTCGGTGCCTCCTTCATACAAGGGTTTAAGGTAACCTTTAAGTGTAGTGTTCTCTTCATTTGCAGGTCTTATTCTTTCCTGGCTGCAGTGTCTCCTTCATTCAGAGATTTACATGGCTTTTCTCATGGGCTTAGAGTCGTCTTTTTCTAGGATTCGGTGTCTATTTTCATTATTATTTATGCTTATGTAGCGCCTATCCACGGAAAGACACCAAACTCTAAGCGCTTTACAATCCACACTCATTTTTCATATGGCCATGGCGATAAGCCAGTTTCGAATGTCGGGTGTTCTGGGAACAAGGATACAAAACGGGGAGTACCAGAGGGAACGTTTCCTGGAAAGGCATGAAAGGCTGAATCGAGCTATGGAGCAAGTCTTGTGAATCAAGGGATCTGGAGCATGGACGCATGCTTTCAGATCATTTTGGTTCGGGCTGCAGAGCTCTTGAGGAAGTCTTTGATCCTCTTCCTGAGATATTTCCTAGTGCGCACCTGGTACTCCTGATCCGAGTGTCCTTTATCCACAGAGAGCCTGACATGGTAATCAGTCAGCATGTGAGTCCTTTCATAGCTTTCAGATTTTACAAATAATTCTTAGCCAGTCCGCCAAAAACAAGGACAAGAATTTCAAGACAATTTTAATTTCCTACTCTTAAGGGAGCTGGTGGTCGCCTTTCAAATAGAGCAAGTACTCTCGACTTCCTGTGTAGGCATTTGCCATCCTTTCCTTAGCGTTCTTTCACAGGATTTAGTGTTCTTTTCAAGTGGCTAGTGTAGTCGTTTTAGGCAGTTAAGTTTCCCCTTTTTAAAAGTTGTGGTGTTTTAGCTCCATAAATATAGCGTCTTCCTTTCAAAGGTTTTAGTGCTCTCCTTTCTTACAGCTATGGACTTCTTTTATCGGTCTACTGTCTTATTTGGATGGATTTTAGTGCCTTCCCCTCGTAGGGTTTGTCGGAACAGCTGCTGAGTGCCATAAAATTGGTAGAGAAATCCGGCTGACTCCCCATAAACAGAGTACGTCCACGGGAGTCATTAGATGCCCAGACCTTAGATGCGTCTCAGAGACAGATAAAAACAGAACTTGCATCCCGATGTATATTTTCAACGTGCCACCAACACCCTCTTTCTGACGTTCTGTATCCCTTCATTGCCTTGAGTCGTGAAAGTGGGTTCTTTGAATGTGTGCATTCAACTTGACATTCCGTCTCCGTCTCCGATGTGGTGCTTCAAGTGCCAGAAAATTGGGTACGTCAGAATTTGCTGTTCTGGGGAAGAGGGGTGTGGTGAAAAGTCATGACCATTCCGATTCCTGAGCCTGTAAAAGACTTGACCAACCCTTCAAACTATCGTCTGATGCTAATGGAAAAGATGGTCATGCTCCATCTGATCTATAAGTTGGAAGCCGATGACTTTTTGGCCAGTGCAGGTTCCGGAACCACCGCTCGACCGTTGATCATTTAGTCCGTCTGAAAACCACCATCCGCAACGCGTTCATTAATGTACATTGTGTGGTTGCTATCTTTCTTTGTCTGGAAAAAGCGTGTGATACCACTTGGAAATCTGGAATTCTTATAGACCTCCATAAGCTTTGTTTTCGTGGTTGTCTGCCTTTATTCACTCAAAACTTTCCGGCTGATAGGCAGCTCCAAGTCTGTATTGGCACCACGCTGTCCGACATCCATGGGCAGGAGTTGTGGGTACCTCAAGGGAGCATTCTTTCTTCGGCTCTGTTCAGGATCAAAATTTGGCTCTGTTCAGTATCAAAATTAACGACATTGTCAATTAAGTAAACTGGGGTTCCGAGTCCTCTCCGTTTGTTGACTTCGCACTCCATGCAGTTGGAGTCTCTTATGCCAGCATTCAGCGTCGACTCCAACTTTGTGTGGATAAGATTCGACAGTGGGCAGAGGAAAACGGGTTTACCTTTCCAAGCACCAAAAACACAGTATATCCATTTTCACAATTTTCGTCAATTTTTTGCCGACCCTGAAATTCGTTTGGATAAATCCACCATTCCAGCGGTTAAAAAAATATGGATTGTTTTTTTTTTTTTTTTAAATAAAAAAAATGAACTTTTGAGTGTTGGATGGGACATTTAAATCTCGCGCAACACTCAAAAACTGCTTGTTGGAAAGCACTGAGCATTCAGGAAGTTCTGTCACACATGGATTGGGGCGCGGATAAGAAAACTCTTCTCCATTCTTACAGGGCTCTGATCCGCTCCAAACTGGACTATGGATGTGTAGTCTAAGACTCGGCCAGACCTTCCGACCTGAAAAGTCAAGATCCCATCCACCATCAAGGGCTTTGACTGATTACATTCCGCACCACCCCCGTTTATAACCTGCCTGTGTGCTGAGGCAGAAGAACCATTCCTCCCAAACTGTTGACTGAAACTTAAGCTACACGTTGAATCTCTTTTCTGAAGCCCCAAACCCTGTATATGACCGGTTTTTTTAAATTCAAAGTTCCAAAAGAAGTTCGACGACCATCCCAGTTGCATTCACCCTTGGGAAATGGTATGCTACCTCATCTGAACAATGCAGATACAGACCTTCGAGTCGTGTTTGATTTATTCAAGTTTCCTGATGACCCACCATGGACTTTCTTCACTCCAGAGATCCGGTTTGATTTAGCCTCGTACCGTAAAAAAAAACAAAACCACTAGCTCCATGGCGTACAAGTCTTTCGCCGAACTGTGTTCGAAGTTTCCATCCTTCAGAAACATTTTCACCAAAGGTTCCAAATCTGAGCGGGTGGGGGGTGGGGGGGGGGGGGCTTGCCTCAACTATATTGTGCGCAACAGGTGCTTATCAGAGATGTTCTATACACATTCCCACTGACAGCTCCATCTACACTGCTGAGTTTGACAGCCTTGGTCCTCTTGAAATAGTCTCTAAATGAAAAGTTTTTCTCATTTTGTCAGACTCACGTTCTGCTTTGGAGGCCATTGCCAGCCGTAACCTCAACTCAACTGATGAAATCATTCAAACTGTACACCTCCTGAAATCAGATGGATATAACAGTTTTAGCTTGGGTTCTAAGACAAACGTGCAGTTGGGGCAACGAGTTGGTTGATCAACTTGCCAAGAGTGCCACAAGGAAAGATAAGCAGATTGTCTATCCCTCACACTGATGTGAAACCCAAATCCCAGGCTTACGTCAAAGACCTCTGGCAAAAGAAATGGAACTTGCAGACGGATAAAAAGTATTCAAAATCCGTCCAAACCTGAAAGAGGTTTTTACCATTTTCCCGAGGCGGCCGTAAAGAAAAAAGTCTTGTGCTGTTTGCATACAGGCCACTCCTTTTACACCCATTTTTATCTTTTAAACGCGATGAAGCTCCGTGGTGCATTTCATGTCATGCACCACCCACAGTTGTAGTGGCATACTCTTTTAGAGTGTTTGGACTTGCATGATGTCAGACATAAACAATTTACAGCAGACTCCATGAAAACCTTCTTCAGAGATGTTCCACCTGATGTGATCTTTGAATTTCTGAAAGATATTAACATTTGTAATCTGATCTAAGATTTTACGGAGGAAAAATTTTTAACAAAATTTCCGGTACGGTTTTAGAAGGTTATTTAAAGGGTTGTGTATTGATTTTTTTCATGTGATGACTGGTGAGTTAACTTAATGCAGCGATATCCCTGATATGGCCCTTTGCGGGCTATTGGTAACATTACCTTACTTTACCATAGGGCTTATAAATCTTTTTTTTTTGTCACAAGGGTTAGTGTCAGCTTGATTATAGAACTAAATGCTGTCCTTTCATATTCTTACTGCCCTTACTTTGATGTATTCTTTGTCAGGATTAAGCAGCGACTTCTTGGTCAGAATGTAATCCGCGGCTTTGTTTGTGGCAGGTCATAAAGGATGGTCTGTCCGCGAGAATCACCACTGGTCAGCCACGAGCCGTCGCACATCATCTTCCACAGTCACCTCCATCCTCGCCCAGGGCATACGACTCCAGGGTCGAGATACTACCAAGATCGTCTTTCGAGTTCACAGCATTACTACAGGCTTCCAGAGAATCCGTTCTCATGGGATGAAGGAAGAATTGCGACTTCTGCTGGACCAACCCACTGCAGGGACTGGAGGATGCATTCACAGCGGCAAGGGACAGAGAAGACAGCAAGCCTTGCCCACAGAACAGTGAAGGGCTTCGAAAAGCCAAATCGAACGTTCTTGCTGTTATCAGCATTTTGCGTGTATAGTGTGCGTGCGTGTGTGTGTGTGTGTGTGTGTGTGTGTGTGTGTGTGTGTGTGTGTGTGTGTGGTGTGTGTGTGTGTGTGTGTGTGTGTGCGTGCGTGCGCGCGCGCGCGCGCGCGCGTGTGTGTGTGCGTGCATGCGCGTGTGTGTGTAACATTCATGTTGCATAGATCCTGTATAACTATTCCATTCAGGCCTTACAATCCTTAAATGCTGAACGTTTTAAGTTACCTAAATTTCGTGGTTTTTATTATCCACCTCTATATGACTGCAGTGTGTCAACTAAACGGGTTCAAACTGCAATTTATGTCAGATCAGACTTGAATTACAGTCCTCTAAAGTTATTATTCAATCATTCAACTAATGTCATTGAAAACGTTTTTGTTACTTCCATATCGTTAAAGGTGAACAAAGAGTCCAGTATAAACATACTTTCTGTTTACTATCCTAATGGGCCAAATGCTGACAACACCGATTGGATAAAAGATCTTCCTAATATAAATAAGAAATGGATAATTTTGAGTGATTTCAATGCGCATTCTCCATTTTGGGAACCTGATTGCTCTGTTATATCTTGCAATCGATTTGTTGAAAATATTGTTGATTCTAATTTAGTATTAATGAATGACGGCAGCATAACAAGAGTGCCTGATATATCAACGCATGGACCAACCTCCATCGATCTGACATTAATCTCTCCTGATTTGGCCATCAATGCTACTTGGACAACAGAAGATGATTCATTAGGGAGTGATCATTTTCCTATTGTGAAAATAAATGAACAAATATTTGAAGAAGCAGAAGTTGAAGATAAAATACAAAGTTTTTTTTATATACCAATGCAGATTGGAGTTTATATGAGTCAACCCTTCTATCTATAGATCGCAGCATTATTGAACACGAAGATATTGAAGTGTTTTATAACAACTTTAGAAAAGCTATTATATCTGCAGCTGAGAAATCAATGCCAAAGTGCAAATCTTCTATAGATAAAAAAAATATCGAGGAAATAGTTGGTGGAATGAAGAATGTGCAGAAGCCGTATCTAATTAAAAAAACGTATAAAACATAGCTCAACGATGGAACAGATGAAAACTTTATTGAAATGAAACGTGCAAAAAGCCATAGTAACAGGGTTGTCGCAAAAGCAAAACGTCTCTATTTCAATCAATCTTGTTATTCAGAAATATCTTCATCTAAGGACATGCAGAGTATGGAAAAAGGTAAAGGAATTAAAAAAACAAGTATGATCTATCTTCATATCCTATTAAATTAGAAACAAAATAATATTCCAACAACATCAGAGAAAGCTGAAGCATGTGTACAAGCTTTTTCAAAAAATAACTCAACTAGACTACATACAGATACCAAAATTTACAGAGAACTAGAGGAGAAAAAGGATACTTATTGTGATCCTACACCGGATCCAAACCATTACTTAAATGCATCTATAACATTTGAAGAATTTAAAGAAGCACTAATGTCATTCTCCTCGAATAAGACAGCTGTCGGATTAAATGGAATTTCATGTCGGTTGTTATGCCACTTACCTTTGTGCTGGAAGCAATTACTTCACTCGTTTTACCAAAAATGTTGGTTAAATGGAACTCTTCCTACTTTCTGGAAGAGGATAGTTGTAATACCAGTTCCAAAACAAGGTAAACCTAGGTCTGCAATTGATAGTTATCGACCAATAGCATTAACATCTCAAGTTGGAAAAAAAATATTAGAAAAGATAGTTGAAAAAACGCATTTTGCATTATTGCGAAAAGAATAACATAATTCCCAGCAATCAAGCAGGTTTCAGAAAAGGTAGAAGTACAATCGATCACTTTATAAAACTTGCAAGTCATGTTAAAAAAACAATTTGCTCGTAGAAAAGGTACACTTGCTACTTTCTTACATCAGAAAAGCATATGATAGTGTGTGGCATTGTCGTTTACTTTATAAGATGAAAAATATTGGGATTAATGGCGCAATGTATCGGTTCATAAAATCTTTATCTGAGAGATCAGTTTGTACTGGGGTTGGTAAATGTTACTCTTCATTTAAAGATATTGACATTGGCATCCCTCAGGGCTCCATTATTGCACCTATTCTATTTACAATTCTCATTCACGATCTTCCTAAAATACTATCTAAAAATATGCATGTAGTGCAATATGCTGATGATATTGCAATGTGGATGAATACAAACATTAAAAAGACAAGAGAACCATATATATACAAAAACTATCTCAAATTGAAACTGACAAACTAAATAAATATATGAACGAAAGTGGACTAGAACTATCACGAGAAAAGCACAATTAATGTTATTTAACAATGGTAAAAATCCAAAAGTTTTGCCTCAGCTTGTGCTAGAAAAAAAAAAAACTTCAATATTCCAATAATGTTAAATTTTTAGGTGTTCATTTCACTCCTAAGTTAAACTGGAGATTCCATATTGAATATCTTATAAACAATGCCAGACAAAGGCTATATTTACTAAAACTAATCAGTGCACAATCGTGGGGTAAGATACCTAAACTCTTGTACATCTATTAGTCTGGTTCGTTCAAAATTGACTTACGGACAGGAAGTATATTTTTCATCTTCTGAAACATTACTTAAGCGATTACAAAGTATAGACAGTAACGCTATTAAAGTAGCCCTTGGTATTCCAGTGCATTCTAATACTTTTAAAACATAAAGAAGCTAATCTCTTGTCACTTGATCAACGCAAACTAGCAACAGCCAAATATGTAACCAGAAGTCTTTCTGTATCAAATTCAGTAACAAGTGAAATATTTCTTGATTCCAAATCGGATTTTTCTAACAGGGCACAGAATATTTCTTAACTGCAGCCCATTCGAAATTATACTGATGATTTATTTAGAAAATGTGACATCGATATTGCATCAATTTCAAAACCTCCAACTATGCCCACAGTTCCTCGATGGGAGCCTATTTCTCCAAACTTTGATATAGATTATACTACCCCCCCCCCCAAAAAAAAAAAAAAAAAAAAAAAAAAAAGACAATATTAATTTGATATCAGTAGAAGCAAAAGAACATCTTGAAAACGGATATCCACATCATCTCAAAATCTACACGGATGGTTCAGTTTTAGAATCTTATACAGGAGCTGGATTTGTAATTCCCGATTTAAAAGCAAAGAAATCATTTTGTTTAGGAAAGAACTTCTAGTTTTCACTGCTGAACTATATGCAATCCTTATGGCCTTATCTTGGATATCCGATCTTAACGTGGCAATTTACGGCATTCTAATCTGTGTTGACTTTAAATCTGTTCTTTATAGCTTACGAAATGGGGATGCAAATGTAAGGAAAGACTTAATTTTTTATATAAAAATTGATACATTCCGTTATGGCGAAAGGAACTTTTGTAGAGTTTTGCTGGATCCCATCTCATTGTGGTATCTATGGAAATGAAATAGCTGATAAATTGGCAAAAGAGGGTGCTCTTAGAAAAAAATCTAGATAGTAGATTAATTTTGGATAAACATGAAATCATTTCTCTATTAGAAAATTGTATGAACAATGAAAAACTTCCTGCAAAAACGAAAGTTTGTTATGTCAAAGATCATTGTCCAGTATAATTTATAAAATGCGTTTAAACTCGTGGAAAACCAAATTTTCTAAGGATGTAGATTGCGCTTGTGGTCTCCCATTATCTATTCAACATATTTTTGAATGTCCAGTTCTAACATCTTTATATAATATTCTAAAGATAGATATTGCTTCCTTAGGGGCTTTACAAGAAACACGTAACAGCCCCAAAATGATTGATAAAGCAAAGGCTATATCGAGTTCTGTTATTATTCATTTGTTGTAATTGATTTATCAGTTTATAATTATTGTTTGGTCGTTAATAGGCAAACTTTCATACGTTTGTGTCCGCGCGCGCGCGCGCACAGACGCACACGCACGCACACACACGCTCTCTCTCTCTCTCTCTCTCTCTCTCTCTCTCTCTCCTCACGCACGCGCATACACACACACACGCACACACGGGGGCGCGGATACACGCACGCACGCACACGCACACACGCGCTCACACACACACTCACATAAACACTTACACACATACATTTTTTTTGTCTAATATCACCATCGTTGTGAACGGACTCTAAATTAAATCAATCAAATCAAATCAGTGTATAAATCTATCTGTTTCAGCATGGAATGACATGTTAGTGGACATAGTTTATTTCACTTCTTATTTTTCTTTCCTTAAAAAGGAATCGATTCAGATTTGGTGACAGCCCTGATATGACCGACCGACCAGCTGATTTTTTTCAGTTGCAGAATGTAGCTCAGTCGGTCAAACCCGGGCAATCTGTGCAATGAATCTGCCACAAATTACAACAATCCACGATGAGAAATATCTGAAAATCGTGTGCACTGCCTATAAATAGTCGTGGCGCACAACCTTTAGAGAAACTGACGCAGGCATGCCAGCTAGCTCTAGTATAAGCAGTCCCATAACATCGTTGCTTAAAGGTTATCGGCTTTCACTAGAATCATTTTTATGCATATAGCGTTCTAAGCAATTGAGACAAAGAAGATTGTTTCACCAGCGACCTACACCCCACCCTTAACACCAGGAGGGATGGGAAGGCTGCAAATGGAAAATACAACTTTCATTCTTTATTCTATTTTCACGCAGATGAAGACGCAATAAACATGTTATCAACAGATCTAGAATATCATTTTCATGTTGCAGACTATGCAGGCGCCATGCCCTCCCTTTCCTTTGCAACCCACTCATGATCCCAAGGTAGAATGTAACGGAGAAGAGGACATTGAGGGGAAAACATGATCCCAAGGTAGAAGGTGACGGAGGACCATTGAGGGGAAACATGATCCCAGGGTAGAAGGTGACGGAGAGAGGGACAATTGAGGGAACATGATCCCAAGGTAGAATGTAACGGAAAAGAGGACCATTGAGGGGAAACATGATCCCAGAGTAGAAGGTGACGGAGAAGAGGGACCTTGAGGGGAAAACATGATCCAGGGTAGGTGACGGAGAAGAGGGACCATGAGGGAAAACATGATCCCAAGGTAGAATGTAACGGAAAAGAGGGACCATTTAGGGGAAACATGATCCCAGAGTAGAAGTGACGGAGAAGAGGGACCATTGAGGGAAAACATGATCCCAGGGTAGAGGTGACGGAGAAGAGGGACCATGAGGGGAAACATGATCCCAAGTAGAATGTAACGGAAAGAGGGACCATTGAGGGGAAAACATGATCCCAGAGTAGAATGTGACGGAGAAGAGGGGCATTGAGGGGAAAACATGATCCCAGGTAGAAGGTGACGGAGAAGAGGGACCATGAGGGGAAAACAAGCAAGTTACAGAGAGAAAGGAGTGAAGAAAAACGGGTCTGGATCGCAGAGTCCAAACAGCATCGCGTGCGCGCGCACACGCACGACCACGCACGCGCACGCACGCACACAAACACGCCGTGCACACGCATGCACGCACGCGCGCGCGCGCACACACACACCACACACACACACACACACACACACACACACACACACGTGCGCGCGCAGTCCACACATGCACACACGCGTTTCTCCACAATTATCAGGTTTTTTTTGTTTTCTTAAAAATATTTTGATTATGATGAGCAAAGCATCTGGCATACTGGTGCAAGTCAATTAGCTTAAAAGAGCAACAAATCTTTTTGTTTTCATTGTTAAAATAGTAGCTGCCTCCCCCTCCTCCCCATTTCCCCTTCCGCCCTCCATGGCTGCCCCTCCCCCTCTTTCCGATGTCGTCCCCTGCCCTATAAGACCCTCTCCCCACCATTTCCCCAACTCCCTCTCTTCCGTCCCACTCTCCTCTCCACTCCCCCGTCTTTTCTGCCCAGCCCCTCCCCTTTCCCATCCCCCATCTTTTGTTCTTGCCCCCCCCCCCTCACCTATACGCTCTCCACCGCATGTCTACCACAAACTTTAAGTGATTCGATTTTGATAACGTCCGTCATGACGAAGAGTTTGCCAAATTTGGAATCAAATCCCCCTCCCCCTCTCCCCGCCTTCTTGTGCCCTGTCCTCCTTTCCGCTGTCTACTCTCCCTCCGCCCCCCCCCCCCCCCCCCTGCGTGCTCCCCCATCCCTCTGGCCTACTTCTCGTCTCCACCACCCCGTCAGTCTCCCACCCTGCCCTTCTCCGCCCCACCTCTCTTCCACCTTCTCCAACCACCTTCTCCCCCTGTACCCTCCGCTTCCCCCTTCGCCGCCTGTCTTCCTCTCGCTCTGTCTTTGGGCCACTCCTCCCCTACCCCCATTATTTCTCCTCTTTTAATCGCCCCCTTCTCCCTTTCCCTTCTCTCTCTCTCTCTCTCTCTCTCTCTCTCTCTTCTCTCTCTCTCTCTCTCTCGTGAGAGAGAGACGGCGACAGACTTACAGAGAGAGAGAGAGAGAGTGTGATCATATCTTTTACGGTAGTTAATAGGTGAATGGGACCTTGATACTGTTTTCTAGACTAATAAACATAACCTTTGGTACACGTGTACAAACTGATCATGCTGTGGATGTAATTATTACGTGCTATGGAACTAAAGTAATTATTCTGTAACCTCCAAGATGCTCACAAGTGGATACTGATTTAGCAAATGACCCTATGGAATGTTGATCTACAGTGTGGTTATCTGTTAACTTACATCCAGACAAAAATGATACATTGTCGTGATGTTGTCAATTGCAAACAGTAATCCTACATTCGGTAAATTGATGTTCTTTCGAGAGTCATACGGATATCTTCAACTTAGTAGAGGTCAATAGAACATGCTCTAGATACACGTTGAAAGTATTGACTAAACACAAAACGTGAAGGCAACTCAGAGCTATGCATTTATCAGCAGAGATGATACCGATAGAGAAAGTTTAAATGTCTGTTCTAGATCAGCAATCTTATTTCGCCCGCAAACCCCCCTTTTCACATAATCAAATTCTCTCAGCCAACAAAAATAGCTAAAACCTACAAAATTAAACAAATCTAATTGCGTGAAAAGTGGGTTTGCGGGCAAAATAATTTTCCTGCTCTAGAACCGCACATTTAAACTTTCTCTCTGATTAACTAACAGGCACTGTGTTTGGTGGGACAACTTGCAGCTCTTCACGAACAAATGATCTTTTAGGGGCGGGCTTTTTGGAAGAAAGAGTTTCTCTTAAATAATACACGGGAGGGGTTGTTTTCATAATTCTTTCAACTTCATATACATCTACGCTCCATATAGGGTCTGTGGCTCTAATTCTAACATCGCCCTCTGCCTCTCCAGGCGCATACAAGTATCTTACTTTTAGTCCAAAAGGTAAGAGTTTTTGATTACCTTGGATGTCTTCAGTAATACTTATTTTTTTTAATTTGATCGCGTTCACTGGCTTAAGACCCGTTGCTTTAAATTCTTCATTGTTCATGGCACGTAAGACTGCTGGCAATCTCCTAACCCATTCTGTGTTGCGCGTCCTGTCCATAAGATCTCTGTGGTATTGATAGGTAAACAGACGCTCAGCCAGATTCTTATTAAAGATTTCTACTAGAGCCTGGGAGCGATGGTTGCCTGGGATCCCTCTCTTAACTGTAACCCGATGTCTTAAAAGCAGTTGGTTTACAGCTCCTTTAAACTCTTTCCCATCATCAACCTGAATCAGCCTAGGATACTTTAATGGACCTCGCATGTATGTTTGTTGTAAAGCCACAGCCACAGCAGTTGAGCTTTTATCCGTTAAAGGCTCAGCATCTTTATATCTTGAAGCCATGTCAACAACAGTTAGAGCATACTTAAACTTTTTTCTTCTAACTTTGTCATGTGGAAGATACAACAAGTCCATCTGGTGGGTGTCATTAGGAACTGAGTTAACGAATCGAGGCCTTATTATTCTTTTTGGGGCAGGCAGATATATTTGCCAGATCGCTTGTTTTGAAAGCCAGTCTTTCGCTTCTGATTCAGACACCCTAGCAGCTTTACTCAGTTTATCAATAGCAGCCTTTCCTTTCCAATACCCTCTAGGAGAATAATATATTTTGTACTTTGTATCGTTCATAAGAAGGGACTGTTTTTATTACATTTTTAACTATTGTTTTTAGATTGAATATGCAAGAAGAAAGATTGCCCTCATAGCACCTATAATAAAGCCTATTTCTACCATTTTCTGATCCTCAGATGGTTCATAAAAGTCAGTTCTGGCGGTGACGATGTTAGAAACTTCTTTCCTGTCACTAAGTAATATTCATTCATTGCTTCATCAACGTCTGTAAATGTGTGCTCTGCATGTCCCTGCTCTCTTAATTTTTTATTAATAAAGTCTAAGTGAGCAATTCTCCTTTTCTCGTAAGCATCTCTTGCCTTAGCTAAATCTTCCATTGCCTTGTTATGGCGTTCTCTCTCTTCATCAGACCGCAATTTACTAAACATATAATTGCTGCCAGAGAAAGCCAATGCATTAACAATAGCTCCCCCACCATCAGAACTAATCCGGACATCTTTTTATAAATGAATGAATCTTTTTTTATAAATCAATCTTTTTTATAAATCAATCTTTTTTTATAAATCAATCTTTCTATGCATTGATGTTTTCTGGGATAATCCCCTGCGCAACAAGAAAGTCTTTTGAGGCAATCCCCGCCGTTATTACAGCTATAACCTTAACAACATCCTCAATGTCTAACCTTCCTAGATCAGCCGGCCTCATCTTAAACATGTTTTTTGCTAACATGCTGTACCCTATACTAAGGCCGCTGATTACAGCAGAGTGGTAAATCGTATTAATAATCTTTTTTTCGCTCATGTTTTTTATTAACTAAAAAAATAATGAAAATAATCATAATATGAAAGACTGTCTATGTGCTTTTTAATCAGATAATCTTTTGTTGTCAGAGCTAAAAATAAGGTTGTAACTAGTTTCGGCGAATCTTCTATCTTTCCCATGTTGGGCGGCTTTATTCTTAACAAACATTTTGCTAGGGTTGAATAAACTATAACACCGACAATGGGCACTGCATAATTAACCAACGTTAAACTCATGGTTTTATTATTTTTATTGTTTTTAAAAAGAGTTTAAAAAATGGATTGCGACGAGCTATTAAAGTGTGAGGAGGCGGCAGACCTCTGTCATAAAGAAAGATTATACTCGTTGGCTGCATGTGGAAAAACCAGACAGTATCTAGGCGTTGAACTAAGTATTGAACAGATTCAGCAATTGTCTACATCAGACGTTGAGAAGTATTACGCCAGGTACGAGGCACAGCTAGGATCAAAAATGGTTAGATCGGTGGGACAGACAATAATTAGTTTATATGCTAAGTTAGTAGGCAAGATAGCGCCGATTGATTCAGAAGAAGATTTAAAATATGACTTAACACAAGATCCGGTTTTAACCAAGTCTCTAGAATCTCTTGCATGTGACATGTATTATAGATTTGGGACGTTGTTATGTCCATTCATCATGGGATTAATTACTTTCAATCATATTAATTTCAATCATATTAATTTTAATCGCACTAAAAAAAAATGAGCGAGCAGGAGAAGACTCCACAGGCGAGCGTCCCACAAGTGAATTTACAGGCGAGTGCCCCACAACTGAGTGTCCCACAAGTGAGTGCCCCGCAAGTGAGTAGTGTTACTAAGTCTAAAAATTCTGGCCGTGTTGAGGCCGGTCGTAAACTAGCTGAATGGAACAGACTGCAAAAAGCAAACCAAGCAGCAAAACAAAAATTATTAGATAGTAATACAACATCAGCGCCAGCACCGCCGCCAACAACAACACAATCAAAACTATAAGATGTATTATTATGTACTGGGGAGTATTGTTGTTGGTGGAGGGCTTTTAGCATACAAGCGCCTAAAGCCATACTTAGCAGCAAAGTCACAAACCCCCACAAAAACAGTAAAGGAACCAGCTTCTGCAAAAAAAGTACAACCTCCTGCTGTAGACCCATTTTTAATAAATTAGTTTTTTAATGTGTTGTTAAGTACTGGTTAAGTACAAGCTAAGTACTGGTTAAGTCAGTTATAACAAGTTAAGTGTAAGTAAAGCGCAAGTTAAGTGCAAGTTAAGTGCAAGTTAAGTGCAAGTCATGTTAAGATCTTAAGTACTAGTTAAGTACTAGTTAAGATCTTAAGTTAAGTACTAGTTAAGATCTTAAGTTAAGTACTAGTTAAGTACTAGTTAAGATCTTAATTTAAGTCAGCCAAGTCGGCTCTCCAGTGACCTACAGCATATGAAAACTCAGGATTGACGTAAGTTCGCTTGTTATTGTTAGAGACTAGTGATTTCTTATTAACAGCAGTTGTGTTTACTTGATGAAGAGTAGAGCGCAGATTAACATTTATGTGATGAAATATTTTGTTTTCAAAGAGAGCCTGCTTGTAGTTGTCGTGGCTTATTTTTTTTTTGACAACTTCTTTACTTACACCCTTAGCTTTCTTTGTTACAGAAGTCTGGGTAGCAACGCTATACATCTTTGACCGTAAGCCAACATATTCTTGTATAACCGTCCCATTAAGTTCATCCTTCATCTTTCCAATCACTTTCTTGTTCACGGTTGAATGTAAAGGCGAATCTTTTGGGTAGTCGCATGTGTCGTACCACCCATCAGCTCCTTTGGCTACCTCCGCCTCTAAATCCTTATAGAAATCTTCAGTTGGAACATCCAGAATAAAACTATCGGTGTCCGTGTAAAGGACTCTCGACTTTGGGTACAGCGGTTTAAAGTAATCGTACAGAAATTCTAGCATTAATAACTTTGACAGCTCTAACACGGCGAATCCGATAAACACCGGCTTGTCCAACTTCACATTCTGTTTCTTCATCATAACGCCAACCAGGCTGTCGCTAAATCTTCTAAAGTCTTGGTAGTTAGGTTTAGAGACCAGCTTAATTGCTTGTTTTTCTTTTGTAACTAATCTTACATCTTTACGATTGTGTACGTTCTCCATCGTCTTACCAAAACAGCTGTTGTTCATCAACTTAAAGAAGTCTTTTTCTGATGCATCCGTGGCCGCAGTCCTAAGATCGGTGTTCTTCATGATGTATGGTCTCATGAAAGACTCTTGTTCAAATTCTATAATTCTGTGAACAGCTCTTAGTTTTAACCCGTGTCTTAAGTAAAATTGTAACAGCCCGTAATGACAGACATATTTAGTCTTGTGTCGAAGATTAGGCACAAGTTTGGGCGGTTCTGTGGGACTCATCTTTAATCTTTCTGCTGCTAGAGGATAATCGTTATGAAGGTCATGCAACTCTGCGGGATAATCTAAGTCTACCTCTAAGATTAGTCCTATTGGATTATCGGGTGTAAGACGCGGTAGATAACTCAACACTTTATTAACGTCATGAGGCCCGTTTATCATTTTAAAGTTTCTTAATGGCAGTGCCTGGCTCATGGCCCACCCATACAGATTGTTGGCATCTAAGTACATCAGATAGTTGGATGGTTTAGTTGGATCATAATCGTCTAAATACTTGTTGTTGGCTCTGCGGTAAGGATGACAGGCCATGCTAATGCCTCCTCTCAGCCCATCTTCAATCATCTGAAGTGTATCCAGATCCGAGATTAAGTCAATCTGAATGTTTGTAGACTTCAAGAATGCGTCCCAAGACAGCCCCGGGGCAGAGATGTACTGTGACGAATCTAGACCGTAGTGTTTCATGCAAGTAGCTCTATAATTCTGAAAGACGTCAGCTAATAAACACACGTCGGCCAATAAATATTGATCGTGATAGTCGCCCATTGTTTGACAGTGTAATTCTGTCCAGGCTTTCAGTGCGTATTCATAGTCGGCGTCGGATATGCCTTTACCTCTAAGCCAGCTGTAAAAGTCTTCCTTAAGCGGCAGCGCTGGCTCATCAAACCTCTCCCACGAGTCCATGTATTCATAAGGGTAAACGCCTTTACGTACTAAAGCCGGGTCGAAATATTGTTTGGTTATTGGACAGTCTTGTAGAGATTCTGCCAACTTACTTAAACTCCCCATCAGATGCTGGGCAGAGTCACAGAAGGATAAACAGTCTACAGTAAAGGTCATGTACTTTTCTGATGACTGTGCAATACAGCTAACTCTCTTACATTCAGAAGTTATTGCTTGCATGATAAAGTGAGAATCATAGCCCCGCAAGTTATGAAAGAAGATTGGCAGTTTCCATTTTTCGGGGTCAACCTTGAGTTGAAGATTACAGCTGTTGTGTGCCGCCCCTCTGAATTTTCCAGTAATGTGATCATGGTCTCTCACTGTTGGGTTTGCTTCCGCTGCTGTCGCGTCTTTACTATTAGGAGTTAGCTCTAAGCCGCATATCCAGCAGTGGGTGGCTGATTCGTAGCGCCTTTGGTCTTCGGGAGTCATCTTAATGCCTGAAAGGTTCAGCTGATTGGAGAGTTGATTGCGAAGATGCTTCATCTGCTCCAAAAATCGATTAGCTGCGTCGGGGCCTCTGTAAATCTCTGGTTCTGTGTGTCCGCCATCTGACCTAACAGCAACGAATGCATAAGAACAGATCTGATGACGGGACAATAATGTTGTTTTTTGTTGTGCCCGTTCTTGAGGGCCGTAGTACTGTGGCAAAATCGCTTCAAAGTCGGCATAGACTACGTATGGTCTCATCTGCATTTTGTGTACATTCTTAAAACTAACTTTAGACCCTGGTTTGGGTGTAAGAAGTTCGGTTTTACAGTCTACAAAACTTTTACAATGTTTCTTATGTTCAACAGCTGCCTCTATAGATGGGATTCTAACCAGACACCTTCTACAAAGCTCTTGTTTAGCTGTATTGTTTGTAGTATAAGCCATAAGTCTGCTAATTGATCTAATTAATACATAGTGGCTCTTTAGACCGTCTGTAACCAGAATTAAGTCTACGTGTTTGTTAAGCGATTCGCCTAAAGTAGGGGCTTCAGGAGAGATCCTTAGAGGGACTAGATTGTCTACTGAATTCCATGTGTATACGCTTACGGTTATTGGTTTGTTTTGTTCTTCAAACTGGCCGATACTTTCTACACTCACTGGAAAGGTTATGTTATCAAAGTTCAGCTCATTTATATACTGCCTATAATTGGAAACTCTGTTTGCATTATCTTTAACGGGATGTAAGTGCGCCAAAACACACCACATAAAACACATATTGTCAGAATTTTGTATGTTTAAGACTGCTCGTTTTAACTCTAACTCTCTTGGGAGAGGGATGTAAGAATTGCCGACTATAGGATAGAACTTTGTTTGTCTTAATCTGATTTCAAGGACTGTTCCTTCAGACCAGCCGGAGCCGCGCAATTTCGCTTCTTCACTCGCATGATTAAACTGTGTAAGCATGTAATCGGCCCATTCAGAATTAAAGTCGTGATAGCTGATTACTTCTTTCTGTCTAGTTGAAACCCAGACAAGTATACTACTATCATCGGGGGTTATATATTCAATCTGAATAGCCAACAACACTTTCACTGGTGGGTTAGATTGAAGAGATCCTGGGATTTTAGAAATAGCATGTGTTACGCTTTCCTGAACGTTTGAGGGGTTAATAATGTCCATGACTAATTCGCTGAACATATCGCCCGCCGGTTTGGTATCCATCGCTTTTGTGATCGTCATTTTTAAGATCAAATAAATAGGTAATACAAAAAAAATAAATACTAAAATTTAGCTAATATTTACTAATTTGAGGTAATACAAAAAATTAAATACTAAAATTTAGTTAAATTGAATAGCTGCCCCTTCAGAGTTAGTAAAAATAGACAATTCAACGTCATCAGGAGCCATAATATTAACTAAAATTGCAATACACTTTATAACTGGGTTGGGCCAAGAATCTGGCATTTTACTGATTACGTTGGTTACACTTTCGCGAATATCTGTGTGCTCAAAAAGATCCGTAATTAATTCGCCAAACACGTATCTTAACTATTCTTCATTAGCCTCCCGCTCCATCATTAACTCTAAGGCGCAGCATATATTTTTAAGCTCTGTAACTACTTTGGTCGTCATTTTTAAGATCAAATATATAAGTAATACAAATAATTAAATCAGGCTCGTTTTTGGGTTTGCAGGGTTCTGCTTTGCAATGTTCTTTCTGATTGCGCTCAGCGTCTACCTGCTGTGAAGTAAAAGTCTTTCTCCATTTCTTTTGGAGGTCAATTTTTTGTCGTCTGTAATCATCACCGTCAGCCATGGCTCGTTTAAATTCTTCGTCTGTTACTTTTCCATCCAGTAATGTATTGCTTATAATCAGCCTTAATGAATGAAGTTATGCTGTTGCTAGGGCTACAATGGCGGTGTGCTTTTGTAATTTGGGCGTTAGCTTCTTTAAAACCGCACTTACAATCGTGGACACGGCGCCCAGTCCTAAACCAACACTCCCAAAAGCTATGGATATCGGTGTCCCAACTCCAGTAGCTAAAAGAGCAACACTAGACCCGGTGCTTAAGCTGGCTACAACTGATGAGCCGGTGATTATATAAGAAAGGACATTTAAAGCTTTAGCATATTTCTTTCTAGTAACCCTAACTTATTTAAGTCACTTTCTATTTCTTCTTCAAGCTCAGTCATGTGCTTTAATCTAAACTGCTGGCCGTCTTCCATTTTTAATTAAGATTATTTTTTTAATCTTGTACATATCTTCTTATTAACCCTTCTGGCAGTACTTCATCAACAGAGTAAAACGCAATAAAATCAACATACTTAATGAAAATAAAATCGAGTACTGTTAGTTTGTCTTTGTCAACCATCACAGTAACTTTGGCAGAAGATACAGAAGTGTTTATTTCATCCTCGTTTTTAGTAATAACAATAACAAGCCTAAGAGGTCCGTCCAAGTTTTCAGACTTTATTTGCACACCTCTGATTAACGTGTGCTCTGGCAAACTAGGATCAGACTCCCTTGGAGTAATAAATAAGCGAAAAAGCATCGTCATTTTTCTAGGCAGTGATTCTAGTTTTGGGTTAAACTCTAAGCCGACGGTGTCACCCCCCACTTCAGCTAAGGACTTCTTTCTCCGCAGCATATATTCAGAGCCCTGCTTAGTTATTTCAATCTGCTTTTTCTGTTGTGTTCCTGGGACTAGGCTAGCAAGAAGGCGTCCTTCATTTAAAGCTTTTCTAAAATTGTATTTCTTATCAAAGTATACATAGGGGCTTCGTAGTTCAAACTTTAAATGCCAGTTAATGTCAGGAAGCAACGCCCAGGCATTCTCTCGTTTATGAAGTTTGTATTCGTGTTTGCCAAAATCGTTTGCCCTTAGATTTCTTATCTCTTCCAGGGCAGGATATTGCTGCCGTTTTTTATCTTCAATTTCTATTCGTTTGTAAACGCCATCGTCGGTGTACTCAAATCCATAAACATTCCCTGCCACTCCTATTAGATCAAAGTCAGTTGTATCTGCTAGATCTTTTATCTCTACTGCAACGCATTTAGGAGCTAACTCCGCTTTTGATTCTGGCCCTCGAGACATTCTTTTTAATATAAACAATTTATTATAAACAATCTATAGTAAACAATCTGTAATAAATAATCTATAATAAACAATCTATAGTAAACAATCTATAATGAGCAATCTGTAATGAGCAATCTATAATAAGCAAACGTATTGAACTGGCGGGTCAGTCCGTAAGCATAGTTTAGCGTGCTTAGATTTTTCTAGCTGCTCTTTTATTTTTTTTAGTTCATCCTTGTCCCTGATATATAGTTTTCACTTAAACATTCTTCAAAACTATCCCTGTCCTTAGTATAGAATAAGATGACTGATTTTAACTGCGATCTAAAGTCTTTTAAGACAGCATTGTATTTCTGAGTTAAGAGCCAAACAGAAACTAATGCGTGTCTTCCGCTAAAGGCTAGCTTAGACAGAGTCCTTCTTTTTTTAACAATGTCTTGTTCAGCTGAACAGTCATCAATAATAAACAACGTTTCAGTTCCCTCAAACAGCCTATAGTAATGTTCTAAACAGTCGCTTAGCTTGTCAGTAGGATCAACTAAAAATATATTCTCGTCTGTCCAAACAAACTGCCTTTCTTTGTAAGACTTGTTGTGCTTAATGGTTGTGCAGAATATAACAATGTACTCGTAATGAAACCTGTAGACTGTTTGTAACAAATCAAGCACGAAGACAGTTTTCCCACACCCAGTAATCCCACAAATAAGCGAACAGTGCGGGTCTTTAGGCAAAAAGTTCAAACTATCCATCTGTTTTAATAGGCTATTTCTTTCAGCCTATTTTCTTCAATGTTCAGCTGGGCGTCATAAACCACAAAAACGTGCATTTGTATCTGACCATTCTCCTCCTCTTCCTTATTAATCTGTATGAGTATGCCATCTGACCCTACCCTTCTTCCACTCCCGTGCAGTCTGTTGTCATACGTTGATCTAAAATCCAGCCATAGTCCATATTTGTCTATTAGATAATCTTCGAGTCTTACATCGTGAAGGTGAAGTTTTTTACACACATGATCGGCTGTGGGGCTTGTCTGTCTGCCTCCAGCAAACAATTTTCTTATTTCATCAAAGTGTTGGTCAGGTAAAAGTCCAGCTGAATACAACTGAAAAGGCTTGCCATCTACTGTGCAAGACAGTTGCTCAATTTTTGGGTTGTAAAACACCTCAGATTCTCTCTGAAAAGGAGCTGAGGGTTTAGTAAATAGCAAGAGAACCCCCTTTAGAGACCTTAAAGAATTGCTTATAGCTATTTCCCAGACGGTGTCTTGCTTGTTTTTAATCGCTAGACTGTGGTGTAAAACTCTTTCAAAGTAAACAACCGCCCTACTTTTATACTGGTTTAAGATTGTTCTAGCCAGTTCAGGGTTAGTAACAACATCAAAATTAAGAGAGATGTTACTGACAGTGTATCTGGCTTGAGGGTCATCTGATAAAATAACAGACCCGCTGTCATTGAATGTCAGTTCGTAAGTAAGTTTGTCTCTTAGTGCACCTTGGTAATATGGCTGATGGGTTTTTAACAGCTCAAAATCTAGAGGGATGCAAAATCTGTTTTTAAATGCTCGCGCTATTGCCTGGTCTCCCTCGTCTTCCTTTGCATCTGCAGCATTAAGCCTGTGCTTAAGACCGTTTGGGCTCTGGATTCCCTGAAAGATTTTGTCTTTTCTTTCTGTTCTAGGCAGCCACAGATCAGAATAGAGATTAAAAATGTCTGCGCTACTCAGTGAGAAAACTTCTCTACCTTCCAGTTTAATTACCATATTTTTAATTATGGCCCTGCCCAGGTTAGCAACGACAGTGGCATTAGGATCCGCCGACTCAATGTCTATTTTGAATGACAGCCTGGCAGTGCCCGGCATTATAACATCGTCAGCCCCGAGGTCACTAAATCTTACTGTTAACATTTCATCGGGCTCAATTGTTGATGGATTATTTACAACGCGCACAGTCTGTCTTATGCCTTTTATGCCATGGGGTTCCTTCGCATTTCTGAACGGATCAAGGTCGCAGCCGTATGGGTTCATTTTTTATAAAACAAAAAATAATAAATATATAAATATGGCTGATGATGAAGATTTTGACGCGATTAGTCCTATTGAAGGAGATGAAGATGAAATAGAACCAGGTCGTTCAATACAAGATGAACTTGAGGGAGCAGAAGCACGTCCTTTACTCCCTAGACGACCTCAAGATTTAGGAGCGGGCTCTGTACTCCTTAGAGCTCGTCAAAAACTTTTAGGAGTAGGCTCTTCACTCCCTAAAGCCCGTCAAGAACTATTGCGACAACGAATTGAATTATTCTATAGAAGTATAGGGCGGGAGCTGCCAGACGTGATCGATCTTAACGATTTTGAGATGGGAGAAGGGGGCGGAGACGAGGAAAGCCATTTGTTCATACAATATATGAAGGGCAATAAACAAATGCGTAAACAAGTTACTGATAGCCGGGACCCCTCCGAGTTTTTAACTCTGGGCTCACTTGGAGAGATTCCTATTCGGATCAGAAGGCGATTAAATATTGCAGATCCAAGGAAGTCTGCTCTAAGGTCTAAGGCTGTTAGTGCTTTACAGAACGTGAAGCAAAGGTTGCCAACACAATCTAAAATACAAAACATACCTCTTCAAGAATTAAATCGAACAGCAGATGATCTAATAGCAGAAATTGAGACGAGTTTAAATGAAGAAACAATTGGCGGTTCTCAATTGCCTAGGCAAAGAGAAGGTGAGCTGAGTCCTGAAGAAGAAACGGCTATAAAAACAATTGATGATCCTTCATTGCCTGAGCGCGAACACGAGGTTCTTAAAGCTAAAATCAAGGATCTTGAAGCTGAACTGCGTGACCTCAGGTCTGTTAAGTCTGCTTTAACAACTACAAACGAAGAACTAAAAAACAATTTGGCAAAATTTAATATACTAGAGAGAGAGATAGAAGAAGAAAAAAATAAACTGGCTAATGCAGATGATAACAATTTAGGACAAGAAGAAAAGGCTAGAATACAGGCGAAAATACAGGATTTAATGATACTAAGAGCAAACAGGTTAGCAGCGTTGTATATTAACAGAGAAAAAATAGCAACCCAAAATAAGCAGAATCAGAGAAACTATAAACAAAATGATTTATGAAAATACTACGCTAGCAGAAAGAATAAGGACTCTGTTCAGAGAGCAGGGGATTACAATAGTTAGTATATTAACAGCTGTTGGGTTTGCTATCTCTACGCTGGTTTATGCATTAACTGGCAGTGCGCCAACAGGACCAGTAGCTCCTCCAACGCCTCAGCCCGGTAAAAGTTGGATTAGAAAACAACTGCACCATCTAGCAAACTTATTAAAGAAGTTAGCTGTCAGAGCGCTTGATGCTCTGCCTGGCATAATAGGCAGTGTTGTTAGTTGGGTTTTGTCTACCATAGGCAAAGTGGCTGGTTATATGGCTGACCATCTGTGGACGTTAGGAGTGCTGGCTGCTGGTTTAATTTTTAGTGAAATAAAGTATAGCCAGTCCAGTAAAAGTTAAAAACACAACAAGGGCTGTCTTTTCGCTAGTGTGTCTGTCGGGGTGAGGTACATCAACAGGCGGGGGTCGCTTTCTGGCTGCGGGCTGCTTATAACTGGTGGCGGTGGGTCGCTTTCTGCAGGTTCTGGGCTAGATACTTTTTTTAAAAATGGCTGGCGCGGGCCTTGTGTTTAAGCCTTGATTGTGTCCTAAGTTTTGATCGTCTCCGGCTATGAGGATTTCATTATTATAATTCTGTATCATGCCAATCTGTAGTCTAAGGTCAGAAGGCAGCATGTATAATCCATGGCCCACAACAAAGTCAACCTTTGACCTAGCATGTGAAAGAACGTTTTGGTACCTTTGTATGCTGGAAGGCAAATCAACAGCAGAGTTAATAGCATCTTCTAAATTGGCTAGAAATTGTTTTCTGGCGTCAAAGCCTGTAGATTGATCCACTATGCTAGACTTGGTCTGTGCTTGCGCTCCTAATAGACACCAAACGTACGTACGTATGGAGTCATTAAGTCTTTGCACTCCTGGCATTGTTAGGCCTTTACTTTCATCTAAGATAAATGTTGCCCAAGCATTGGGGTGTTTTTGTTCTATTGATCCCAATCTAACTTGGGAGTTTGGCTTAAAAGAGGTGTGGCCGGGCCAGTAGTCAAAATTATATTCTCTACGCTGACCCCACAAATACAATGTGCCTAACCCGTGATTGCGGTCTAACTTTTGTCTAAAGTTATTTGAAGGGTTAATGTTAAATTCGTTGCAGATTCTTTCATATGCATTCTTGTCCATTGGGCTGTTGAATGGATTAAACGCGTTGTCGTTGGGGAGGGGTACTTGTAGTTCAGTTAGTATGCGTCTATACTGATAATAAACATGAAAGTTATATACTGACCTTACTAAGAGATTGGGGTGGTATAAATGGTTTGCATATGAAACACCGCAGCCAGTAGTTGAGCAGTAAATGGCAAAATTTAACTGATTCTGGTAAAAAGCCATAGGGCTGGATGACCATGCTGATGGCACTCTATCACTCTTTATTGGAGGATTTAAATATCTAGTTAGTGGGTTTACAAGTCTGACTAGAAAGCCATATGATTCATCCACTGCGATGGTTAGGTTACTAAAGTCCAAAGATTTGGGCTCATAAACCCCCCCTACATCGTAAGTGGCACTTTCATTATATTTAAAAGGTTCCATTTTTAAATAGATTTTTTAAAAAAGGATTTAAAAAGGATGTTCCATTATATAACCAAGCAAAACCAGCGCGTGTTTTTAAAGTATTCAGTTAACAATAAAGGCGGGAGGTGTAGGGTTGCTCTTAGAGAAATTGGTTTTAAAGTTAGGTGGATTAATATATCTGAAAAAGCTAAGAATAACTGGGCGAATGTTAAGGACCGGCAAGGTAATTTATTAAAGCAGTTAAAAATACTTGATGGTTACTACAACTTTTGTTCTTTAAAAGAAGTATTTAGCAATTTTGGCATTAAGTTAAAAATTAATGAGGCAAATCTTATAATTACTATGCACTTTCCAGAAGAAAGAAGAGAATACACTTTTCCTAAAGGTCTTGCGCGAATCTTGGGCTTTTATGATAGCGGTGAAACGTATAGCGTTAACACCCATAAGTACTTAGAAAGTGGCCTTTACGAGTATGCAGGTAGTAGAGGATCCGATTTTCTAATTAACCCAAGGCTGTATGTTCATTTAAGTGAATTAAAAACAGACGCTAATTTGTTTAATGGCCAGCCATCTACGATTCTAAGAGTGTTGCCATCACTTGAGGCGGGGTTTTGCGATTATCAGTCATATACATTTGACAAAAACAGTCAATTTAAAAGATTAGTTGGTGAGGATATAAATTCGGTGTGTGTAAAAATAACTAACCAAGACGGGAAACCAGTTGTTTGTTCTGATTTGTAAGTAGTGCTTGAGAAAGAAGATTTAATCAGAGAGAAAGTTTAAATGTGCGGTTCTAGAGCAGGAAAATTATTTTGCCCGCAAACCCCACTTTTCACGCAATTAGATTTGTTTAATTTTGTAGGTTTTAGCTATTTTTGTTGGCTGAGAGAATTTGATTATGTGAAAAGGGGGGGTTTGCGGGCGAAATAAGATTGCTGATCTAGAACAGACATTTAAACTTTCTCTCCGATTCTTTGAGCCGTTCTACAAGACGCAACAGATGGTTTCGTGAGTGTCTTTGTGCTCATATGATACTACTAAAACAATAAAGCACCCTCCAAGACGTATGCGGATTAAGAAGTATTCAGATGCAAACGCTACCAGGCGGAGTATGAAATGGAAACATTTTTTACTTTGCTGTCCTGCACTCAGTGACCTTAGAGCTAAATTTGTTAAGGCCAAGTATTATTGTGACCCCTGTAGTTTTAGAGTCAACTTGTTGTTAGCAACAAGAAATGAAAATGACCTTTTCGATCTTGCTATGTACATATATGAAGCGCAAAAGCGAATACGAACAGTCTATTCATAATAGTTTGCGTAGTGCATATACGTGTAATAGCTTTTTCTTTCCATTTTCTTACTGAGAATTCTTCTTGTGTGTTGTATTACGGGTGTCATCCCTTCAGTATGGGCTATGGCCTTTATCTGAATAAATCATTCGCATTCGCATTCGCATTCGCATTCTCTCTCTCTCTCTCTCTCTCTCTCTCTCTCTCTCTCTCTCTCTCTCTCTCTCTCTCTCCTCTCTCTCTCTCTCTCTCTCTCATTGCATTGCATTGTTGACCCTACTCAGGGCGAGGACTGGATGTAAAAAAAAGACATTAGTGCTTATCTATTATCCTCGTAAATAAAGAATTTTGTCTTGTCTTGTCTTGTCTCTCTCTCTCTCTCTCTCTCTCTCTCTCTCTCTCTCTCTCTCTCTCTCTCTCTCTGTATCTGTGTATATATATATATATATATATATATATATATATATATATATATATGATTGGTGGGGGGGGGGGTCGGAATGACTGGGCCTAGGTTGGGCGGCAGTATTTTGATTTAAATGTCGTTTCTTTTGGGGCTGACAGCGTTGTGTGTGTGTGTGTGTGGGGGGGGGGGGGGGGGGGGGGGGGGGGGGGGGGGGGCTGATCTTTGTTATGCGGTCAGTCATTGACGTGGGGGAGAGGGTGACCTCCTTTGGAGTAGACAGGTTTGCATGCTTCTTTCCCTTCCTGCTGTCCGCTGCTTCCCGAGGGATCCTGTCCCCACTTCCCCTCCCTCCCTACCCAGCCTCGCCCCCGTCCCCCCCCCCCCCTGCCCTGCCCGCTGCTTCCCGGGGGATCCTGTCCCCACTTCCCCTCCCTCCCTACCCAGACTCGCCCCCGCCCCCCCCCCCCCCCCGCCCTGCCCGCTGCTTCCCAGGGGATCCTGTCCCCACTTCCCCTCCCTCCCTACCCAGCCTCGCCCCCCCCCCCCCCCTGCCCTGCCCGCTGCTTCCCGGGGCATCCTGTCCCCACTTCCCCTCCCTCCCTACCCCGCCTCTCCCCCGTTTCCTCCCTGCCCCTGGCCGCTGCTTCCCCCCCCCCCCCCGCTTTTTTTTTTTTTTCTTCTTTCTGTCTTTCTTTCTTTTTAGGCGTGATGCACACTCACACCCACACATTCATTTTCAATCATTCTTGTTCATGCACCCTCTCACACTCCTGTGCGGGTTCATGTACTTACTCACGCGCTCATGTGCGCACTCTTAGTCGCATACGCATCGGCCATCATCATCACGGTTCCTATAAGTACGTTTACTACCGCTACTATTTATACCACCACTACTACTACTGCTATTACTACTACTGCTACTACTACTACTACTACCACGACTACTACTACCTCTACTGCCACTACTACTACTATTGCTACTGCTGTTGCTGCTGCTGCTACTGCTACTACTACTACTACTATACCATATTCCATAACGCAGAAGCACAATCACATTCACACCCATGCACAAATTTGCAACGGCCTCCCTTTCCCCACGTTTTGTCCCCCCCCCCCACCCCTCCCCTCCCCCAACACGCACAATCACCGTCACTTTCGCATGCGGACTCGTTCACTCAATCACTCGTGCGTGCGAATACACACCATTCGCATATTCAATATATGCACGCGCTCGTGAGTGTGTATTCTGATTCTATGCATTGTTTGTTTATGCTTTTCACTTTCTTACTTCTTTCTTGTGTAACTGAGTGATTGTCAGACTAATTTGTGATACCTGTGTGAGCATAATCGAATGAAAGTTACCTGGGGAAGGCGAGGTGTGGTCGCCGACAATTTGGGAGAACAAAGAAAAAGCATGTTCTTTTTGTGCACTGCTCTCTCTATACATCAGACATCATCTCCATACTTGAACTAAGGACCTAACTAAGGCTATCGTTATGGTGGCCTTAAAAAGGATTGGTCGCATATGCAACTGTCTCAGAGTTCTAACTGAAGGAGGGCAGTGACAGAGAGAGAGAGAGAGAGAGAGAGAGAGAGAGAGACAGACAGACAGACAGACAGACAGACAGACAGACAGACAGACAGACAGACAGACAGAGACAGAGAGAAAGACTTACAGAGAGAGAGCGAGAGAGAGAGAGAGAGAGAGAGAGAGAGAGAGAGAGAGAGAGAGAGTATGTCCATATCTCTTAGGGTAGTTAATAGGCGAATGACACCTTGATACTGCTTTCTAGACCAATAGACAATGGCTGTTGGTATACGTGTACAAACTGATCATATTCTGGATGTTGTAATTATTACGTGCTTTGGAACTAAAGTGTAATTATGCTGTAACCTCCAAGATGCTCACAACTGGATACTGATTTAGCAAATGACCCTATTAAATGTTGATCTACTGTGTGGTTATTTGTTAACTTATATCCAGACAACAATGATGTATTGTCGTGATGTTGTCAATTGCAAACAGTAATCTTACACTCGTTAAATTGATTTTCTTTCGAGAAACAGTAAACAAGTTGGGTATTTTTTGCTCCCATAAGGAAACCTAACACAGAGTAACTTTTATTCAAGACTGGCACAGCCTTTTAAACTTGAATAAAGTCAGACAAATACATAGACAAACAATCTAATAGTGGGGGAAAAAAAACAAGCGCAGGCCAACAACTGAACTATCTTCATAGTAATGACTTGGCAAAGATTTGGACTTAAGGAGGGAGGGGGGGGGGGGGGGTGATTTGAAGATGGAGAAACTGGGAACATGAAATTAAGGAAATATGTTACAGATATGAAAACTCTTCACTGGCTGCATAAGGGAACCATCGCAATCCCTTTTGAAGGCAGATATATTTGTATTGCCTGCTCCGAGGCCTTTCGTCCGCTGGGTCGGACTCATCAGGGAGACACGGCTGGTTGTGTCTGCGCTGGTTGTGTCCCCTACATTTTATACTATTTGCATGTGTCCACAACTGTGTTTGTTCAACACGAAAACTGAAACCTGCTTTCTTTTTTTCTATCTCTCTTGTGATGAACCCTAAAGAATGTCTGAACTACTTGCATTGTTTTTGCAAACCCTTATGGAATATACTCCAGTAAAGCCTAATATGAATTGTAGTTTGGCAAACGATTATTAACTGAAAGAAAAGACGACGAAGAAAACGAGAGAGACCATATTTCAAAATAAAAAGACTATCAACGCACCTACTAACTTATCCCAACATTATGTTCACACACAC
>CM065732.1:12975425-12977925 GCA_033310375.1 Conus canariensis
TCGAAAAAACTCTGTTAAGGTACAGGCAAGGAATCAGATTTGTGCACAATGTCCATCATGTCAAAGACTACTGACCAATAATCTTCTGCCTCAAAACGGGGTGGCTTCATTCCTCTTAGCATATAACATCTCCTGCTTTGGAATGTTCAAAGCTCATTTCATCTAACGACTATGTCGATACTGCTACTTTCACAGACCCCCACTCCCACCCAAGAAAGGCACACACACACACAACTGAAACAGATTTTAAAAGGACACGTTACCAACAACATGAAAACCAACCTGTAATCATGTCTCACTGGAACCACAATCCTATGTTGCGCAACACATGATTCATGAAGCAGTTTTCTTGGTGTTGTATATTGTCTCTTCCAAGGATCAGATTGTAGACATACAATGCACAAGACCCCAACAGATGAAGAGAGGTCCATGGCAGAGAACAACGTATGACGTCTTCCGGATTCATTGCACCATAGTGACTTCACATTCATTGCACCACAGTTGACTCGCTCATGTGTCAACAACTCTGTTTGTTCAACAATACAACTGAAATCTGCTTTCTTTTTTTCTATCTCTCTTGTGATTAACACTAAAGAATGTCTGAACAACTTGCATTTTTTTTTCAAACCCTTATGGAATAAACTCCAGTAAAGCCTAATATGAATTGCAGTTTGGCAAACGATTATTAACTGAAAGAAAAGACGACGAAGAAAGAGAGAAAGACCATATTTCAAAATAAAAAGACTATCAACACACCTACTAACTTATCCCAACATTATGTTGACACACACACACACAGCTGCTGTGTAGTTGGACATAATAAATACACCTCGTATTATTCTGTATGTGATATATTATAATTTGAAATAATAGTTTAATGTAGTAACAAGTATCATATGGGAAAGGGTTTTAATCATAAGTCTGGTATTGATACTGGCTTTTACTGGATCCACTCTTGAAATATGTATCCTTTGTTATGTACCGATATTTTCGAAGACTAGTTACATATACATACCATATCAAATAGAAAGAATTGTGAGGTACACATATTCTGTTTACTACATTCAACATGCAAAGACGAGTTAATGCTATACTTCTATCAGTTCAGATGCTATTGATTCAAGTAGCCTTGCAACAAGACGCATCAGAGTTCGTCTTCGTTAGTCTCTACATATTCATATGATGTTACACACTGGAGGCTGGCTTCGAGAACATTGTCGACTAGAATTTACACAGACGCAAACGCAGCCACGTGGAGCATATATAATATACAAGAAGCTTCTAAAAAAAAAACAAAAAAACACGTTAAAACATTAGAAACAGCCCATTATTACATGGGGCAGAAATAGATCAACACCCAACGAATGATGGATGATTTTTCCTTCTGTGAAGATGCCTTCACATTGATGATCAATTCATACTGTAGTGTTTAGCGGAGAAACTGAATTTGCTCGAAAGTTTAATTACCAAAATTCAGTTTTTCCAGTGATTAGTTTGGTAAATATATCGTTAAACAATGCACAACATTTAAAGTACCTTGGATAGCATTCTTATAGAATGTCATCCGATATCAGAAACGTGTTTGTTACTTAGAAAGAAAAACCAGTGCATTTATATATAACAAAGGTGGGGAGATAAGATGCATCTACACAGACACTTCCAATGCTGTCACCACAGTTCCATGTTGCACAACGCTGATTCAATGAAACAGCTTTCTTGTTGTTGTATAGTATCCCTTTCAAGGACGAGCTGCACAAACAGGATATACCAGAACCCATGGATGGTGGGTGTCTGTGCACTTCTTCCAGATATTCCAGGTCATGTTCACTGCAGCATAATTCATTGGTCGTGCGTCAACCAATCTATGTTTATTTAACAACAAACTCCAAATCTACAAACGGTCTAGTTTTGGAATTTCATGTCTCTTTTGTGATGAACCACAGCGAAAGTCTGAACTATACGATTTCTTTAAACCCTTAATTTAAATGGGCAAATGATTGAGTGGAAAAAAATAATTAGGGGGAGACAATACTTTAAAAACGTGAATGTGCTGAGCCACTTTTTGCTCTCTTTCTCTCTCTCTCTCTCTCTCTCTCTCTCTCTCTCTCTCTCTCCTCTCTCTCTCTCTCTCTCTCTCTCTCTCTCTCTCTCTCTTCTCTCTCTCTCTCTCTCTCTCTCTCTCTGTGAACATTTACAGAACCCAACATGATGTTCACATTACTTGCAAACTCGCACACACCACACACACACACACACAACACACACACACACACACACACACACACACACACACGCACACACACAGCGCGCGCGCACACACACACACACACACACACACACACACACACACACACACACACACTGACTGACTGACTGAAACCATTTACTGTCAGATTAACATAGTGTTGTACTGACAAAAACACACACACACACACACACACACACACACACACACACACACAAAACACACACACACACACTCTCTCTCTCTCTCTCTCTC
>CM065732.1:12982925-12990425 GCA_033310375.1 Conus canariensis
TGAAAAAGCAAGTTTTCTTTCTTTATTTTTTAGGCGTGATGCACACTCACACTCACACATTCCTTTTCAATTATTCTTCTTCATGCACCCTGTCACACTCCTGTGCAGGTTCATGTACTTACTCACGCGCTCATGTGTGCACTCACAGTCGCACAGGCATCCGCCATCATCATCATGGTTCCTATAAATACGTTTACTACCGCTACGACTTAGACCATCTCCACTACTACTGCTGCTACTACTACTATACTACTACTACTACTGCTACTACCACTGCTACTACCACTACTATACCATAATCTATAACGCATAAGCAGAGGCATATTCACACCCATGTTTACATCTGCAACGCCTTCCGCTATCCCCCCCCCCCCCCCCCCCCCCCACACACACACACACCGCCAATCACCGCCACTTTCGCGTACAGAGTCATTCGCTCAATCACTCGTGTGTGCGAATACACACCTTTCGCATTTCAATATATGCACACGCCTGTGAGTGCGTATTCCGATTCTATACATTGTTTTTTTTTATGCTTTTCACTTTCTTACTTCTTTCTTGTGTAACTGAGTGATTGTCAGACTAATTTGTGATACCTGCGTGAGCATCATAGAATTAAAGTTACCTGGGGCCGTACATACATATCGTGGTTGACGGGGAAGTGACCTCCGCACCTCGTTGTAAGCTCGAAGGGCCGTTACTTGGGTATCCACATTTCGAGAGTAACCTTTAACCTCGTGTTTAGCAGTGGGTGAGGGGTGGGTAACGTACAACGAGGACAGGACATGAGTTCGCCGTAGGTTAGATCAAAACAAAGCCATTGGACACGTTCAATGATCACGAACTTCACGCAAAGTTCAGATTTCGTCGTCACAACATCTTCCAGCTGACAGACACTCTCCGAGAAAACATTGAATTTGATTTGCACAGACTGAGACACGGAACTCGGCCTCCTGCTCTACAAGTGTGTCTGTAGCTCCCAAGTTCGTCTGCTACGATAGCTGGCTTAGCTCTTGTGTGTGTGTGTGTGTGTGTGTGTGTGTGTGTGTGTGTGTGTGTGTGTGTGTAGGCTAAATCAGTCTTCGTGCCTTTGTGTGTCACTGTTACTTTGTGTCAGTGTGTGTATGTGTGTGTGCAGGTGAGCGTGACTTCAGCATGTTGATGGCCTTTTAATAGTTTTATCAAACTTGTTTTAGTTCAGCTGCTTTTTCAGTCTTTGTGTGTGTCTGTGTCAGCGTGTTTGCGGGCACGCGCAGAAGGTTGGGGGTTATTCTAGACATGCGCAGAAGGAGGGAATCCCTCTTTTTATCTGACCTTCACCCTTTGATTTCTGGACACTTCATAGGTAGAAACCAAGACAAGGCCCAGAGAATAGAGATACGAAAGTAGATTGCGCTGAACCCACATGGTTTGTACCCAGGAGGTCATCTCGTTGTAGAAGTAAGTTTACCGACGACATGTAACTACGGCCCTGGGGAAAGCGAGGTGTGAACGTCGAAAATTTGGGATAACGAAGAGCAAGCATGTTCTTTTCGTGCATTGTTCTCTCTCTCTCTCTCTCTCTCTCTCTCTCTCTCCTCTCTCTCTCTCTCTCCTCTCTCTCCTCTCAAAGCAATACAAAAGTACAAAATCTGTGGACAGAGCAATCAATAGTCAAGAATGTATTGTTTGACTACCTTAATCATAATGTCAATATACGTGGGACAGCCAATTTTGTGAATGGTATATACAGAGAGAGAGAGAGAGAGAGAGAGAGAGAGAGAGAGAGAGAGAGACAGAGAGAGACAGAGAGAAAGACAGAGAGACAGACAGATGGACAGACAGACACAGGCAGAAAAAGCAGAGACACAAACACGGACAGACAGACGGACAGAGAGACAGACAGATAGACAGACAGAGTTAAAGTGACAGATAATGCTTTGAAATAAAACTGCATCAAAAAACTCTGTTAAGGTACAGGCAAGGAATCAGATTTGTGCACAATGTCCATCATGTCAAAGACTACTGACCAATAATCTTCTGCCTCAAAAAGGGGTGGCTTCATTCCTCTTAGCATATAACATCTACTGCTTTGGAATGTTCAAAGCTCATTTCATCTAACGACTATGTCGATACTGCTACTTTCACAGACCCCCACTCCCACCCAAGAAAGGCACACACACACACAACTGAAACAGATTTTAAAAGGACACGTTACCAACAACATGAAAACCAACCTGTAATCATATCTCACCGGAACCACAATCCTATGTTGCGCAACACATGATTCGATGAAGCAGTTTTCTTGGTGTTCTTCCAAGGATCAGACTGTAGACATAGAATGCACTAGACCCCAACAGATGATGAGAGGTCCATGGCAGAGAACAACGTATGGCCTCTTCCGAATTCATTGCACCGTAGTGACTTCACATTCATTGCACCACAGTTGACTCGCTCATGTGTCAACAACTGTTTGTTCAACAAGAAAACTGAAACCTGCTTTCTTTTTTTCTATCTCTCTTGTGATGAACCCTAAAGAATGTCTGAACAACTTCCATTGTTTTTTCAAACCCTTATAGAATATACTCCAGTAAAGCCTAATATGAATTCTAGTTCGGCAAACGATTATTAACTGAAAGAAAAGACGACGAAGAAAGAGAGGGAGACCATATTTCAATAAAAAAGACTATCAACGCACCTACTAACTTATCCCAACATTATGTTCACACACACACACACACACACACACACACACACACACACACACACACACACACACACACACACACAGAGCTGCTGTGTAGCTGAACATTATAAATACACCTCGTATTATTCTGTATATGATGTATTTTAATTTGAAATAATAGTTTAATGTTGTAACAAGTATCATATGAGAAAAGGTTTTAATTATGAGTCTGATATTGGCTTTTACTGGATCCACTCTTGAAATATGTATCCTTTGTTATGTGCCGATATTTTCGAAGACTAGTTACATATACATACGATACTGAATAGAAAGAATTGTGAGGTACAAATATTCTGTTTACTACATTCAACAAGCAAAGAGGAATTAATGCTATACGTCTACCAGTTTAGATGCTATTGACTCAAGTAGCCTTCCAACAAGACGCATCAGAGTTCGTCTTCGTTAGTCTCTACATATTCATATGATGTTGCACACTGGAGGCTGGCTTCAAGAATATTGTCGACTAGAATTTACACAGACGCAAACGCAGCCACGTGGAGCATATATAATATACAAGAAGCTTCTAAAAAAAAAAATACACTTGCTAAAACATTAGGAACAGCCCATTATTATATGGGACAGAAATAGATCAACACCCAACGCATGATGGATGATTTTTCCGTCTGCAAAGATGCCTTCACATTGATAATCTATTCATACTGTAGTGTTTAGTGGAGAACCTGAATTTCCTCGAAAGTTTAATTACTATGTCTATGCAGATGTTGATCATGCTCAAGGTTTTGAAATAAATACCTAATAATGATATGCAGTGTTAGGGAGGCAGAAGAATAAGTAACGTTTTCCTCAGATATATCGGTCTTCTCTATCTATCGCCCCCTTTCTTTTCTCAACCTCAGAGCATGAGTGTGTGTTACAGTATATGCACAACATGCGCGCGCGAGCGCGCGTGCGCGTGTGTGTGTGTGTGTGTGTGTGTGTGTGTGCGTGTGTGTTTTGTGTGTGTGTGTGTGTGTGTGTGTGTGTGTGTGTGTGTGTGTGTGTGTGTGTGTGTGTGTGTGATATGTGTGTGTTTGTGGAGCGGGAATAGGGCGACCAAAGATGCTAGGGAGAGGATGGGAAAAGGGGAGGAGACAGGGCGCGTGGGGGGGGGGGGAGGAGGGGGGTGCAGGACAAACAGGAACAGGCGGGGTGCACCAGTCTGGAGATGGAGGCACCAATCTCTAATCGATCTATAATCACATCAATCAAACAGAAACAATTCAATCATGAAAAAGCAAGCTTTCTTTCTTTATTTTTTAGGCGTGATGCACACTCACACTCACACATTCCTTTTCAATTATTCTTGTTCATGCACCCTGTCACACTCCTGTGCAGGTTCATGTACTTACTCACCGCTCATGTGCGCACTCAGAGTCGCACACGCATCCGCCATCATCATCATGGTTCCTATATCTACGTTTACTACCGCTACGACTTATACCATCACTACTACTACTACTACTACTACTACTACTACTACTACTACTACTACTACTACTATACCATATTCCATAACGCAGAAGCACAGGCATATTCACACCCATGTATACATCTGCAACAACCTTCGCTTTCGCTATCCGCCCCCCCCCCCCATCCCCCCACACCACACCACAAACACACACACAACGCATACACACCGCCAATCACGCCGCTTTCGCGTACAGATTCATTCGCTCAATCACTCGTGTGTGCGAATACACACCGTTCACATATTCAATATATGCACACGCCTGTGAGTGTGTATTCCGGTTCAATACATTGTTTTTGTTATGCTTTTCACTTTCTTACTTCATTCTTGTGTAACTGAGTGATTGTCAGACTAATTTGTGATACCTGTGTGGGCATTATAGAATTAAAGTTACCTGGGGAAGGCGAGGTGTGAACGTCGAAAATTTGGGACGGTCAAGAGCAAGCATGATCTTTTCGTGTATTGTTCTCTCTCTCTCTTTCTCCTCTCTCTCTCTCTCTCTCTCTCTCTCCTCTCTCTCATCTCTCTCTCTCTCTCTCTCTCTCTCACTCTCTCTCTCTCAAAGCATTACAACAGTACAAAATCTGTGGACAGAACAATCACTAGTCAAGAATATATTGTTTGCCTACGTTAATCATAATGTCAATATATGTGGGACAGCGAATTTTGTGAATGGTATATACAGAGAGAGAGAGAGAGAGAGAGAGACAGACAGACAGACAGACAGACAGACAGACAGACAGACAGACAGACAGACAGACAGACACAGGCAGAGAGAGCAGAGACACAGACACAGGCAGACAGACGGACAGACAGACAGACAGACAGACAGACAGAGCCAGAGTGACAGAGAATACTTTGAAATAAAAGTGTATCGAAAAACTCTGTAAGGTACAGGCAAGGAGTCAGTTTTGTGCACAATGTCCATCATGACAAGACTACTGACCAATAATCTTATGCCTCAAAAAGGGGTGGCTTCATTGCTCTTAGCATATGACAGCTCCTGCTTTGGAATGTTCAAAGCTCATTTCATCTAATGACTCTGTCGATACTGCTACTTTCACAGACCCCCACCCCAACCCAAGATAGGCTCACACACAACTAAAAACAAATTTAAAAAGGACACGTTAAGAAGTACATGAAAACCAACCTGTAATCATGTCTCACTGAACCACAATCCTATGTTGCGCAACACATGATTCCATGAAGCAGTTTTCTTGGTGTTGTATATTGTCTCTTCCAAGGATCAATTGTAGACATACAATGCACAAGACCCCAACAGATGATGAGAGGTCCATGGCAGAGAACAACGTATGACGTCTTCCGGATTCATTGCACCATAGTGACTTCACATTTCATTGCACCACAGTTGACTCGCTCATGTGTCAACAACTCTGTTTGTTCAACAATACAACTGAAATCTGCTTTCTTTTTTTCTATCTCTCTTGTGATGAACCCTAAAGAATGTCTGAACTACTTGCATTGTTTTTTCAAACCCTTATGGAAAATAACTCCAGTAAAGCCTAACATGAATTGCAGTTTAGCAAACGATTATTAACTGAAAGAAAAGACGACGAAGAAAGAGAGGGAGACCATATTTCAAAATAAAAAGACTATCAACGCACCTACTAACTTATCCCAACATTATGTTCACACACACACCCACACACACAGAGCTGCTGTGTAGCTGAACATAATAAATACACCTCGTATTATTCTGTATGTGATGTATTATAATTTGAAATAATAGTTTAATGTAGTAACAAGTATCATATGGGAAAGGGTTTTAATCATAAGTCTGGTATTGATATTGGCTTTTACTGGATCCACTCTTGAAATATGTATCCTTTGTTATGTGCCGATATTTTCGAAGACTAGTTACATATACATACGATACCGAATAGAAAGAATTGTGAGGTACACATATTCTGTTTACTACATTCAACATGCAAAGACGAGTTAATGCTATACTTTTATCAGTTTAGATGCTATTGATTCAAGTAGCCTTCCAACAAGACGCATCAGAGTTCGTCTTCGTTAGTCTCTACATATTCATATGATGTTACACACAAGAGGCTGGCTTCAAGAATATTGTCGACCAGAATTTACACAGACGCAAAGGCAGCCACGTGGAGCATATTTAATATACAAGAAGCTTCTAAGAAAATACACTTGTTAAAACATTAGAAACAGCCCATTATTATATGGGACAGAAATAGATCAACACCCAACGAATGATGGATGATTTTTCCGTCTGCGAAGATGCCTTCAGATTGACGATCTATTAATACTGTAGTGTTTAGTGGAGAACCTGAATTTCCTCGAAAGTGTAATTACTAAAATTCAGTTTTTCCAGTGATTAGTTTGGTAAATATATTTTTAAACAATGCACAACATTTAAAGTACCTTGGAAAACATTCTTATAAAATGCCATCTGATATCAGAAACGTTTTTGTTACTTAGAAAGAGAAACCAGAGCATTTCTATATAACAAAGGTGGGGAGATAAGATGCATCTACACAGACACTTCCAATGCTGTCACCACAGTTCCATGTTGCACAACGCCTGATTCAATAAAACAGCTTTCTTGTTGTTGTATAGTATCCCTTTCAAGGACGAGCTGCCACAAACAGGATATACCAGAACCCATGGATGGTGGGTGTCTGTGCACTTCTTCCAGATATTCCAGGTCATGTTCACTGCAGCATAATTCATTGGCTCGTGCACCAACCAATCTATGTTTATTTAACAACAAACTCCACATCTACAAACGGTCTAGTTTTGGAATTTCATGTCTCTTTTGTGATGAACCACAGCGAAAGTCTGAACTATACGATTTCGTTAAACCCTTATTATAAATGGGCAAATGATTGAGTGGAAAAAAAATAATTAGGGGGAGACAATACTTTAAAAACGTGAATGTTCTGAGCCACTTTTTTGTTCTCTCTCTCTCTCTCTCTCTCTCTCTCTCTCTCTCTCTCTCTCTCTCTCTCTCTCTCTCTCCTCTCTGAACATTTACAGAACCCAACATGATGTTCACATTACTTGCAAACTAGTACACACACACACACACACACGCGCGCGCGCGCGCGCGCGCGCGGGCGCGCGAGCGCACACACACACACACACACACACACACACACACACTGACTGACTGACTGAAACCATTTACTGTTAGATTAACATAGTGTTGTACTGACAAACACACACACACACACACACACACACACACACACACACACACACACACACACACACACATCAACACGCGCGCGCGCATGCACACACACACACTGACACACACACA
>CM065732.1:12995425-13010425 GCA_033310375.1 Conus canariensis
TGCCTTTGTGTGTCACTGTTACTTTGTGTCAGTGTGTGTATGTGTGTGTGCAGGTGAGCATGACTTCATCATATTTATGGCCTTTTAATAGTTTTATCAACCTTGTTTTAGTTCAGCTGCTTTTTCAGTCTTTGTGTGTGTCTGTGTCAGCGTGTTTGCGGGCATGCGCAGAAGGTTGGGGGTTATTCTAGACATGTGCAGAAGGAGGGAATCCCTCTTTTTATCTGACCTTCACCCTTTGATTTCTGGACACTTCATAGGTAGAAACCGAGACAAGCCCAGAGAATAGAGATACGAAAGTAGATTGCGCTGAACCCACACGGTTTGTACCCAGGAGGTCATCTCGTTGTAGAAGTAAGTTTACCGACGACATGTAACTACGGCCCCAGGGGAAGGCGAGGCGTGAACGTCGAAAATTTGGGATAACGAAGAGCAAGCATGCTCTTTTCATGCATTGTTCTCTCTCTCTCTCTCTCTCTCTCTCTCTCTCTCTCTCTCCTCTCTCTCTCTCTCTCTCTCTCTCTCTCAAAGCAATACAAAAGTACAAAATCTGTGGACAGAGCAATCAATAGTCAAGAATGTATTGTTTGACTACCTTAATCATAATGTCAATATACGTGGGACAGCGAATTTTGTGAATGGTATATACAGAGAGAGAGAGAGAGAGAGAGAGAGAGAGAGAGAGACAGACAGTCACACAGACAGACAGACAGACAGAGACAGAGAGAGAGAGAGAGAGAGAGAGAGAGAGAGAGAGAGAGAGAAAGACAGACAGACAGACAGACAGACAGACAGATGGACAGACAGACATAGGCAGAAAAAGCAGAGACACAAACACGGGCAGACAGACGGACAGAGAGACAGACAGATAGACAGACAGAGTTAAAGTGACAGATAATGCTTTGAAAGAAAACTGTATCGAAAAACTCTGTTAAGGTACAGGCAAGGAATCAGTTTTGTGCACAATGTCCATCATGTCAAAGACTACTGACCAATAATCTTCTGCCTCAAAACGGGTGGCCTCATTCCTCTTAGCATATAACATCTCCTGCTTTGGAATATTCAAAGCTCATTTCATCTAACGACTATGTCGATACTGCTACTTTCACAGACCCCCACTCCCACCCAAGAAAGGCACACACACACAACTGAAACAGATTTTAAAAGGACACGTTACCAACAACATGAAAACCAACCTGTAATCATATCTCACTGGAACCACAATCCTATGTTGCGCAACACATGATTCGATGAAGCAGTTTTCTTGGTGTTATATATTGTCTCTTCCAAGGATCAGATTGTAGACATAGAATGCACTAGACCCCAAAAGATGATGAGAGGTCCATGGCAGAGAACAACGTATGGCCTCTTCCGAATTCATTGCACCATAGTGACTTCAAATTCAATGCACCACAGTTGACTCGCTCATGTGTCAACAACTGTTTGTTCAACAAGAAAACTAAAACCTGCTTTCTTTTTTTCTATCTCTCTTGTGATGAACCCTAAAGAATGTCTGAACAACTTCCATTGTTTTTTCAAACCCTTATAGAATATACTCCAGTAAAGCCTAATATGAATTGTAGTTTGGCAAACGATTATCAACTGAAAGAAAAGACGACAAAGAAAGAGAGGGAGACCATATTTCAAAATAGAAAGACTATCAACGCACCTACTAACTTATCCCAACATTATGTTGACACACACACAGCTGCTGTGTAGTTGAACATAATAAATACACCTCGTATTATTCTGTATATGATGTATTATAATTTGAAATAATAGTTTAATGTAGTAACAAGTATCATATGGCAAAGGGTTTTAGAGAACTATAAAATGTATGTTCTGGCTCACCCACCTCCGCCAGCTCCAACCGGCTAAAGCCGGTTTCGCTGTTGCTCCGCCGGCTTACCCAGAACATACATTTTATAGTTCTCTTATAGTAAACACTTTACAAACATACATAATGTGTAGGATTATCTGTTTTTAACACTAATTTAGAAAACTTTTGAGACTTAAGTTTTTGCTTAATCCTTCGTTTTTCTTCATCGTTTTCAATAACATTTTCACGCATACATTCATCAAATGCGTCTCTGTCTTTCATGTGAAATAAAACTACAGACTTTAACTGTTCTCTAAAGTCTTTTAAAACTGAGTTATATTTCTGACATAAAATCCACACACTTATCCCAGCATGTCTTCCACTGAAAGCCAGTTTTGATAAAGTATTTCTTTTTCTAACTATGTCTCTTTCTGCCGAACAGTCATCTATAATAAATAGTGTCTGTGTTCCCTCCAACTGTCTATAAAAGTGTTCTAAACACTCACTCAGTTTATTGCTAGGATCAACTAAATAGATTTCATCATCCGTCCATATAAACCTTCTGTCGTGATATGCTTTGTTCCATTTGAGTGTTGGACAGAAAATTACAATATGATCAAAATTATAACTATAAACTGTTTGTAATAGGTCGAGGACAAATATTGTTTTTCCACAACCAGTCTGTCCACAAATCAATGAACAATGAGGGTTTTTTGTCATAAAGTTTAACTGCTCCATAGTTTTAAAACAGAATTTAATCTAATCCAGTTATTGTTTTTATCATACTCTCTGTCAAAACTTGTTCAGTATAATAAAAACCTATAAGGTCTAAATGTGTAAGATTAATCCAGTTTAGTTCTGTAAGATCGTTTCTATTTAGACTAATATCAATTTTGTTGCTTGTTGTTATGACCTTAATATCCTCGCCATTGTAAAGAACAACGACAGTAACTTTAAGTTTGTCAACGTCTAAGTTTTGCCAGCTAATAAGAATTCCTTTCATAAGATTGTCACTGACGCCCAGAGCTCCATTTCTCGCCTCATCTTTTAAGACAGAAATTTTAAATATCATTGTGAACGTGTCTCCTAATTTTGTGCGTGGAATGAACTGTAATTTTGTAGAAGCTTTCTTTAAAACCGATTCTCTTCTGTGGAGGATGTACTGTTTGTCCCCAAACGGCTTTATTTCGATCTCTTTCCGACTGTTGTCCTCTGGCATAAGACTTACATGTAAAGGGCCAGAGTTCAATGCTTTTCTGAAACTTTTTTGACGGTCAAAAAATGTAAATGGGCTTAAGAATTCAAATTTTATGTCCCATTCTAAATATGGTTCTAAGTGCCATTTGTTGTCAGTTTTTCGAACTATTTTATATTCATACTGACCTGTATTATTTGCTTCTAGATTGCGTAGTTGTTCTAGTTTAGGAAACCTTTTGTTGTCGTCAACCTCTTTGCGCTTATAATAACCATCTTTAGTGTACTCAAAACCATACAAAGTGCCTATCTCACCGTTTTGTTCAAAGTCCTCAACGTCTGCAAGGTCTTTTAATTCTAAAGTTACACACCTCTCAGGCGCTAATGTAACTCCTGATTCTTCTGGTCCACGAGACATTATTTTTTAGTACACCTTATTATTTTATTTCTAAAACAATGTGCAGGTTATCACATTTCACGACTTTCCCTGTTTTATCTGTGATCTTTATATTAAATGATCTGACCCTCCCACAAGCTAATCTTTTAAACTGTAAATTAGGGAATTGTATAATTTCATAATCGCAATATGCAGCTTTCCCTGATGGAAGAGCTCTTAAAACAGTTGAGGGCCTTCCATCATATAAGTTTTCATCAGTGCTCAGCTCGTCCAAATGAACATAGAGTAATGAATGTAATGCAAGATCGAGCGGATATTCTCCCTCATAAGTAGTTTCGTCTGATGTAACTATAAAACTATGATTGTCAGTTGCAAAGCCTAACATTTTAGCTAGCTCTACATCAAAAAGGTAATGGTCTACTTCTTCTTCAGGTTTGAATGTCAACATTATTTTCAAATTTGCATTAAGTTTGAGAGTAATGTCGAAGTTACTCATTGCTTCTTTTAGCGAGCAAAACCCGTAATAACCATCAGGTATGGTTAACTGGCTAACTAAGTTTCCTCTATTATCAAATTTTTTAATCTTATTATTCTCCTTGGATTCAGTTATATTAAACCATACGACTTTGTAAAAAATTTCATGGAGTGCGACCCTTTGGGTTCCGCAGTTATTATCAATAGCATATTCTAAAAACGAAGGACTGTCTTGAGTTGTTATTGTTACAAACATTTTTAAAACAAATTTAAAAATGAGTGCATTCAAATATACTAATGCAAAATATTCTGTCGGGCCGCACTACAGTCCTAAAGATATAACAACTGACACCCTTGACGTTTCTGTGACTCAGTCTGACGCCTTTCAAGTAAAGGTTAGTACTCCATTGAACAGATATCTTAACCCTCCTATTAAAAACGACTACATCCCGAAAGTGTGGTTCAGTCATCCGATGCAGTTTTATCAGAACCAGTTAAACTTTGCTGTGTTTTGTGCATCAACTGGGTGTGGAGTGTCGTATGCTGATCATTTAAATCATCCTCTTCCTTTGGTGAGGTCAGTGTATAGATTTCATTTTTATTACACCTTCAGACGTATTTTATCTGAACTGCAAGCGCCATTACCAAATGACAAAACGTTTAATCCATTCAGCAACAGAATAGATTACAAGGCTTTTGAAAGGATCTGTAACGAATTTGATATTGACCCAAAGACAGACTTTAGACAAAAGTTGGATCTTAATCATGGTTTAGGCACCCTTTATTTTTGGGGCGTGCACAGAAAGTATAACTATGATTGGAATCCTCCTTACACATCTTTCTCTTCAGACACAACTGTTCACCTCGGGTCCATAGAGCAAGAGCATAAAACAGCAAGGACAACATTTATTTTGGATACCTCTAAGGGCCTAACTAGAGCGGGAATAGAACGAATAAACGACTCTATTCGTACTTATGTTTGGTGTTTGCTAGGTTCGCAAGCACAAACGAGATCAAACATAATTGATCCTTCTACTGGCTTTGACGCCCAAAAACAGTATTTAGCAAATTTAGAGGATTCTATTAATTCTGCAATTGATTTGCCTTCAAGTATTAAAAGGTACCAAAATGTTTTGCAATACGCAAGATCGAAAGTAGACTTTGCTGTCGGCACTGGTTTATACATGCTGCCTTCCGACCTCAGACTTCAGATAGGAACAATAATAAACTATAATAATGAAATCCTTGTGGCTGGCAATGAAGAGAAGGTCGGAAAAAACGACATAAATTCTAAGCCAGCAATAGCAATAAAAAAAGAAGTCCCAATCCCCGTGGCCCCCTCAAAACCCCATCCAATCCCCAAGGCCCAAAGCCCAAAGGCCATTGAAGACGCGGACTTTGTTCGTGATGACCATGAATATGAAAAGACGGCACTTGTTATTGGATTAACTGCCCTAGGATTACTTGGTCTTTATCTTACTATAAAGTAACCCAACTATTAAGACAACTAATGCCCATAAGTGCTCAGCCATAAAGCCAACTACTTTACTTGCGGCAGACAAAAGCCAGCTAACGATCCCTCCTATTATACCAGGTAAAGAGTCTATGGCCTTACTGGCTAATTTTTTTTAATAAACTTGCAAGATGATCAAGTTGTTTTTTTACCCATGATTTATCTGATGGTGGTGGCGGAGGCACTACCCCCCCACCACCGCCGCCTGTAATAGCCAACACCAGTGTACTTATTGCAAATCCTAAGGCTGTTATAACACTTGCTAATGTGACACCTTGCTCTCTAAACAGTGTTCTTATTCGTTCTGCTAACGTTGTGTCTTCATATAAAATTCTTTGGATAGTTTCTCTTATTCTGCTCACTTGAGTTCGTAATTGTTCTCGGTTAGTAGACAACACTTCTAGTCTTGCTGATCTCTCTTGTTCAAGATCTTTTAGTCTTTGTGTTATTCTTTCTTTAACACCAGGTCCTAAGTTGTGGTCATCAGCCTCAACTAGTTTTTCTTTTTCTCTTTTTATATGCTCATCTAGTTCACCCAGTTTTGCTAAATTGTTTGTTAATTCGCCTCTGATGCTTCTCAAAGCATGATCAAGGGCCGTTATTTCTCTCATAGGTAGCGGCGGATCGTGCATAGTTTTTAATACTGTTTCTTCTGAAAAACTGGTTTCTGCTTGTATTATTTCGTCTGCTGTTGGGCTTAAATCTTTAAGTTCCATGTTTTGAATTTGGTTTTCTGTTGGGAGTTTCTGTAGTGTGTTTTGAAGTTTAGCAACTGCTTCCCTATCTAATTTTGGTTTAGTAATGCCAAGGCGATTTGATCGCGCACACTGAGTCTTTGTCTAATTGTACTCTTAGCTAAAAACTTTAATGGGTCTGGTTTAGTTGTAAGCTGAACAAGTTGCCCTTGGTCGTTTCTCACAGACAAATGGCCATCTTTTAATTCAAAATCAGGGTCTATAAATTCGGGAGGTTCTAGGCCTAAACTTTTGTAAAATGCTTCGGCCCTTTCTTCTGTTAATTCACGCTGCACTGAGCGCAATGGATGTGTCAAAGGAGTCATTTCACTCATGTCGTCTCCAGGATCAAAAACATCATAATCTTCTTCACCTTCAATGCTTGCCATGTTTTAAAATAATTAACTTTTTATTTTGTTTTATAAAAAAAATGTCACAAGCATATGGCTCGATTCTTGACCCGCATAGAAGACTGAAAGAGCCCTTTGGCGTGAAGGGAAATAAACAGAATATTATTGTTCCAAATAATCCATCTACTATTGATTCAGATCAAATTCTTACTGTTAAATTTCCAGACCTAGGAGCAGATGAAGTGATTGTGCCGGGATCTGCACGGCTTACTTTCAAAATAGAACTTGATTCAGCAACAGACGTAAACAGGACAGTTGTACAGAATCTGGGACGGGCAATCGTTAAGAAAATTTCTATAAAACTTGAGGGGCAAGAAAATATTTTCTTTACACAATGCAGACATATTTCTAATCTATTCTGATCTATGGCTAACCGATAATGAAAGGGCCGATCTTGCGTTTCAAGGAATCGAAAATAACGAAGCACTAAAACACAGAATAGACGCCGAAGACGCTAAAGCCGGCAACAAGTATGAAGCTGTAAGTTTTGCTTATGGAAATCGCTTTTCTATACCCTTAGATTTTGAGTTGTTAAAAGCGCATGCGCCATACTTTCAAGGAGCATTAAAAGACAGATTGTCATATGAACTAACTTTTAATGAATACAAACGTGTCATTAAATCTACAGACACTGATTCCAAGTACAGCATTTTCGACATCTCGTTAGAGTTTGACATTGTTAGCAACCCTAACTTAGCAAGGCTGATTGAGCAACAATATCAGTCAAAATTAGCAATATATTACGAAAGAGTGATTCATCATTCAAAATATCCTAAAAGCAGAGCAGACACTATATGGAATTTTAGTTTTAGCGCCGCAGCACGATCCCTTAAAGGTATTTTATTGCTGTGTGAAGATGATAAAGAACCATACCAAAGACAAAGTGAAAAGTTTATCAATCCTAAAATAACGAAAGTACAATGTTCAATTGAGGGTAGTCCTAACCAAGTCTACGGTAGCGGGCTTAAACCTTATCATCATTTTGATGAAATAAGAAAATTGTTTGGAGGCGGGAGGTCTAGAAGTCCAACAGTAGACCTTGTGTCTAAAGATCTACACCTTCACAGTGTTAGACTTGATGAATATTTAACAACGAAATACGGTTTATGGATTGACCTAAGGTCAACAGAGGATAATCAGTTGCATGGGAGTGGGAGAACAGTTAAAGACGTAATAAACATTCAAATTGATAAAGAAAAAGAGAGTGATAAACCACTTAATGTACATTTGTTTTTAATATATGATGCGCAGCTGAATATTCAAGATAACAGATTAAAAGATATCCAATACTAAATTATTTTTATTTTAAAAAAGCATGTCTGTTACGACTTATCCAAAAGTGCCCAAAGAAGAGAACTCTGTTGCTGTAGACATAAAAACTTTCAGATTAACCAACATAACACAAATGCAAACCCAACTAGAGCAGGACCTTTCAAAATACAGCAAGACCAAACGAAGGTATTCTGCTGTCTTTAATGCTGTTACATATGTTAATACTGGAGCATCGATCACTAGTGCTTTAACAGCAGGAACAAGTGTAGGTCTCTTAGCAACAGGCGTAGGTGCACCGGTAGCTATACCTCTAGGTGGTGTGTCTTTAACTCTTGGTTTATGCTCAATAGCTGTAAGTGCTGCCAGCAAAAAAATAAAAACTAAACTCCAAAAGCACACAGCTATAGTTCAACTAATAACAGCTAAACTTAGTTCCTTCAAACTGATAATTGATAAAGCACTTGCCGACTCGAACATCACAGATGAAGAATTTAGTCGCCTACAGGCTGATTTTGAGGACTACAAAAGACAAAAGTTTGATCTTCAAAGAAAGGCAAGGGCAACTTTTCTCAACAACCAGACACCGACCAGATAAAAAAGGAATGTTTAAAAAAAGTAAACGAAACATTAAACTCTGTTCTAAACAGCTCACATTAACAACCCCAAAGGGCGTTTATACTTTAGTTTATGAGTCCAAGCACAAAAAGACCGTTGATATTGATTCTGATTAAGTATTTTTTTTTAATTTAAATAAATATTTTGAGTTAGAAAAGAAACTCAGCATGGATAAGATATATGAAGGTTCAGATGAATTGTTTGAAGCAATGCTCGAGGAAGAGCGTTTGTCAAAAGCTTTAAATGAGGTCGTTTTAGAAGTTATTGATCCAACAAACGTGCAGGCAAGCGTTGTACACGCTATTTCTCAAGTTCCAAGTAAACTAACAATAAACCCTCCAGTTAAAGTAAGGTTAGTTGTTTTAATCGATTATATAACAATAAATGAAGAAAATCTAGAAGTCTGGGTCTCAACTAAACAGCAGACTATTCTTTCTTATAATGACTTAACACCCGGTTGGGCAGATCAACTTCTTACACAGTTTAATGAAGCCTCTGAAGCAGCTAAAATGAGAGGCTCTGGTTGGTCAGAGGGTGAAGTCTTAGAGATCAGATTAAAACAGGCTAAGTATGAGCCGATTGTTGGCAAGGCTTACATTCCACTACCTCCAACATTAGTTGCAAAGAGAGCAGTTCTGAACATAAAGAATTCAGACGACAAATGTTTTATGTGGTGCGTTCTTGCGAAGCTGCATCGCGTTGCTAAAAATGCAGAGAGAGTATCTAACTATCAATCTTGGGTCAATGATCTTAACTTTGATGGACTCACCTTTCCTATAGGTGTAGACAAAATTGATCAGTTTGAAGAACAGAATCCCCCAATAACTGTTAACGTATACACATGGTCTGAAGAAACCAACCTTCTGCCCATTAGAGTGTCTAAGAACAGCCCATCAATAGGCAAACCAACCAAACATCATGTAGACTTACTCCTGATGTCCAGCCATTCAGGATTGCATTACACGCTGATACGCACAATGAGTAGACTGTTAGCATATACTACAAAAAATTATGGCAAACAAGAATTCTGTAGAAAATGTTTAACAAGAATTCCATCCGTTCAAGCTGCGAGTGAACATGTAAAACATTGTATCAGCCCAGCTGACTGTGATACAGAACTAATTACGCCCGGAGAAGGCAGTAAAGTTAGTTTTAAGAACTGGAAACGGTTGCAAACTAGTCCATATGTTGTTTACGCAGACTTCGAATCACTCATTGTTCCTTATGAAGGACCAACCCCACAGAAACTTCCTAAAACAGTCTTAATGAGTAATCATCAGATTTGCTCATTTGCCTTCATCATTGTTAGGTCGGATGGCGCCCATTCAAAGCCAGAATTATACAGAGGACCAAATGCTGCAAAATACTTCTTAAAACGCATGCAGCAAGTGCGTAATGCCTGTTCTAATAATCTAAACTTATCTGAAATCATAATGACGCCTGAAGACCAACAACAGTATGACTCAGCCACTCACTGTTGGATTTGTGGTTTAGGCCTCTCCGCAGAGAATCCAACAGTAAGAGACCATGATCACATCAGCGGAAAGTTCAGAGGAGCAGCACACAGTAAATGCAATCTTCAACTAAAGTTTGAACCAAAGACATGGAAGCTGCCTATATTCTTTCACAACTTGCGAGGTTACGACTCTCACCTTATAATGCAAGCAGTAACCAGCGACTTTAGGGTGTCATGCATTGTGCAGTCATCAGAAAAGTACATGTGTTTCACTTTAAATAACATGTCTTTCTACGACTCTACGCAACACATGATGGGTTCATTAGAGTCACTGGCTATGTCCTTAAAGTCCTGCCCAATAACAGAAGAATATTTTGACCCAACTCTTGTTAGAAAGGGCGTTTACCCTTATGAGTACATGAACAGTTGGGAAAGGTTTGACGAAGATACACTTCCACCTAAAGGCGCGTTCTTTTCTAGTCTCAGAGGAAAGGACATCAGTGATTCTGATTACCAGCATGCTCAAGATGCGTGGCAGAAGTTAGAGTGTAAAACAATGGGAGACTATCATGATTCCTATTTAATGGCGGATACCTGTTTGTTGGCGGACGTCTTTGAAAATTATAGGAAGACCTGCATGAAACATTACAGTCTAGATCCTGCGCATTATATTTCTGCGCCTGGGATGAGCTGGGACGCATTCTTAAAATTTACAGGAATACAGATTGATTTATTGTCTGACCTGCCAATGCTTCAGATGATTGAAAACGGATTGCGTGGGGGAATCAGTATGGCGTCGCACCATTACTGTAAAGCAAACAACAAATACTTGGACGACTATGATCCAAGTAAAAGGTCTAACTATCTCATGTATTTAGATGCAAACAATCTGTATGGATGGGCAATGGCGCAATCACTTCCATTACGCAACTTTAAAATGTACACAAATACGAATAATATTCAAAAAGCATTAAAGTGGTTGGGCAGTTTGACATCAGATCAACAGTGTGGATACATTCTAGAAGTTGACTTAGAATATCCTCAGAAACTCCATGACCTGCATAATGACTATCCATTAGCAGCAGAAAGTCTAAAGATGGCAAAAACAGAACCACCTAAACTTGTGCCTAATCTTCGAGGCAAAAAAAATTATGTCTGCCATTACAGGCTTCTACAATTTTATTTAAGACATGGTTTGAAGTTGACAGCTGTTCATCGTATAATTGCATTTGATCAAGAACAGTTCATGAAACCATACATAATGAAGAACACTGATCTCAGAACTAAATCCACAGATGCTTCAGAAAAAGACTTTTTCAAGTTGATGAACAACAGCTGTTTTGGAAAGACTATGGAGAATCCGCACAAGCGTAAAGATGTTAGATTGGTCACCAGAGAGAACGATGCAATTAAGCTGGTGTCAAAACCAAATTATCAGGACTTCAGAAGATTTCATGATCAGCTTTTTGGTATAATGATGAAAAAAAAGAAAGTCAAATTAGACAAACCTGTTTTTATTGGGTTTACTGTTTTAGAGCTGTCAAAGCTTTTGATGTTAGAATTTCTTTACGACTACTTTAAACCCTTGTATCCAGAGTCCAGAGTTCTGTACACAGATACAGATTCCTTTGTAATCGACATCCCTACTGAAGATTTTTACAAAGACATGGAATTAGAAGTGGCTAAAGGGCATGCGGGATGGTACGACACATCTGATTATCCTAAAGATTCACCTTTGCATTCAAATATTAATAAGAAGGTTTTAGGTAAGATGAAGGATGAATTATCTGGAGGTGTGATCAAGGAGTTTGTTGGTTTGAGGTCGAAAATGTACAGTCTTTCAAGCCAAAAAAAAGTTGTTAAAAAAGCAAAGGGAATATCTCGCAGTGTTGTGCAGTCAAACATATCCCATGACAACTATAAAGAAGCATTGTTTGACAATAAGACTTTTCATCATGACAACGTAAAACTACGATCTAATCTACATGAGATCAACACAACTGTTGTAACAAAAAAGTCATTAGATAGAACAAACACAAAACGTGTGTTTGTTAATCCAGAGTTTTCATATGCAATCGGGCATTGGAAAACAGCATAATTACATACCTTCCGCGGGTTTATATTTTTCCTCAAATTTATCTAGAAGCTCAATCATATCAATATCCAATTCAGACAAAATTTTTCTCATGTTTGCTTGATGTGCACGATTTTTTTTTTTTTTTCAAGATATTCTTTATCCGTTATTCTGATAATCAAAATTTGGGATCGTAGGCGATCAGGATGCGTTGCCGTGTACCGATGAATCCACTTAATTGTTTCCTTAATAGCTGAACACGTATCATATGATTCTTGTATTAATTCTAAGGTCTCTTTTTTATCATCATTTTAGTTTCATGTAAGATTTCTTCCTTTTGAGCTTCCATTTTAAACTCAAATATATTTACGTAAATTAATTAAGCGGAACTGTGTCTGGCGGGATTATCTGCAGTTCTTCCTTCACAAAAGATCTTTGAGGGGCTGGTCGTTTTGTTGTGTCAGTTTCTCGTAAATAATACACAGGCGGATTCATTTTCACAATTTTTTTTATCTCATATGGATCAACACTCCAAACTGGATCTGTTGCCCTGATGCGAGTGTCCCCTTCCACTTCTCCCGGTGAATAAAGGTACCTTACTTTCAAACCAAATGGTAATAGTTTGCTTGATGAAGACTCTCCTTCAACAACATTTATTGTTTGTTTTCTGATTGCTTGTACTGGTTTTAGCCCTTTAAATTCTTCATTATTCATTGCGCGCAAAACTGAGGGCAGTCTTTTTACCCATTCTGTGTTGCGAGAATTGTCAATCAGCTCTCTGTGATACTGGTAGGAGAAAAGTCTTTCAGATAACTGTTTGTTAAAGTTTTCAACCAAACCCTGTGATCTGTGAACACCCGGAATGCCTCTTTTAATGGTAACTCTATGTTTTAACAATAATTGATTTACTTGACCTTTAAATTCTTTTCCGTCATCGACTTGAATCATGCGAGGATAAGTTAAGGGTCGTCGTTGATATATCAGCTGTATAGCGACAGCAACAGCAGAAGCACTCTTTTGTGTTAATGGTTCAGCATCTTTGTATCTTGAAGCTATATCAATGACTGTAAGTGCGTACTTAAATCTTTTTCGTCTAATCGTATCATGGGGTAAATATAGAAGATCCATTTGATGGGTGTCGTTTGGAGTTATATTCACAAAGTGTGGTCTCTGTAGGTTTTTAGGCGCTGGTAGATAAATTTGCCAAATCGCTTGTTTAGATAACCATTCTTTTGCTGTTTGTTCACTGACTCCCGCTGCTTGGCTTAGCTTTTTAATTGCTGTTATTCCCTTCCAATATCCTTTTGGTGAATAATAGATCTTGTTCATTTTTTATTCAGCCAATACTTTGTGCAACAAAATACACAACGGTCATGCCAAAGGCAATAAACAATATTTCTTGCGTCTTTTGTTTTTCTGATGGTTGATAGTAATCGCTAAATTTTGGTGGGGGCAATGTTTCAACTTGTTTGCCTGTTACAAGATAATATTCTTTTATTGCCTGGTCAACATCTTTAAATGTGTAAGCTGCATGTCCCTGTTGTTTAAGTCTGTCGTTAATAAAAATCTAACTGCTCCATTCTTTGCTTTTCATAGGTATCTTGTGCAGCGGCTAGTTGCTCCATAGCTCTGTTATGTCTTTTTCTCTCATCGTTATTTTGTAGTTTACTAAACGCGTAATTACTTCCGCTAAAAGCAAGCGCGTTGACCACTGCGCCGCCTATCATCATTACGAGTGAAGCCATTTTTATAAATGTATTTTTTTACATATTTATATTTTCTGAAATTATTCCTTGCTTAACTAGAAAGTCTTTCGTAGCAAATGAAGCTGTAATGGCAGCAAACCACTTTGCTGAGTCTTCAAAATCTAGCTTGCCAAGATCTGCTGGTTTCATTTTTAACAGGCTTTTACCAAGCATTGTGTATCCTACACTTAGGCCTCCAATAACAGCAGAATGGTATACAAGGTTAGTAATAGTTTTTTCGGTGCTCATTTTAAAAAAATAAAATAATTATAATTATTAATAAAACATGAACTGCGATGATTTACTTCCTGAACTTATGATTACAAATGATCAAGTTGATGACCAAGCTATTATGCGCCAAAAGGAAAGGCTGTATTCTTTGGCGGCGTGTGGAAAAACAAAACAGTACCTTGGAAATGAATTCTGCATAGAACAGATTCAACAGATGTCGCCACAAGACATTGTAAAGTATCACAACAGGTATGAAGCGCAACTGGGGTCAAGAATGGTAAAAAGTGTTGGGCAAACGGTTCTTAGTTTGTACACTAAACTAGATAGTAGATTTGCTCCCATTGATTCTGAACAAGATTTTATGTATGATTTAACGCAGGATCCAGTTTTAACAAAGTCATTAGAGTCTCTAGGATGTGATCTATATTACAGATTTGGAACATTGTTATCGCCATTAATCATGGGATTAATTACTTTTAATCATATAGATTTTGTTTCCCTTCAAAATGACCGAGCCAGAAAATCAGCAGAATCAGAAAACATTGATGGAGAAAGAGACCAGTAAAAAGCCTCCTCATCCTGGGCGCGTTGCAGCAGGAAAAAAATTAGCAGAGTGGAACAAACAAAAAAAATTAATGTTGCAATCACAGAATATAACTCATAATGAAAACATAACACCGCCAACGCCAACAGTTGTTTCAATGCCAGCTATAAAAATACCAGAACAAGTTGATTCAAGGCCTGCAACACCAAAGTCTTTATGGAATATTGAACTTAAAACAATTGTCATTTTTGGCGGCATTGCTGCTGGGGGTGGTTATTACGTTTATAAAATATATAAACAACGCCAGCAAAAACCAAAGCAGTCAAAAAAATCTCAGCCACTAAATACAGAAGCCGAACAAAAAAGCATGCCAGAACTGCCAACAACAAAATCTCATTTTGATCCATTTAATATGCAATAATATGTTAAGAACTTAATAAATAATTATAAGTGACTTGAATAAGAACTTGATAACGACTTGATGACGACTTGATGAAAACTTAAATAAGAACTTGATAAGAA
>CM065732.1:13032925-13037925 GCA_033310375.1 Conus canariensis
TACAAATAAACGCCCCCTCTCTCCTCTCTCTCTCTCTGTATTTTTTTTTTTTTTTGCTACTCTTGTCCCTCCTGCCTGCCATTCTCACCCTGGGTGGATTGTGATCATGCAGTATGAAGGAGGAGTGGGCAATGTGTTACTTGTGAACAGTGTGACTGTCGTGACTGCCGCTCGAAAGAGAAATGGCCCGTGTCTGTCAAGATATATGCCACATGTCATTGGTGGACCCCTGTCACATGGATTGACTGACAGCGCCAATATCATCAAAGTGGCCAACTTGACTTTTTTCTCTCTCTCTGAAACTGGTTGTTCCACGTGTTTTACCGCTAGTTAGTATTCCAGCTATCATAAACATAAAATATACCATTCCTCTACCACAGCCCCCACCCCCACCCCCACTCCCACCCCTTTTTTCCCCCAAATATTATGCAGACTGTAAGAACACGTCTTTTTCATTAAAAAAAAATCTATATGGCGCAGTCATCTACCCAACAGAGTCTGTAGAAAAATTTTTTCAGATATGTTTGTTTTTACATAGTCGTGCATGTGAGTCTTTAAGTGAAAAGAAAAGAAAAGAAAAGGAAAGGAAACCTGACAACCTGCAAGATACACTTCGGGTGAACATCCACTCTCAAACCATAATCGTTGAAGTACACTGATACCCTCCACCCCAACACACACACACACACACACACACACACACACACACACACACACACACACACACACACACACACACACACACACACACACAGTCATCATGCATCCACACACTCATAAAGAACTCTCTCTCTCTCTCTCTCTCTCTCATCTATCTATCATATCTATCTACTCACACCACACACACACACACACACACACACACACACACACACACACACACACACAACACACACACACGGGGTGAGAGAGAGAGAAGAGAGAGAGAGAGAGAGAAGAGAGAGAGAGAGAGAGAGAGAGAGAGAGATACAGAGAGAGAGAGAAAGAGAGAGAGAAGAGAGAGAGAAGTAGGTGGTGAGAGAGGAGAGTGAGTAGAGACTAATGTTGTGTGTGTGTGTGTGTGTGTGTGTGTGTGTGTCTAGTTGTGATGTGTGTGTGTGTGTGTGTGGGGAGGGGGGGGGTCAAAGACATGTCTGTATATTTATGTCAGGACAGGGATCCCTGTACTCACCTTGTTATCCTTCTGTTTACTTTGATTCTGATTTCAAAGATAAAGAGTTGTATTTATTTAGTTGCATTTTTGTTATAGGGGAAGCGTAGGAAACACACATTCTGCAATGTTTATTTTTAAATCAACAGATCCACCATTATACGCGTTTTAAATGTGTGCAATTGTCTTATCAAATTTTCACCTCACTATTCATAACAACAAAACGAGATCAGTGCTGTGAAAAAAAAAATAGTTGAAAGAGTACAGAGAGACACCTGTCAACATAATATTGAAAATAACCCATCGTTATAGGCTTTGAAAAATAAGGCTGATGTGTACAATACAACTACAGATATGATCATATTCCAGAACAAGTTGATTGTTTAAAGATCAAAAAGCAGTGTCAAAAACACTCTTGCACGAATAGTTATTTCTTCTTTACAAAACACATAAAAACGTTCACAATTGTTAGCGCCTCTCTGAAGCCTTCTATAGCCTATTTTCGTTTAATGTTATACCATGGTTATAAAAGACACCTGACGATGTTGAGAGAATAAACTTAAAACAGACACATAAAATGCGAGGGAGAGAAGATACAAACAAACTTGCTCTCTCTCACACCATGCATAGTTTGTATGTTCCCTTACAAATCGACTTATTTTTGCTGATTTCAGTGTTTTGGCAATTGCCACAAAATGTCTGGGTTTGTTAATGTTCTAATGTGTGGTGTACTGGCACACTCACTCTGATAATGTGTTGCTTATACAAAGGAAACAACATAGATGAAACAAAGGACTTAATTATTTTCAGTTTGTTTTTTATTTCGTTTTACACATACACCCGCGCACACACACACACACACACACACACCACTCTCTCCCACCCCCACCCCCCTCTCAAATATGTGGATTTTGGCCTTAGCGGGAAAAAAGGAAACAAAACAAAACCAAAAAAAAAATCAACACCTTAGGCGGTCCATTGATCCGAGAGCTGATGCCACAAAAAAGAGAGAGAAAAAAAAACACCTCCTCTCTCTCTCTCTCTCTCTCTCTCTCTCTCTCTCTCTCTCCTCCTCTCTCTCTCCTCTCTCTCTCTCGTCTTAACAACTGTCTCCAGGTGCTTTCTATATGAACTTTATCAAAAGAGAGAGAGAGAGAGAGAGAGAGAGAGGAGAGAGAGAGAGAGAGAGAAGAGAGAGAGAGAGAGAGCCAGGATCCATCAAAACATATGACTGCAGGATCTCCAATGAACATGAAAACTGTTTTTTGAGTGTGTTTCTTTCTTCTTCACGTAACACCGGCAGACAGTCATTCGGCGGACACACAGAAACACTGTACAGCGCTTTTTTGTTTTTGTTTTGTTTTTTGTTTTTCTCCAGCTCCATCAGTTCTGTGATGATGTCCGGGTCTTTGAGTGTGTGTGGTGTGTGTGTGTGTGTGTGTGTGTGTGTGTGTGTGTGTGTGTGTGTGTGTGAGTGCGTGCGTGCGTGTGTGCGTGTGTGCGTGCGTACGTGCGTGTGTGCGCGTGCGTGCGTGCGTGCGTGCGTGTGTGTGTGTGTGTGTGTGTGTGTGTGTGGTGTGTGTGTGTGTGTGTGTGTGCATGATCGCATGCGTGTGTGCGTGCGTGTGCCTTGTGCATGTAATAATTATCCACGAAAGTGTTTAGAAATCAATCAAGACACTGGGTTCTGGACCCCCTCCTCTCCTATCGACCCCTTTCTCCACACACACATTACACCCCCCCCCCTCATCCCCCCTCACCTCCTCCTACCCCTCCCTGCGCTGACTCCGATCAATCGAACTGATTTGTTAGTGTCTAGATATAAATCGAGAAAAAGAATAATCCACACACAAAAAAGAATGACAGTAAATGAATAATTCAATAATTAACAGGTAAGTAAATATATAAATAGATAAACAAATGAATGGATAAATGTATGAATAAGTATGAATGGGTAAATAAACAGGTACGTAGATAAGTAAAGAATGAACAGATGAGTTAATACATACATAAGCAATCAATCAAATAAACAAATATATGAACAGACAGACAAGCATGTAAATAAATAAACAAACAAGCACAGCGCTAGGGCCAGAACCTATCGTGTTGGCCAGCTCTTTCATTTGGGTGGGATTTGGACGGGAGAGGGAGCTGGGGTGGTGATGACGTCCATTAGGAAGTGTGTAAACACCCCACCTCCCACCCCCCACCCCCCACCACCTCCCTCCCACCACCACCACCACCTTACCTTCCTCCTCGCCTTGCCTCCCTTTCTCTCCATTAGCATCCCTTCCATTACACTCACTCCCCACCCCCCACCCCACCCCACCCCACCTCGCCGCTCCCAAGCATCAAATTTATCGTCATAGCAATTCCCCCCTACCACTTCTCCATGTGCTCTCCCCCCCCCCCCTTCTCCTCTCCCCTTCCTCCCCCCCCCCCTTCCCCATCACAGGTCATCAACCTCATCTTCTCTGACACCGAATGGATTCAATTTTTTTTTTTTTTTTTTTTTTTTTTTTTGGGGGGGGGGGGGGGGGTGCCGAGACATCTTAAAACATTTTTTTTCCGGACAAACATTCATCCCAAATGATCTCATCGGTCGCTAATGTGTGGTAGAAACTTTAAAGAAAATAAGTGTGGATTCAGTGAGTTAATTTGTTTACTTTTAGGTCAATTCTTTAATGGGTTAAGTGTGTTCGTATTGCAGTCGTCTTTGAGGTTTAATCAAGAACTTAGTCTGTGGCCCCCATGAGAGATGTGCTATAGTTTTATCTTAATAGAAAGGGGGAGGGAGAGAGAGAGAGAGAGAGAGAGAGAGAGAGAGAGAGAGAGAGAGAGAGAGAGAGAGGGGGGGGATCTGGTGGGAAAGTGTGAAGAAACATAGACCACTATAGTATCTTTGGTTCAATTACGTAATCTCACTTTCTATGCGCGAACCAATGTCATGACTTAAATATTTAGGTCCAATACGGTTGTTACAGACTTGTGCTAGTGAAAAGAAAAGCACACACACACACACACACACACACACACACACACACACACACACACAACACACACACACACACATGCACGCACGCACGCTCGCAGCACACACACACACACACCACACACACACACACACACACACACACACACACACACACACACACACACACACAGGCGCGCGCGCACACACACACACACACACACACACACACACACACACACACACACACACACACTCACACACACACACACACACACACACACACACACACACACACACACACACACACACACACACACACACTTTAACACACACACAGACATACTGACAAACACACACACACACACACACACACACACACACACACACACACAAAACACACACATGCACACACACATGCACACACATTAACACACAAAACACACACACACACACACACACACACAACACACACACACACACACACGCACACACGCACGCACGCACGCATGCGCGCGCCGCGCACACACACACACACACACACACACACACACACACACACACACACGCATCAACGGTCGAATGCATGTCCCGTTGCATGCACGATGTGTGTTGACTAGCTCAGCTGTATAATCGCACAACGCTTGGATGACTGGTTTGCATCCAGACTCTGGCTGTGTCCGCCCCACACTACAAAGGCAGCGACATCTTGCTCTCTCCCCAATGACCGGTGTCCACAGACACTGCACCTACACTGTCTCATCTTTGTCTCTTCTCTGTCTGTCTGTCTGACTGTCTGTCTGCCTGCTGGTCAATGTCTCTCTCTCTCTCTCTCTCTCTCTCTCTCTCCTCTCTCTCTCTCCTCTCTCTCTCCTCTCT
>CM065732.1:13042925-13052925 GCA_033310375.1 Conus canariensis
CTCGTAGAATTGTTTCCTTCGATATCATTGGTTTCTGTGAATTAGTCACGTGTCCTGAATTTTATTGAAAAATGTGTGTTTTTCTGATTGGCTGGCCGACTTTCATTTTTAGCTTGGCACACGCACACCACCACACCTGTGACGAGTCACTTGACAACTTCATCAGATCGGTCCCAAGCAGCCACCATCTTGTACAAATTGTACAAAAACAGGAACCCCCCCCCCCCCCCCCCCCACCCCCCCCTTCTCTATCCCATGTCTCTCACACACAAATTTCTAATCTATGCCAACCCTTTTTCTCCTTCCTTCTCTCCCAGATGTACGAGTCAATACAAACAATTTTACGTCACGTCGCGACTACTCGTCATTCTCTCCCCACCTTCCTTACCCTCTCAACCCCCACCCCCCTCTCCCCTTCACTCCCTAATTTGGCGGCATGACACAAAGAAAAATTGAAAATTTTCCATTTCTACACCATTTGAGTGTAATGGCCTACACTTATGGGTGACTGTTTGATAGTCGCATAGATTCCATGAGAGAGAGAGAGAGAGAGAGAGAGAGAGAGAGAGAGAGAGAGAGAGAGAGAGAGAGAGAAGGCAAACGCCAAACTGAAGGTACAGTATTTCTACCAAAGGCATCAAACCATTAATTCATGTATATACAGACTTTACATACAGATTACATACAAAAAGGCATAGTAAAATATCAAGGACATGCATAGATGAGCACATGAATATGTACACGGACATTTCATTTCCCTATGATGATGATGATCATGAACATTAAATCCCCTTCTCCATTCTCTTACCGAAAGACACCTGGGAATAGGTGGGTGGGGAGTCATCTTAGTCATGATCAGATTAACTCCCCCTCTGTTACAAAGTAACTCCCTGGGAGTCAGAAAACACGTGACACATTAACTCCCAGGGGAGTTATCCTAAACTGTGAAAACTGACTCCCCTTAGTGGGCAGGGAGTTAAACTTTTACACGCCTGGATTAACTCCCGGGAGTTAATCTGTACTAACTCCCAGGGGGGTCATTCTGTTACAGGGTGGGAGTTAAGTCTGATATATGTACAAAAGGACTCCCCCCTTAATGTTTCAAGAATTTGTTCAGACTTGTACAAAAAAGATTTTAGAACATTTTGAAGTTTTACTGAGTGGAGTTATTTTGGCACAGGGTGGGAGTCATTCTAGTTTAACTCCCAGGGAGTTAAAATTTACATATAACAGTTTAACTCCCTGGGAGTTAAACCATTCGGGGAGTTAAAACTTTTCGTTACACCGGTACCGGGGTTGCGGCGGGGACTGACCGGGCTGTGGCTGTGGACAGGGGTGTCGGAATGAGCGGCGTGGGTGCACTGCCACTAAGGTGGCACATAAGATGGGACAGCAAAAAAAAAAAAAAAAAAAAAAGTGTGCCTCTCTCTCTCTCTCTCTCTCTGTCTCTCTCTCTCTCTCTCTCTCTCTGTCTCTCTCTCCTCTCTCTTAAAAAATCTGTAATACCTTAGTTTGTTTACATTCCTGACGGTAATCAGTTATGTAAGGTTGTTTTATATCTACGCCCCCCCCCCCCCCCCCCCCCCCCCATTCAAGGGACCATGGCCTTCATGAATAAACATCTGTGTCTTGTCTTCTCTCTCTCTCTCTCTCTCTCTCTCTCTCTCTCTCCTCTCTCTCTCTGTGAGTTTTTGGTCTATGGAAAATGCGAAAATGGGTGTAGGATAAGATGAGGAAATATGGCGGATAGGGTTGGGTAGACAGGGGAAGCAATCAGGGCATGTGCAAGAAAAAGAAAGAAACTAAAAAAGGAATCGATGTGGGTGCTTCCACTCTGGGATCAGTTCTATTGCCGAGCTCTAAGCCAAACGACTACAAATATAAGCACGACTTGTTGGGCCGCTACACTCTGCTTGTTTATTTGCTGATGGAAAGACAGAAGATTTATAGCGACGGGAAGCGAGGAATGGCTCTTCAAATTAGCAGTCCGGAGCGTGCTCTTACTGGCTGTGAATGGCAGCGATCAGGAAAGAACGTGAACACGAGGACATTAGAATGGAGAATGAAAGAAGAGGAGAGAGAGAGAAGAGGGGGGGGGGGGGGATGGATGGGAAAGATTGGAAGGAAGGATGACAGAAACAGCCACACGAACACACTGGCATGCTGGGACACATATCTGCATACTGCCTCGCACGCGCGAGCACATGCTAACGCACGCGCGTTCGCACGCATGCGCGCACACACACACATATGTACGCACGCACTCACGCACGTGCGCTCGCGCTTGCGCAACACACGCACACCACACACACACACACACACACACACACACACACACATCAACACGCACACACACGCACACACACACACACACACACACACACACACACACACACATACACACACACACACACACACACACACACACACACACACACACACACACACACACACACACACACACTCGCGCGCGCGCGCACGTGTAAAAAAAAGGGAGTGAAAGATGTGTTGACATCTGGACCCGTTTTTTTGTTTTTGCTTTTGTTTTTTTTTTTCTTCCTGCCTCACCCTGTGACCCCTTCAAACTTGTGAAACGATGCGCGTTGTTTGGAACCTGGGACTTCCTCTGAGTGCTGACATCTATCTATCTATCTATCCATCCACCTGTCTATCCATCTATATCTATCTATCTATCTATCTATCTATCTATCTATCTATCTATCTATCTACCAATCTATCTACTATCTAACTACCAATCCATCTATCTCTCTATCTATCTGTCTGTCTGTCTGACTGTCTACATATCTCTCAATCTGTTTGTATGTCTGTTACATCTATCTATCTATCTATCGATCTATCTATCTATCTATTTATCTATCGGTCGGTCGGTCGGTCTATGAATCGATCTATCTACCTATATCTCTGTCTGTCTGCCTGTCTGTCTGTCTACATACCTACATGTCCATCTCTGTCTCTGTCTGTCTGTCTTTCTGTCTCTCTGTCTCTCTTCTCTCTCTCTCTCTCTCTCTCTCTCTCTCTCTCTCTCTCTCTCTCTCTCTTCATTTATTTATCTGTCGATCTGTCGATCAGGCTTCCCGTCTGCCTATCTATCTTAGTTGTCTTTGGTTGTTGTTCATATACTTGAGGTTACCATCCACAAAATTAAAGGATACATGTATAAAACATATGGGAGTGAATACAAGAATGGAAGACAAGAGGAAAGGAACGACGAAACAAAGAAAGAAAGGAAAAGAAGTAAAGAAAAGAAAAAAGAAAGAAAGAAAGAAAGAAACAAGCAAACACAGAAAGAAACGAAACAAAATGAAACAAAACGAAACGAAAGAAATAACGAAAGACATAAAGCAAGGGAAGAATAGAAAAGAAAGAAAGGAAGAAAGAAGAAAGAAAGGAAAGAAAAAAAAGAAAAGAAAGATAGAAAGAGCAAAAGAAAAACAAGAAAGAAAAGAAAGAAAGAAAGAAAGAAACAAACAAACAAAAGAAAGGAAAAAAAAAGACACCAAAGAAAGAAAGAAAGAAAAAAGAAGAAATAAAGAAAGAAATCAAGAAAAGAAAAGAAAGAACGAAACAAAACAAAACAAAACAAAACAAAACTACAGAAAGAATGGGGTGGAGGGCAGAGTGGCTGGGGGGGGGGGGGGGGGGGGAGGGAAAGCAAGGAAAGTCCAACTGATGGCACAGGCAGTGTTGTCCAGTCACTAATTACTTCTCAGCTTGATTACACAACACTGCACGGTTTGCCCACAGAACGAAACTCCCGGCGCTAGCGAAGTGAAGACAGAGCGGTAAATAAAACAGAACGAGGTTTACGTTACAGCGTTGCTGATAAGCTTCACTACTTTGTCTGTGAAATGCTGTTTGCCAATGCTAACCGCCTGCCTATTCCTGCCTTCCTTTTCCTTTAAGAGGGCACTTCTTCAGCGGAGTTAGAATTCCCACAGATCTTTCAACCAGCAGGAGGATGGATGTTGGACATTTTAGTGGTGGAGGGATGGGGGGAGGCTGGGGGGGGGGGGGGTGTGCAGGCTAACAATTCTTCCACCAATACATTAATGACTTGGTAAAGATTTAAAAGAAAAGGACGGGGCGTGTGTGTGGGGGGGTGGGGGTGGAGAAAGAAAATGAGAATGAAAACTCAGGCAAATATATCATAACTATCCAGTCCTTTACTAGAAGCATATGGCAACCATTGTAATCCATCCTCAAGACAGAACCGTCCATATTGCCTGCTCCTACGGGAGGATGTGACTTTTTTTTTTTTTTTTTTTTTTTGGGGGGGGGGGGGGGAGAAATATACTGTCTGAACATAATTAAAACAGGTTTCCTGTTATGACCTATCGCTTTTAAAATCATTTCCTTTGTGCTCAATATAAAGTTGTTGTTTTTTTTCTATCGACAGAAAGTGGAAGTCGAAAACTGTTTCAATTTGACCGTTGTTTGTTTGTTTGAATTTTCCCCATGTTTTGTTTTCTTTTTTTTTTCAAATTTGTCTTCTTTTATTAGAAAATATTTATTGGGCTGCATGTTGTGGATAGATTTGTACACTTCTTCGTGACTGATAGGAACAGTCATCTCTATTCACCTGCTACAACTACTGAGCATACCAGTTCTTGAACAAAAAATACAATTTCATCTGCTACTACTACTACTACTACTACTACTACTACTACTACTACTACTACTACTACTGCTGCTGCTGCTGCTGCTGCTGCTATCATCATCATCATCATCTTTCATCATCATCATCATCATCATCATCATTATCATCATCATCATCACCATCACCATCATCATCATCATCATCATCATCATCATCATCATCTTCTTCTTCTTCTTCTTCTTCATAATCATCATCATCGATGTCGTCGTCGTTATCATCATCATCATCATCATCATCATCATCATCATCATCATCATCATCACCATCATCATTATCATCATCATCATCATCAGCAGCAGCAGCAGCAGCAGCAGCAGCAGCAGCAGCAGCAGCATCGTCGTCGTTGTCGTCGTCGTCGTCGTCATCATCATCATCACCATCATTATTATTATCAGTAGTAGTAGGAGTAGTTGTAGAAGTAGCAGCAGCAGCAGCAGCAGCAACGGCAGCAGCAACAGTAGCGGTAGTAGAAGTAGCTGTAGCATGCAGCAGCAGCAGCAGCAGCAGCAGCAGCAGTGGCGGTGGCAGCAGCAGCAGCAGCAGCAGCAGCAGCAGCAGTAGCAGTAGCAGTAGTAGTAGTAGCAGCAGCAGCAACAGTAGCGGTAGTAGAAGTAGTTGTAGCATGCAATAGCAAGCAGCAGCAGCATTAGTAATAGCAGCAGCAGCAGCAGCAGCAGCAGCAGCAGCAGCAGTAGTAGTAGTAGTAGTAGCAGCAGCAGCAGCAGCAGCAGCAAACACTCCTTATGGTATTGGCAAGCCGATGAAGGTTTTTTTTTTTTCATATATTGCGTCAAAACACGCATCTCTGAAGACTATCGAAGCACACTGTGCTGTGACCACTCTGCCAGCCAACCTTGAGGCGGCCTGACCTCTATCGTTCAGTGTAGACTGCGCCAAGAAGAGAAGTGAGCCTGGATGTTGGCGTGCATATGAAGATATGTACCCAGACAGGTTTTGTTAATCTGCTAAAAGGGTAGAGGAAGTATATGAAAACAAGGTAAGAAATAAGATGAATTACCCTCAATAAATAAACACGTGTTTCATACCGTTTCTTGTGACAACGCTGTAGAAGTTTCCCCGCCAATTTTCTAATGTGACATCATCAATCTCTGGGATCATTTCTTGAACCGTGTTGTCCGTATGCAGCAACATTACAAAAAAATAATAATAGCTGTGAATTGATCAATATAAAAAGAAAAAGAGAGAAACAAATAGGTAAATAAATAAACAAGTGAACCAATAAAGATATGAATAAGTAAATATATGAATAAACAGATAAATAAATAAATAATAAGCAAATAAATATATAAACAAATAGAAAAGTGGGTGAATCGATCGAGAGAGAGAGAGAGAGAGAGAGAGAGAGAGAGAGAGAGAGAGAGAGAGAGAAGTTGAAATCAAAGTATTCAATTTGCTGGAGAGCGCTTCAGGTGTTGATCCCTCACCTGATACAATTGCCCCAAGGTACCTGATGTTCTGAACTGCCTCTAGTGTTTCTCCCTTGATAGCTATGTTAGCGCTGATGCCATCGGTGTTGTTGATCGTAACTTTTGTCTGTTCGGCGCTGATCTCCATGCCAAATGTTGCAGAACATTTGTCAAGGCGCTCTGCTAGGTTGGCTAGTTCCTGCTCTTCTCTTGCTAGCCCGTCGACTGTCATCGGCAAAGCGTAGGCTTGTTACTATCCTGCCACGAATATAACATACTGAGCCTTGATGTCCCTCCAGAGCGTCAGTCAGTAGAAAGAAAACTCGTGGAGAGCGTGGCAGCAGAGAGTCCTCAGAAGAGAAGCCCCCTTCAAGCAAGTGTTTCGGCCCTTATCTCCTGACACTCTAGGGGGGTTGGGCCACACCCGGTTCATGACTCCGGATGTCCCTCTGCTGCTCCTTTTTTCCCATCTTGGGACGAGCCATGGCTGGGATTCGAACCCATGACCCTCTGGACATGCTCATTTTCCACTTAATGACTCGCGCTTTAACCACTGAGCCACAGGGACACCTGATATTTGTAGGGAAATTAAGCCTTATGAAGTTCACTTTTGTTCCTCCTTGACCAGATCCAGCTTGAACACCTCTCTGCCGCTTCTGCCATTGCTTTCAGGGCTCTGGTTTTTTCCTTCCCTGCAACTGAGAGCTGTTTCATGAGGCTGTATGCAGACGTTCCTACAAACCCCCTAGCTCCAATTTCTGCAGTGAGGACTTTGACCTGATAGCCTTCTCTCCTCAGGCTGTTTGCCAGATCAGCATACTTTTCAGTCTTGTAGATTTGAGCTGCCTCCATTCTGTTCTCATATGGCACCGTGAGCTCGATCATGATCAGCTGCTTGGTTGACTTAGAGTGGACTACTATGTCTGGTCTCATGCCACTCTTGCTGATGATCTCTGGGTGACTCTTCCATTCTGGGAGGTCTGCAGTGCACTCCCAGTCATCTGCCCCGTCCAGCAGACTCTGCCTGCATGTTTCGAGTGGCACTGTTGTTCTTGGCCATGATTTGCTGCCTCCTGCCGTGAAGAATGTTGCGGGTGCTTTTGGAGTCCTGATTTTCCCTTTTGTGGTGTTGGTACTAGCCCAGACTACTTGTACAATTTCTTTGAGCACTTGGTTGTGCCTCCATGTGTACCTTCCTTGAGCCAGGGCTACTTTACATGAGCTTAGGACATGCTCCACTGTTTGTTTTTCATGGCAGAGGGGGCATGCAGGATCGTCTGTTTTCCCCCACTTCACCAGGTTTGCATTTGAGGGCAGAAGGTCATATGCAGATCTGAGAATGAAGCTGATCCTGAGAGGGGCCATGTGCCAAATGTCATTCCAAGTGAGACTTCTTTGGAGTGCATTCTCCCACGTTGTCCATTGCCCTTGCTGGCTCTGCTGGACTGCTTTTTGGAGTCTTTTTTGGTCTTCTTCTTCTTTTCTCATCTCCTGAATCATCATGTCTCTTTTGGCTTTTCCTTTGGCCTTTGACCACCATTCAGTTTTGGTCACCCCCAGTCCTTGTCTGTTGGTCTGTGTGTGTCCTGTTATTTCTCTGATCTTGAGACTTTCTTTTGCAGAATCCATCGCCTCTTGAACTTTCCATTTTCTGCCTGTCTTCAGCTGGGGCTTGATTGCTTCTACCACCTTGTCTCCTGAGTCCTCCAGCATGCTTTGAAGTCTGATCTTCCCTGCTTTGTATTCCTCCAGGATGGATTTCAGGGGTAGTTTCAGCTTTGCTTGGCGACAGTACAGCGCTATGTCAGTCAGACAGGGTGGGACACCAAGCCATTTCCTTGTGAACTTGTTGATTTTGGCTTCCATTGCCTCCACTATGCTGGTGCAGATGTCGTTATCATCAGAGGCCATAGGAGCTTTGGTATCAGCATGAACTGCAGACACCAGACCTTGTATTTGCCAGGGAGCCCACACTGGTCAATGGTCTCCAAGCCTTCCTCCGCCATCTGCTTGGTTTCTTTTGCTCTTTGTGTGTCTTTCAGCGTATCATCATACCATCTTCCAAGGCTCTTGACTGGTTCTTCTTCTGGTTCTTCTTCACACTTCTCTCCAGGTAAATTTTGAAAAGAGCGGGATGCAGTAGACAGCCTTGCCTCACTCCAACACTTATCCATCTTGTTAGCATATAGATATATCATGTCAAATAAGCTAAATCACACAAGATGAATTATAATTCATGATGAATAAAAAAAAAAGTGAAGTCGCATTTTAGCAGAAATTCAGTCTTTTTTTTTTTTTTTTTTTTTGCTGTCCCAACCTCTGTGCCACCTCAGAGGCAGTGCACCCACGCCGCTCATTCCGACACCCCGTCCACAGCCACAGCCCGGTCGGCCCCGCCGCAGCCCCGGCACCGGCAATCCACAGGGAGCAGTCAATGTCAAGTCGTCAAGAGGCAATCCACCGGAGGAGACACTGCACTGCTGCCGAATCACTTCGGTGGTGTTCAGTGGCGCCTGTTCTGATCTAACTTACGCAGGACACCACCTACAAAGCCCCCTACTGACGACAATAATTGCTTAGTCGCGGAGCCGGCGTGAGTGAGCTCCCCCCCCCCCCCCCCCCCCCCCCCGGAGGGCGCCACCACGTCCGTCCAACGACAGCCCACCATGGACTCGCCAATACTGGTGACCCCGACGGGACCAAACCAAGACCACAGACGTGGAGAGGACATCGAAATTGAGGTCACCATGAGTGCAGGGCATGAAGGGCCACAGAATTTGAAACATTTTTTATGCTGATCGATGAGAATGAGGATGATTAAGACGATACTACGGATTTCCATTTCGGTCTGAGACTACATGACAGGGCTGTACTCTATGCTTCCTTTTATGATATATCCCGGCGTCAACCAAGCCCGAGAGATACAGGCACCTGCAGTGTTGGTCAGGAAATTTGAGCAACACTCTCAGAAACCCATCCATTATGTGGATGAAACTCGACTGTGTGGTCCCAGTCTTCCCAACTGAGTCCGCAGCAAACTCAACTCTGGGTAGGAGCCGGTCGGGGCAGAAAAACCCACATGACTCTGATGGGATTCGAACCCACGACCTCCCAGCCGGGAGTCCGCGACGCTAACCACTTCGCCACGGCGGCTGGTAGAAATTCTGTCTTGCTTTCTTTAACCATGACACTCCCCCCCCCCCCCCCATCCCCTCACCTATCCATCTTTCTTCTTTCCTTTTTTTTTTTAATCTCTAGTAAGTCATTATTTCAATGACGGAGGAATTGTTTGCTACACTTGTTTCCCCCACTGCTTATTTGTTCAACATATCATTGCTTGACCAATCAGTGGGGAACTGTTCTCTTAGGAGATCCAAATAAACGCTGTTCTGCTACTGTCTACATTAATGCGATTGACAGTCCTCGGGTCTGTTAAACAGTAGAGCTGACCACTCCGACTAGTGACATCTTTTGACCTCCATTGCATCCTTAAATAGATCCTCAAGCATAAGCTCAAAGATTTTCTCTCACCTGTAACACTTTTTTCATATTATGGTCTTAGTTTCTGTGCAAATAATGTCCTTACAATGTTTGGTTTTCGCCATGTTTTCTACCCTTCACTTGCTGCTTTGGGGTGACATTGGATTCTATTTTCCAAAAGCCGTTGGTGGAGAGAATACTACAGAATTATAGCCTGTGATATATTATGCTCAATTGATGCCAAGGGAGACTGACTCAACCAGCCGTGCGCTACTGATGAGTCTGAACCAGAGAACGAAAGGTTTCTGAACAGGTGTTGTGAATGGTTCTGTTTTAGAACAGGTGCTGTGAATGGTTTAGTTTAACAGGTGCTGTAAATGGTTCTGTTTAACAGGTGCTGTAAATGGTTCTGCTT
>CM065732.1:13072925-13077925 GCA_033310375.1 Conus canariensis
AAACGTACTCCCAGTTTATCCTGAATACGCGTGATATATCCCATAAAGAGGGAAATCCGTCTTGGGCTGGTGTAACCGTTAGTAAGGGCTATTCTGGTAAACATCGGCCATCATCTGTGACCTACAATGAACATACTTCCAATTTTTCAGAAAGATCGGCCAAGAACTTTCTGAGATTTTCCATCAAGAAGAAAACCATTACGGGCCGTTAGTAACGGTTATAACGGTAAACTTAAACGTCGGGTATCATCCGTGGCCCATAATGAACATACCTACAAATTTTCAGAAAGATCGGCCAAGTACTTTCTGAGATATTCCATAAAGAAGAAAAACCGTTACAGGCCGTGTCAGCCGTTCGTACCGGCCATAAGGGTGAACTAAAACATCGGGCATCATCCGTAGCCCATAATGAACATACATGCTAATTTGCACAAAGATCGGCCAGGTACTTTCTCAGATATTACATAAACAAGAAAAACAGTTACAGGCCGTTACAGCCGTTAGTAACGGCTATAACGGTAAACTAAAACATTGGGCATTATTCTTGACCCATAATGAACATACCTACAAATTGTCAGAAAGATCGGCCAGTACTTTCTTACATATTCTATAAAGAAGAAAACCGTTACAGGCCGTTACAGCCGTTAATAACGGCTTTAACGGGGTAAACTAAAACATCGGGCATCATCCTTGACCCGTAATGAATGTACCTGCTAATTTTCACAAAGATCGGCCAAGTACTTTCTCAGATATTCCGTAAACAAGAAAAACAGTTACAGGCCGTTACAACCATTAGTAACGGCTATAGCTGTAAACTAAAACATCGGGTATCATCTGGGACCTATAATCAACATACTTACAAATTTTCAGAAAGATTGGCCCAGTAGTTTTGTCTGGAGCGAGTGGAACACATTTTGACCACGGACGGACGGACGGACACACACACAGACACAGACACACACACACACACACACACACACACACACACACACACACACACACACACACACACACACACAGAGCATTTATTCGTTCCCATTCTAAAGTACTCCCTGTTCTATAAGAACTGGAGTACAAAAAGGGAAAAAACCCAATACAGATGATGAAGGACAATCCGATTGAGCTAATTCCATAGACGCCTCAGGCATTGTGAAACACTTTCCTGAATTCAGTTCAGCGCGTGGATAATGAGACAAAAACAGAAGAAAGACACAAAAATCCATATGGAGAGAGACATGTGTCAAATTACATTGAAAAAAAAAGGACTTCCCTCTGTCTGTCTGTCTGTCTGTCTGTCTGTCTGTCTGTCTGTCTCTCTCTCTCTCTCTCTTCTCTCTCTCTCTCTGCCTGCCTGTCTGTCTGTCTGTCTCTGTCTGTCTATCTGCCTGCCTGTCTGTCTGTCTGTCTGTCTCCCTCCCTCTCTCTTCTCTCTCTCTGACAACTTTTTTGGGTCTTCTTCTTGTGTGGTTGTCCAACCTCCTATCTTCTCATTAAAAAAAAAAATCTTCAGTTTTCTTTGTACCCAGGTTTTCTTCTTCGTCCCTATTTTGTTCAACTCTGTGTTGTCATTTTCCCGCGCAGACTCAGTCTCGCTCATAATACAACGTTTGTATGATCTGTCCCCAACGACATTTTTGGAGGACTTCCAGATTTTGGCATTTGATGTATACAGAGCATCCTGATTTATTAATGTATTAATCAATGCTTGGTGCAGTAACACTTTCATTTTGTTTGTGACAGACAGACAGAATAAAAAAGAAAGAAATAAGAAGAAAGAAAGAAAGAAAGAAAAAGACAGACAGAGAAAGAGACAGAAAGAAAGACGTTAAAACGAAAGAAAGACAGACAGACAAATAAGAAAGAAAGAAAGAAAGAAAATAAGGACAGACAGACAGAAAGACAGACAGATAGAAAGACAGAAGAAAGAAAGAAAGAAAACAAACAAAACAAAACAACAACAAAAACAACGAAAACGAGTAAAAACAACAATCAAAACACAACACGATGCAGCAACATATATAGACAAGAAGTATCCATGCACGAATACGTTAGTAGAATACGTAGTTAGAATACGTTAGTTAGAATACTTAGTAGAATACGTTAGTTCTCTCCTAAGACAGAGAGAGACATACACATAAGAGAGAGAGAGAGAGAGAGAGAGAGAGGAGAAGACAGAGAGAGAGAGAGAGAGAGACAGAGAGAGAGAGAGAGAAAGAGAGAGAGAGACAGAGAGAGAGAGAAGACAGAGAGAGAGAGAGACAGAGAGAGAGAGAGAGAGACAGAGAAGAGAGAGAGACAGAGAGAGAGAGAGAGACAGAGAGAGAGAGAGAGAGAAGTAGAGAGAGAGGGGGGGGACTGAGGCACACAGAGAGAAAAGGACAAAGAGGGAGAAAAGAGAATAGAGCGAGAGGTAGAGAGATAGGAGAGAGAGAGAGAGAGAGGGGAGACAGAGACAGAGACAGAGACAGAGACAGAAAGACAGACAGATAGACAGACAGACAGACAGAGAGAGAGAGAGAGGGAGTCAGACCACACACACACACAGACACCCAGACACACAGACACACAGACGCACAGATAGACTGACAGATATATAGACAGATGAAGAGAATGACGGAGAGAGACAGTCAGACCCATGACAACCATGCACAACATCAGGTAATTTGAGTGACAAAGCGGATGAGGAAAGGGAGATTATCTGGTCCCACAAAAAACGAGATGCCTGTGCACCAAAGGAAAACCAAAACAGACACAGACAGGCAACACAGGGGTAATATGATTGATCTTCTGCATGGGGGATCTGGAGGAAAGCAAACACTAAACGACAATCATCATCATCGTCATCATCATCATCATCATCATCATCATCATCATCATCATCATAACCCACTCTGCGTGCGTGTGTGTGTGTGTGTGTGTGTGTGTGTGTGTGTGTGTGTGTGTGTGTGTGTGTGTGTGTGTGTGTGTGTGTGTGTGAGAGAGAGAGATAGATAGAGAGAGAGCATTTGTTTGAGAGAGAGAGACACAGAGAGACACAGAAAGACAGAGAGAGAGCTTTTGTTTGAGAGAGAGCGACTGGGAGGGAGACAGAGAGACAGAGAGAAGAGAGAGAGAGAGAGAGAGAGAGAGAGAGAGAGAGAGAGAGAGAGAGAGAGAGAGGCACAGAACATAGAGAAAAGACCACACACACACACACACACACACACACACACACACACACACACACACACACACACACACACACACGAGCGCGCGCGCTCGCGCACCCACTCATCCACGTACACACGCCTGCTATTTTGATTATCTACCAGTCGCTGGTTTTCCTACAGGATTTTCACACCGTGCTCTTTTCGCTGTGGGGATTGGTATCTCTTGCATGCCTCTGAATCTGCAGGTCTTGTAGAATGGTTATATTCTGCTCATAGTAGACAGCTCTAAGGAAACGTACAACAGACAGGTTTTGCAAAGACACATTGCCGGCCGTCTAGCTCACGATGACCGTATCTGCTTGGTTCCACTGGTTACTGGAGGTTTTGCTCCCTGGTTTTCCCAGTTTCAAAACTGACGGATGAATATTAGACAGTTGTTTTCGTTTTTTTTTTTCGTCTCTTGTTTTTCTCTGTTTCTCTGTCTCTGTGTCTCTGTCTGTCTGTCTGGATATTTGATGCATGTTTTCATTTCTCTGTGTCTCTCTTTGTTTCTCTGTTTCCTGGTTTCTCTGTCTCTTTGTCTCTCTGTCTCTTTGTCTGTCTCTCTGTCTCTCTGTCTGTGTGCCTGTCTGCCTCCCCGTCTGTCTGTGTGTCTCTGTCTCTGTCTGTCTGTCTCTCTCTATCAATATATATATATATATATATATATATATATATATATATATATATATATATAATGCTGAACAATTAAGTAGTGGGAGAAAACAAGTGCAGGCTAACAATTCTTCATATATTCTTTATATATATATATATATATATATTATATATATATATATATATATTATATAAAACTGTTTGTCTGTTCGCTTATACACGGCCACCAAATTTGGTATCAAGTATCCTCGGTGGCCTACTAACAGCATCGCTGGGTCGGCGATCACGTGACGCATTGCGTCGTGACGCAATTTTTAGTCCACAGACGCAAAACTGGACATCGGAACACTACACGACAGACAAACTCGCCGGGGCGAGACGGGGTCGAAGCGCGTAAGTGCTAGTATATATATATATATATATATATATATATATATATATATATATATATATAATATCGTTATCAATGTCCCTATGTAAGTGTCAAAACTGCCAAAGACTTGGTAAGCTAACACGCGCCAACCGTCGTCATCTTTTCACAATTTGTGGGAAAGCCCCATCAAGAGGAGAAGCAGCCAGGAACACTAGACGCCTGGCCAGGCAGTAGCCAGGGACACTAGACGCCCGGCCAGACCAAACAGTAGCCACGAACACTAGACGCCTGGCCAGGCAGTAGACACGAACACAAGACGCCTGGCCAGGGCAGACAGTAGCCAGGAACACTAGACGCCTGGCCAGGCCATGCAGTAGATAGGAACACTAGACGCCTGGCCAGGCCAGACAGTAGACAGGAACACTAGACGCCTGACCATGACAGACAGTAGACAGGAACACTAGACGCCTGGCCAGGACAGACAGTAGACAGGAACACTAGACGCCTGGCCAGGCCAGACAGTAGCCAGGAACACTAGACGCCTGGCCAGGCCAGACAGTAGACAGGAACACTAGACGCCTGGCCAGGACAGACAGTAGAAAGGAACACTAGATGCCTGGCCAGTGCAGACAGTAGACAGGAACACTAGACGCCTGGCCAGGACAGACAGTAGACAGGAACGCTAGACGCATGGTCAGGCCAGACAGTAGACAGGAACACTAGACGCCTGGCCAGGCCAGACAGTAGACAGGAACACTAGACGCCTGGCCATGACAGACAGTAGCCAGGAACACTAGACACCTGGCCATGACAGACAGTAGACA
>CM065732.1:13114827-13134827 GCA_033310375.1 Conus canariensis
CCAGCTAGAGTATTAAACTATACAAAAAAAGTATATCAACGTGAACTAGATAAAATCAATATGTTTATGACAGAGAATGGCTTAAATCTATCATTGGAAAAAACAAATATAGTACTATTTAACTCTGGGTGCAACCCAGAAAAACTCCCTACTTTCACAATCAATGGAACTGTCATTAATTATACACAAACTGTAAAATTTCTGGGAGTTTATCTTTCGTCAAAACTCTCATGGACTCAACATATAGATTACATACTAAACAAGGCAAGGAAAGCTTTAAATTTTCTCAAAATTATAAATAAACAACACTGGGGCCAAGATACTAGAGCGCTTGTATCCCTTGCAAATTCTCTTGTGCGTTCACGGTTAACTTATGCTCAGGAAATATTTTTTAGTGCTCCAAAGCATTTGTTAAACAAACTACAAAGTATAGATTGTAAAGCTTATAAATCAGCCCTTGGGGTACCATCTCATGCTTCAAATTTAGGGACTTACAAGGAAGCGGGTGTTCTACCACTTGATAATCACAGAAAAGTTTGTGCGTCGAAATATGTATTAAAATCATCTGCATATGATACCTTTAGTAAAAAAGAAGTAAATCTGGACTCGCAACATGATTTTGTTAAAAGAGCAAAATGTATACATTCTCTACAACCAATAAATACATATGTCTCGGATATGATTAACTCTGCAGATTTAAAAGATAAAGAGGTTGCCATGAAGCCTTCTTTCTCGCCAGTTCCATCATGGGAACAAGTTAAACCTAATTTTGATATAGACCATATGGATACGAACAAAGATCAGTCACCGAATATATTAAAAAATGTGATTAATTTACACATGGAGAGTCATTATAATGATCATATTAAAATATATACAGACGGATCTGTCCTCGAGAATGGCAAGACAGGGGCAGCATTTGTAATTCCTTCACTAAACCTAGTGAAACAGTATCATATCGGTAATCATTACTCCATTTTTACTGCTGAATTGGTAGCAATATTAAAGGCGGTACAGCATATCATAGATCTTCCAACAAACTGGCCCAAACGTAAAGTGTTATTATGTGTCGATTCGAAATCTGCACTACAAGCTATCAAATGTCAAAATGTTAAAACGCGTCTCGAAATGATACTAGAAATAAAACATGCAATACATCAGTTATCAGCTAAAAAACATCAGTATCACTTTTTATTGGGTACCTTCACATTATGGGATATATTATAATGAAGTGGTTGACCGAGCAGCTAAAAGAGCAGCGCGTAATGTTGAAGGAACAATACAGCTGAATATAAAGTTAGATTTACATGAATGCTATAAACATATTGACAAAATATCTAAAGATGAATTTGATAATATTCTGATGACATCAAACAGTCAATATTCACAAAATTGTATTAAAGGATTAAATGAACCTATCCCAGATTCAAAGTTACTCTTGACATATCTTAGTAATACAAAATCCAGACATATTATAGCTTTGATGTTTAAACTTCGTCTAAATGCTCTTAGAACAAAATTTTCTAAAGATGTAAATTGTATATGTCGAAACCAGATTACTATAAAGCATTTACTCCTACACTGTTCTGAAATTAAAGCACTCATTACTAAAACTTTAGGGGGCGTGCTGCTACCTTATGAGCCATTATCCATTGAAAAAATTGTAAATGACTTTCAGCTTCTTAAAATTTTTTCACAAATTTTGCATTCCAGTCCTGTTGGTATTTTTCTTTGATTTGTTGATTTATTGTTGTTCTTTCCTGCGTTATTAAATTATATCTGTTAATTGTTAAGATAGTAGGACACATTGGGAATTTATTACTTTTAGATTTAAGATATTTAAAACAATCTGAATATTCTATGCAGTATGCAAGTCAATTTTTCTAACCATAACTCGAGATTACAGGATCGAACTTTTACAAGGTGGCAATCCTGGGATGGCTTTCATGATTGGCTGGGCTGTGGACCGCATAACTTGAATTGATTTGCAGTCCAAATCTCTAGATACTTTATAATGTATCAGATCTGTCAATGTACTAATAGAATAGATTAATACGTGAAGGACAGAAAGAAAGGGTGAAGGACAGATTATTCCACTATTACTAAAGGACACTATACACCATCACCACAAAAAATACAAACCCATCCAGTGACACATACCTACCCTTCCCCCCCCCCTCCCCCCCCCCCCCCCCCACACCACACATTTCTTTATTATTCTATCCTATTTAGTTTATCTATCTATTATTTTGTTTTAATCAATTTATTTCATTCATTTAACCAGTAGAGTGCCTTTAAGCCGTCAGCTGACGCCGCATTGAAAATGCTTTCCCAGTGCCTATGGGCCGTCCACTGACGTCATGCATTTTTCTTGAATTTTCATTCGTTACTATTTCTATCAACGGACTTAAATAGAGTGTGCGTAGTAAGCCTTATATGTCTGTAGTATTAAAATGATATGTAAATGACCACACGTGAGGGGAAAGCCCATTTATTCTCATCACTGACTGGATGACCAGCCAGCACTTCGTCTCGCTTGCAAAGATGGCGGCGCAACCTTCGACAAGCGCAGCGACCAAATCAACGTATTTACACAGCTGAGCAGGCTCTGCTAATGATTTTTGACAAAGACAATAATCTTTTATTCAACGACTCACTCGAGCATGAAGGTGAGATGATGATAGTGATGGAATTGCCAACCGTATTCGTCAGTTATTGTGTCGGGCTGTGTGACCTCAATGTGTGTTCAGCTGACTGGTTTGCCAGCGTCGAACGAGCTCGCCTAGTGTGTACTCTGCACTGCGTGCCAGTGGTCAGTGACGTGGTAGTCAGCGTGAGAGGGGAGTGCGGCCTGCTCGCGGCGCGGCACAGGGCAGAGGGAAAGGTAGGGGAAGAGGAGCAGTGAAAGAGAGGGTTGAAGTCCAGCAAGGGGGCGTGGTGGGGAGAGGGGGGCGTGGTCGTGGACTGACCTGTCTGCATAGAGTGTGAGCGTCTTGATAGACTTCTAAACTGTTTTACTTTCATTTACAGGTGTAGTGTGACAATACAAACTTTATTTTCAACTTTTTTGCTTTGTGTTCTTGTTTGGATGTGAAGATGTAGTGGTAAATACATATGCTTTTGATCGTGCAAAAAAATCTATCCAAATCTAATTGTCTAAATACTTTTTTATTATCAAAATTAAAACAAAAGAAGCCCAGATTCAAAATCTTCATTCAATTTCCTTCAAAAATCATATATATTTCATTGTTATATCTTTTGTAGTTTCTGAGCTAGAATTTTTTGTTAATTATTACCCCCAAATCATTAGATTTCCCTGGCACTGGGAAAGCCTTTGTTTGTAACATTTTCAAGCAGCTTCAAGCAGCGAACGGGTTAATTTATTTTATTTTACTCTACTATTATTTTATTTGATATTTATTTAATTTGTCTAATATCACCTTTGGGTGAACAGACGTTAAATCAAAGAACAACAACAACAATATGGCGGCTATGGTAAATAGCTAATCTACACGCCTGCTGAGTTTTTTGCCGAAGTTCCTGAGAATGACCAGGTTCCCCCAAACAAGAGTCTGTAAGCGCGGTCCTTCAGCGTTGACGACTCTGATTTTGGACACCGGCGATTTACTAAAAAAGAAATCTACCAAGAAAATGAAACAAGGAAAATCGAGAGCCGAGGACCGTTTCTTCGCCTCAGACCAACCGACCTGTGGAACGGTTCGTTCTTCCAGTCACAGGCCTGTCAACAAGTCTGGCGCCGTGAGTACTGTTTCAGAGCTGAAAAGCGTGATAGAAATGCTATGCGATCGCATTTCTGGCTTAGAAGAAATATACGAAATCAAAATGAAAAAATTGACATGATCCTAAACAAGAACTGGACGACAACGAAGATCAGCATTGCCACCCAGACTGCCGAACTGCCAGCATACACATCATACGCTGAAGCGGTCAGCTCGGGGCCAGTGCCATCGCCCGCGGAGCAGCAGAAGAGAGGCCCTCAACAAAAAAAGACGACCAAAAACCCCAAAGACAAAGAAAGCGCCGATCCATTGAAAAATAGAACTCAACAAAAACAGCGAAGTGACGTAAAAAACCATTACGTCAAACAGACAACAACACGTCACGATTCTGCATCTAGAGGAAAGAAGAAAAGAAAGAACTGAATTTGATCTCCCCCGTCTCCTTGTTTTACACGATTCTGTGACCAGCAAAGTCAATGATGAGAGACTTGGAGATTCCTTTGGATTCCAAGCAGAATCGTGGAAAAATTTCAAGATTAAGGGACATCCAAAAGACATTTGAATCGGCATACCGAAGACACGATGCACTACTGATCCACTGTGGAGTAAATGATCTAAAGTCAACATCTCCCATGGACTGCAGTAAAGATCTGGTGCAGTGTGTCAGACACATCAAGAAAGAAAATCCTGGTCTAAAAATAATTGTTAGTAAAGCAGCACCAGTCACAGATACTCAGCTCAACATCAAGAGAGATCTGTTCAACGCCCTCTGACATCGGAGCTAAATGAAGACAAGGACGTCAGCCTGATCAGCCATAACAACCTCCGCACTAGCTCTTGGCATCTCCATGACGGCCTCCACCCCACCTACAGTGGTGCCAGCGTCCTGGCCAGGAACATCGGACGCCACGTGAGAGACCTGCTGTGGAGCCGACCCAGGAAGACCCGACGATCGAGGCACCAGCCACCCTGGTACTACCAGCCCTATCCGGATCCTCTGCTCTACAGTCTGGGCCCCAGGAGCAACAGGTTCAGCGTGCTTGGCGATTGGTGAAAGTAGAACTTTGTCAAATTCCAGCACCACTTGTGACTATAGTGTAACTCACGCTAATATTTCAATTGCAGCATACGAAAATCATCATCCATTTTGTATTGACTCAGACATTCATTAAGTGTATTTGTTGTTAACTTTATCTAAATATCGTTTGTATTAACTTACAGATAAGTTAAAATTCTGGTCATAAGTTAAAATTCTGATGTTAAAAGACGGCCCTTTTAAGGTATTTCAGTGGAACTGTCGATCTATTATAACTTCCATTGACCAATTAACACAAAAACTTGCAGAAGAAAACTACAGTGTGTTGGCCTTACAATCCCTAAACACACATAGAAATAAGCTACCTAAACTCGCTGGCTATTATTTCCCCCCAATTGTTCAACAGGGGAACACTAATGATAAAATCAACGCAGCCATTTACATCAAGGAAGGAGAGAACTACACCTCCTGTGCAAGTCCCGCTCCGCCAGACACACCTGACGCCTATTCTTGCGCAGTCAGGGTTCAGGTAAATACTAACATCGTATTAACTGTTGTGTCCGTCTATCTACCACGGGGACCTAACGAGCACAATTTTGAATGGTTACGATCTTTTCATTTAAGACCAGATGAAAACAATAGATATCTTATAACTGGAGATTTTAATGCTCATTCCCCGTTTTGGGAAAAGGATTGTCAGTTGATTACTAGTAACCGTTTTATTGAAAATCTCGTCGACTCGTCCTTATATCTTTTGAATGACGGGAGAATAACACGCGTTCCCGACAACCCTAAGCACAAGCCAAGTGCAATAGATCTAACTTTGATATCTCCAGATCTAGCACCACTTTGTGATTGGCAAACCCTCGATGACACACTCAATAGTGATCATATTCCAGTCATTACTACCTTCGAAACTACAAGGCTTGAACAAATAGATTTGACAAAGGAAAAAGTCCCAAAATATAATTATAAATTAGCTAACTGGGGTAAATTCACGGACTTGCTAAAAACTTTCTTCGTCGACACAAAATAACTTGATATAAAAACTATTGACGACCTATACGGTCGGTTTCAGAATGCTATGCTTTCTGCCGCGAATCAGTCAATACCTATGATAAAACATGTTAAATCAAGTTCGAAAAAGCACACAGGTAATGTCTGGTGGAATGAGACGTGTGAAAAAGAGAAAAAGAAGAACATCAAACTGAGAGAATATTTACGAAGTAAAGGAGAAGAGCGCGCTGAAAAGCTTCTTGAGAAAAAAAGAGCCAAAAGTCATTTTAATTACATCACAGCACAAGCAAAACAGCAATACTGGTCTAACTTTTGTAAGAATGAAATAACAAATTATAAAGATTTTCAAAAAGTGTGGGAAAAGTTAAGAACAATGAAAAATGGAGTAAACTTGCCAAGATGTCCTGTTAAGCTCCCAAACTCAGATTTCCCATCTAATCTAGAAAAGGCCGAAGCTTTTGTTGACATGTTCGCCAAAAATGGCAGTAAAGATAGTTTATCAACAGAAAATAGACTGCACAGAGAGCAAAAAGAAGAAAACTTCACCGAGAACAATCCAGACCCTGTTGCAAACCACTATCTGAATGCTCCCATAACAGTTCAAGAAGTAGAAGAATGCCTTGCTAATTTGGGAACCAAAAAAACATCAGTGGGTTTAGATGGAATCTCTAATGAAATGCTGCGTCATGTCCCACCTAATGTTAAACGCTTTATCTCGGTCTTCATTCAAAAATGCTGGGAAAATGGCAATTTGCCTTCATTATGGAAGCATTCTATCATTGTTCCTATACATAAACAAGGAAAACCTCGAAGTAACATAAACAGCTACCGTCCAATTGCCTTAACGTCGCATACATGCAAACTAATGGAAAGAGTTGTCTTAAACAGATTACTTTATTTTTGTAATAAACATCAAATTATTCATATAAATCAAGCTGGTTTTCAGAAAGGCAGATAAGCAACAGAACATCTAGTGAAACTCACTACACATGTTAAACAGCAATTCGCACGACGTAAAAACATCTTGGCAACTTTCTTTGACATAAGGAAAGCGTATGAACAAGTGTGGCATAAACGACTTTTGTATAAACTAAAAACTATTGGAATAAATGGAACCATGTATGATTATGTCAAAGCTTTCCTTCAAAGTAGAATTATTCAAACAAGAATAGAGCATACATATTCCACCACTAGAACACTGGAAATGGGTCTTCCACAAGGATCAGTATTATCTCCAATCCTATTTAATATCCTGATTGCAGACATAACCAAAGGCTTATCCAAAGACGTAGTTTTAGTACAGTTTGCTGATGACATATGTCTGTGGATGAAAGTCACTATGAAAAGAAAAACCCCATTAAGATTCTTAAATTACATAAAGATCAAATATCAACATGAATTAAACAATATCAGTAGTTTTTTTTTTTTTTTTTTTTTTTTTTTTTACATGAAAATGGATTGACACTGTCGGCAGAAAAAACAAATCTAATGCTTTTCAACTCTGGATATGACCCAGACAAACTTCTACAATTTACTCTGAATGGATCGGTCTTACAATACGTCAAATCTGTTAAATTCTTAGGAGTATATTTAACATGAAAACTTTCATGGAATCAACATATTGAACATATTTTGAATAAAGCAAGAAAAAGTTTAAACTTTCAAAAGATCATAAGCAAACAAAATGGGGACAAGATATAGAGAGTCTAACACTCTTATCTTCTGCTCTTGTGCGGTCTAGATTGATTTATGCTCAAGAAGTATTCTTCAGCGCTCCACAGCATCTACTTAATAAGTTACAAAGTGTAGACTGCAAAGCATATAAACTTGCTCTTGGAGTTCCCACACATACCTGCAACATTGGGACATACTATGAAATTGGAATTTTACCTTTGAACGAGTTTCGAAAAGTGTCCTCCACCAAATTTGTTTTAAAGAACCTTTCACAAAAAAGTTTCTGTACAAATGAAGTATCTCTAAATTCAGATACAGATTTTGCTAAAAGAGCAAAAGACAGAAAATCAGCCAAATCTATTCAGTCATACACATCTACTCTTCTGAAAAAAACCAACATTAACCAAAGTAAAATAACTGTCAATCCGTCCTTTCCACCCATTCCCAAATGGGAACAAACCAAAGCAAATTTTGACACAAATTATACTGAACTGAACAAAAACGATCCACCATATCTTTTAAAAAATTATGTAAATTCTCATTTGGAAAATCAATATAAGGATCACCTGCAAATTTTTACAGATGGTTCAGTGTTAGATGACCATCGAGCAGTAGCAGCTTTTATAATACCAAAATCAAAAGTGGAGGAATTATATTATCTTGGCAAACACTTGTCAATATTTACTGCAGAATTAGTTGCTATTCTAATGTCCCTAAAGTATGTTTTAAAGTCTTCCATAGAAAATTGTCAGCTTTTACTGTGCAGTGATTCAAAGTCAGCCCTTTCTGCCTTACAGTCTCTAAATCCAAAGATCCGCTGTGAGACTATTACAGAAATTAATTATGTGACACATCTCCTATCGATGAAAAGAATAAATGTGACTTTCTGTTGGGTGCCCTCACATTGTGGAATTTCAACAAATGAGAAAGTTGACCAAGCTGCTCGGAGAGCAGCTCGCAACATTGAAGGAACGACTTCTCTGAACATTCCGCTAGACCCATCAGAATGTTATACTTTAATTACTAGAGCATCCTTTAACAGTTTCAAGAGGTTATTGGAAGACACAGATAGCCAATATTATCACAACTGTATACAACCAAATCCCGACATCCACCCCAAGACTCAATTAGACAAATTTGAAAATACGATATCTAGAGAGGTAGCAACTTTAATTCATAGGATGCATATAAATTCACTTCGAACTAAATACAGTAAAAATGTTACATGCATGTGTGGGGAAACTCAGTGTACGTCACCTGCTACTAGATTGTCCAAGAGTAAAGAATACAGTGCTCAAAGCTGGTTCTAATATTTCACATAATAGATCGACTCCACTGACTTTACCAAAAATATTAAATAATTATGCTTTACTTTGTTCGTTATGCCAACATCTATTACGCAGTCCAGTAGGAATTTATCTTTAACTTTTCAACAACCCCTCATACACAAAAAGAAATCACTTACTTACTTACTTACTTACTTACTTACTTACTTACTTACTTACTTACACACACACACACACACACACACACACACACACACACACTCTCTCTCTCTCTCTCTCTCTCTCTCTCTCTCTCTCACACACACACACCACGCACGACACACACACACACACACACACACACCACACACACACACACACACACACACACACACTATTACACAATCCGTCTGAAATCACTTTGAGTGGGAAGACGTTAAACTGAAGAACAACAACACACACACGCACGCAGGCACGCACGCACGCACGCACGCACACACACACACACACACACACACACACACACACACACACACACACACACACACACACACACACACATACACACACACACACACACACACCAGATGTAAATAAGACAGACAAACGCAGGTGCCACTGATGGGTTTTGTTATGATGGACATTATTACCACGCCTTTGTTCCATCGGTCAGTGACCTCCCTTAGCCCTTCTGTCGTTCATTCACTTTGAGATAGGTCAGAGGGGTGCATGCCTGAGTGGCGGTGATGGTTGTGATGGTGGTAGTGATGGTGATGGTGGTGGTGGTGATGGTGGTGGTAGCGTGTTTGTATGCATGTGTGTAGTGGTAGGAATGGTTATAATGGTATATGCGTCTGTGTGTGTGTGTGTGTGTGTGTGTGTGTGTGTGTGTGTGTGTGTGTGTGTGTGTGCGTGCGTGCACGTACGTGTGTGTGTGTGTGTGTGTGTGTGTGTGTGTGTGTGTGTGTGTGTGTGTGTGTGTGTGCATTTCTATGCATGTTTGCGTCATTGATTGAGGGCATTCCTCTGTTTGTTTGTCTGTCTGTCTGTCTGTTTGGTCTCCTTCTCTCTCTCTCTCTCTCTCTCTCTCTCTCTCTCTCTCTCTCTCTCTCATGAGTGCATGCATGTATAGCTTCATGCATATATATGTATGTGTGTCACTGAGATCCATAACTTTGATGGAGGAGAGGAAACCAAACCTTTTCAATGGAAGATTATTAATAATAATAATGAATACTTATATAGCGCTATTCTCGGCTAGAGACCAAGCTCTAAGCGCTTTACAATCCACACTCGTTTACACAACGGGCTGCCTACCTGGGTAGTGCCGACTGAAGAGCTGCCAGCTGGCGCTTCATTCAGTCGTTTCCCGTGTCATCCAGTCAATATCGTTCAATATCGTTCACTCATTTTCCTTACTTCCTTCATTCTTTCCATTTCTCACGCAGGGTGCATGCTATGTGTAACGTGTCATCCATACCAACGGCCAAACTGGCCTACTCTTCCGAAAGTTGGTGATGGGATTTTACGTGTGTGCAAGATGTTATGCGTGCGTTCACACACGGAACCTCGGTTTATAGTCTCGTTCGAAGGACTGTATGGGAAATGGAGTCAGAACCAATGTTAACTCCGAGGGAAAAATCCCCCTGTACCGAAACGCCCCCGGCGGAGATTCGAACCCGCAACCCCAGGATCACCAAGATTATGAGTCCGGCGCTCTACCAACTGAGCTATTCCGGCTCCCGGATTACCTTAGCCTCTACCCTCACCCCCCTCTGGTTCCCCCTCCCCAACTCCCTCCTCTCGGTATCCCTTCTCCCTCCTCCCTCGACCAACTTTCCTGCCCTCAACACACACACACACACACACACACACACACACACACACACACACACACACACACACACACACACACACACTAATGAATGCCCCAAGGCTGACTTGTTGGACCCAGTCTTTCTCACCATGCCACGCCAGCCCTTCTGTACAGCAACTGAATGGCAAACGCTACAAACCTCGTCTGCCGTTGTATATAGTCACACAGAATGGGTCAGACTAGGCACCTCAAGTTGTCACATATTCTTAACATCTGTGGAACTTCTGCATGCCCTTATACAGCTCTAGATTGTTCTTTTAGGGTAAATGTCCAAAGATATTTTTCTAGTAATATATATTCACATTGAGTTTCTTTCTTTACTTTGTAGCATTCTTGTTCTAATCGAGTCATATCTTGAAAACAGGACCCAGCGTGTTTACTTAAACGGTACTTATTCATCTGAAGGAATAGTGAGCTGTGGCGTTCCACAAGGCTCTGTCCTTGGACCTCTTCTCTTCTGTATTTTTATAAATGACCTACCGATGCACATATCTCACAATGATGTCATCTGTGATCTGTTCGCTGACGATTGTTCTCTTCACTGTAGTGATACAAACATCATGTGTGTACAAATATCGTTACAACAAAGTATAACTGATGTCTTAGAATGGTGCAACCAAAACTGAATGGTCCTTAATCCGCACAAAACAAAATGTATGGTCCTAGCATCAAGACAGAAACATCAACGACAGCATCTTATGTTGAGCCTAAAAATGAGTGAAACATTGATCGAGCAGGTTACCGAACACCGTGTCTTAGGCGTGATCATTGATGAGAACTTTAAATGGCAATCACATATAAATCATGTTTGCAAACAGTTGGCTCGCAATTTGTTTTTACTCAATAAACTCAGTTATTATGTTGAACCACACATCCGGAAATTATTTTTTGAAGCTCATTGCCTCTCTCACATCAACTATGCGTCCACTGTCTGGAGTGGTGCCGGTGAAAATCACATAAAAAAGATCAACTCTATGCATAAACGGGGAATTAAGCTGATTCTTCCCGACAAGTCTCTATCAACCACGGGCAAATTCGCAAAACTAATGATGTTAACACTGCAGAGCCAACTGACCTATAATAAGGCAGTACTAATGTTTAAAGTCCGTGCAAACATGGCGCCAACATATCTTGCTGAGTTTATCCAATTGGCAACAACACGATATGATTCAAATAATTACATTTTACCACGTGTCCGCATTGATTTGTTCAAATCTAGTTTTGCATTTTTTTGGTCCATCTGTGTGGAACTCTCTTCCTCCATCTGCCAAAACATGTCAATCACTGCCGTCCTTCAAATCAGCAATACTTAAACATTTACTTGAACAATAAATCTAACCTTTTGATCATAGTCTCAACGCCATACTTTTATGCTTGCCTCTATATTAGCTAATGAAAATGTGTGTGTATGTGTGTGTGTGTGTGTGTGTGTGTGTGGTGGGGGGGGGTGGATGTGGGTGTGCGCGTGCGTGCGTGTATGTGTGGGCGTGTGCATGCATGTGAGCGCGCGTGCGTACGTGTCTGATTGTGTTGTGTAATTTTGTAACTTTTTTTTAAATTCTATAATTATTATTCTTATTACTATTGTTATTGTTAATATTATAATGTTGCTATATTCTTCATTGTTTCTGTCATTATTAATATGTGCAGTCTGTTTAGTTGAATGTTGTAGAATAGCAAGGACAGATTGGAAGAATAGGCACTGCCTAAAATCTCTATCCTTGAGTAATAAAGTTTTTGAGTCTTGAGTCTTGAGTCTTGAGACAACCAACAACAACAAAAGAAATTGCTGTTTTAGAGTTGATTTTACGAAAATTGTCACTTGCTGTCAGCTTTAAATGCCAAGTAATGATGGACAGAGAAATACTTACACAAGTTTATAGATGGTTACTACTTGACCTCATTCTCTCGAATTATCGGGTCACACACACATACACACATGCACACACACACACACACACACACACAAAACACACACACACGCGCGCGCGCGCGCGCGCGCGCACATGCACGCGCATACTCGCACACACACACACACACACACACACACACACACACACACACACACACACACACACACACACACACACACGAGCGCATGCGCTCGCACACACACAACACACACACACACACACACACACACACACACACACACACACACCCTGAGCGCATGCGCTCGCAGACACGCACGCACGCACGCACGCACGCACTCATTCACACATACAGGCACAGATACACCTTTTTCCAGGACTGCGCTACGAGGGATTTTAGAACATCTGCCGACAGAAAATGTTGCACGTGCGTGGACATAGACATGTGGGAGGAAGTTGCAGATGCCCACGAAACTGTAGGAAGAAGCCATCTGTGTGTCTGTCAGTCTGTCAGTCTGTTTGTCTGTCTGTCTGTCTGTCAGTCAGTCTGCCAGTCTGTCTGTCTGTCTGTCCGTCTATCTATCCGTCTGTCTGTCAGTCAGTCAGTCTGTCTGTCTGTCTGTATGTATGTCTCTACGTACTTATCTATGTATGTATGTATGTATGTATGTATGTATGTATGTATGTATGTATGTATGTATCTATCTATCTATCTATTTATTTAATTATTTGTTTGCCTGTCGGTCTGTCTGTCTGTCCATCCCCCACCTTTGGCCATGCTCTACGAACATTACCATTCTCTGGTGGCTAAGCTATTGAGATCTCAGTTCCCACTCTCTCTAATGTCAAACACTTGGCGGAATGCACTCTTAGAGATTCTAGAACATTCACCTCAGCTGCAGTTTAAACTAGCGGGGAAAAAAAAATCACTGACCGACTTCAGCAGCGCAGTGCTTACAGAGAGGAACGTGAGCTAACAGGATGTTAAAAAATACACATGGATGTAGTAGACACGTGCCTGGACGTAGCACGTGCTGAGGGAAGTGTAGCAGGAAGGTGTATGTATGTTAAGGAGCTGTGTAAACCGTGCAGATGACAGGGAGGCGGAAGGGAGAGGATGTGACTCCCAACCTGAATGGAATCTGAAGATAGTAACAGGCCAGGTAAGAGAAAAAAAAAATGACGGTCAGACATGTTCCTGGCTTGTCCTTTCCGCTGAGAAGAAAGTCTCCTCATCCCTCCTCCCTTCACTCCTCTCTCCCCATCTCCTAGCCCCCCCCCTCCACCTCCCCCCCCCCACACACATACCCTAAAGGGTTCTCCTGATACACAGAATATTGCTTTCACTAACAGTTTATTCATTTCATCTTTTTAAACCTAAACGTAAACCTAATGGAACAAATACGTAGTTATGAAAGGCAAAGGCAGACACACACACACACACACACACACACACACACACACACACACACACACACACACACACACAACACACACACATACGCACGCACGCACGCACGCACGCACGCACGCACGCACGCACGCACGCATACACATAGCCACATTACAACGATAATGTGAATAAGAACAGATAAAAAAAAAAAAGTGGATTGCAGGTTGGAATGGGCAGGTGGGGGTGACAGGGAGGGGTAGGGGGGTTAGGAAGAGAATGTTGAAAGTGTTAAGATCTTTGCCCTTATCGCCAGCATATGGAAACCATCGGATTCTGTATTGTGAACAGAACCTTTTTCTTTCTTTCTTTCTTTCTTTCTTTCTTTCATTTTCCCTTCCTTCATTTCTTTCTTTCTTCCTTCCTTCCTTTCATTTTGTGTTCTTTGGTTGTTTGGTTGATTAGTAGTTTAGCTGTTTCTTTCTTTCTTTCTTTCTTTCTTTCTTTCTTTCTTTCTTTCTTCTTCCTTTCGTTCGTTCGTTCCTTCTTTCTTTGTTTCTTTGTTTCTCTGCTTGTTTCCCTGCTTGCATATTTCTTTGTTTTTTTGTTGTTTGTTTGCTTTGCTTGCTTACCTGCTCGCTTGCTCGCTTGCTTGCTTGCCTGCCTGCGAGCCTGCATGTCGGCCTGTCTCTCTGTCTTGCTTGTTTTGTACGTTGTTTGTTTGTGTGTGTTTTTTTTTTTATCTTTGTATTTATTTAGTTAGTTCATGCGTGTCTTGAGTTCACTGTCATCCCCTGGCTGAGACTTGTCAATAGAACCCAGCCTGGAGGTGCTGGAACAGTGGCACTGTCTCAGAGAGAGAGAGGGAGAGAGAGAGAGAGAGAGAGAGAGAGAGAGAGAGAGACAGACAGACAGACAGACAGACAGACAGACAGACAGTCAGACAAACAGGCAGACAGACAGGCAGCCAGCCAGCCAGCCAGACATACAGAGGACAGACATAGAGAGAGAGAGAGAGAGAGAGAGAGAGAGAGAGAGAGAGAGAGAGAGAGAGCTCTGAACTCTGAACTCTGAAATTTAATGATTATAGGCCAACAGCCCCTTTCATGGGGGGAACACAAAATCATACCTCACTTCTAGAGAACATACAAACAGGGAAAGCTCTAGTCACACAGAAAACAACTCTGACAGGACAGACATATAACACGGGCTGTACATGATTTATATAATCAGGATATTTCTGATTCACATGTTTGTATTGCCGATGAAGGCTTGTCTAATTTTGAAGGCGGAGACTAAGAATTTTGCCAAGTTGACTATTTGATCGGGCAGTTCAGTGGTAAATACACCAATCAATTTGCATTCCAAATCCTCACCCGCAGTCACGTCAAATTTATGCAACTTTCTGATCTGAATGTACAATGGGCACTTGAACATAAAATGGATTTCGTCTTCTTGTAGATTTAAACATACAGGGCATGTCGTGTTTTCAGCTGTAGGTGAAAAGCGAAATCTGTGTACATTTAATTGGGACACACCCATTCTAAATTGTCCCAGAACATTCCTGAAATTTTCTACATACAGAATACTGATATATTTTTCTCGAGAAAACATGTGTTTCAATTTACCATACATGGACAACCGTGGACTATTATCCAAATGGTTTCGCCATTGATGGCATAAATTACTAAATAGTCTGAATTTTAATTCTTTTATGAATCCTATTTCATTACCACAACCAAAAATCCATACTTCTTGAAATCCATTTTCACACAGGATATTCTTGACATGTGTGGCCCATGTTACATGGCCTTTCTCATGCATAGACAGTGACATGTTGTACGCTTTCTTTGAAAATCTGGTATCCGGTTGTTTTAACAATCTAAACCAGTACTTGATACACCGGGTAACAGTTGATATCCATAATGGAAAACGTCCAAGTTCTCCATATACTACGTCGCTTGCTGATTTGTTCCTTACATGTAAAAATCTTTTGCATGCGTACATATGTACTTGCTCCAGCTGAGGGTAAGCTTTGTACCCCCATATCTCAGAGCCATAAAGAAGCAACGGGACAACCTGTGCATCAAAAAGTTTGAAGAAAATACCCGGTGAATTACACCCAATTCTTTTAGTGTGCACAGGATGTCGTTTGTACATTTCTTCCCTCTAAGTTTTAGTTCTTCCATGGCAAGTGTAAAACTATGTCTAGTAGAAAAAGTAAGACCTAAGTATTTGTACGAATTAACCACTTCTAGCGGGGTGCCATTCAGAAACCATCTCTCCCTTGAGCTGAGAAAAACCACCCTTCCTGAAACCAATAATTTTTGACTTGTCTAAATTCACTGTTAACCGCAGTCTTTCTGTTTCTCTTTGGAGAATATTCAGTTGATGCTGTAGCCCAATCGCAGTAGAAGCCAAAAGAGTGAGATCATCAGCAAACAGCAAAAGGAATAGCTCAGTTTCGTCTGATGTGAGGGTAGCACCATGTTTACCGTTTAAAATTACGTCATTTGCAAGTTCATTTATTAACAAGGAAAATAATAATGGACTGATAACACATCCTTGCTTTAAGCCTTGTAAACATTCAAAGAAACTTGAGTAGCGTGTATTATTATAACATAAAACACACGCTTTCACATTGGAGTACATTGCCTGAATCGTTTTTAGCATCCTACCTCGCACGCCTGCTCGTAGCAGAACCGCCCACAAAACCTTACGGTTCACAGTATCATATGCTTTTTTGAAATCGATGAAGGCCACGTATAGTTTCGTACTCTTCTGCAAAAATTTACAGTTACTGCGTTTAAAGTGAATATATGATCTATCGTTGAGCGGCCTTTTCTAAAGCCTGCTTGTGCTTCACAAATCATACCGTTTTGCTCTGCCCATAAAGTTAACCTGCTATTGATAATATGTGTAAAAACCTTACTAAGAACACTCAAAAGAGATATGCCTCTAAAATTATCAGGAATGTTGGCATCACCCTTCTTATACAATGGAATTATTGCTGCCTCCGCCCATTTGGATGGGAAAAAACTCCTAGAGAATATAGCGTTGAAATACTTCTTCAAGTAAGGTAGAACTATTTGCTCTGCATTCTTCAACATTTCAGGCAAAAGACCATCTAAACCCGCTGCCTTCTTATCTTTCATGTGTTTAATCGCTTTACTGATTTCTTTTTCACTTATCTCTCCATCCAATATATGATCAAATAACGTTTCGTCTGATTCATCATTTAGGCAATCTTCCCCGTTAACAAATCCTTCATTGAAAACTGATTCAAAGTGCTGTACCCACTCGTTTTCTGTTATGTCATTTGGAACAACACTTCTTCTTTTATTCTTGTTAATTTCATTCCAAAACTGACTGGAGTTTTCCGCTGAGCTTAAAAGATTTTTCAGATTTGATTTTTCAGCGTTGAGGAGTGTGTAGGGATGTGAGCAGATGAACTGTATTGTGGGGGTATTTGGGTAATGGGGACTAGAAATGGTGGCAGTACGTTTAAGGAGATAGGTGAGTGGCGGTGCAGAATAGGGAGGTTATTGGATGAAAGACGCCTTACTATCGTGTTTATTCGTCAGAGACACACACAGACACACATAGCCACACACAGACACACACACACACACACACACACACACACACACACCACACACACACACACACACACACACACACACACACACACACACACACACACAGAGCAGATCTAAACAAGACCGTCAATCGCCGGTGCCACTGACGGGTTTTGTTATGATGGACATTATTACCACGCCTTTGTTGCATCGGTCAATGACCTCTCCTAAAACTGCTGTCGTTCATTCTCTTTGAGATACATCAATGGTGTGCGTGTTTAAATGGTGGTAGTGGTGGTGGTGATGGTGGTGGTAATAGAATGTTTGTATGCGTGTACCTGAGGGGGGATGAGGGGCGTGTATAAAGGTGCTTGCCTATATGTGTCTTGACTCTGTGTGTGTGTGTGTGTGTGTGTGTGTGTGTGTGTGTGTGTGTGTGTGTGTGTATGTGTGTGTGTGTGTGTGTGTGTGTGTGTGTGTGTGTGTGTGTGTGTGTGTGTGTCTGTGCGCGCGCGCGCACGTGCGCATGTGTGTTTGTGCATAGGTATGTGTGCTTTCATCATCGGCCGAGGGCATTTTTCTTTCTGTTTGTCTCTCTGTCTGTCTGTCTGTCTGTCTGTCTATCCGTCTGTCTGTCTGTCTGTCTGTCTGTCTGTCTCTCTCTCTCTCTCTCTCTCTCTCTCGCTCTCTCTCTCTCTCTCCCACTCTCATGCATGTGTGCATGTGTAGATGCGTGCATATGCATGTATTTGTGTCACGGAAGTCCATAGAGGGGAGGGAGGGTAGGAAACGAACCTTTTTTTTTCTCTAGATTAATCCGTCCTCCTACTCTCTTCCCCTTCCCTTTCCACTATCCACCATCCTCTTCTCACTGCCCTGTCTCCCCACATCCAACTCTTGCTTCCCTCAGCAAACTCACATAGTGTATGCCCCAAGGTGTACCTGCTCCACCCATTCTACCTCAGCATGCGACAACGGTCCTTCTTAACAACAAGACACGACGCTCTGAAAGGGAAAAGGCTACAGAGCTGAGCTGTCATTGTATATAGTCACACAGAATTGGTAAGACTAGGAAGCTCAAGCGTGATACATTATTTAAATCTGTGGAAGCTTAATACGTCCTTACACTGCTACGGAACGTTAAATTTAACGGCAAAGTTCACAAGATTAAAAAAAACATATATTGCTACATCGTTTGTTTGCCTTTTTTCTGTTTTATTCTTTTGTTTTTCAATCCATAGAACCACAGACAAAAAGGCATTGTTGTTGTGGAGTTCAATTTCATGAAATTGTCCATTGCTGTCAGCTTGAAATACCAATAGATGATGGAAAGATGAACATTCACGACAGTTTACAGATGTTTTCTACTTGACCTAATTCTCTCTTTGTCTCTGGTCACACACACACACACACACACACACACACACACACACACACACACACACACACACACACACACACACACACACACACACACACACACACACATTTCCGGGTCAGCCATATGAGTGTTTCTAGATCATCTGCCGACAGAAAATGTTGCATGTGGGTGGATATAGACATGTGGGTGGATATAGACATGTGGGTGGATATAGACATGTGGGTGGATATAGACATGTGGGTGGATATAGACATGTGGGTGGATATAGACATGTGGGTGGAAGTTGCACGTGCTCACAAAACTGTAGGAAGAAACCGTCTGTCTTATTGTGTTCCTGTCTTCCTGTCTGTTTGTTTGTCTGTCTGTCTGTCTGTCTGTCTGTCTGCATGTCCCACCCTGCTCTTTCTCTCTCCCTCTCCATACACATTTTATAACTCTCTCTCATTCCCTCACTCCCTCCCTCCCCTCCCCCCTCTCTCTCTGTCTCTGTCTGTCTGTCTGTCTCTGTATTTGCATATCTATCCATCTCTCTCTCTCTCTCTCTCTCTCTCTCTCTCTCTCTCTCTCTCTCTCTCTCTCTCTTGCTCCATACATAGTAACTGATAAGCATTTGGATCTCAATTCCCACTCCCTTTAAAGTCAAACACTTGGAGAAATGCACTCATAGAGATTCACCGAACGTTCACCTGACCTCCAGTTTCAATAATAATAAAAAGAAGAAAAAAATAACATTTAAAAACAAAATCACCGGCAGACTTCAGCAGTGCTTACAGAGAAGAACGTGAGCTAACAGGAAGTTCCAAAGTACACACGGATGTAGTAGACACGTGCCTGGAGGTGGTACGTGCTGAGGGTAGTGCAGTAGGAAGGTGTATGTATGTTAGGGAGCTGTGTAAACCGTATAGAAGACATGGAGGAGGGAGGGAGGAAGAGGAAGTGATTTCCCACCTGCATGGAATCTGAAGACAGCAGTAGGCAGGCCCGAGAAAAAGTGATGGTTACACAATAAACGGTCCATCACACACATGTTCCTGGAAGTCTTTTCTCACAAAAAAATATTCCGTCCACTCCTTCCTTCACATGCTCTCCCCATCTCCTAACTCCCCCTCCCCCCCACCCCCCACCAACTCCCTAAAGCATTCTCCTGATAAAGAGAATATTCCTTTCACTAA
>CM065732.1:13157327-13164827 GCA_033310375.1 Conus canariensis
GGTGAGAGGTAGTACATGCACATATCGAACCGAGACGGAAAGGATTGTACGTAACGTAAGCTGCACGGACAATACGGGCAGCAGGCGGTCACATGATCATCCAACAGTGTGGAAATCAGCCAGACAGGACAGACGGGGGTTGTGCTTGCAGGATTCCTACCGGTGCTGTCTTTCCCTGTATTGGATCGTTTTTGTTTGTCTGTCTGTGTGTCAGTTAATCAATGTCACTCATTGTCAGTCTGTCTGTTTGTCTGTTTCTCTCTCTGTTGCACGCACGCACGCACAGCACGCACGCACATGCACGCACGCACAAAACGCATGCACACACACACACACACACAACACACAACACACACACACACGCACCACACACACACAACAGCACAACAAAGCGCACCAGCACTGCATCACGAACGCACGCACCACACCAAGTCTCATCCTTGAGGATTCAAAACACAGAACCATCACTTTCCGTTCATCATCCTTTGACCACTGGCCCCTCTAGTACAACACCAGGGAACATAGTTATATACCATAATCATCACATTGACCACTAGCCCCTCTAGTACAATACCAGGGAACATAGTTATATACCATAATCATCACATTGACCACTGGCCCCTCTAGTACAATACCAGGGAACATAGTTATATACCATAATCATCACATTGACCACTGGCCCCTCTAGTACAATACCAGGGAACATAGTTATATACCATAATCACATTGTAAAAAGGTGAGCACTGAAGGGGAAGGAACAGCAAAAAGCGCCACGTTTGTAATGCATGCCTTGGCTTTAAACCAGTGCAACTTAACAAACTAGCTCAAAGCCTTTGGCCAAAACATGGCATACCTGGTCCTAGAGGGGATCACAAGAAGACCAGGAGAGTACTACGGCACGTTAGCTTTATTGATCGCCTTGAAAATGACATCTCATGTTTACCTTTCTCTTCAGGTTTCACTGCTGCCACTTTCGCCCGTATCACATAAGTAAAGTGATAGAGAGAGAGAGAGAGAGGAGAGAGAGAGGGGAAGAGAGAGAGAGAGAGAGAGAGAGAGAGAGAGAGAGAGAGAGAGAGAGAGAGACTGACATTTTGACAATTTGATATTTTATTGTCGTTACCAAAGAGGTCTTTTGACAAAGGGGGAGGGGGTAACAGAACAATAGCATTTCCTTCTTCCTTTCCTGCAAACAAATAGTACACACATTCATTCCTAGTGTGTATCAAATCAAAGCTTAACACAAACAAATACAATCCTAACACTTCCTTATGTCCTCACGGACAGAAGTAATGCAGTAAGGTTTAAAGAAATCGCAAGACTGACTCGACCATCCACTCAATCAAACGATGACATTGTATCTTTATTGATCTCTTCCACATGCGATGACTGATATCATTCATTCATATATCTTTTATAATGCGTTACCTTCAGTTTCAGTATCCTTCATCTGTCTATTTTTCAATCCTTCCATGATGAATTTCGCAACTGATTTAACTACGAGTTTATCGTCTGATGCTAACACGACAGCGACATCTTGTCTTTTGGCTATATCTAACTGGAAAAGTGAACAATTTGTCCGCACATCATTACAAGCAGTACAGTGGAACAGACGAGAGAGAGAGAGAGAGAGAGAGAGAGAGAGAGAGAGAGGAGAGAGAGAGAGAGAAGACAGACAGACAGACAACACACACACACACACACACACACACACACACACACACACACACACACACACACACACACACACACACACATAAATATCATCAAGTGAGTTTTTTCAACAGATAATGATAAACCATTCTCCGTCAAGAAAGCACTTATCTTATCTAATTCAGACTGATAACAGATCTGAATTTGTTTCAGTTTTCTGTTTGAAATATACTTCAATTTTGCATCCACCAAATACAAATTTCATCAGCATATTGAACAATCTTAATTTTTTTTTTGGATATCTTCTTAGAAAGATCTGATATCATAATACTGAAAAGATATGGAGCAATGATGGATCCTTGAGGAACTCCCATATGCAAATCTCTCTGGGAAGAATATGCATTTTCAACTCTTGTTTCAATAGTTCTACAGGAAAGAAAATCTTTTACAAACGACAACAATCTCCCACAAATACCTGCTCTCTTCAGTTTAAATAACAATTGAGCGTACCACTCTTGATCGTAGGCTCGTTTAATGTCAAAAAATGTTGCCAGCACATTTTGCCTACGAGCAAATTAGCGTTTTATATTGGTAGATAACTTCACCAAGTGATCCGTTGTAGATCTTCCCGACCTAAAACCAGCTTGATGGACTGGAATAACATTGTTTTTATCACAACAGTGAATTAGGCGAGCAGTTACTATCTTCTCCATTAACTTACATGTTCCAGTGTAACATTGACTTGGGTTCCATCACATTGTGGTATTTATGGAAATGAATGGGCAGACAGAGTAGCTAGAGAAGGTACAGGACAAAGAATTTGTTGTGAAAACGTTCATATTCCTTTGTCTGTAAAGGAATGCTATAATCTTTTAGAAAAAGACACCAAAGCTCGTGTGGGTTATAATGTAAATCGGCACACCTCTTACAGCATGTCTTTGTTGAATGTTTTCCAAGGGAAATTTCCAGTTTGTGTTTTAGACTTAAATATAATTCATTAAAATGTAAATATGTTGATACTGCAAAATGCATATGCGGGGAAAAAACACTTGACATTTCATGTACTATTTAATTGTCCCACTATGCGGCAGTACTTACCCAATTTTCAGTTACCAAATAATCCTACAATTGATGATTTTAAGACTCTAACTTCAAATCATTCATTTTTGGCTAATGTATCAAAATATTTACTTCGCAGTCCTATCGGTACATTAGTATGAGATTCAGTATTTTTGAAGCAAACATTGTTTATGTTGTTCATGTTCACTGATTTAAGCTTTATTTTTAATTATGTTTTCATCTGTATAATAATATGAATGTCATCTTGATGTATATCATTTACAAATATCATAATCGTCTAAAAACACGCCATGTGAAAAGACGTAAAACTAAACAAAACAAACAAACAACACACACACACACACACACACACACACACACACACACACACCACACACACACACACACACACACACACACACACACACACCAGCGCGCACGCACACAACAGCACAGACACTGACAACAAACAAAACAACAACACAGTACAGCTGCGCATGGGCGCGCAGAGCGCGGAGCGCGCACGAAAAAAGGCAGACAAACAGATTCTGACAGACAAAAAGATTCAGAAGAAAATCAAGATACAGACTACTGAGGGTCAAAGCAGAGTGAAATAGCACACGAGAAGGTGAGTGAACATAAAAGAGAGAGTTTCAGTAGTCGGATAAATCATTCATAAAAAGGGAAAATCACTGCATCCAACAATTGTGTTAACGACAGTAGCTGATCATATTATCATTACACAATTTTTGGGACATGTGATCATCTCATTACACAGTATGTGGAAGTAGCGATCATATCATCATTACACAGTATGTTTGACAGTAGCTGATCATATCATCATTACACAATGTGTTTGACATAGCTGATCAATCATCATTACACAGTGTGTTTGACAGTAGCTGATCATATCATCATTACACAGTATGTTGACAGTAGCTGATCATATCATCATTACACAATGTTTGGACAGTAGCTGATCATATCATCATTACACAGTATGTTGGACAGTAGCTGATCATATCATCATTACACAGTATGTTGGACAGTAGCTGATCATATCATCATTACACAGTATGTTGGACAGTAGCTGATCATATCATCATTACACAGTATGTTGGACAGTAGCTGATCATATCATCATTACACAGTATGTTGGACAGTAGCTGATCATATCATCATTAACAGTATGTTGGACAGTAGCTGATCATATCATCATTACACAGTATGTTGGACAGTAGCTGATCATATCATCATTACACAGTATGTTGGACAGTAGCTGATCATATCATCATTACACAGTATGTGTGAAACAGCCCTGCAGGAAAGAAGGAGTGTGGGGAGGGGGAAAGGGAGGATGGTGAAGACGGGGTTATACAGAATTTGTAGTAATGTCGTCCAGTTGTCAGATTGTGTGTGTGTGTGTGTGTGTGTGTGCTGCGTGCGTGCGTGCGTGCGTGCGTGCGTGCGTGCGTGCGTGCGTGCGTGTGTGTGTGTGTGTGTGTGTGTGTGTGTGTGTGTGTGTGTGTGTGTCTGTGTGTGTCTGTTGGTGACTCTGTCATACCATCTCTGTCTCCATGTCTGTCCAAGTCTCTGTCTGTCTCTTTCTTTGTCTCCTTTTGTCTGTCTGTCTGTCTCTGTCTCAGTGGGGAAGCCATACCACAAAACCTTTGAAAGGAAATGTAGCGATGACAGAAAAAAAAATCCAACGAAAGAAATTGGACACATTGCCCGGGGGAAGGACATGACCTGCTGACCTTTCTAGGGTATTCTGGCAGCTTGTCTTACACTAGCGTGCCCTTTATAACATTCCAGACTTTCGCTCTCTTCTTCGCCAGACCCTTCCTCTCACCCCATTGCTGCCATTGGCTGTTACTTGATATCGAAAATATTGCGTGTCCGCAGACTGCGATCCCCCTTTCCAGCGTCCTTTTTCCAAAACCTCAACTCCACTGTCGACCCCCCCCCCCCCCATCTGCGCACTCTTCTCTGCTGTCCATCACAACACCCCATTACTGAAGTTGCCAGTTCGCAGACACCGCTGAAGTCATATGACGTTTTGCATGAAGATACGTATCTGCGTGAGATCTTCGCAGAACTGGGGTAATCTGACACACAGAATGTTGAGGATTCTAACTACCAAACCGAGGACACTGTTATTGTTTGTGCGTGATATAACAAAAATAACAGTCAAACCTAACTCGGAAAGGGTTTTTGTTCTGACATGTAGTCTTTTAAGACACTATTTGTGTGGTTCATATTAAAGATGAAGTAGAGTTTAAAAGGATAGAAGTTGAAATAGGCTCTCGGCTGTTTAAATTCCATCTGTGTCATCTCTGTCTTCCATTGATTATAGATAGATTGTACACGCATGGATATGGGACTTGTCCACTTCTGTTATCTTCTATCCAAACAGGAGGTGGAGTCCTCGGCGTTCTCTTGCTGGTCTTCTCGTTCTCTGGTTCCAGGCAGCCGCTAGCTATAGTTAACTTTCTATGTACAGCAGTGGACAGCCCCTTCAATCCCAGGAAAAATGCGTGTAAGTTCGGTCGAAGACCATATTACTAGCGCTCCTCTTGTGTATGTCTGTCTGTCTGCCTGTCTGTCTGTCTGTGTCTGTCTGTCTGACTATCTGATTGCATGTCTCTCTTTCTCTCACCCTCTATCTCTCTCTCTTCCGCCCCCCCCCTCTCTCTCTCTCTCTCTCTCTCTCCTTGGTTAGCATTCATGCAAGCTAGCTAAGGAATATGTTTTGTATGTGTTCTTTCTTCTTTCTTCTTCTTCTTCTTCTTCTTCTTCTTCTTCTTCTTCTTCTTCTTCTTCTTCTTCTTCTTCTCTTCTTTCTCCTCACTTCTCTTCTTTCTTCTTTTCCTATCTTCTTTTTTGTTTCTTGTTTTTCTTCTCTCTTCTTTTCTTCTTGTTCTTCTTCTCTTCCTTTCTTCTTCTTCTTCTTCTTCTTCTTCTTCTTCTTCTTCTTCTTCTTCTTCTCTCTCTCATCTTCTATCATCTTCATCATCATCATCATCATCATCATCACTCATCATCATCATCATCATCATCATCATCATCACTATCCTCCTCTTCTCCTCTTCCTCCTCTTCGTCTTGTTTGTGTTCTTCTTGTTCTTGTTCTTCTTCTTGTTCTTCTTGTTCTTGTTGTTGTTGTTGTTGTTGTTGTTGTTCTTCTTCTTCTTCTTCTTCTTCTTCTTCTTCTTCTTCTTCTTCTTCTTCTTCTTCTTCTTGTGCTTTCTTCACCTCCTCGTGATGCTTTTCTTGTGTATTTACTGTACTTTTTTCCTTCTGTGACTCCTTGCTTTCTCTTCCGTCTGAACCTTTTGCTTATCTTTTCTGCTCCCACAATGGTGCAAGTAAGCCTTACCACAAGCCATTGAATGGAACCGTAGCTGATGACAGATAAAAGCGAAAGAAGTCAAACAAATTGAATGGGGGTAGGACATGGCCTGATGACATTTTTAGGATATTCTGGCAGCTTGTCTGAAGCTAGCGTGCCCTTAGCACAGTTCCAGACTTTCAGCTCCCGTTCCTCAAATGTGCAGAAGCAAGCGGAAAAATGGAAAACGTGTAGGTTTCGTTGAGCTAATATTGTTAGATATCGTCTCAGCAACACATAGAAGGAGAAAACGTTTAAAGGAGAAGAAAGAGAGAGAAAGAGAGACAGACAGAGAGAGAGAGGAGAGAGAGAGAGAGAGAGAGAGAGAGAGAGAGAGGAGAGGGAGAGAGAGGAGAGAGAGAGAGAGAGAGAGAGAGAGAGAGAGAGAGAGAGAGACAGAGAGAGAGAGAGGAGAGGTCTTGTAAAGATAGAGAGAGAGACAGAAGACAGACAGACAGACAGACAGACAGACAGACAGGCAGACAGACAGACAGAGAAAGAGAGTCAGAGAGAGAGGGACAGAGAGAGAGAGAGAGGTGGAAAGTGAGAGAGAGCGGTTGTGTGAGAGAGAGGTTGTGTGTGCGTATGCGTGCGTGTGGTGTGTGTGTGTGTTTTGTGTGTGTGTGTGTGTGTGTGTGTGTGTGTGGTGTGGTGGTGTTGTGTGCGTGCCGCGTGCGTGCGTGCGTGCGTGCGTGCGTACGTGCGTGCCTGCGTGTGTTTGTGTGTGTGTGTGTGTGTGTGTGTGTTGTGTGAGAGAGAGAGAGAGAGAGAGAGAGAGAGAGAGAGAGAAGGAGAGGAGAGAGATGAGCTGCAACTCTGGCACTTTGCAAAGGGCACGCTGGGGTAACACAAGCTGCCACAGTACCCTAGAAATGGCACCAGGCCATATCCTTCCCCCAGACACTGTGTTCGACTTCTTTCCTCTTTGTTTCTGTCATCAGCTAGTGTTCCATTCAATACTTTCTAGTGGGGCATCCCTGCACCTTAGTAGAAGAGAAGAGAGGAGGGCTGAAAAGTTTAGGAGGAGGAGCAACTTAAGGGGTCAGAGAATAAAGAAGTATATTCAATAAACACAGAGAGGACAACGAGGAGGTGAAGAAAGCGCAAGAAGTGAAGAAGAGAAGAAGAAGAAGAAGAAGAAGAAGAAGAAGAAGAAGAAGAAGAAGAAGAAGAAGAAGAAGAGGAAGAGGAGGAGGAGGAATCTGGGGCAATAACAAGAACAGGAACAATCAGACAAAAGAAGAAGACATACGGAAAGAAGAAGAAGAAGAAGAAGAAGAAGAAGAAGAAGAAGAAGAAGAAGAAGAAGAAGAAGAAGAAGAAGAAGAAGAAGACGAAGAAGAAGGAAGAGGAGGAGGAGGAGGAGGAGGAGGAGGAGGAGGAGGAGGAGGAGGAGGA
>CM065732.1:13169827-13174827 GCA_033310375.1 Conus canariensis
CGTGTTGTGACAAACTGTTCATCTTTTTGAACTATTACTTTATCTGGCTGTGTTGAGTGGTGCAATTTCACGACAAGCTGAAGGAGCTGTGATTGTGTTGATGTGCAATTTCACGACAACTGAGAGCTGTGTTGGACTGGACAGTGTCTGCTACTGTGCTGTGAACTGTATTCAAAATGTCAGAAGATCATACACGCCGGGGAGGAGCTGATGTGATTGCCAAATGTATTAATATTTTTTTGTGTGTGGTTTGGTACGGATTGAGACTGACATGGAGAGCTTCAACTTCAGGAGACATTCAAACTGCCTTCGTTCTTTTTCTGCCAGGTCCAGTAAGTTGACCACTGGATCTCTTTGTAGATCTATCTGGTTGACTTGCAGTTGAACAGTAGTCTGATATCCAACATGGAAAGGATTCATCACGCATAGGCAGTTTGGGACGATTTGATATCAAGAGTTAAGTCTGTGATGATAGACTAGATGCATTTACATCTCACCAGTATCGCCAATTGTAATGAAAGCCATTTAACTGTGACTACGGAAGTTGTTGTTTTGCTAGGAAGGATGAATGTGATGTGATGTTGTTTGAAAATCAGAAAATTGTGGTAGTTAATTGGGTCTTTTGACAATTAATTTCTGGGAGTCAGATAGCGTAATTGCGAGCCGAGTTAGTTAATGTTGCGGGCTCCTTGGTTGAAAAGTAAAATTGTGGAAGTGAATGTTAGTGGTATAAAAGGTGTGTGAATTAGGATACCGCAGCATTACATAGATAGATAGATAGATAGATAGATAGATAGATAGATAGATAGAAGATAGATAGATAGATACATAACAGTAACCTGCAAACTACCAGGCAGCTTCAGAGAATTGGTTGTATCACTGCTACACAAACGCTTAAACCTAATGAAAGAAACTGTGTTGATCATTTTGAATACATGTTCTCACAGACATCTCACGCTTTTGATCTGTCTTACTTGCTTTGGCGTATCGCCTTAGATGACGATAGGACATCTGCATTTCTCCACTGTGCTGACTCTGACCTGTCCTTTGTACCTCCCAGCAGTCGGTCTCCTTCTTCATCAGTTTTATCTTGGTGTCTCTAATGTCATCTCTACTTCTTTCACTTCTGAGGTTCTAGGTCAGAGCCGGAGGGGCAGTGCTTGATGCTGAATTCAGATGACTGTGTTCCACCCCGCCCCTCTTTCCACTCAGAATGTGTGTGCTGACTACATTTTCTTCTGCAGTGATTGTATTTTTTATAGCTTTTTGACGATGTAGAATTTTGCTGATCAAAACATCGAGTTTTCCAAAATGCCAAAGTTGTGATGTGCAGGGAACGACGTAAGAGCCAAAGACATACATGTCCAGCTAAAATGGCAGTTGCCTGTGTGGTGATCTGGTTTGAATGGATCTGGACATTATTTGATCACCAGGACAGGAACATCAGGACATTGAGTATTGACGACCGTGATGTCGATGGAGCAGATTCATGAACAGGGCAGTCTGGCACTATGGCACTATTCACTGCACGCAGTTTGCTGTGGCAGTCTACTAGCTTCACGTCCGTGAGGTTTGTTGCTCCCTAGTTTTCAATTTCCGTTTCTTCAAAGAAGTGTCACTGCGTGCGGACTAGTCAGTACATGCTCCACCTCATCCGCAAGTTTCGAGACCGCACTGTGCTTGATTTAAAGCTAATGGGTAAATGAAGTAATGACTAAGATGAGAGAACTGAAGAGGAAGGTCCCATAGCTAGGATTTAGCGGATGTCGGACCTAGGCATTAGCCCAGCGCGCTGGTCATACCTCGAGTGCCTAGATGCACGTTGCTGTGGTGACTTCACTACCGTTGTCTGATCATGCGGTCATTTCCTTCTCGTTGATGACTGCACTGACTGATGGCCATAGTCTGGAGAGTGTTCTTCTTCTGCCCATCCATCTCCCCCAGCTCCCTTCTGCACTGTTGTCCAGCCGACCATGATGACGGGGGGTTTGCACTGTTGTCCAGCCGACCATGATGACGGGGGTTTGCACTGTTGTCCAGCCGACCATGATGACGGGGTTTGCACTGTTGTCCAGCCGACCATGATGACGGGGGTTTGCACTGTTGTCCAGCCGACCATGATGACGGGGGTTTGCACTGTTGTCCAGCCGACCATGATGACGGGGGTTTGCACTGTTGTCCAGCCGACCATGATGACGGGGGTTTGCACTGTTGTCCAGCCGACCATGATGACGGGGGGTTTGCACTGTTGTCCAGCCGACCATGATGACGGGGGGTTTGCACTGTTGTCCAGCCGACCATGATGACGGGGGGTTTGCACTGTTGTCCAGCCGACCATGATGACGGGGGGTTTGCACTGTTGTCCAGCCGACCATGATGACGGGGGTTTGCACTGTTGTCCAGCCGACCATGATGACGGGGGGTTTGCACTGTTGTCCAGCCGACCATGATGACGGGGGGTTTTTGCATGTTCTGTTGCCAGCCGACCATGATGACGGGGGGTTTTGCACTGTTGTTCCAGTGCCGACCATGATGACGGGGGTTTGCACTGTGTCCAGCCGACCATGATGACGGGGGGTTTGCACTGTTGTCCAGCGACCATGATGACGGGGGTTTGCACTGTTGTCCAGCCGACCATGATGACGGGGGTTTGCACTGTTGTCCAGCCGACCATGATGACGGGGGTTTGCACTGTTGTCCAGCCGACCATGATGACGGGGGTTTGCACTGTTGTCCAGCCGACCATGATGACGGGGGTTTTGCACTGTTGTCCAGCCGACCATGATGACGGGGGGTTTGCACTGTTGTCCAGCCGACCATGATGACGGGGGGTTTGCACTGTTGTCCAGCCGACCATGATGACGGGGTTGCACTGTTGTCAGCCGACATGATGACGGGGGTTTGCACTGTTGTCCAGCCGACCATGATGACGGGGGTTTGCATGTTGTCCAGCGACCATGATGACGGGGGGTTGCACTGTTGTCCAGCCGACCATGATGACGGGGGTTTGCACTGTTGTCTAGCCGACCATGATGACGGGGGTTTGCACTGTTGTCCACCGACCATGATGACGGGGGTTGCACTGTTGTCCAGCCGACCATGATGACGGGGGTTTGCACTGTTGTCCAGCCGACCATGATGACGGGGGTTTGCACTGTTGTCCAGCCGACCATGATGACGGGGGGTTTGCACTGTTGTCCAGCCGACCATGATGACGGGGTGGGGGAGGGGGTGCACTGTTGTCCAGCCGACCATGATGACGGGGTTTTTGTAGTTTCCTTGTTGCTGGGACGGTGGCTGCCTGCTAATTCATTGTCGGTGCCCGCTCTTTTTTGATGACCTTTCTTAATTCCTAGCTGCCCTGGCGTTGACACTTTCACCAAGTCCGTGTGCGTTGTCTATGGCTGCTCTGTTGTGGGAACTTTCAGCCTAACGGCTTGGTTGGCATGGAGACTGTTGTTTGAGTTGCTTGAGAATTGTTGTTTTTTGATTTGCTGCTTCAGGGTGACGGTGTCCATGGTGAGGACAGCAAGGGCTGCATAGAGACTATACAGCACGCCCGTGTATGCAGTGGTTTGCAGCACTGCACGTTGACTTACAGAGTCCTCTCCCATCCAGCGGTGGGCTTCTATGCAGGTCACAGCAGCGTTGACGCCGGCCAGAAGTGTTTCACGTGTCTTCTTAAGGGGGTGGGTTGGGGGTGGAGGGTGGGGGTGGGGGGCTGTAAACAGATCGTTGACATGTGTGTCCTGTTAGCAGAGTCAGCTGTATTCATCTGTGTTTTACAATAAAGAAAGTATCTTCATTCAAGAAAGTTCATAGAGTACAAAGTAATGGAAAATAAAGGGGAAAATGATCGAGATGAACATAAACGGATATACCAAACATTATGATGATACCAATTTACATTCTGAAGGCAACAGACTAGCACATCCCTGGGTGAGAGAGAGAGAGAGAGAGAGAGAGAGAGAGAGAGAGAGAGAGAGAGAGAGAAGAGAGAGAAGCCAAGTGTATTATGAAAGTTAACATAGTTTGGTTTCGAATAGTCCAGTACAATTTTTAATGGAGCTATTTTGGGCGACGTAACAGTTACAGGTAGCTATACTGATATCGATACTTGTTTAATGTACAAGGTCAGAATCATTTATAATTCAGTCTGGATCTGCTAACATCAGTGTATATTGGTGCCAACTAAAGACAAAATCGTTACACACATTTTTTCGTTTCGAGCAATACACTCTTCAGATTTATACCTGCATTTTTCGCTCATTGAAAAATACCTGTAGTCTGGGTAATCTTTGTTCTGTTCTACACTGATATAGATAGTACTTAGCAAATAATACAATAAAATGAAATACATGCTCCATATGTATATGTTTGTCAAATCCATTCCGTTATCTGCACATTGGATGAACAGACATTTTTCATTCATTACATCCACCCAGCTGTATTGATCTTGGTCCACAGCTATGGGAGGAGAGCAGTGTATTCACGAACTGATTCAGTAAAACCCTGTTCCCGTTTCTAGAACAACATCACTGGGGAGGAGGCATTCCGCTGTTGTCTGCAGTGCTGCTCCGAGATTTGTGAAACTTTGTCTGTCATGCTGACCTCTTCTAAACGTCAGAAAACGAACTTCCTACCAAGCTCTGTCTTCTTCAACTTTCAGAAACCGACCAGCGGAGGTTGAAGTTGGTAAAGGCTACAGACGACACATCCAAGTTTCCTCCCTCATGAAAGCATCGGCGTACTCCATTCCAGAAAATTCCGAGAGTTCGCAGAACATAATCGATGGGTATATTGCACATCTCCAAATCCTCCCGACGGCAATTCCACAGAGACAACCATCAGGAAGATTTGCAGACCCACCTTATTCCCCCCCCCCCCCCCCCCCTCTCCCAGAGTCTTCTAGTTCCATCCCGTCCTTAAGTAAATAGTTTCCCAATGAGCTCCTCGGATAATGTAATTAGATCGAGGCATACTTTAGTTTGTGTGTCCCA
>CM065732.1:13182327-13199827 GCA_033310375.1 Conus canariensis
TCCTTTGATCTGACTTGATGAAGGCATGGAACAAAGACACTGCCGGCTTGTCCCATTTCACCCCCCATGAAACAGCTGTGTACGAATTCGTACACCCCTGCTACCTCTCCCTCTCCTGCCGTACTCCACCCAACACCTAACCGTTATCCCTCTATCCCCCCCCCCCCCCCCCCCCCCCCCGACACTAACCGCTATCGACAATCTCCGTTTCTCTACAGTTCCTGTGGGAATTGAGAAAGTCCACCCACCCCCACCCCCCCACCACCACCACACATCGCTTTCTAATGTTGCTACTGACAGGCACCACACCAAAAATCAATGCGCCAAGGTCTTGCTTAAGGCGTCCAGTATTTATAGACTGGAACAATTAGATTGTGTTGAGAATGGTTTAGTGTGTCTGAAGGTTGATGCTCCTCGACTTTTTCATATGCCCATCAAAGTACAAGCCAGGTGGTTCTAAGCAGACAATTTAAAGTCAACGGGATGGGACTATTTGGGGGGATTTCAGCTGGCGCAAGGATAGGGTCACGGGTGAGTGGGAAGGCCTGAAATGTGACGTCAGCTGAAGGGAAGGTCATGTATCTGAAGATTGTTTATGATGTCATCGGTGGAAATCCTCCACTAGTGAAATGATTGGCGGCGGATGGGGGAAGGGGGGGGGGGGGGGACGGGAGGGTTGTTGTTCTTTTGATCAAGTATCGGTTCAATACCAGAACGCTGGCCCAAACTAGGTCTCAAAACGGGGCTTACATTGATTACAGAGTGATCGGGTGCAACATCCTAAGCATGGCGCGTGACCACAGAAGCGTTGCCAGTGGTTACACTCTGAGCCTGTAGTCGGTGACTCCCAGACGTGTGTACAGTTCCTCCCCAAAACCACAGTTCCTGTATAAAGCAGTGGAACCACAGAATACAATCGTCTGATGGAATACACTGCAGCAACAAGCATTGCAAGGTTTACGGTGATGATGTACAAATCATTAGCAGAAGCAAAAACACAGCAGCAGTAGTAGAAGTCGTAATAGTAGTGATAGTAGTAGTAGTAGTAGTTGCAGTACTGGTAGTAGTAGTAGTAGTTGCAGTACTGGTAGTAGTAGTTGCAGTACTGGTAGTAGTAGTAGTAGTAGTTGCAGTACTGGTAGTAGTAGTAGTAGTTGCAGTACTGGTAGTAGTAGTAGTAGTAGTAGTAGTAGTAGTAGTTGCAGTACTGGTAGTAGTAGTGGTAGTTGCAGTACTGGTAGTAGTAGTAGTTGCAGTACTGGTAGTAGTAGTGGTAGTAGTTGCAGTACTGGTAGTAGTAGTAATAGTTGCAGTACTGGTAGTAGTAGTAGTTGCAGTACTGGTAGTAGTAGTAGTAGTAGTAGTAGTAGCAGTAGTAGTAGTAGTAGTAGTAGTAGTAGTAGTAGTAGTTGCAGTACTGGTAGTAGTAGTAGTAGTAGTAGTAGTAGTAGTAGTTGCAGTACTGGTAGAAAGTAGTAGTAGTTGCAGTACTGGTAGTAGTAGTGGTAGTTGCAGTACTGGTAGTAGTAGTGGTAGTTGCAGTACTGGTAGTAGTAGTAGTAGTAGTTGCAGTACTGGTAGTAGTAGTGGTAGTTGCAGTACTGGCAGTAGTAGTGGTAGTTGCAGTACTGGTAGTAGTAGTAGTAGTGGTAGTTGCAGTACTGGTAGTAGTAGTGGTAGTTGCAGTACTGGTAGTAGTAGTGGTAGTTGCAGTACTGGTAGTAGTAGTAGTAGTTGCAGTACTGGTAGTAGTAGTGGTAGTTGCAGTACTGGTAGTAGTAGTAGTAGTAGTTGCAGTACTGGTAGTAGTAGTAGTAGTAGTAGTAGTAGTTGCAGTACTGGTACTAGTAGTGGTAGTTGCAGTACTGGTAGTAGTAGTTGCAGTACTGGTAGTAGTAGTAGTAGTTACAGTACTGGTAGTAGTAGTTGCAGTACTGGTAGTAGTAGTAGTAGTTGCAGTACTGGTAGTAGTAGTAGTAGTAGTAGTAGTAGTTGCAGTACTGGTAGTAGTAGTAGTAGTAGTAGTTGCAGTACTGGTAGTAGTAGTTGCAGTACTGGTAGTAGTAGTGGTAGTTGCAGTACTGGTAGTAGTAGTAGTAGTAGTAGTTGCAGTACTGGTAGTAGTAGTAGTAGTTGCAGTACTGGTTAGTAGTAGTGGTAGTAGTTGCAGTACTGGTAGTAGTAGTAGTAGTAGTAGTAGTTGCAGTACTAGTAGTAGTAGTGGTAGTTGCAGTACTGGTAGTAGTAGTGGTAGTAGTTGCAGTACTGGTAGTAGTAGTGGTAGTTGCAGTACTGGTAGTAGTAGTGGTAGTAGTTGCAGTACTGAGTAGTAGTAGTGGTAGTAGTTGCAGTACTGGTAGTAGTAGTGGTAGTAGTTGCAGTACTGGTAGTAGTAGTGGTAGTAGTTGCTGTACTGGTAGTAGTGGTAGTAGTTGCAGTACTGGTAGTAGTAGTAGTAGTTGCAGTACTGGTGGTAGTAGTAGTAGTAGTTGCAGCACTGGTAGTAGTAGTAGTAGTTGCAGTACTGGTAGTAGTAGTGGTAGTTGCAGTACTGGTAGTAGTAGTGGTAGTAGTAGTAGTTGTTGCAGTACTGGTAGTAGTGGTAGTTGCAGTACTGTTAGTAGTAGTAGTGGTAGTTGCAGTACTGGTAGTACTAGTAGTAGTGGTAGTTGCAGTACTGGTAGTAGTAGTGATAGTTGCAGTACTGGTAGTAGTAGTAGTGGTAGCAGCAGTACTGGTAGTAGTAGTAGTGGTAGTTGCAGTACTGGTAGTAGTAGTGGTAGCAGCAGTACTGGTAGTAGTAGTGGTAGTTGCAGTACTGGTAGTAGTAGTGGTAGTTGCAGTACTGGTAGTAGTAGTGGTAGTTGCAGTACTGGTAGTAGTAGTGGTAGTTGCAGTACTGGTAGTAGTAGTGATAGTTGCAGTACTGGTAGTAGTAGTAGTAGTTGCAGTACTGGTAGTAGTAGTAGTAGTTGCAGTACTGGTAGTAGTAGTGTTAGTTGCAGTACTGGTAGTAGTAGTAGTAGTTGCAGTACTGGTAGTAGTAGTGGTAGTTGCAGTACTGGTAGTAGTAGTAGTAGTAGTAGTAGTAGTAGTAGTAGTAGTAGTAGTAGTAGTTGCAGTACTGGTAGTAGTAGTGGTAGTTGCAGTACTGGTAGTAGTGGTAGTAGTAGTTGCAGTACTGGTAGTAGTAGTTGCAGTACTGGTAGTAGTAGTGGTTGTTGCAGTACTGGTAGTAGTAGTGGTAGTTGCAGTACTGGTAGTAGTGGTAGTTGCAGTACTGGCAGTAGTAGTAGTAGTTGCAGTACTGGTAGTAGTAGTAGTAGTAGTTGCAGTACTGGTAGTAGTGGTAGTTGCAGTACTGGTAGTAGTAGTAGTAGTTGCAGTATTGGTAGTAGTAGTAGTAGTTGCAGTACTGTGTAGTAGTAGTAGTAGTAGTAGTAGTAGTAGTAGTAGTAGTAGTAGTAGTAGTAGTAGTAGTAGTAGTTGCAGTACTGGTAGTAGTAGTAGTAGTAGTTGCAGTACTGGTAGTAGTAGTAGTAGTTGCAGTACTTGTAGTAGTAGTAGTTGCAGTACTGGTAGTAGTAGTTGCAGTACTGGTAGTAGTAGTTGCAGTACTGGTAGTAGTAGTTGCGGTACTGGTAGTAGTAGTTGTTAGCAGCAGCAGTGGTGGTGGTGCTAGCAGCAGTAGTAATGAAGGTGTGTAGTAGTAGTAGTAGTAGTAGTAGTAGTAGTAGTAGTAGTAGTAGTAGTAGTAGCGGTGGTGGCGGCGGTAGGTAGTAGTAGTAGTAGTAGTAGTAGTAGTAGTAGTAGTAGTAGTAGTAGTAGCAGTAGCAGTAGTAGTAGTAGTTAGTAGTAGTAGTAGTAGTAAGTAGTAGTAGTAGTAGTAGCGGCGGTGGCGGCGGAGTTGGTAGTAGTAGTAGTAGTAAGTAGCGGCGGTGGCGGCGGAGGTAATAGTAGTAGTAGTAGTAGTAGTAGTAGTAGTAGTAGTAGTAGCAGCAGCAGCTGCAGCAGCAGCAGCAGCGGCCGTGGAGGTGGTGGTAGTAGTAGTAGTAGTAGTAGTAGTAGTAGTAGTAGTAGTAGTAGTAGTAGCGGCGGTGGCGGCGGAGGTAATAGTAGTAGTAGTAGTAGTAGTAGTAGTAGTAGTAGTAGTAGTAGTAGTAGTAGTAGTAGTAGCAGCAGCAGCTGCAGCAGCAGCAGCAGCGGCCGTGGAGGTGGTGGTAGTAGTAGTAGTAGTATAGTAGTAGTAGTAGTAGTAGTAGTAGTAGTAGCAGCAGCAGCAGTGACAGCACACACACACACACACACCAACCACACACACACACACACACACACACACACACACACACATGGAGAGAGAAGAGAGAGAGAGAGAGAGAGAGAGAGAGAGAGAGAGAGAGAGAGAGAGAGAGAGAGAGAACGTTGCATACTCGCTCCCACACACAGACACAGACTCTTCTTCTTCTTCTTCTTCTTCTTCTTCTTCTTCTTCTTCTTCTTCTTCTTCTTCTTTTCTTCCTTTTCTTCTTCTTCTTCTTCTTCTTCTTCTTCTTCTTCTTCTTCTTCTTCTTCTTCTTCTTCTTCTTCTTCTCTCTCGCTCTCTCAAAATTGTATGGCTTATCCCAAAAACACTTACGCTTTTTCACTCATATCTCACAAATAGGCAACAATGTGTAAAAATTAATACAACTTTCTCTTCATTTCAAACACTTTCCTATGGCGTCCCACCAGGCTCTATCCTGGGTCCCTTACTGCTCACAATTTACATCAATGATTTACCTCTCCATATCACATCCACCTGTGAACTCTTTGCTGATGATACAACAATACATACAAATCATTCTGATGTTACTGTTCTTGCATACACTTTACAAGAAAGTGCGAATGACCTCGTCAAATGGACTGAACTAAATCACATGTCGCTTCACCCTCAAAAAACTAAATCCATGCTTATCACAACTAGGCAAAAAAGACAAAATCTCACTCTTAAGTTCCTCCTGTACATCTTAAAAATGAACCCGTTGAACAGGTTACATGCCTCAAAGTGCTAGGAATAACAATTGATAACAATATGAGTTGGCAAGCTCACATAACCTCACTATGCAAAAAAGTTTCACAGAAAGTTTATCAACTCTCCAAAATCAAACGCTTCCTCGACCTGCATTCACGCAAGCTCTTTTTCCAGTCTCATATTCAATCATACATAGACTATGGATCTACACTATGGGACTGTGCTAGCGCTAACACTCTCAAACCATTGTTAAGCCTACACAAGCGAGCACTCAAATTAGTCCTCCTAAAAAGCAGTAGTCTTCTGGACTCGGACTATAAAAAGATTCAAGTTCTCCCATTAAGTCTGAGATTACAATACAACAAAGGGATCATAATGCACAAGATTGTGTCTGGGAAGGCACCCTCAACATTAGTTCACAGATTCTCAATAAATTCCTCAAGGACTCTACCCAAACTTCATGTCCCTGTTCCTAGAATTGACTTATTCAAATCCAGTTTAACATATTCAGGTTCCTGTCAATGGAACTCGCTCCCTGAATCAACCAAACAACGCCAATGCATATCAACCTTCAAACACCATTATTTCAACCATCTTATGTGCCAGTACTTACATACTCCGCCATAAATCCACCACCAATCACCACCACCCTCTTTGCCTTATATATATACCTGACTATTTAGAAAGTGTTTTGTACTTGAAATGCACATGTATGTTATTTTGTTTAGTAAGTATGTCTTATATGAGTACATGTGTGTGTGTGTGTGTGTGTGTGTGTGTGTGTGTGTGTGTGTGTGTGTGTGTGTGTGTGTGTGTGTGTGTGATTTCCTATTACCTCCTGCCCTCTTGTCATTCTGTCGATATGCTTGTATTCTTATGTGACTCTCTCTCTCTCTCTCTCTTCTCTCTCTCTCTCTCCTCTCCCTCTCTCTCTCTCTCTCTCTCTCTCCTCTCTCACGGTTCTGCTGGAATGACTTGATCTATTATTCATATGACATCCCCTCCTACCCGTAGCGACTGGGCTATCATTATGCATTTCCCACCTCCATTTGTGCTTTATTTCTATCGCCCCCCCCCCCCCCTCCCTCCCCGGTGCTTCAAAATCGATTGTCTTGTATCTCTTTGGAATTTTTTGATTGTCAGTTTGTTCTAAACATGCTCTCTTATCGCACCCACTCTCGCCTCTTTCTCCCCCACCCTCTCTCTCTCTCTCTCTCTCTGCAGACTTACCCTGCACTCCCTTCGCTCCTGCGTCTCTCTCTCTCTTCTTTTTTTTTAAAATTTTAATCCCGTATTGTATTGTAGTTCTAGTCACTTTTGCATGCTTCCTTTGTTACCTTTTATTTTATATTGTTGACCCTACTCAGGGCGAGGACTGGATGTAAAAAAGCACATCAGTGCTTATCTATTATCCTCGTAAATAAAGAATTTTGTCTTGTCTTGTCTTGTCTCTCCCATTCTCCCCGCCCCTCACCTCCCATGATCCTTTCTGCGCATGCTCCTGCCATCGCCGTTCTTGTTTCTGTACTTTGTGTGGTCTCATGGAATCAGAATACTTATGCTATCGTGAACATAGCGTGACTCCGCCCTTGAAACTAGCTGTTAAACCACTTAATGTCCGACCTAATTCTACAATTTAAAATTAATTCACTGAATGTCTGTTTCTTGAAGTACAGTACATTATCAAGCAAAGGATGGAGTTTGCCTTGGCGACATGTTAGCTGCTAAAGAGAATTCTCTAAGAGGACGTTCATGGTTTTGAGAGTTTGTACTGCTGTTGGAAAGGCACCAGTGTGGTTCTGCTTGCTTGCTGTTGTTGTTTGTTGATGTTGACGTTTGTCATGTTGTAGTTGTTATTATTTGCTGTATCGATGTGCTGTTGTTGTTGTTGTTGATGTTGACGTTTGTCATGTTGTAGTTGTTATTATTTGCTGTATCGATGTTGCTGTTGTTGTTGTTTGATGTTGATGTTGACGTTTGTCATGTTGTAGTTGTTTATTATTTGCTGTATCGATGTTGCTGTTGTTGTTGTTGTTGATGTTGACGTTTGTCATGTTGTAGTTGTTATTATTTGCTGTATCGATGTTGCTGTTGTTGTTGTGTTGTTGATGTTGACGTTTTGTCATGTTGTAGTTGTTATTATTTGCTGTATCGATGTTGCTGTTGTTGTTGTTGTTGTTGATGTTGACGTTTGTCATGTTGTAGTTGTTATTATTTGCTGTATCGATGTTGCTGTTGTTGTTGTTGTTGTTGATGTTGACGTTTGTCATGTTGTAGTTGTTATTATTTGCTGTATCGATGTTGCTGTTGTTGTTGTTGTTGTTGATGTTGACGTTGTCATGTTGTAGTTGTTATTATTTGCTGTATCGATGTTGCTGTTGTTGTTGTTGTTGTTGATGTTGACGTTTGTCATGTTGTAGTTGTTATTATTTGCTGTATCGATGTTGCTGTTGTTGTTGTTGTTGATGTTGACGTTTGTCATGTTGTAGTTGTTATTATTTGCAGTATCATGTTGCTGTTGTGTTGTTTTCTGCAGCAGTGTCAGCAGCGTCAGCATGCTAAATAAGCAGAGATGGTGTATCTTGTTCTTGATGTTGAGTTTGCTGTTGTATGTTTTATCATGCATCAGCATCATCATATCGATCATTTCACATCATGATCATGACTTATCATCATCATCTTGTATCTTTCTTCTTCTTCTTCATTTGTCTTCTTTTCTTCTTTCTTCTTCTTCTTCTCATTGTTTTTCCTCCTTCTCTCTCTCTATTTTCACTCCCCTCTTCTCCTTCTCTCTTCCCTCTCCTCTTTCTCTCCTCCTCCTCCTCCTCCTCTCTTCTCTTCTTCATCTTCTCTCTTCTTCTCTCTCTTCTTCTCCTCTCTCTTCTCCTCCTCCTCCTCCTCTCCTCCTCCTCCTCTCCTCCTCTCTCCTCCCCTTCTCCTCCTTCTTCCTCCTCTTCTCCTCTTCTCCTCTTCTCCTCCTTCTCCTCCTCTTTCCTCTCTTCCTCCTCTTTCCTCCTTCTCTCTCCTCCTTCTCCTCCTCCTTCTCCCCTCTCCTTCTCCTCTTTCTCCTCCCTTCTCCTCCTCTTCCTCCTCCTTCTCCTCCTCCTTCTCCTCCTCCTCCCACATTCCATAAGCATATACTCGCAGCCTTGTTTACAGTCCTTGAAACGATGAGGTCAAGACATTTCCTGTTCCACCACGTCACTTCGAGCAAGCGTTATTCCTTCGTCTTCGTCGTTGCTGCTGTTGTTGTTGATCATCATCATCATCATCATCATCATCATCATCATCATCATCATCATCATCATCATCATATCATCATCAGCATTATCATCAGCTTACTCTTCTTCTTCTTCTTCTTCTTCTTCTTCTTCTTCTTCTTCTTCTTCTTCTTCTTCTTCCTCCTCCTCCCATGTTTTCATCATGATCCTCCATTTTCTCCTCCTCCTCTTCCTTCTGCTTCTTCCCTTCTCCTCCGTCTCGTTCTTCATCTTCTCCTCCTTCTCCTTCTCCTCCTCCTCCACACATGCACACATGCACATAAGCATGCACTGGCAGTCTTGTTTACAGTCCTTGAAACGATGAGGTCAAGACATTTCCTGTCCCTCCCCCCCCCCCCCCCCCCCCCCGCCCCCCCTCTCGTCACATTGATTAAGAGTCATTCCTTCACCGTCGGCCCTGTCCGGTAACTTGCTTTCTGATGGGACCTTGATTTACCAGGATTATTGATCCGCAAATAAACGGGAAGTCTCCTGTATGACATTATGTCCACTAGCTTGCCATAAAGTCAGCCGAAAGGTTAAAATTCTTGGAGAAGAGAGAGAGGAGAGAGAGAGAGAGAGAGAGAGAGAGAGAGAGAGAGGGGAAAGAGAGACAGAGACAGAGAGAGAGACACACAAGAGAGTGAGTGTGTGTGTGTGTGTGTGTGTGTGTGTGTGTGTGTGTGTGTGTGTGTGTGTGTGTGTGTGTGTGCGTGTGTGTGTGTTTGAGGCGGGGGGCCGGATGTGGGTGGGCGAGATTGGAGGATAAGGATAGAGTGGGAGGAAACAACAGCCTGGAACCTCACAGACACATCAAAAGATGGTTGAAGCGCTTGGGCGGTGTTCTTGTTAATGCTACGAAGTTTCTCAAAGAAATAAGCTTGTCCCGATAATTAAACATAGTTAAAACGATCTCACGACAAATGGCTGAAATGCCTGGAAAGAGAAAGGTGAACATTGCACGAAGCTGAGCCGTCTGTACTCCCTTTCAGTGAATCATTGTCTGCATTTTCCTATTTACCCTTGGACGAGGATGAACAAGGGCAGCGGTTGGGGGAAGTCAGGGATGGCAAGATTTTATTTTATTTGCTGATTCATACGTGCGCGCGCGCACGCACACACACACACACACACACACACACACACACACACACACACACACACACACACACACACACCACGCACGCACGCACGCACGCACGCACGCACGGACGCACGGACGCACGCACGCACCTCACACGCACGCACGCACGCACGCACGCACGCACGCACACACACACACACACACACACACACACACACACACACACACACACACACGAAAGCGTACAATTGCCACGTACCTGCAACTAGAGAGAGAGAGAGAGAGAGAGAGAGAGAGAGAGAGAGAGAGAGAGAGAGAGAGAGAGTTCTGTGTGTGTGTGTGTGTGTGTGTGTGTGTGTGTGTGTGTGTGTGTGTGTGTGTGTGTGTGTGGTGCGTGCGTGCGTGCGTGCTGTCCTTTGCGTGCCTGGATGTTCATGCGTCTAAACATGTTAATGTTTATTTCTCGAGAAATGGAGGATCCACCACAATCACGAAACCATCTTACGCTCTAGTATCTGGGGACGTCATCTTCGTGCGTGGTTCATCTTGAAAGTCGCTTAGCATATAGTCGGTCCCTCAACAACTCTCATTCCTCCTCTCTACTTTCTTACACTACCTATCTGTCTCTGCCCTTTTCTTTCTCTGGTTACCGAATGCTGAATATTCCTCGCAGAGTCTGGTACTTTTCTGTGAATGCATTGCCTCTTGAAGTTAGCATCATGGTGGTATTACCACTCGTTCTGTTTCATGTTATCGGTCTATGTATGCTTTGGTGTGTGTGTGTGTGTGTGTGTGTGTGTGTGTGTGCGTGCGTGCGTGCGTGCGTGCGTGCGTGCGTGCGTGCGTGGTGTGTGTGTGTGTGTGTGTGTGTGTGTGTGTGTGTGTGTGTGTGTGTGTGTGTGTGTGTGCGGATGTGTGTATTTCTCCTACTCTAGGTTTGTTAGTAAGCCATGTTTATCAGCGCAAATTCACCTCATCAAAGGTAATGCTGGCAGAAAACAAGGAGAGTACCTGTGTGCTATGCACATAGATGTGAAGGTATGGCAACTCTGCTGTGAAGCGTTGTTATAATTTCAATGGTTTTGGTGTTGTACAGTTTTTGGAGCGAATATACCAGTAAGTAAGAATGAAAGAAGGTCACTAAGGAAGCATTTTGCCGTTTTTCCTCGCCTTGACAGAAACGTCTTCTTCTCCCTCTTCTTCTTCTTCTTCTTCTTCTTCTTTTCTCCCTCTTCTTCTTCTTCTTCTTCTTCTTCTTCTTCTTCTTCTTCTTCTTCTTCTTCTTCTTCTTCTTCTTCTTCTTCTTCTTCTTCTTCTAAATTGATGATGGTATTTCTTGGAACACAGGCAGCAGCAGTAATAATACAAGAAGCAGCAGTTCTAGTACTAATATCAATAGCAGCAGCAATAGCAGCAGCAGCAGCAGCAGCAGCAGCAAGCAGCAGCAGCAGCAGCAGCAGCAGCAGCAGCAGCAGCAGCAGCAGGAGGAGGTGGGTGAGTAGGAGAAGGAGGAGAAGCCGTTGTCGCCATGGAAGCAGCGGCAGTACGGTAGGGTTATTATACGTTCAAATCTCCTGTCTTTTCTTGCTGCTAATTCCACTGCTGCTGCTGTTGTTGTTGCAGCTGCTGCTGCTGCTGTTGTTCTTCCTGCCACGGCTGCTTATAATGATGATTGATGATGATGATGATGATGATGATGATGATGATGATGATGATGATGATGAAAGCAAGATGTAACCAGTATGTTTTTGTTTTTTTTTCTCCTGCTGTTTTCAACTTTACCACACTTCTCGATTGTTACTCTTTCTTCTTCAAATTAATCATCATTTATAACCGTTCGTTCTTTCAGTCATATCTCTTTTCTTCGTCTATGTAAGCGATGAATATTCAGAGAGGAGAGGATGGGTGGTGTTAGGGACTGGGCAGAGAGAGAGAGAGAGAGAGAGAGAGAGAGAGAGAGAGAGAGAGGAGAGAGAGAGAGAGAGAGAGAGGAGGTAAGGAAACATGAGGGATGGCACCAAACTCATTCTTCCACCCTACCAATTTCGTAAGCATCATTTCCTAGCCAGTGGCCATCCTCGATAACGTCTTTCTGGTGGAACCTCCACCTTTGCCTTGATCAGCCAATGAACGGCGTTTCCTGCATGGCATCATTTCCGCCAGCGTGACAGGAAGTCGGTAAGAAGATTAACGTGCTCTTCCTCAAGCGTTTCAATCATGGAGTGTGCTGACCTTTTCCGTAGATCCCAGAACGTGTCGGGTTTAGAGGAAATAAAGTTCTGAACAGTCGAGTTCTGATGGATGAGATCTTAACATTTCTGACGATAGTCAAGGGTTTACAAGTCTGTTCGTTATTAGAAACGGATATGTTGATATTGATATGTTTTTTTTTTTTATGAGTAATGCTCCTCATGTGAAAGATAATGAGCCTGCTGTCAGGAACTTTCTTTCTTTTTTTTTTTTCTTTCTTCTTTTCTTTTCCTTTTTGTTTTCATTCTCTGTCTTCCTTACATATAAAGATATTATCCCAGTGCCTAGCCACAGTTTACTGGAATGTCTGCGGAGCCCATCTTACAGAGCGAAACAGTTGTTCGTGGCTGGTTCAATATTTTTTTTTCCGTTTTAAAAAGGCAACCGGCTTTTAGAATGTCAAAATATCTTCTACTTCGTCCCCCTTAAGTTTCAGTCCGTTGCTTACAGTTCTGTATTTTGTAACACTGGATTATTACGTTTGTTCTGGATATTTAAAAACATGAGGAACCAGGTTTATTATCAAGCGCGCGCACGCGCGCGCGCGCGCGCGCGCGCACACACACACACACACACACACACACACACACACACACACACACACACAACACACACACGCACACACACATACACGCACACACACACACACACACACACCACACATACACACACACGCACGCACGCACGCACACACACACTACACACACATACACACACACACGCGCGCGCGCGCGCGCGCGATGTGAACACGAGAGATAGACAGAGAGACAGAGAGAGAGACAGACAGACAGACAGACAGACAGACAGACAGACAGACAGACAGACAGAGAGCAACTAATCTGACTGATGAACATATTTTATAGAGAAGTGATATCATGACAGTGTGCATTGAAAGCAGCAACGCACTGCTTTAGAAATAAATATGTTAAGAATAAAAGACGGAAAGAGAGAGTGGGGGTTGGGATGACAAATAACGCAGTGCTCTCATCTTTCCATCAGTTAATCGGCAAGCTGCCCATGCTTCAGAGTCCTCAGATCACAAATTGATCAACAACAAACTCTGCCCCAACACCAGCCTCTGTCTCCCACAGTTATCCCTACACACCTCTCACCCGTGCATTACAGAACAGAAATCCAGTTCTGACAATCTTTCATTCCATGAACTTTAACCTTTCGACTGACTTCACGTCACGCAAGCGGAAGTGATATCATACAGCAAACGGCCCCCGTTCATTGGACAATCGATCATGATAGCGAGGCCAGTTTGAACTACATCTCCAGTTCCCAGAGGCGGCCAGTGGGGAGGACATGGTGCTGGCTGAAGCTGGCGGAGCGGAATAAGGAGTTGCTTGACCTTCTCCTCTCTCCTGTCAGTGACCTCTCTCTCCTTGGGATGGTCATTTGATGGACATGTGAACAACAATATTGACAGCTGCAGCAACTTGGAAAACACACACACACACACACACACACACACACACACACACACACACACACACACACACACACACACACACACAGAGGTAAAGAAATAAAGAGAAGAAAAAATTAGAATAAAACACTCTTGAAGTAATATGAGAGGAGGAGGGGGGGGGGATGCCATTAAGTTTGAAATAAAGGACACAAGCAGGAAAGAAAAAGAAATGAAGATGGAAGTAACAAGAGAGAGAGGGGGAGAGAGGGAGAGATAGAGAGATGATGATGATGATGATGATAATCTTTATTTCCAAGGGTAACAGATAAGCAAACACATGCTTTTTTTCATCCGGCCCTTGCCCCGTTAAGGGACTAAGTATGATTAGCGACTAAGACTTACAAAACTTTTAACAAACACACATATCTTCACAACATTAAAAAGTTCATCCATTAAGGCGTAGATGACTTTAAAAGGAAAAAAGAAACTATTTAAACAAAAACAAGAATAAAGAAATGTATTACAAAGAAGAAAAGATTCGGCACACACAGATATGGAATAAGCGATCCTCCTATCGAAGAGGGGGGAGCGAGAGAGAGAGAGAGAGAGAGAGAGAGAGAGAGAGAGAGAGAGAGAGAGAGAGAGAGAGAGAGAGAGAGAGAGAGAGAGAGAGTTACATTCCTTTTGTAAAAAATGAACATACAACAAACTGCTAAGGATGATAATTAGACAATTACAATGCATCAATAATATCAACATTTGTACTTTCTTTTACATTTACATGATGTGGTTATAAGGCAAAACGAGAACGAACAATCAGTTATCAGTAAGCAGCAATATTCCTAGCATCAATAATCATAACACTTATTTTTCATGATGTGTGCGTGTGCGTGTGCATGTGTGTGTGTGTGTGTGTGTGTGTGTGTGTGTGTGTGTGTGTGTGCGCGCGCGTGTGTGTGTGTGTGTGTGTGTGTGTGTATAGTGTGTGTGTGTGTGTGTGTGTGTGTGTGTGTGTGTGTGTGTGTGTGTGTGTGAGAGAGAGAGAGAGAGAGAGAGAGAGAGAGAGAGAGAGAGAGAGAGAGAGAGAGAGAGAAAGAGAGAGAGAGGTGCCATTATCATTTACCTTCCCCTTCCATCTTTTTTTTTTCTTTTCGACCATTCATACACTATCCAAAACTATAATTATTAATTAAGCGACAATCCATCGAAACGCAGCCGTAATTAACGGGGAGAGAGAGAGAGAGAGAGGAGAGAGAGAGAGAGAGAGAGAGAGAGAGAGAGAGAGAGAGAGAGAGAGAGAGTAATTCCATTTTTCTATCCAAAATATCACATGCTAAACATTGCTATAAATTTGAATAAAGAGCAATACATCAATATGATCAACAGTAATCCGGACACACATTTATCACCTTGCAGTTACAGTGCACGAAGAAATCAAAGTATTAAGACATCAATCAATTAGTGACAATGCACCAATAAAACCAGCGACCACAACAGTCATTCATCATACTATAATTTCAATCATTAATAAAACCGACAGTAACCATATCTCTCATTTATCATTATCTAGTTTTGAAAACATCAGTGGAAAGGAAACGGCGTATCAGTTTAATATGCAGCAAAACAGAGGGTGTGCCCTGGTATATGTATTTTGTCCCTAATAGCAATGGTCTGCTGTGAAATGTGTAATTAGTTTTTCCCTGAAGGATTCTGTAATTTGAGTACATCGGAAATGTAGTGGAAGTGAATTCCAAACCACGCTACCTGAGTAAGATAAGCTTGATTTAAATAGATCTATTCTAGGTGTGGGAACCTGGAATTTGGTTGAATCCCTAGGGTTTATGCTAAATTTGGACTGAAGAGTTTGTGGTGCTAAACCCGATGCAATTTTTTGCATTAGCAGACATTTGTTGACAGCAAACATTTCTTGTAACGGAAGAGCCCCCGCTTTAGCATAATCCCCTTCACTAAGACTAGATGATTTTAATAGGACTGCTTTAAGTGCTCTTTTGTAGACACTCTTAAGAGGTTTCATGGCATTAGCACTAGCAGAATCAAATAGTGTTGAACAATAATTGATTGAAGAGAGAACATGTGCGTGTAGGAACAATTTCCTGGCATGAAGGTTTAAGAAATGCTTAATCTTGCACAGCTGATATGTTTGTCTGGATATTGATTTACATAAACTGCGAAGGTGATAAGACCAAGAAAGATTATTATCAACATATACGCCTAGAACTCGATGGCTATCCACCACTTCAATTTCCTGATTATTGATAAAAACAGATGGGGGCTGTGTGGTTATGTTTTGTCTTCTCTGCCTTGTTGTTATCAGCATTAGTTTTGTTTTGTTAGGATTCAGTGACATGTGATTTACATTGCACCAATTAGTTAAGATGTCAACATTCTTCTGTAATGAAGTGAAAACAGCTTCCAAGCTGGAGCTACTTGTATGGACAGTGGTATCATCACAAAAGAGTTCACATGAATCCTCAATATAAAGAGGGAGATCATTTATATAAACTGAGAACAGCAACGGACCTAACACAGAACCCTGGGGTACGCCATGTTGGATAGGTAGCTTCTCTGATAAATTGTTGTTGACACAAACGATTTGTTGACGATCTTCTAGGAATGATGTTATCAGTTGGAAGGTATTTCCTTTTATACCATATAATAAAAGCTTCCTGCATAACAGTTTGTGGTCAATTACATACAAAGCCTTTGCAAAATCAACAAACAGTGCGCCACAATATTTATTCTCATTAACACTGGCTAGCCATTGATCTACTAGGTTTGTAAGCGCTGTATGACAAGAATGATTTTTCCTGAATCCTGATTGATTTTTATTTAGTAGGTTGGAGGAGTCAAAATGGTGGCAAAGATGTTTATTTATGTGTTTTTCCAAGGGCTTGGACAGAACTGGCAAAATGGATATAGGTCTGTAGTTGGATGGTTCAGATTTGTCTCCAGATTTGAAAATGGGTATTACTTTTGCAACTTTGAACTGAGCGGGAAAGTGACATTTATCAATGCATAAATTGTAAATGTAGGTAAGAGTTTCGCATATAACAGGTGCTGATAGTTTCAGTATTTTTCCATCAATCCCGTCAAGTCCGCGGCTTCCTGTCTGCTTCAATTGGCATAAAGCTTGGCAAACATCACTAACTGTCATAGGCGGAACTGGTGTTGCTGGACGAATGTTCATAGCATTGCAAAATTTTTTTAATTTTTGTAATTCATTTGAGTCAGTATTCTTTTCTTTGACAATGTGTTCTGCAACTGTTGTAAAGTGTTGGTTGAGTTCATTTGTTGTTACGCTGGTAATGGGACTTGTCTTTGACTGTGAAGTTTTATTCGTAAGTTCATTTATTGCTTGCCATATGGACTTCGAATTTTGTTTGTTGGCTACAAGTTCACGAAAGAAATTCATTTTTGCTGTCCGTTTGAGTGAATTGACTTTATTACGTTGCCTTTTAAATCCATCCGACTTCCCTTCTGCTTCAAGCAGATCGTCGCGTAAGAAACAAGCAGCTTGTATTTCATCAGTCATCCACTTTGGTTGTGCACTATGTTTAACTCGACGCGTTTTGAATGGCGCATGCTTGTCATAAACAGAATTAAACGTGTGTAGCCAATACTCAAGCGCTTTCTCTGGATCAGTGTAATTATAAACATTTATAAAGGGGGAATTCATGAGGTCAGTGAGAAAGGTATCTTCGTGGAAGTGTCCGAAAGATCTGTAAGTGATGTGTTTGTGGCCAGTTTTAGGAATTTTGATTCCACTTCTTTTCCACGTAATGCATACTGGAAAGTGGTCGCTGCATCCATTCAAAGGCACACATTTCTCAATGACGTTTTGTGGTTCAGAAAGATAGATGTGGTCAATTAATGTTTTGCTAGTGAGTGTTACTCTGGTTGGCATGTCTATAATTTGGGATAAGTTGTATGAGGTGGTCCTATCTGACCACGATGTTTGGCCCTTCAATAGATCAATGTTGAAATCACCTAAAAGCATTAATTCTGTGGCATCAAGCGATGCTGCATCCATCATGGCCGTAAACTTGTCCATCCAACCAGCATTTTCCGCTGGGTTTCGATATACAAATCCTATTTTGATGGGTTTTGTTCTCTTCAACTTGATTACTAACCAAACTGCTTCAATTCCAAAACTTTCAAGATCATACAAACGTTGGGCATTTAATGTTTCATGAACGTAAAGTAATATGCCTGTAGATTTGGATTCGGTGGGATCTCTGCGTACAATATTGTAGCCAGAGATTAAGACAGTGGCATTAGGGACAATATCTGAAAGTCTTGATTCAGTGAAGCCAAATATATGAAAGGGTTTGTCTTGATTATACAGTATAGTGGGTACCTCCTGTAACTTGTTTTGTATATGGTTTATATTAAGATGTCCAATACGTAGTCCGTCTTCCTGTGGCCACTTTGAAGATGATTGCACCATTTGTGCAACTAAA
>CM065732.1:13204827-13209827 GCA_033310375.1 Conus canariensis
GGAAAATGCTTTATCATGTTGTAAGAAATGGGATCAAATCCTGTCGCAATTTTACCAGATTTTAGACGGCAAAGTGAGTACAGAAGCTCCTCCATTGTTAGATTTTTATTAATATATAACGTGTTGTCATTGTCATGTGGTTCAACGTTTCTCCCTTCGTTTTCAATAGTTCTTCTTCGTTCTTGCTCTTCTTTAGGCAAATGTTCAGTCTGACTCATTGCTGCGAAAGTGTCAGCAAATAATTCAACTTTCTCCTCGTTTGTTTTATAGATTTTATCGTTTTCAATCAAAACAGGATCTGGGAGATGAAAAGAACCTTTAGATTTTCTAATTTCTTTCCAAAGTAAAGCGCTATCGTTTGGGTGTTTGGAACAGTTGATGACTAAGTTTTTGTAATATTGCTGCTTTGCAAAAGCAACAACTTTGTTACTATTGGTGTTAGCTTTTTTGTATTCAGCGTGTAACTGTTCCACTCTACTTTTAGCTGCGTATGACGGCTTATCATCCAGCTTTTGAAGGCCTTAGTTTTCGCACCCACGGCGACTTCACACGCAATATTCCACCATGGGTTTGATGCTTTCTTTGGATGATTCTTTAATTTGACTTTTGGGATTGCAGAATCTGTAGCCTTGCACACACACACATACACACACATACACACACGCGCGCGCGCGCGCGCGCGCGCGAGCAAGAGAGAGAGAGAGAGAGAGAGAGAGAGAGGAGAGAGAGAGTTCCAATATATCACGCGGAATGATTTCAAACAATGGTCACTGTGCTATGAAGCCTTGTTATGCTTTTACTGTACTTTTCATCCTGCAATTTCAGGAGTGAATGGGAAAACAGTAAGAGGGAAAAGAATTCAATGACTAGGCCACTCACCTGCTTTGAGCCGTTTGTGGCTGCACACCAAAAAATAATGCACCAAGGTTTTGCTTAAAAAGTCGAGTGTTTATAGGCTGGCACAGTTGGATTGTTTTGAACATTTGTATTGTGTCTGAAAGTTGATTCTCCTGATTGCTTTCATATAGCCATCAAGGTACAAGCCAGGTGGTTCCAAGCAGACAGATTAAATTTAAAGGAATGGGATTATTTGGGTGCTTCCAGCTTGTGCAAAGAGAGAGAATCACAAAGGTCTGAAATGTGACGTCAGCTAAGGGGAAGGTTATGTATTTGAAGGTTGTTTGTGATTTCATCGGTGAAGATTCCCCCCAAACAAGGGGAAATTGGTGTGGAGTTGTTCTTTTAATCAATTATCAGCCTAACTTTCAATGCTAGCTGAAACATACCGTTGGCCTCAAAACGCTTACATTAATTACATAGTGATTTAGTGCAAAATCCTAATTGTGGAGTGCGGCTAGCTTGTGGTGGGCTGTACGGAAACGGAGTATACCCATTCCAGATCCCAGCAAAGGAGGATCAGACACAGTCACGATGTGAGACAGGTCTGGACGTGCCCTTGGGGCCTGCACTTTGCGCTGGCTCCTTGTCATGACCAGATCGGAATACGATTTGTCTCTCAGCACTACAGCAGCAGCACCACCACCACCCCTCTCGTCTCCCTCCTCTCCATCTCCATCCCCCTCCTTCTTCTTAGTCTAGTCTCTCCCCCATTGTATATTCACATGCTGTGTCTTAAACAATCTGTGTGGGTTTCAGTAGAATTGGGAGGAAAAAAGAAAAAGAAAACTGTAAGGAAGACAGGAAGACGAGACACTTCGTGAAATCTGTAAGGTCCTCTCTCTCTCTCTCTCTCTCTCTCTCTCTCTCTCTCTCTCTCTCTCTCTCTCTCTCTCTTTTTGTGTGTGTGTGCTCGTTGTGTTTGTGTGTGTGTGTGTGTGTGTGTGTGTGTGTGTGTGTGTGTGTGTGGTTGTGTGTGTGTGAGCGACAATCCACAACTCCACTATCACTGTTCGAGTGACTTCAGTGCTCTCGTGGAGTAAGACTATCAGCTTACTGATTATTGTCATGTGGTGACTTCCATATTCGTAGTGAATCCCCAGACATCTTTCACGTCTGTTTTCTCGAACTACATTGTATTGCTGAGATGGTAATAACATCAGCAACAGCACCAGCACTAAGAGTAATAGCAGCAGGAAAAGTAGCAGTAGTGGTAATCGTCGTCGTTGTCGTCGTCGTCGTCGTCGTCGTCGTCCCGTCGTCGTCGTCGTCGTCGTAGTAGTAGTAGTAGTAGTAGTAGTGTAGTAGTAGTCGTAGTCGTAGTCGTAGTAGTAATGGTAGTACCAGCAGCAGTACTAGTGGTAGAGACGACAGCATCGCAGTAATGATAGTAACTTCAGGATAGAATTAGTAGCAGCGATAGCAGCAGCAGTATTAACATTGTGACTAGCCAGCAGCAGCAGCAGCAGCAGCAACAACAACAACAGCAGGAGCACCATCAACACTTCCGGTATAGAACTATCACCAGGCCCTCGTTAAATGCAATTACCATTATTTTTGTTTAATCTTCTTTTTTTTTGGTATTGTTTGTGTTTTTGTTTTCTCTTTCTGTCCCTGTTTCTTTGTTCTTGTTTGATTTTTCTGTCGAAGCAACTACTGTACCCATTCATTTTTTTTTCTTGCAAGTGTATTCCAATGTATGGTGAATATCATTCACAGGACAATGACCTCATCGGTGCAGAATGTATTCCAATGTATGGTAAATATCATTCACAGGACAATGACCTCATCGGTGCAGAAGTGTATTCCAATGTATGGTAAATATCATTCACAGGACAATGACCTCATCGGTGCAGAAGTGTATTCCAATGTATGGCAAATATCATTCACAGGACAATGACCTCATCGGTGCAGAAGTGTATTCCAATGTATGGTAAATATCATTCACAGGACAATGACCTCATCGGTGCAGAAGTGTATTCCAATGTATGGTAAATATCATTCACAGGACAATGACCTCATCGGTGCAGAAGTGTATTCCAATGTATGGTGAATATCATTCACAGGACAATGACCTCATCGGTGCAGAAGCGACGCGAGGAAAGGGAGGAGAGGTGGAATGGGAGATGGTGGTCAGCGGGAACCCTGGGGGAGGGTGTGTGTGTAGGGGTGGAGAAGGAGGAGAGGTGGAATGGAGATGGTAGTCAGCGGAACCCTGGGGGGGTGTGTGAGGGGTGGAAGGGGGAGAGTGGAATGGGAGATGGTGGTCAGCGGGAACCCTGGGGGAGGGTGGTGTGTGTAGGGGGTGGAGAAGGGAGGAGAGGTGGAATGGGAGATGGTGGTCAGCGGGAACCCTGGGGAGGGTGGTGTGTGTAGGGGTGAGAAGGAGAGGTGGAATGGAGATGGTGGTCAGCGGAACCCTGGGAGGGTGTCTGTGTAGGATGGAGAAAGGTGCAGGATTCATCAACTCTTTCTTCCAGCCGGCCAGTTTCGTAAGCGTCATTTCCTGACCAATGGCCTCACTGGTGACGTCTTTCTGGCTGGGTCTTGGCTTCTGTATTGATTGGCTAATTAAACAGCCTTTCCTGTATGACGTCATGTCCGCTAACCTCACTTTGAGTCAGTCGGGAGGTTGACGTGCTCTTCCAAACGCATTTCTGTGATTACAGCTTCTATTCTGTGGAACACTATGGTGATGTAGTGCAGCTTTCTTTCCTGTGGAACCAACTATGGAGGTGGATTTGGAGGCAATTAAGAGCCACGCGCTGTGACATTGATATATACAATTTAAATTGACGTCTTTACAAACCTGTTCCTTATTTTTATTCTGTTTCAGTTTATGCTGTTGATAAGCCAGCCAACAACAGGGAGATATGTCATAGATGTTCCTCGTCAAAATGGATTCAATATGTATGCATGGAAATAAGCAAACCAGAAATGCTATTATCATTTTAGAAATGGCTTTTAGTGAGACATCTTTCCAGCAAAAAAAATCCACAAAAAACACCTCTGGTAGAACGCCTCTGAGCAAAGTCTTCATGGAGTCTGCTGGTGCATTTATGTCTAGTTTTATACACATGCCAGCACTCTATAAGAATACATTTCATCATGACTGATGCTCCTCATAAGGTATGCACCTGGGGTCCTTTTTACCTTGCAGAAAACGGACGTTCCCATGACAAATGTGGCATGTCGTTCAGTTCAGTTCAGTTAGGCCGATCTCCCGATCCAGCCTCTGTGACGTACTCCCTCCACTTGCTCCTGTCCAACATAGCTGCCTTGATCTCATCGATGTTTTCGAGGCCAGTGTCCCTTGTGAGAAGATCAATGAAGTCTGTTGTCTTCCTTCCCCTGTTCCTTCCCATGTTGAGGTTGAAGCAGCTAAAGTTGGACTGCACTGCAATGCAAAGAAAACGAAAGTGATGATGTACAACGAAAGTAGTGAAAACGATATGAAATCTATCAGCGGGGCAGACATAGAGCAAGTCACCAATTTCAAGTATCTGGGCGGATAGATGGAGAGCAGTCAGAAAGATATATCTGTTCGAAAAACCCTTACTTGGTCTGCATGTCACAATCTGAAGATGATTATGGACTTGTAACTTGAAAAATAAAAATTCTCTATTTATATCCACTGTCGAATCTGTGTTGCTCTACAGCTCGGAAACGTGGACCTTAACAAAGCAGATGGAGAAGAGTCTTGATGAGACACACACCCACATGTTGAGGATGGCATTAAACGTCTCTTGGAAGCAGCACATGACTAACGAAGAGCTATATGGACACCTCCCTAAAGTCAGTGACAAGATAAGAACACGTAGGCTTTGTCTAGCCGGTCACTGTATGCGACATCCAGAGGAAGTTGCTTCACAACTTATACTGTGTCAGCCAACTGGGGGAGAGCGAACAGGGGCATATCGTGTAACCAGGATGAAACTGTTTAGTCGTTGCAGCTGTAAGTGGTTGGTGGTAGAAAAGCTTTTTTTTCAGATTTGATAGATGCAAAAAACGTGTCTTCGTCGTCTTGTTAGAAGTCTGGCAGAAATATGAAATGTGTGTTTCAGATCTTTACAAGGGATTGATAATCTGAACTTCATATTTTT
>CM065732.1:13217327-13219827 GCA_033310375.1 Conus canariensis
CACACACACACACACACACACACACACACACACACACACACACATTGTACTCATATAAGACATACTTACTAAACAAAATAACATACATGTGCATTTCAAGTACAAAACACTTTCTAAATAGTCAGGTATATATATAAGGCAAAGAGGGTGGTGGTGATTGGTGGTGGATTTATGGCGGGGTATGTAAGTACTGGCACATAAGATGGTTGAAATAATGGTGTTTGAAGGTTGATATGCATTGGCGTTGTTTGGTTGATTCAGGGAGCGAGTTCCATTGACAGGAACCTGAATATGTTAAACTGGATTTGAATAAGTCAATTCTAGGAACAGGGACATGAAGTTTGGGTAGAGTCCTTGAGGAATTTATTGAGAATCTGTGAACTAATGTTGAGGGTGCCTTCCCAGACACAATCTTGTGCATTATGATCCCTTTGTTGTATTGTAATCTCAGACTTAATGGGAGAACTTGAATCTTTTTATAGTCCGAGTCCAGAAGACTACTGCTTTTTAGGAGGACTAATTTGAGTGCTCGCTTGTGTAGGCTTAACAATGGTTTGAGAGTGTTAGCGCTAGCACAGTCCCATAGTGTAGATCCATAGTCTATGTATGATTGAATATGAGACTGGAAAAAGAGCTTGCGTGAATGCAGGTCGAGGAAGCGTTTGATTTTGGAGAGTTGATAAACTTTCTGTGAAACTTTTTTGCATAGTGAGGTTATGTGAGCTTGCCAACTCATATTGTTATCAATTGTTATTCCTAGCACTTTGAGGCATGTAACCTGTTCAACGGGTTCATTTTTAAGATGTACAGGAGGAAACTTAAGAGTGAGATTTTGTCTTTTTTGCCTAGTTGTGATAAGCATGGATTTAGTTTTTTGAGGGTGAAGCGACATGTGATTTAGTTCAGTCCATTTGACGAGGTCATTCGCACTTTCTTGTAAAGTGTGTGCAAGAACAGTAACATCAGAATGATTTGTATGTATTGTTGTATCATCAGCAAAGAGTTCACAGGTGGATGTGATATGGAGAGGTAAATCATTGATGTAAATTGTGAACAGTAAGGGACCCAGGATAGAGCCTTGTGGGACGCCATAGGAAAGTTTTGAAATGAAGAGAAAGTTGTATTAATTTTTACACATTGTTGCCTATTTGTGAGATATGAGTGAAAAAGCGTAAGTGTTTTTGTGGATAAGCCATACAATTTTAGTTTTCTAAGTAGAAGGTTATGGTCTATCACATCGAATGCTTTTTTGAAATCAATAAATAGGACACCACAATATCTGTTGTTGTTAATGCTATTTAGCCAGTCATCAACCAGGTTGATTAGGGCTGAGTGGCATGAATGGTTGTGTCGAAACCCGGACTGTCTTGGATGAAGCAAGTGGTATGTGTTAAGGTGGTGTATTGTGTGCTTGTTTATGTGTTTTTCCAAAGGTTTGGAAATAGTGGAAATGATTGAGATTGGTCTGTAGTTTGCAGGGTCTGAGCTGTCACCTGCTTTGTAGATAGGTATGACTTTCGCTTTTTTGAAACTATCGGGAAAATGATTTTTGTCGGTGCATAAATTGAAGACGTATGTTAACGTGTCTGTAATTGCTGGAGCTGACAGTTTGAGGATTTTGCCGTCTAGGCCATCCACCCCGCAGGTACCTGACTGTTTTAGGTGCGTTAGGTAGTGATAAACTTCGAAAACTGTTATTGGTGGAATGTCAAGTTCAGACTTGATGTTTTTATCTTGGCAATATTGTTTCAGTTTTTGTAGGTCGTTTGATCTGGATGAATCTGTCGTGACAATTTTATTGGCAATAGTGCAAAAGTGGGTATTCAGCTGTTCGACAGAGATGTCTTTAATTATAGTTGATTTTGAAGAAGATTGATTGTTTGTAAGCTCGTTAATAGCTCTCCATACCAATTTTGGGTTCTGGTTTGAGGATATTAGTTCTCGATAGTATTTCGTTTTTTCTCTGCGCTTCTGTGAATTTATTGCATTTCTCAGTTTTCTAGATTCCTCTTCATAGCCATGTTGTTTAAGCATATCTCTAAGGTAACCTGCCTCCTGTAACTCTTTAGTGTACCATGCCGGTTTAGGATCATGTTGTACTCTAATCGTTTTTAGAGGGGCGTGTTTATCATAAATTTCAGTAAATGTTTTGATCCAAAATTCTACTGCAAGATCTGGATTAGTTATGTTGAAAACTGAAGAGAGATTTGAGTTAAGCAAGTCATGCTGAAAGTCTTGGTTGTTAAAGCTTGTAAAGCAACGGTAGGTCATTGTTTTGTGTCCCGTTTTGGGAATTTTTACTCCTTTTTTGGACCATGTGACACAAACTGGATAATGATCACTACAGTTTAGAACAGGGACGCAGATTTCTGTTATGTTAGTTTTATCTGAAACATAAATATGGTCGATAAGTGTCTTCGAGTTTGGTGTGACTCTCGTTGGAGATTCAATGAGCTGATGCAGATTGAATAGACTGAATGCTTGCGTCGATTGGTTTTGT
>CM065732.1:13239827-13244827 GCA_033310375.1 Conus canariensis
AACAATAACGACAACAAGAATGGCAACGCCAACAACGACAACATCGACGACGACGACAACAACAGCAACAATACCAACACCAGCAGCAACAACAACAACGACGACGACGACGACGACGACAACAACAACAACAACAACAACAACAACAACAACAACAACGACAACACCAACACCAACACCACCACCACCACCAACAACGACAACGAGAACAACAACAATATCAACAACAACGACAACGACAACGAGAACAACAATTACAACAACAACAACAACAACAACTACAACAACAACAGCAACAATGGCAACGACAATACGCAAAAACGTATGCGGCGATTGAACACGCACATTCTGTCTGTCTGTCCGTCTGTCCGTCTGTCTGTCTGTCTGTCTGTCTGTCTGTCTGTCCCACCTTACTTCTGCCCAGCCTGGCCGGCCCGGCCCCCTTCTCCCTTCCCTCCCCCCCCCCCCCCCCCCCCCCCCCCACACACACACACCGCCTGTCCTTCGAAACAAATAACTCTCGAAAAAAAAAAATCATAAAATGTATGCATATCTGTCGTTCTTAAAGTACTGAACAGCAGCCGACTAGCAATAATTAACACCCCCACCCCCACCCTACACACGCTCTCCTTCGAAACAAACAAACAAACAAAAAAGAAATCTAAAAAATCCATGCAAACAAACAAAAAACCGCTCAGAGCGAATTATGCATGAACATTATTCACAAAATGTGTCCATACTGGGTGCAAGCCTGTTTCTTCAAATACTGTACAACATCCGAATAGCAACAATTACACCCCCACCCCCCACCCCTTCTACCCTTCACCCCGTCTACACCCACCTCCCCTCCCTGCCACTCCACCCCCCCCTTATTTCTTTTTTTTTCTTTTTTTTTCGGACAGTCTGACAGAGGCTCATCCAGTCTGTTGTGGACTAATAGGATGACATCAGGGGCCCAGACAGCCATTTACCTACTGTCTTACTGTACTGACTGACTGAGTGATGTGGGGGGGCCGCTATAGTGGAGTTCTGCACGATTCGTTTCATTCCCCTAACACTACAACTTCCTTTATCTCTACATAGACCCTCTGTCTCCGGCTGTTTATCTTCTTCTGTCTCGCCGTTTGTCTGATTGCCCGTCTACTGTCTGTCTGTCTGTCCGTTTGTCTGTCTGTGTCTGGCTGGCTGTCTGGCTGTCTCTCTCTCTCTCTCTCTCTCTCTCTCTCTCTCTCTCTCTCTCTCTCTCTCTCTCTCTCTCTCTCTCTCTCTCTCCTGAGTGGCATCACTTTCTCTTCCACTCATGTGCGCCATTGGGTCGTAATCTTGTCCACTGCCTGAACGGGAAACAGTGCGTGCTAAGTTTCGATAGTATCTGCTACACAGAGAGAAATGACTCATTCTGATTGGCACACAGATAGTGAGTTACATCACTGAACTCAAAGTAGATGTAACCTTGCCCAGCCTTTCCTGACGTTCTCAGTCTGCTATGTTCCGATAGTATCTGCTACATAAAGGGAAATGACTCATTCTGATCGGCACACAGATATTGAGTTACATCACTGAACTCAAAGTAGATGGAACCTCGTTCAGCAGCGCTTCCTGACGTTCTCAATCTGTTCGGGACACTGACCAGCCTGTGGAGGCGGTGACCACCGTGAGAGGAACGATTCAAACTTGGTGTCTGATAATGGCTGTACGATCACCTCACGTTACACCAACACTCAGCCTGTTACTCAGTGGCCTGTTCTGTCAAATGCCCTATTTTCCAAGTCGCAACATTATGTGGATGACCAAGCTCCAGGAGATGACTGCTCGTTAACAGCGATTAGTTTCACCAGACGGTTTTCAGGACAAGGGCCAAAATTAATGATAGAATGGTAACGGATGCCCCAGCAACAATTACAGAAACAATAGCCGTAACTTAGGTAGAAGTATTAGATGTAGCAGCAGCTGGGGTAGCAGTGGCAGCAGCGGCAGTAGTAGTAGTAGTAGTAGTAGTAGCAGCAGTTGCAGGAGTAGGAGTAGGAGTAGAAGTATAGTAGTGGCAGCGGTAGCAGTACTTGTACTAACAGTGCTCGTAGTAGTATAAGTCGCTCTTAGCATGTGTACGATGTGCATTTATGAGTAAATGTATGTGCTATCGGAAAGGCATTGTGCGTGGTCACACCTGCACTACACTACTACTTCACTGTTATAAAAAATCCCTGCTTTGCTTACACAAGAAGTAACAGCCCATTGAAATATCAAAGAAAAAGACAAATATTCTGTGCAATAAAAAATCTCTCTTACAAGAAGACAACATTTATGTGCAATGAACAACATTTATGTGCAATGAACAATCTTTTGCACGGGTGATAGTGTACGTGCTGCCAGAAATAAAAGAAATAACACAGTGTCAGTTAACAAGACGACCTAGGCATCTGGCTCTCTGCTGCATGTTCAGGTGTTTTGCTAACAAGGACCCTAGTATCAGCCTCGGCTCTGCAGTGTGCGCAGTGGAGGCTTGGTGGATCTGACAGCCGCTCTCCATTGTGGAATCGCATGTACATCAGGGTTCCTGGAATGACGCAGCAGAGGATTCCCTTTCCTTGCAGTATCCCGTGTGAAAAAGGGAGTTAGAGAATGGCAAAGCCAGGCCGAGATTGTGAACAGGAAGAAAAGCAGCGTCAGCCTCACACAGATGAACACCATCATCAACATTTTATACAGGACACCATAGCCACGACCTATTATCTGAACGGGTGGGAACAAGTCATAATTTTCCACTCGGAAAAGGGTCTGATCTACCATTTTTACCGTGTGATATATCTTATCAGTTCTGTCAAAGAAACAGGCCGGCCGGACCACATAGTTCATTCTTCCAGACCGTAGGACTCGCCACGGGGGTGCAGAGAGAGGGAGAATGAGAGAACTGACCGATGCCCACAATTCTTCAAGACCCGCGCAGGTCTATGTGGATCGCTCATTTCATCCTGAGAGTGATGGAACTGGTGTAAGAGATCTATGTGTCCTGTAGACAAGTACTGCGAATATTGCATTTTTCTTCTTCTAGTTGCAGCCTTGTGTTATCTAGATTATATTATTTTCTCTTTTTCCATCATTTTAGAGCATTAATTTCCGAGAGTGATGGCGTTTGTGCAGAAGATCAATAAATAAATATATATATATATATATATATATATATATATATAAAGCGCTGTACAATTAAGTAGTAGGAGAAAACAAGTGCAGGCTAACAATTCTTCGGTCATTATAATAATGACTTGGCAAAGATTTGAATTAAAAAAAAAAATTGAAGATGAAGAAAATGGGGGGAAATATATCATAAATATGAGAAACCCTTCACTAGCTTCCTGAGGGAACCATCGTACTTCCCTTCGAAGGCAGATCTATTTGTATTGCCTGCTCCTAGGCCTTTCGTCCGCTGAATCGGACTCATCAGGGAGACATGGTTGATTGTGTCTGTGCTCTTGGTGTCAAATAGAGACACACCACAGTCCATAATTCTGTGGTGCTCTCACCACTAAGGGTTCAAAAAAAGAATCCAACAGCACCCCCAAAGCAGCGAGCGAAGGATAATAAATGAAACAAAACGAAAGTGTGGAGATGAAAAAAGTTGCTGAAAAACTAAAAGCATTATGCAAACAGTTAAAAATGTAGGGGACAATCTTTGAGCCTATGCTTGAGGATCCATTCAAGGATGCAAGGGAGATCAAAAGATATGGAACAGTCTGAGTGGTCAGCTCTGCAGTTCAATAACCCAAGCATTGTAAGTGGCTAAGAATTGTACAGAACAACCTTTACTTGGATCTCCTAAGAGATGCAATCTCCCACTGATTGACCAAACATTATAATGCTGAACAATTAAGTAGTGGGAGAAAACAAGTGCAGGCTAACAATTCTTCAGTCATTATAGTAATGACTTGGCAAAGATTTGAATTAAAAAATATATATATATATATATATATAATATATATATAAAGAAGCACTGCTAATCTTGCATTTTTCTGTTTTGTGGTTATAGCCTTGTATTATCTCTGATCTCTCTCTCTCTCTCTCTCTCTCTCTCTCTCTCTCTCTCTCTCTCTCTCTCTCTCTCTCTCTCATTTTAAGCATTTATTTCCGAGAGTGACGCGGTTAACGAAGAAGATCAACACGTCCAACAAGCACTGCTAATCTTGCATTATTCTTTTGTTTAATTCGTCTTATAGCCTTATTATTATCTCTACATTTTTTTCCTTCTTCTCATTGATTTCCAAGAGTGATGGCGTTAGTGCAAAAAAAATCAATATAGCCAACAAGAACAGCTAATGAGACATTTTCTTCTTCTTCTTATAGCCTTACAATTAGTATCTACGATATTTTTTTTCTTTGTCTTTTCCATTTTAGGCCTTAATTTCCCCCATCCCATCCAGTTAAGACAAATGGAGAGCGGCATGGTAATCACACGGCACTGGCACTAGTTCCCTAGTCACTTGCTGTGCACGCTGATTGATGCCCGGCTCCAGTAGACGCGTCCTATTTATCTGGCTGAATTGTGACTTACTCTCTCTCTCTCTCTCTCTCTCTCTCTCTCTCTCTCTCTCTCTCTCTCTCTCTCTCTCTCTCTCTCTCTCTCTCTCTGTCAGTATCTATATCTTTCTCCCTCCCTGTCTCTCTGTCTCTCTGTGTCACTGTCTCTGTCTTTCTGTCTCTCTCTGTCTCTCTCCCTCCCTATGTTTCTCTCAGTCTCAGTCTCTCTCTGTCTCTCTCTGTCACTGTCTCTGTCTCTCTGTCTCTCTCTGTCCCTCTCTCTCTCTCTCTCTCTCTCTCTCTGTCTCTGTCTCTGTGTGTCTGCCTCTCTTTATCTGTCTGTCTGTCTGTCTCTTTCTCTCCCGCCCCTCTCTCTCTCTCTCTCTCTCTCTCTCTCTCTCTCTCTCTCTCTCTCTCTCTGTGCCTTTCTCTCTCTTTGTGTCTCTGTGTGTGTGCCTCTCTCTGTCTCTCTGTCTGTCAGTCTTTCT
>CM065732.1:13247327-13249827 GCA_033310375.1 Conus canariensis
TCTCTCTCTCTCTCTCTCTCTCTCTCTCTCTCTCTCTCTCTCTCTCTCTCTCTCTCTAAAAGCGAGCACAGCATCATGCAGCGAACAACAAGTCACGTCTGTGATCTTGTCTTTATTCTTAGTTTTTATTCTGAACGTAAAGTCGTCCCACCACCTTCATTTAGGGTGAACGGGGGATGAAATATGATCACGGACCAAAGACGATATATGCTAGGGACTTGCTGTGCATGTTGATTGATGTCAGCATCTACCAGATGCACACACGATGCATTTTTGTACCCAACACGACCTCTCTCTCCTCTCTCTCTCTCTCTCTCTCTCTCTCTCTCTCTCTCTCTCTCTCTCTCTCTCTCTCTCTCTCTATTTTTGTACCCAACACGACCTCTCTCTCTTTCTCTCTCTCTCTCTCTGTCTCTGTCTCTCCTCTCTCTCTCTCTCTCTCTCTCTCTCTCTCTCTCTTCTCTCTCGCTGTGTCTATGTCCGTCTGTCTGAAAGCCTGTCTATCTGTGTGTCTGTCTATGTGTTTATCTCCGTCTCTGGCTGTCTCTCCCCCTCCCCCACCTTCTCTCTCTCTCTCTCTCTCTCTCTCTCTCTCTCTCTCTCTCACTCCTGCCATTAGTATCCAGTTTTCTCTTACCAACGTCAGATCCATGAATCAGTCTCAAACTGCCCTACATTTCGTTACGTTCAGATCATTTGCTGTATAAACTGCCCTACATTTCGTTACGTTCAGATCATTTGCTGTATAAACTGCCCTACATTTCGTTACGTTCAGATCATTTGCTGTATAAACTGCCCTACATTTCGTTACGTTCAGATCATTTGCTGTATAAACTGCCCTACATTTGCTCACGTTCAGATCATTTCTGTATAAACTGCCCTACATTTGCTCACGTTCAGATCATTTGCTATATAAACTGCCCTACATTTGCTTACGTTCAGATCATTTGCTGTATAAACTGCCCTACATTTGCTCACGTTCAGATCATTTGCTGTATAAACTGCCCTACATTTGCTCACGTTCAGATCATTTCCTGTATAAACTGCCCTACATTTGCTCACGTTCAGATCATTTGCTGTATAAACTGCCCTACATTTGCTCACGTTCAGATCATTTGCTGTATAAACAGCCCTACATTTGCTCACGTTCAGATCATTTGCTGTATAAACTGCCCTACATTTGCGCACGTTCAGATCATTTGCTGTGTGCTTATTTCATACCAGTGTGTTATGTCTTAAACCACAGACCATCATATCAATGATTACACACTGGGGAAGGGGAGAAAGTGAAGGAGAGGAGGTTAGAAGGAAGTGTGGGTGGTTGCTACTGAAACGTACATTAACTTCTACTAATGTGTTGTCTTGATCATGAAAACAGAGACTGCACAGTGTATGTGCAAAGAGAGGTGTATTGTAACAGCAACAGCAACACTTGCACAACAATAAGTGAAATACTAGCAATAGTCAAAGCACCACCAACAGATGCATCATCATCATCAGCAGCAGCAGCAGCAGCAGCAGCAGCAGCAGCAGCAGCAGCAGCAGCAGAAGCAGCAGCAGCAGAAGCAGCAGCAGCAGTAGTAGTATTAGTAGTAGTAGCAGCAGCAGCAGTAGGTTTAATTGTAGATGTTGTTGTTGCTGTTGTTTTATGGTAGATTGGAAAGCATTCTATCAAAGTAACTATGATTACACGAATTGACTGTTTTATTACTCGAGATTGCTAACAAATTTAGCATATAACCTTAAACAGCAAAAAATGAAATATTTCTGTAAAGGAGGAAAACAAACTTTTTAAGAAAACATTTACACGAGGAAAAAAAAATCATATACACTAATCTTTCTGTACTGAGCAATGACCATCAAACCAAATCGTTGTTCTCCAATTGATTGTTTAACCAGCAGGAAGGTAAGGTAAGGTAATGTTGTTTATAGCCCAGCCGACCGCAAAAGGCCGTATCAGGGCTGTCACTGCGTTGAAGCAGCAGTAGCCGTATCTATTCCAGACAAATGACAGATGGAATCGCATTACAGCTGACGCAGAACCGGCACGGTTTCGTTTAAGTTGATCGATACCGGCAACTTCTAGACACGTACATGATTCCACTGACACAGGGGTAATCCTTCCTGTTTCTTCCCTTTCCCCCACTGCTCCCCTTCCACCTCTCTTTTCTCTCTCTCTTCTCTCTCTCTCTCTCTCTCTCTCTCTCTCTCTCTCTCTCTCTCTCTCATTTCAGCTCCAAGCAATCCTTTTTTGCTACACACATAAGATCAGAGTTTTTGTTGTCATATTATGGCCCCATCTCTTGTGATGATCTAATAGCTTAGTTCAAATGCATTGTTTTCCCAAACACAGTCTTCTGAGGTTTGCCATTTTGATGGACAATGGAAGGATAGGACTGGCAAATTGCCTGTTCGCCTCATGTGCTTCGTGTTTCACGGCCTTACCAAGGTAGTAAATTCTGAGGGAGTGATGATAATGTCAAGAAGTGCGAACCATTGA
>CM065732.1:13254827-13257327 GCA_033310375.1 Conus canariensis
CACACACACACACACACACACACACACACACACACACACACACACACACACACCACTTCATCAGCAAAGCTCTGAGTGTAAATGCGTGCACTTCTTTCACACTGCCTTATTCTCCTACGCATGAAACCCGAATATTTTCATTGTTGCGTTATTTGTATTAAAAAAATCAAGATCTTACAACTGCTAGTTATGTACTAGTATACTTCCACCTTGACCTTTTTGAACCCATCCAAACTTACTTGCCTCGTTACTTACATCATGGTTGAGTACTAAAATCATTGTCAACGCCATCACAATATTGCTTCCACATTGGCATGAACTGATCTTCACTCTGACTTTCAACTCCTCGATCATTTTCAAACAGTTGATCTTCGATTGAACTTGCAGCGGTGTGCCCTGTGTACCAAAGCTTTAAACGAAACTCCGACGTACTTGATATACTCACCGAAAATCGATCAAAAACACAGGAAACTCGCTTCCGAGAGTGAGGAGGCATTCCCATGTATCCACGGCAGGAAGTCGAACACTCTTTGGTGCTATGCACAGAAGAGAAACGCAAGTTACAAATCGATCAAAACACTGAAAAGTCACTTCATCGAGTGAAGAGGGTTCCCATGTACCATGGCAGGAAGTCGAGCACATTTCGGTGTTCTTCACAGAAGAGTTCTGCAAGGTCCTTAACTCTGAATGCTTGAGACGTTGATCAGGGACTACAGAGTGTACAGCGTTGGGAGCGACGTCTTAAAGCGACCAAAGAGATGGTTACAGTAATTGGGAAGCGATATAAGACATTTTGATCATACTCCAACATTGTCGGAAGTGGTGAAACTGAAACTGAGGGGAACGAGAGATAAGGCTCGAGGGTGGTTGGTAGGGGTGGGGGAAGTGGGGGGAGGGGACGGAGTTTGTGGGAAGGAGGGCTTCTCTGGCCTAAATTCTCTCTATATTTTTTAATTTAAATTATTGTTGTTGGTTGTTTTTTTTTTTCAGTAGAAAACAGGTGATTGGAAAGTTTTGAAAGGTGGTGTCCGGTTTCAAGAACTCTTGCGACACACACACACACACACACACACACACACACACACACACACACACACACACACACACACACACACACACACACACACACACACACACACACACACACACACACACACACCCACACACCCTCTCTCTCTCTCTCTCTCTCTCTCTCTCTCGTCATTCTGACGTTGCTACCATTTCTATCATCAGTGCTGCTGCTGCTGTGCTTTTGTTGCTTCTTCTACTACTACAACAACACGCACGACTGCGACGTAATATCTGCACCTAATTTTGTTGTTATTGGTTATTAATTTAATTAGGCACTCTTGCTTTGATACGAAACAAGAAGTAATTTTCCTCCACTTGGATTGCTCTATCTCCCTCCTCACCCTCCCGCCCCCCCACTCCCCCCGTCCCCTCTCTCCCACAACCCTTCCACTCACAGTTTGTGTTTTCCTAACATAAGACTTTTTGCCCATAAGGAACAATTGTACAAGTAACAAAAAGAAGAAGCCAGAAGTAGATAATGAATGTACTCATCCCTCCGAGTCTGTGACAACATGGTTCTTCACTTACTTGCCAAATCAGTTTTTTTTACACAGCGTCCCATTATGATGATGACAAGATTTACATCACTCTGATGAGTCTTTGATGTCATCCGTCATTAGCGCTGTTATCGACATCGTCGTCAACGTCATACTCATCGTCTTGGTCATCATGTGCAGTCGATGCTAAGTGTATTCAGGTTACCCTTCACAGCATTTCTCTCGTTTCGTAGGGGTTATTGTTTTTTTTTTTTAACCGAGTGGTTTGCATGTTGTGTGGACAAAAACAGAAGGACAGTAATATAGAGACAAAAAAGAATTAAGGCTTTAAAAAGTATGGAATACACAACATAAAGAAACATGACAATACAAAACGGTTAGGAGGAAGATGGTCAGGGGAAAGCAGAGGAGGAAAATGGTCAGGGGAAAGCAGGAGGACAGGGGAAAGAAAGAGAGGAGAAATGGTCAGGGGAAAGCAGCGGAGGAAAATGGTCAGGGGAAAGCAGAGGAAAATGGTCAGGGGAAAGCAGAGGTCAGGGGAAAGCAGAGGAGGAAAATGGTCAGGGGAAAGCAGAGGACAGGGGAAAGCAGAGGAGGAAAATGGTCAGGGGAAAGCAGAGGAGGAAAATGGTCAGGGCAAAGCAGAGCGAGAAACAGAAGAAATGGCGGAGGAAGAAAAGTAGCAGTTGTAGCATTAGTAGTAGTTGTGGAAGTAGTAAAAGCAGCCGTATCAGACGCAGCAGCAGTATTAGTAATGGTAGTTGTAGTAGTAGCAGCAGCAGCAGCAGCAGTATTAGTAATGGTAGTTGTAGTAGTAGTAGCAGCAGCAGCAGCAGCAGTTGCAACAGCAGCAGCAGTAGCAGTAGCAGTAGCAGCAGCAGCAGCAGCAGCAGGAGCCAGCAGCAGCAGCAGCAGCAGCAGCAACAGTAGTA
>CM065732.1:13262327-13269827 GCA_033310375.1 Conus canariensis
GGATCGTAGTCAACAACTGCCTCCACAGCTATAATCAATCTCTGCTGCATTGTAGTCAACAACTGCCTCCACAGCTATAATCAATCTCTGCTGCATTGTAGTCAACAACTGCCTCCACAGCTATAATCAATCTCTGCTGCATTGTAGTCAACAACTTCCTCCACAGCTATAATCAATCTCTGCTGCATTGTAGTCAACAACTGCCTCCACAGCTATAATCAATCTCTGCTGCATTGTAGTCAACAACTGCCTCCACAGCTATAATCAATCTCTGCTGCATTGTAGTCAACAACTTCCTCCACAGCTATAATCAATCTCTGCTGCATTGTAGTCAACAACTGCCTCCACAGCTATAATCAATCTCTGCTGCATTGTAGTCAACAACTGCCTCCACAGCTATAATCAATCTCTGCTGCATTGTAGTCAACAACTTCCTCCACAGCTATAATCAATCTCTGCTGGATTGTAGTCAACAACTTCCTCCACAGCTATAATCAATCTCTGCTGCATTGTAGTCAACAACTGCCTCCACAGCTATAATCAATCTCTGCTGGATTGTAGTCAACAACTGCCTCCACAGCTATAATCAATCTCTGCTGCATTGTAGTCAACAACTTCCTCCACAGCTATAATCAATCTCTGCTGCATTGTAGTCAACAACTGCCTCCACAGCTATAATCAATCTCTGCTGCATTGTAGTCAACAACTTCCTCCACAGCTATAATCAATCTCTGCTGCATTGTAGTCAACAACTTCCTCCACAGCTATAATCAATCTCTGCTGCATTGTAGTCAACAACTGCCTCCACAGCTATAATCAATCTCTGCTGCATTGTAGTCAAACGCACCTGCTGGCCATTTCATCGTGTGTGTGTGTTCCACGGAAGAAGTGGACCCTGTTGAGGTCAGACCCATCCTACGTAAGGGAGTCCATAGAGGTAGAGTCTACTCTGCCCAACAGATTATTACTAAGCTGTACACTCTTGAACTCTGTGTTGCCAAACGAGATGTGCGGCGTAACTGATACTGTGTCCAGGGAATAGAGAGGAGGTATTCGTCGTATCAAGCAGGAAATACCACACATGACAATCATAGTAAAGTTGATTTCTTCCTTTAATCCCCACAAGAAAGCTTTTTTTTTTTTGTTTTGTTTTTGTTTTTTTGCTTCTGAAAATTACGTCTCTATACATGAATACAAGTGTACCACTTTCTCTCCTGTTTGTTTACTTTATTTGACTTTTGCTTAGTTTCTGCCGTACAAGTCAACCGACTTTGTTTCTGCCGTGTAAGTCAAGCGACCTCATATTATCATTATTATTAGTGATACTTATATAGCGCCTTTCCTCGGCTAGACACCAAGCTCTAAGCGCTTTATGATCCACACTCGTTTACACAACGGCCTGCCTACCTGGGTAGTGCCGACTGAAGAGCTGCCAGCTGGCGCTTCATTCAGTCGTTTCCCGTGTTATCCAGTCAATATCGTTCAATATATCGTTCACTCAATTTCCTTACTTCCTTCATTCGTTCCATTTCTCACGCAGGATACATGCTATGTGTAACGTGTCATCCATACCATAGTAGAAAGATGGCAATGTGGATTGCTCAAGCAGGAGGTACAAGAGTGTCTAGCCCATGGTTTAACACGAGTTTCTAGCCCATGGTTTAACACGAGTTTCTAGCCCATGGTTTAACAAGAGTTCCTAGCCCATGGTTTAGCCTTCTTCCTTGCGCTGAACCCTGTGAAGTGATCTGAAGCGATCAAAGCTAAGTGAATTTTCGTTGTTTTATTCGTTTATGTCTCGCCCGATGAAGACCTAAGAGGTCGAAACGCGTTGTGTTTCGTCTTGTGACTCGTTTGTCCACGTTCTCTGGGCGGTTCGCTAACATTTATTTAAGATTTTTCTAGCCCATGGTTTAACAAGAGTTTCTAGCCCATGGTTTAACAAGAGTTTCAAGCCCATGGTTTACATCTAGCATAGATCAAGCAATCCACCTCCCTTTCCACAAGGCATTAAGCGGTCATGTGGATGGTGCCTTTCAAATAAACTGATGAACCAGGAAGCATGAACGTGCAACAAAGACATAAATCCACACGCTACAAAGAGTTGGTCAGTTGCCAGTCAGGATAAAATCATTCTTGAAAATATACGCAGACTAAAAGGACAGCGGGGAAAAATTAGTACCACAATATTCCTTGTAACGTGCTCAGCTAGGGAAGCAGCGAAAGTCAGCACAAAAAGAGATATATACATGTTTGATCAGATACGATACAGGATGCATGAATCATCTTAGACTGTGCATGTTGTTGGTGTTCATGTAGTACTCTGCTGCAGGATGAAGATGCTTGTGTAATTTGCACATGTCCATTTTTCATCTTTTGGTATGAGACTGGAAAGCCCACCGACATTGTTTGGATTTGTAGATTATTCTTGATTGATCATGTTCGATATTTTAAACTTTTTTCGTGGGCTGGCAGATTAATTAGACATTTGTTTTTGTTTCCTGATGTGAAATGGTTTGTTTTCATAGTTTCTCCTCTTGTTGTAGCATCATTTTAAAGCGGACTATTATAAACGTTGAGTCAAGATTGATAGGTAAGTTGATATATCTTTTATTTCTTTTTTTTCAATTTTCATATTTTAATAAAATGAGCACATACATTCTTGTCACAGACTCGATAAGCTAACTCGACGTGCAGATTTCAAGTAGTAATAGTAAGCAACAACAACAACAACAACACGCGCTGATACACACGCGCGCGTGCGCACGCGTGCACACACACACACACACACACACACACACACACACACACACACACACACACACTGATGACAAAGAGAGAGAGAGAGAGAGAGAGAGAGAGAGAGAGAGAGAGAGAGAGAGAGAGAGAGAGAGAGAGAGAGAGAGAGAGAGAGAGACGTGACACTTCAGTTTCGTCATGTATGTTGCCGGAAAAGCAGTTCCTGTGACTACCTGTGCTTTCCTTCAAAAAGAGCAGTTTACACATGCATGCATTATGGTCCCTGTAATGTGTTCTCATATGTAGTGTGTGTGTTGTGTGTGTGTGTGTGTGTGTGTGTGTGTGTGTGTGTGTGTGTGTGTGTGTGTGTGTGTGTGTGTGTGTGTGTGTGTGTTGTCAGTACAACACTATGTTAATCTGACAGTAAATGGTTTCAGTCAGTCAGTCAATGTGTGTGTGTGTGTGTGTGTGTGTGTGTGTGTGTGGTGTGTGTGTGTGTGTGTGTGTGTGTGTGTGTGTGTGTGTGTGTACTGAAATGATACAGTGACAAGGAAGATGGAGGGATTGGCGTTGCAGTTTTATACTCATTTGAGAATGGAGATGTCTGTGAATGGTTGGCTTTAGACGTTTTTGTTTGTTTGTTTGTTTGTTTTTCCACCTCCTCCTCCTCCTCGTCCTCCTCTCTTCTTTATTGTGTTCTTGTTCTTATTCTTGTTCTTGTTCTTCTTGTTCCTCTTCTTCTTGTTTTTCTTGTTCTTGTTTTTTATTGTTTCTTCTTCTTCTTCTTCTTCTCTTCTTCTTCTTCTTCTTCTTCTTCTTCTTCTTCTTCTTCTTCTTCTTCTTCTTCTACGTGTTTATTGCATGCTTAGTTCCCTCTCTGCTCAAGTTGTGTGTTGTTTCTGTGGAAATTTGTTTCTATCTGTTTATCTCTCTGGTGAAATCTCTCTCTAAATTTCCGTCTGGTCAGCGTATTTCTTAGTTTGTCTTCCTCAGTACGTATATCTACCTCTGTATATGTCTCTGTATATGTTCTCTTTCTTTACGTCTCTGTCCGTGTATATCTGTTCCTGTTTATCCGTATGTTTGTCTGCATGTTGTTCTACCTCCCTCTCACGCTCTGTCTTAGTCTGTCTCTAATATCATCTGGCGATGAATAGACATTTAAAAAAAACTGAACTGATCTGTCTCTGTCTGTTTGTTTGACTGACTCTCTCTCTCTCTCTGTCTCTCTCTCTCTGTCTCTCTCTCTCTCTCTCTCTCTCTCTCTCCTCCCTCCCTCTTTCTCTCTCTCCTCCCTATCTCTCTCTCTCTCTCTCTCTCTCTCTTTCTCTCCAACACCACCATTATCCTCTCTCTCTCCGTCGGTCCGTCCGTCTGTCTGTCCATGAGTTTCTAGTTCGGAGCAGAACCATCTATTGAAATATAAATCAAAATGAAATAAAAACAAACAGGAATCATGAGACACTGCATATTGCTGAGCAGACTGTATTTGAATTACCATTATTTTGATTTAGAATGTCAAACCTGGGTTGCTCATACCTTCACATCTCATCCCATACTTCCACCTATACCCCCCCCCCCCCCCACCCCCGCCTTCCTTTTTGTATACATGTCTACGTATGTGTTTGATTCTATTTTTATGAGGATCCTAATGGATTTTGCCATGGGCAGTGCTCTTTCTGCTTGTGGGTTTCTTTGTATGCTGTTAATTTGCGGTCCCATGTGACTGTGAGTTGTTAGCCTATTTGAAAGATTAGCACTCAGATCGCCACACAAACACTGGTTAAAAAGGGGCAGGAAGGGTAATCTGGCTAAACGAAATTCTAAACTCGAACCTTAGAGTACGGATTATCTACCTTTAAAATGGAGGTTGCAACAAACTTTGCAATCTTTCTGGATGATAGACTGACGTGTCTGGCAGAAAACTAAGAAAATAAGAGATGAAAAAATAGAAGAACAAAGGCAAGAATAAAGAAAACGATAATGGATTTTTGTCGGTTTCTAATTTCCTGGCAACACACACATTCCAGAGACATGCTGTCCAGAAGCAACGATACAGTAAAGAGCAACAAGATGCAAAGCATATAAACGTACTCCCAGTTTTCCAAATCGCTTATAAATCGGCCAAGTACTTTCTGAGATAAATAACGGCAAAATAACGTTTTTTACGGTTATTTAACCGATGTGCACTTTTGAAACTTGTGTTTTAGTACTCACTGGAATAAAGCCTATGTACCTACCAAATTTCATACAGATCGGACAGTATGTCACGAATAACGGTTTTTAACGGTCAAATTTTGAAACACTATATGGAAGTGCCATTTGTGTGTGACAACCTTTCTGTATACTAAATTTCATTAAAATCCACGAATGCGTAAAAAATAACGGCAAAATAACTGTTTTAACGGTTATATAACCTATGTACACTTTTGCAACTGGTGTTTTAGTCATCACTGAGCTAAAGCCTATGTACATACCGAACTTCATTCAAATCGGACAATATGTCAAGAATAATGGTTTTTAACGGTCGAATTGTGAAACACTATATAGAAGTGCTATTTGTGTGTGATAACCTTTCAGTATACCAAATTTCATTAAAATCCACCTATATATATATATATATATATATATATATATATATATATATATATATATATATATATAGAAATAACGGCAAAATAACGGTTTTTAACTTGTTTAATCGATTTTTAGCGTTACATCACTTACATATGGAAAGAGGCTCCGATTTGTCACAAGATCATCCAAACCGCTTATAAATTGGCCAAGTACTTTCTTAGATATTCCATAAAGAAGGAAAAACCGTTTTGGGCCGTTGTAACCGATAGTTACGGCTATCCTGGTCAAATAAAACATCGGGCATCATCCATGACCCATAGTGAACATACCTACAAATTTTCAGAAAGATGGGCCAAGTACTTTCTGAGATATTCCATAAAGAAGAAAAACCGTTGCAGGCCGTTACAGCCGTTAGTAACGGCTATAACGGGGTAAATTAAAACATCGGACATCATCCGTGACCCATAATGAATGTACCTGCTCATTTTTACAAAGATCGGCCAAGTACTTTCTGAGATATTCCATAAAGAAGAAAAACCGTTACAGGCCGTTACAGCCGTTAGTAACGGCTATAACGGGGTAAACTAAAACATCGGACATCATCCGTGACCCATAATGAATGTACCTGCTCATTTTTACAAAGATCGGCCAAGTACTTTCTGAGATATTCCATAAAGAAGAAAAAACCGTTACAGGCCGTTACAGCCGTTAGTAACGGCTATAACGGTAAACTGAAACATCGGGCATCATCCGTGGCCCATAGTGAACATACCTACAAATTTTCAGAAAGATCGGTCCGGTAGTTTTGTCTGAAGCGAGTGGAACACATTTTGACCACACACACACACACACACACACACACACACACACACACACACACACACACACACACACACCCCACACACACACACACACACACACACACACACACACACACACACACACACACAGCATTTCTTCGTTCCCATTCTAAAGTACTCCCTGTTCTATAAGAACTGGGAGTACAAAAAGAGGCAACCCAATTTCTGATCCCAGCTGTGAGGTGAAAGTAATGTGTTCTGATTGTCATGCACAATGTCCGCTGCCTGATATGATGAATGCCTCTCCTCTATTCCCTGCGCGCACAATACCGATCACGTCCCAGATCCCTTTTGGCATTGCAGACTACAGAGTTTAGTCATAATCTGCTCAGCAGCACATAATCCACCATCTTTGCACACCCGAAGTATGAGGAATTCTATCTTAATAGTGCCAACCTTTATAAAGGAACGCAAACAGAGAGGATGGAATGGCCAACAGGAGTGCTTGACTGCAAGACAGAAGAGACAGACAATAGCTGTGGAGGTGGTTAGGATTCAGACGGGGATTAGCATACTGCTGAATGGACGGGGCTCCACGAAGAAGAGACAACGGAGCTGCAAGAGCTGCAGAGATGGTTATGCTTCAGACAATGATTAAAGTGCAGTTTGATGGGTGTGGCTCAAACGAGAAAATGTCACAGGGCTGCGGAGGTGGAAAGACACTATGTCACAAATCAGGGACGGCAAAACAAGGCATGGCTGAGATGGTGGAGGGCTGACAGTAAGATGTGGTGGAGATGTGAGGCCTAGCAGAATGAGGTTGAGCGACCAGGGAATGATGTGAGGTGGTGATTGTGTTTGTTCCTGGCATCCAAGGAATGGAATGGGGCGTTGTATTGGCTGGGTGCTGTCGTCAGACCAGTGACGGCCCTTTTCATGTTTATTGAATGATCAACAGCCAGTGCTGAGAAGAAAATTCAGGGAAAGTAGTAATAGTACATGATGAATAGATACTGTCTCTGTCTCTCTCTGTCTCTCTCTGTCTCTCTCTGTCTCTCCTTCACACACACACACACACACACACACACACACACACACACACACACACACACACACCACATAGACACACAATCTCTCTCCCTCCCTCTCTCTCTCACCCCCCCTCTCTCTCTCTCTCTCTCTCTCTCTCTCTCTCTCTCTCTCTCTCTCCCTCTTCTCTCTCCCAAAGGAATCATGACACACATCCCATCAGTGTGACTCGAAGTCCAGCCAGTCTATCACTGATGCCTGGCCTTTGATGGGGCTTGCTGATATTGATGACCATCTCTGGCCCTGTGTCCTGGACCAGCCTGTCATGGCTCTAGTGTTCTGCAACGGGGCCTGT
>CM065732.1:13274827-13279827 GCA_033310375.1 Conus canariensis
GAGCATGAATGTTTCGAAAATATGCTTCCTATTTGGCTATTACGATACAAATCAAAATGAAACACTTTCCTTAAATGATGCATGTAGCTAACAAAGTTGTATTTTCATTATCCTTATTTTGGGCTAGGATGTACAGATCCAGGCTACTTACACTGGGACAGCCCAACACCAGACCACAATACCACTTGTCTCGACCCGCTTTCTTTAATATACTGTCTGTTTTATTATGGTTCATTACATTTGAATGAAAATTTCCTTTAGGGTTTTGCCAGAGACAGCGCTGTTTTCGCTTTTTTGTGTGCTGTAGTGTGCGCATCCCATGGGGTCCTGGTTGATTACTCTATTTGAAAGACTAGCACCCTGGTCACAAGACAAAGTGTTATTGGAAAGTTGGAAAGGGGCAGGAAGGGTAATCCAGCAATGTTAATTTCCCACCTTGAACTATGAACCCTCTTCCTTGAACTATGAACCCTCTTCCTTACAAATGACAGTGCAACCCACTGCCCTATCTTTCTGAAGGATAGACAGACATGAAAGGTGAAAAAAAAAATAAGAAGGGAGCAAATAGAAGAAAAAAGCAAGAATAAAGTATATAAATAGTGTTTTTTTCATTCGTAATTTCCAGTCCACACATGAATAGCTGATAAATACTTTCCAGGAGCAAGGATGCAGTAAACAACGAAAAGAGGTAGACACATTTCTTGTGGCAACTGCAAGATGAAAGAAATGAATTATGATTGTCATGCACAATATCCTCTGCCTGATGTGATGAATGCCTGTCCTCTATTCCCTGGGCACAACACCCATCACGTCCCAGATCCCTTTTGGCATTGTAGACATCAGAGTTTAGTCCTGATCTATTCAGCACAAGGAATCCGGCATCTTTGGACACCCGGAGTATGAGGAATTCGACCTCAGTGCTGCCCACTTTTGTGAGGGAGTGCAATCTGAGAGAATGAAATGGCCACCAGGCATGCCTGACTTCAAAACATGAGAGACTGACATTAGTTGTTGAGCTGGGTATGGCTCAGACGAGGATTAGAATACGGCTAGTTGGAGGTGACTCCAAAAAGATGCTACCATGTAGTTGCAGAGGTGATTAGACAACATGCCAGGCATCAAAGATGGCAATAAGACACAGTGGAGATGGAGGGTCTGTTAAAGACGATGTGATGGAGATGGGAGGCCCAGCAGAATGAAGTGAAGAGACACGGGTTTGACGTGAGGTGGTGATTGTGTTTGTTCTCAGCATCCAAGGAATGGAATGGGGCGTTGTATTGGCTGCGTGGTGTCCTAAGACCAGTGATGGCCCTTTTCATGTTTATTGAATTTATCAACAGCCAACGCTAAGGAACAGGATCAGCAGTCATTGTAAGCCCAGGGAGCCCAGGGGAGAAAACGTGCCCACCTCTATGGAGCAATGCGTACAGAGAATAGGAAAGGACCAGGAGACGTGCCAGTCTACCAGACAGGAGAGACTGATAACAGCTGTGAAGGTGGTGGTGATTCAGGCAACCAATAGCTTGCAGCCTGGAGGTCGTGACTCCGAAAAAGAAAAGATACCATAGAGCTGCAGAGGTAGCAAGGAAATATGACAGGCATCAGAGACGGCAATAAGACATGATGGAGATGCAGCAGGTGACAAGATGTGATGGAGATGGGAGGCCCAGCCGAATGAGGTGAAGAGACATGGGTTTGATGTGAGGTGGTGACTGTGTTTGTTCCCAGCATCAAAGGAATGGAATGGGGCGTTGTATTGACTGGGTGCTGTCGTCGGACCAGTGATGGCCCCTTTCATCTTGATTGAATGATCAACAGCCAGTGCTGAGGAGAAAATTCGAAAGGGGAAGGAAAGTACTTTGTGGATGTAAACCTGATGATGGATAGGCGTCTCTGTGTAGGTGAGTATGTGAATGTGTGTGTGTGTGTGTGTGTGTGTGTGTGTGTGTGTGTGTGTGTGTGTGTGTGTGTGTGTGTGTGTGTGTGTGTGCATAGATGGTTTTCCGAGGAATGTAAATAGCGCTAAAAGCATGCACTATCATTGGCGGGGACATACTGTCTGAAAGAAAAGTGAATAATGTGACACATACTGATTATGAATGTAAGAACCGAAAGGTAGAAGAGAAAAGATAGTAAGATAGGCAAATGAATAGAGAGAAACGGGGATAACAGGAGAGAGAGAGAGAGAGAGAGAGAGAGAGAGAGAGAGAGAGAGAGAGAGAAACAGACAGAGAGACAGACAGACAGACAGAGACAGACAAATAGACAGAGAAAGAGAGGGGGAGTAACCCCAATAGCAATGAAGAAGAAGATAGAAGGGAGGTGGAGAAGGACGAGGAGGAGGAGGAGGAAGAAGAGGAGGACGAGGAAGCGGCTGAGCAGGAGGAGGAGGAGGAGGAGGGGGAGGGGAGGAGGAGGAGGAGGAGGTGAGGAGAAGAAGAAGAAGAGAAGAAGAATGAATGAATGAATGAATGAATCTTTAATGGGTTGAGAATTAGGCTCATTGAAGGCTTTTTACAATTCTGCCCAACAACAACTACAATTTAAAAAAGTAAGGTAACATCGAATTACAAAATAACATCAATATAACGATTTCATGCTTAAAATCTCTCTCCTCTCTCTCTCTCTCTCTCTCGTCCTCCCTCTCTCTCTCTCTCTCTCTCTCTCTCTCTCTCTCCTCCCCCCACACACACCACACACACACACACACACACACACACACACACACACACACACACACACACACACACACACACACACACATCTCAATCAACTGCATCGTTTATCAGCAGTACACTTTTTTTTTTGTCTCCGGTAAGTATGTATAGTCTACGCATAGGTCAGTCATGAGTATCAAAAAGAAGTAACTTTACTTCATTTTTGAAAGCTGATAATTGGGAAATATTCCTGTGTTTTGCTGGAAGTGTGTTCCATTCTTTACAGCCACAGAAGGAGAAACTTGTTTTGAATAAATCTAAATTAGCTTTAGGAATAATGAATCTGAGCGAATCATGATGGTGATGTAAATGTACTATTGATTTTAAATAATCTGGGCATGCGTCATGAACAATTTGTGCATAAGAATCAGAGTGTTGAATATTATACATGAGTGAAGAGGCAGTATTCTATTGTACCTAAATACATCACGCATAGAAGGATCGGATTGTTTCTGACAGCTGATCATCTTAATTGCTCGTTTTTGTAATGAACAAAGTGGTTTTAAAGTAGATGGCGCACATTTACCCCAGATAATAGAGCAGTAGTCTAATCGAGCCTGAACAAAAGCAAAATAATACATTTTTCGTGAATGTTCGTTGAGAAAGTGTTTTATCTGTGACAGCTGGAAACACACAACACGAGACTTGTTTGATTAGGTTATGGATCTGATCGTCCAGGAAAGATTTTCATCGATGACGATGCCTAATAATTTGTGCTTTGTAACTTGTTTTATTGTTTTATCTTTGTACATTATTTTTAATTTTGCTTCTTTTATGACTTGTCTTTTTTGACGTGCACATATTAACATAGACTCGGTTTTATGAGGATGAACAAGCATGTCATTTGAATCACACCAGCCTTCCACTGATTTCATGCTTGCATTTAAATGATAATTAATTTCATCGATGCTATGACTAGAGTATTGTAAAGATGTATAATCAGCGAACAAATCACACACTGCATTTTGAATTGATAAAGGGAGATCATTTATGTAGAGGGAGAACAACAGGGGACCTAAGATTGACCCTTGTGGCACGCCTCTTGGCAACAGTCTTTTAGAAGAAATAACACCTCGTGAAAAAACAGATTGCGTACGGTTCGACAAATAAGATCTAAAAAATGATTCCGTATTGTTGTCGACGCCATAAACATTAAGCTTTTTTAGCAGTATATGTGATTAATTAAATCAAAAGCCTTTGTTAAATCAATAAAAACTACACCAACTGCTTTCCTGTTGTTGATATCTTTTAGCCACAAATTTGTGATCCGACACAAAGCCGTTTCACATGAATGTAGTTTCCTAAATCCTGACTGATTGATATACAACAGTTTATGTTTCTCAATAAAAGATGATAGATGGTGATGGATATGACGTTCTAATGGCTTTGAGACGGACGATAGCAGCGAAATTGGTCTGTAGTTATTTGGATCATCTAAATTCCCTTTTTTGTGCAGAGGGATAATTTTTGCATGTTTAAATGCTTCTGGAAAGTAATGTTTAGATAAACATAGATTAAAGAGGTATGTAAGAGAATCTACAATATATGGTACAGATAGTTTTAATATATTGGGACTGATTCCATCAAAGCTGTATGAACTTTTATTTTTCAAAGTTGATAGATATAAAAACACTTCATTAACAGATATTAGGGGGATAGAAAACTTTGCGTGCATATTTCTTGCATCACAAAATTTCTGTAAATTCGCAGTGTCAAAAATGCTAGTTTTATCTTTCCCTATGTTTAGCTTGTTACCAATATTGGCAAAATGATCATTTAGGGTTTCTACTGGAATGGAACATTCCTGTCTTGATGAACACGGTCCGGTAAGTTTATTAATAGCTTTCCAAATAGAGGCTCCGTTTGTTTTTATTTTGGACCAACTTTCTGAAAGAATCACATTTAGACTTTCTAATCATGTACTTCACAATGTTGCGTTTTCTCTTATACTCTTTGTCAGAGCCTACACTTTTTAAATTGTCCCTCTCGTCCATGGCATTCAGAATATCCTGAGTGAGCCAGACAGGCAGGATATCTGATTTGACTCGCCTCTGGATCAATGGGATGTGTTTGTCGACAATATTCAGAAAGGTTCTCGTCCAAAAGGCAAGGGCATCATCTGGATCGGTGTAGCTATAGATGTTTGCAAAAGGCGAGGAAATGAGATCAGATTGAAAAGCGTGTAAGTTTAAGTTTTTGAATGAACGAAATGTGATTACCAAATGACTTGCTTTTGGAACTTTAAAACCTTTTTTGTTCCAAGTTACGCAAACAGCATTGTGG
>CM065732.1:13289827-13299827 GCA_033310375.1 Conus canariensis
AGAAGAAGAAGACGAACAGTAACAGGGAGAACAAGGAAAAGGAGGGCAGGGAGAAAGGGAGAGAAACGATTGGTGGAGGAGGACGAGGAGGAGGAGGAGGACGGAAAAAAAACAACAAAAACGACGAAGAAGCAGTCTGTCTCTCTGATCCACCGTCTTTATCTTGAATTGTATTTTTCAGTCTGTGTGTGTGTGTGTGTGTGTGTGTGTGTGTGTGGGGGGGGGGGTGGGTGTGCGGGCGGGGGGGTGGGGGGGTGGGGGGGTGCGGGGGAGGGGTGGTGGTGCGTACGTGCTGTTGTGTGTGTGTGTGTGTGTGTGTGTGTGTGTGTGTGTGTGTGTGTGTGTGGTGTGTGTGCGCGCGCGCGCTTGCTGCCTGCATGCGTGCGTGTATGCGTGCGTGTTGCGTGCGTCGCGGCGTGTGTGTGTGTGTGTGTGTGTGTGTGTGTGTGTGTGTTGTGTATGTGCGTGCGTGTGTGTGCGTGTGTTGTATGTATGTATGTGTGTGTGTGTGTGTGTGTGTGTGTGTGTGCGCGCGCGAGTGTTTATGTGTTTTCCACCTGCTCTCTGCCTGTATCTCTTATGGACAGAAAGCTTCTCTGCATGAGAGCACAACTCCTTGAGAGCAAGAGAAAGAGTGTTATCTAAGCCAGGACATCGCCCACCAACATGCTTGTAACACCAAAAAGTCCTGCCACCGACAGAAAAAAAAACAAACAAACAAAAAAAACCTGGTTTGTTGTGTGGGCCTTGTCTCTGTATGTGTGCTGGATGAGAAAGAACCAGCCGTGAACATGAGTTTGGAGTTCTGAGAGACGTCTGCTGTGTTGGGTTTACTCACGTGGGTCCAACAAATCATCGATCCATGTCGTAAGTCAGGGGCCTTTGTAGTGAAGTCCTGAGTATGTTGGGTCAAATCAGGCAGCACTGAACACTGCCAGAGATTGGACAGCAGTGCCGCTTCCACTCCGCTCTTCTTTTATCCCTTCACCTGTCCCACCAGTACTCTTTCTCAACCACCTTATCGTCTCTGTGTCTCTCTGTGTGTCTATCTCTGTCTCTGTCTGTCTGTCTTCTCTTCTGTCTGTCTGTCTCTCTCTCTCTCTCTCTCTCTCTCTCTCTCTCTCTCTCTCTATTGTTGTGAATTTTTGTTTAGCCTCAGGGTGAGTGTAGAAAAGCACGCTTGTATGCTTGTCTCATATCCCTGAATAAACAAAATTTGTTCGTTCGTTCGTTCGTTCGTTCGTTCGTTCGTTCGTTTCTTTCTCTCTGTCTCTGTCTCTCTGTCTCTGTCTTTCTCTTTCTTTCTCTTTGTCTCTGTCTTTCTGTCTCTGTCTATGTCTCTCTCTGTCTCTGTCTCTCTATCTGCCTCTGTCTGTCTGTCTGTCTCTGTCTGTCTGTCTGTCTGTCTGTCTGTCTCCCGTCTTCTGTCTGTCTGTCTGTCTGTCTGTCTGTCTGTCTGTCTCTCTCTCTCTCTCTCTCTCTCTCTCTCTCTCTCTCTCTCTCTCTCTCTCTCTTCAGAGGTCGATGAACCTGTGAACACAAAACACAAAAATACAAGTTGTGCATTTTAAATATGGGGGAAGAGGAGGGAAGGGAGGAGGAGTAGGAGGGCAGGGGCAGGCGGAACATTCAGTGGAAGGCTTCACGCGCTTCGTAAAGACATCTCCAATCTTTCCCGCCGTGGTCCCCAGAGACCGTTGACACAGGGAAGCACTGCACAGATCTTGTATAACAAGTGGTCCAATTCTGAGGCTGGACATGCTCTACACCCATGGTGACCTTTATTTTATCTCCCTTCTACGTCTATGGCCATGGAGAGTACGGGTCAAGGTCGTCAATGGTGGAACATCGGGGGGGGGGGGGGGGGGGGGGGGGGGGGGGAGGGGGGGGCTGTCATTTATAGGACGTGGTGGGGCACTCCACTGGGGTACGTTCCTTTGCGTTGGCTCCATGAATGAGCAAGTGATGTCTTTAATCGGGGATTTAGTGGGTTGTGTCCTACATGCACCGGATCGTAAGAGCACCATGGAACACCGTGGAAGTGAATCACAGTGTTGTGGTTTTCTCTGTCGGGCTGCCAGTAACGAGTTGATGTTAATTTAACTGCTCCCTATCGATTGCAGAGCCAGAACTTAAGGAACCACAAACTGGGGTGTGGCTGTGAACAGCGGGGCAGGATGAGTCGGGCGAGAGTAATGTCACTAGAGACGAAGGACTGAAGATGACACAGAAAACAAATTGAAGGAAAACAAAGAAAGCAACAAACCCAGATGCAGGTAAGAATGTGACCTCTTTGGCAGAGGTACTAAACAACAACCTGCAGTAATGGCATTGTGACTTTCACTGTGTGATAGCTGTTCCCCCTTACCTTGAGGAGGGAAGGGACGAAGGCCTGGACAAAGGCAGGCTAAGGAAGGAGAATGATGGTGGTCAGGCTCCATGGGGGTGTGCAACATCCCCACTCTTTCTTCCCACACTGACCTGTTGGCCCCAATTTGAAACGTTGAGAAACGTCAGCTACCATAAAAGTGCATTGAGAGAGAGAGAGAGAGAGAGAGAGAGAGAGAGAGAGAGAGAGAGAGAGCTCGGAACTCGGAACTCGGAAACATTAATTGTAAGGCCACCGGCCTGTATACAATGGATACACGTTAACATGAGTGAATCAAAGCAAATAACATAAGGACAACACGCAAAAAATAAGTATAACATCCCACATCAAAATCAAACTAAATTCCAGGGAGTTACATTGGCATGTGAAATTAAGCAGACAAAAAAAACCTTAAGACAGCAATTCAATTACAAGAGTGCAGCTTTACTTCTTATTTAAATGCGTATATCTAGTCTTAAATGCATAACATATATACATTGCTAAATTTCTTAAGAGCATGACGTCTTCAGATTGTAACATTCGTGCTAAGCATTCTCCATTAATGAATGTATGTTGGTAATACTTTGACAAATATTTTTCTCTTAGAAATGTATATGTTTGACATTGTAACAAAAAATGAAGTTCACTTTCTATCCTATTACAAAACGGGCATTTCTTTGATTTTTCATTATATCTGTTATTTATATTCAGATCACACATTCCAAGTCTTAATCTAGTTAAAGCATAACGAAATTTACTAACAGTGATAGCTGACAAGTAATTTTCTGATTGGAAGGATGATTTGAAAGACATATATGTGCTAAACCGTTCACTTTGAGAAAGTTTTGAATGCCAATCTTGCATGTAACAATCGATCATTCTCTGCTTTAACTCTTTAAGAAAAATAGTTTCATACCCAACCCCTCCATTGATCCAAACATCTGAAAAACCAAAAGTATCAAGACATGTTTTAACAGATATAGACCAGTTATGACAATTAGAGTGACCATGTGTAAATTCGGGGATCTTATTCAAGATCATGAGATGTGCCTGTTTAGGAAATCTATGGAGAGAGAGAGAGAGAGAGAGAGAGAGAGAGAGAGAGAGAGAGAGAGACAGACAGACAGACAGACAGACAGACAGAGAGAGAGAGAGAGAGAGAGAGAGAGAGAGAGTAGTATTCATATCGTTGTGAGACAAAAATGTCATCATTATCATCATTTTCGTCTTCTGGATAGCTCTGCTGCTGTGCGTATTGATCGTTCGATTCCCGTCTGATGACACTGAAGAATTGTTTAGAAAAAAAAAAAATCTCCCTTTCCTGTCCCGAGGTGATCCACTTCACACTAATATGAAAGTAAGTCACATATATCTCACTCCTGTGAAGTCAGAGTGGATCTTCATCATCTCATCCTCTCCAGTCTCTTGCTCTGTACAGCAGAGTAAAGGAATATATGAATACAAGGACTAAAGTGATCAGTTCTGGTTTAGAAACCCTCTCTGATTTAATCTCAAAGTGAACCAGACCAACTCCCCTTTCCCGTCACTACCATTTTTTTTTTTTTTTTGCTGCTCTATTTTCTGTGCCACCTCTGTGGCACTGCACCCACGCCGTTCATTCCGTCTCCCCGTCCACAGCCACAGCCCGGCCCGTCACACCGCAGCTCCCACACAGCAATTCACAAGGAGCAGTTCATGTCAAGCTGTCGAGAGGCAACTCACCAAAGAAGACACTGCACTCTTCCCGAGTCACTGTGGTGATGTTCAGTGGCGCCTGTTCTAATCCCACATACGTACGTACTGAGCCCCCTACTGACGACAATAATTGCTTAGTTGCGTAGCCGGCGTGAGTGAGCTCTCCCAACAAGGGTGTCACCACGTCCGTCCGGCGACAGCCCCCATGAATTTGTCAACACTGGTGACCCTGACAGGATCAAACCAAAGCCAAAGACGTGAAGAAGATATTGAAAATGAGGTCACCATGTGAGCAGGGTATGAAGGGCCGTAGAATCTGCGATGAGGATGATAAAGATGATGCAATGGATTTCCATTCCGGTCTGACATATGACAGGGGTGTATTCTCCGCGCATACATATTTCCCGGTGTCAGCCAGGCCCGAGAGATACAAATATCCTCAGCGCTGGTCAGGACATTTGAGCACCGCTCTCAGAGACACATCCATTTAATGGATGAAACTCGCCTGTGTGGTCCCAGTCTTTCCAACTGTACCCGTAGCAAACTCAAGTCTGGGTAGGGGCCGGCCAGGGCATAAAAATCCCGCAAATAAATGGCTCTGATGGGAATTGAACCCACAGCCTCCCAGCCGAGAGTCCACGACACTGACCACTTCGCCACGACAGCTGGTTTCGTTTCATGTCTGTGGTAGTTGCTGTCATGTCTAGTTGGTGTCATGTCTTGTGGTTTCAAAGCATTCAGAATATGGAAGCGGAGAGATGGTGGCAGATGGGGAGAAAAACATTCAATCCGTCTGGCTTCACAGTTTCGCTGTTGATGGAGTCTGTCAAAATGGCGTCGCTTTAACGGACCAGACCTTGCCTACCCGTCATACCACATGTACGTCTGATGTTTGCACACACATGGCATGTGCTTCTACGTTCATGTCCCATGCATTTCTGTGTGTGTTTCAGTGCATCTTCGTGTATGTTGAGTCTATCCTGGGGTTTGCCCAGTCCATCGCCACACCTCACACACGTCTTGTGTATCTACACCAGAAGGAACACATTATGGAACTGCCTCTGGGAAATTGTGAAGGAGAAATTACTTTCAGCGGGTTAAAATTTTATTAAGACAATTTAAATTCGTGTTATTTGTTTTAACAGTATGACCTTTGAACTGTTTTCTACACTGAGTTACCTTCTGCAGTTATGACGACTTTGGGGTGTATTGACGAGAGGGAAAGGGGTCGTCAACCAATGGAGAGAAGAAGGGGGTATTCTAGCACGTATGGGTGAAGAGTGGAAAGAGCGAGACTGACTCGGGGAAAAAGTCAGAGTGAGTTTTGGCAGGCGGGGGGAGGTATTGTCCAGTGAATACTCTTCATGGGGAACTTCTAGAGTTTTAATAACTGGGAGAGGATGTCACCCAAATCAAATGCAAAAAGAAAGACAGGAGAAGAAAATGGCGGCGCTGTAGATTGCAATGTGCTTGAACTGAGGAGAGTAGCCCGGAATATATGAAGGAAAATTTAGAAATCTGTGGTAATGAGGGTATACTAACTACTCAGAAAGCTATTCAACACAATAAAACACATCACAACACAACATACATACAGTCTCATACACCCACTCTGGGCATTATCTTGCACATCAAAGAGAGAAGAATTCCCGCACCAAGCATCGCCAAACCTCGAATGAAAACTTACTTGTTTCCTTTGTTCGTGTTCTTTGTCTTCTAGTCCTAGGTTACCGAGCGGCAGGAAGCAAGGCAGTCTGTGCCGAGAGTAAGGAAGGAGGAGATGAAGTCTGCTCTTTGATTTCCAGACAAGAAGCCATTGGAGCATGCCGTTGCCATGGCGATCTTCAAATCATCTTCATCTGGAATTTAACCCACAAGTCGACTGAGTCAGTGACAGTGTGACCCGTGTAGAAAACTCTTCAAGCTCACAGAGTTCCTATTCTGACCTTGTTTGGTAAACCTCATGTAAATTAAGTCCGGGGGACCGGAATAGCTCAGTGGTAGAACGCTTGACTCGTAATCTTGGTGATCCTGGGGTTGCGGGTTCGAATCTCTGCCAGGCCGTTTCGGTACAGGGGGATTTTTCCCTCGAAGTTAACATTGGCTCTGACTCCCATTTCCCATACAGTCCTTCGAATGAGACTATAAACCGAGGTTCCGTGTGTGAACGCACGCATAACATCTTGCACACACGTAAAATCCCATCACCAACTTTCGGAAGAAAAGGCCAGTTTGGCCGTTGGTATGGATGACACGTTACACATAGCATGCACCTTCCCCGAAGTTGGAGTATGGCTGCCTTAAAGGCGGGATAAAAAACGGTCATACACCCAAAACTCCACGCCTTTTGTTGGGTAGATGGGATTAATCCTCGACTGTCTATACAGGGAGTGTCTGCAGGAGTATCAGCCTGCGTACGCAGAAAAAGAAAAAAAAAAGTAAATTAAGTCTCCCACGAGGAACGGAAACTGGGTCATTCTTTTGTTAACGGATTGCGTCAGTACAGGAAAAAAAAAAGTACTTTCATCAATACATAAAAGAGAAATGTGGTAATGAACTATAAGTCTACAACTACGCAAAGCTCTCAAATTCGACAAATTAAGTTCAGTATGCGCTCGCACCTGTGTGTGTGTGTGTGTGTGTGTGTGTGTGTGTGTGTGTGTGTGTGTGTGTGTGTGTGTGTGTGTGTGTGTGTGTGCGCGTGCGCGCATGATGCAATTATTTCTCTGTCTTTTCCTGTCTGTCTGTCTGTCTGTCTGTCTGTCTGTCTGTCTGTCTGTCTGTCGTCTCTCTCTCTGTCTGTCTCTCTCTCTCTCTCTCTCTCTCTCTCTCTCTCTCTCAGAGTTCAATGAACCAGTGACTGAAACACACAAAAAATCCATTATGCAACTTGCGAGAGGAGAGTTAGGGCAACAGGGGAGGGAAGGGATGGGGCAGGAAGTCAGAGCGTTCTGTGGAAAAAGTGTTCCTCTCTGGGAAACGCCACATTTGTCAGGAATGCTTGAATCATGCTTCTGTCGTCCTCAGGGAGTATTGGCTGAGGGAAGCACTCATCGGACCACTCAAGACGTGTCACATTCTGTGGCCCTGGATGTCTTGCTGTCATGCTGACCTCGTGTTTCCATTTCCTGTCTATGTCTTTGTCCTTGGGGAGTTCGTGTCATGAGCGTCAGCACCTGCCCGTTCGTGAGGACAGTCGTTTAAGGAATGCGGCGATGCACTCCGAATGGGGTACCTTCTCTTAGACCTTCTCTTCCCTTTAGCATTCAGCAATGGTCTTTCCTTTGGGGAGAGGGTGTGTGTGTTAGTGGGTGGCGTTCTACACACACTGGATCTGAAGAGCACTAGGGAACAACACTACTGAAGTTACTCACAGTGAAGTCTTTTCTCTGATGGATTGGTAATGACTAGTTGATATTGACTGTTCCCTTGTGGTTTTAAAGTGCGATGACGGCATGCGGAAACAGAGACAACATTTTAACAGGAATTAAAGTAACCCTGCCAGTTAACATAGACAGACTAATTACAGTTCTTTTTTCAGGAATCTTGAATCATGCTCCTGCCATCCTCTTTCTGCCTCATTATGATATTATTCATTCTCTCTCTCTCTCTCTCTCTCTCTCTCTCTCTCTCTCTCTCTCTCTCTCTCTCTCTCTCTCTCTGTCCCAAAACGCGCCTTTATGATGGCTTACATGTTGTTATTCCCTTTCCCTAGTGATTTCAGGGCCGTAGCAGGGCAATGACACACTGGACTGTGACTGTGAACAGGAAGGCTGAATGTCTGGCGTGAGAGTGATGCTATTGAAGTGGCGCTGAAGATGCACTGAAAAGGAAGAAAAACAAACAAACAAACAAGGAAACATTCGCAGATGTGGATGAGAATGCAACCTCTTTGGCAGGAATAGTAAACAACATGCAATAATAATATTTGTCTTATTACTGTTTGACCATTGTTGTTATGGTGTTTTTTTGTTTTCACTCTAATGAACTAGGACAGGTAGGCTTTTGACAGAGGTGGAATAAGGCTTGGGAATGATGGTGGTCAGGCTTGGGATGGGGGGGGGGGGGGGTGTAGGGGGTGTAGGGGGTAGGAATTCCACAGTGATCTGTTGGTCCCAGTCTGAAACATTAAATAATATGAGCCACCCTAAAAGCGTTTTTTTAGGGAGAGAGAGAGAGAGAGAGAGAGAGAGAGAGAGAGAGAGAGAGAGAGAGAGATAGTGAGTGAGAGACAGACAGACAGACAGACAGACAGACAGACAGACAGACAGACAGAGAGACACAGAGAGAGAGAGAAATGTCATAATGAGGCAGACAGAGAACTATGTCAATGTTATCGTAACTTTCTTCGTCTTGATAACTGTATGCAGATTGATTGTTAGATGCCTCTGGTGTGTGACTGAAGAGATGTGTAGTAGTGAAGAAAAACACAACACAGAAAAGCCCCCCCCCCCCCCACCTGCACCCCTGCCCTTTCTGACATGATCCAACCCACACCAGTGTGAAGGCAGCTCATACAGACTGCAGTCATGCGGAGTAAAACAGTGCATATCTTCATCCTCCCATCATTTCCTGCTCTGTAGTGTACGGGGAAGCAAAGAAATAGATCAATGCAGGCCCCAAAGCTGATAAGTTTCGGTTCAGCAACCTGCTCTGATTTCAACCGAAGGTGAGTAGACCAACTTCCCCTCCCTGTCTACTACTACACTGTCTTTGATGCCTGTGGTAGTTGGTGCCATGTTCTTTGGATCAAAAGAAGAAGTTGGGGAGCGGAAGTGGGGAGGTGAGGGATGGTGGCGGAAAGGGGAAGGGGGGGGGATGTGAAAGGTGAGGGGTGGGTATGACGATTGAGGACAGGAGTGGAGAACGCTCGATCCGTCAATCTTCCCAGTTAATGGACTGCTCAGTCGAGATGGCTTGGCTCTGCCTGTCCAATGCATCATAATCATGTATCTCTGAGGCCTGCACACACATGTCTTGTGCTAAGACAGTTATGTCCCATGCGTCCTCGTGTGTGTTCCAGTGCATCCTCATTCTGGAGTATGTCTGTGCATCCTCGTGTACGTTCTCTATGTCCACACGGACACGATCACGTGGGCCATTAGGGGTCACTTCTGGCAAACTGTGTAGGAAACAGATACTTTTAGTGGTAAACAAACGAACATTTATGAACACAACATAAGCGTTATTTCCTTTAACGGCATCACATATTTCTGGTATTGTTTTCTATATACTGAGGTACCTTGTGTAGTTATAACGACTTTTGAGTGTATTGACGAGAGAGAAAGGGGGGGGGGGTGTCATCAAACAGTGGAGAAGAGAAGGGGGATATTCTAGGAAGTATTGGTGGGAAGGGTATTGGTTAGATGAGGCGCAGGTGGGGAGATTAACTCAAGGTATTGTCCAGAGTCAGTTTTGGAATGGGTATTCTGGAGGGGGGCTGGGGAGTGTACTATCTGGGAAGTTAATAACCAGTGAGGGATTTCAACTAAAATCAACTGCAGGCAGAATAGAGGACAGGAAGACTTGTCATGCTGTAGGTTGGCAATGCTTTTTCACTGAAGAGAGTGGGTCAGAATTTATGCTGTGAAGTTATGAAATCTGTTGCGATCAGAAGACACCAACTGATGCAGTTCAATGTGACAATGCACACGACAACACAGTGCACTGTCCCACACACCCATAAGTGTTCCCTGGGCATTTTCTTCCACATCACAGACAAAGAAATTCCTGTGCGAAGCATTGCTGATCCTTCAATGACATGTACGTGCATCCTTTGTCCGTATTCATGGTCCCTTGGTCCTAGGTTGTCTGGCGGGAGGAAGAGAGGCATTCGGCGCCAACAGTAGAGAGGAGATGGTGTCTCCGCTTTGATGTCCAGCCAGGAAGCCATTGGAGCATGTCGTTGCCATGGCGATCGTCAATCATCTTCGTCTG
>CM065732.1:13304827-13314827 GCA_033310375.1 Conus canariensis
GGAAACGATTACTACATTCATTTTACCAAAAATGTTGGTTTAATGGAACTCTCCCTAGTATCTGGAAGAGATCTGTTGTAGTCCCAGTTCCAAAACAAGGTAAGCCCAGGTCAGACATTGGTAGCTACAGGCCAGTAGCACTAACCTCTCACGTTGGAAAGTTGTTAGAAAAGATTATCCAAAGACGTCTTTTATATTTTTGTGAAAAAGAAAATATAATCCCAGTGAATCAAGCGGGATTTCGCAAAGGTCGATGTGCAATAGATCATTTGGTGAAACTTACAAGTCAAATTAAAAAGCAGTTTGCTAGACGGAAAAGTACACTTGCTACCTTTTTTGATATCAGAAAAGCGTATGATAGTATCTGGCACGCTAGACTACTATATAAATTGAAAGAAATAGGAATTAATGGAACGATGTTTCAATACTTTAAAAGCTTTTTATCGCAGAGATCCATATGTACAAGAATAGGGAAAGTTTACTCGTCTTTTCAGAGCATTGATATCGGAATTCCACAGGGTTCTATTATAGCCCCCATGTTGTTTAACATTCTTATTTATGATCTTCCAAAGATATTATCAAAAAGTGTGAGTTTAGTACAATATGCCGATGACATTGCTATGTGGATAAATACAAATATTCGAAAGCATACTGGCAAGAGAATTACGAATCATGTACAGAAGATATATCAGTTAGAAATAGATAAATTAAACAACTTTATGGAAACTAACGGGCTTATTCTCTCAGGTGAAAAAACACAATTAATGTTTTTCAATAATGGAGACAATCCAATGTATTTGCCAAGCTTCAAATTGAATGGTTCTGAATTGCAGTACTCACAAAACATAAAATTTCTGGGTGTGAATTTAACCCCTAAACTTAACTGGCGTTTTTACATTGAAAGCTTGATAGCTAAAACAAGGAAACGTTTAAACTTATTGAAAATTATTTGTATTCAACCGTGGGCTCAAGATACAAAAACCATCCTGCACCTAGCTGTTTCTCTAATAAGATCAAAACTAGTGTACGGACAAGAAGTTTATTTTTCAGCTCCTCAAAGTCTACTGAAAAAATTGCAAAGTATAGACAGCAAAGCTATCAAATTAGCGCTTGGTGTCCAGTGCACACAAACACATTGAAGGTGTACAAAGAAATTGATATGCTATCACTGTCAGATCAACGTAGATTAGCTGTGGCCAAATATATTGCAAGAAGTCTTTCAGTACCTAATTCAGTCGAAAACGAAGTGTTGATGGATTCAAATGTTGAATATCCCAAAAGAGCTCAACAGCTAGGTTATCTTTGTCCCGTTCGAAATTACACGAAAGATTCTTTTGAAAAATGCAATATTGATGTCACTTCACTCTCACCTGCTCCTGTTGTTCCCCCGGTGCCTCCATGGGAACATAGACAAGCTATCTTTGATGTAGATTACACTAATGTCCGGAAAAATGATAACATTAACATTTTAACTTATAAAGTGAGAGAAAACTTAGAAAACAAATACTCTAATCACTTAAAAATTTTTACGGATGGTTCCGTTTGCCAGTTAAGTGCAGGTTCAGGTTTTGTTATTCCGGCTTTAAAAGTTCAAAAAGCATACAGCCTTGGAAAAGGATTTTCTATTTTTACAGCAGAATTGTATGCTATTCTTATGGCATTACTCTTTATTTGTGATAGTAATCATTCTTTCTGTAACATTTTATTTTGTGTTGATTCTAAGGCAGTGTTAGATAGTTTGAAAGTTTGGGATGTTAAAACAAGGAAGGATGTAATCTTTGAAATAAAGCATTTAATTAATTACATTATTTCCACAGGAGTAAATATAGTCTTCGGCTGGGTCCCTTCACACTGTGGTATTTATTGGAATGAAATAGCAGATAAACTAGCCAGACGCGGGGCAATGGGCAATGCTGCAAAAAGTAATTTGAAGTTAGATATATATGAAGTACATTCGTTATTGGAAAGCTGTTTCCGAATTGAGAAGTCTCAAGATAAATGTGTAATGGAAACATATCCTAGACATATTTCTAGTTTAATATACAAGATACGTTTGAACTCTTGGAAGACCAAATATTCCCAAAATATAGCGTGTGCATGTTCTAAGCCATTATCTAGTGAACATATACTTTTCCATTGCCCCATTTTAAATGCTCTTTATTCAAAAGCAAACATTGAAATTTCGAAATCCAAACCGGTTCACGCTATTTCTTTCAGTTCAGAAATTGTTGAGGTTGCAAAAATTATCTCTCAATCTCAAATTAGCATATTGTTATAATTATGACAGTGTAGTTTATATTTAAATTTGTACTGTTCTTGACATTATTTCTGACCTTTTCCTCCCCCCTGTCCTCCTCCTCAGCCCTCCCCCAATCCCCCTCCCCCCTCCCCTCACCCCGCCCCCCCTCCCCTTCCCCCCCCTCCCCTCGCCCCCCCCCCCCACCCCCACCCCCCAGTAAAGTCTAATATCACCAAGTGTGAACAGACTATAAATCAACAACAACAACAACAACAACAACACACACACACTCACACACACACACACACACACACACACACACACACACACACACACACACACACACACACACACACACACGTACACACACACACACACACACACACACACACACACACACACACACACACGCACGCACGCACGCACGCACGCACACACACACACACACACACACACACACACACACACACACACACACACACACACACAATCCAGGAAACATCACAACTTTGTGAACGTTCATGTAAAACTGCTAGTGATTGTACCGATGTTTATCATTATCATCTTCAACACAAGACAGATGTGTTAGTGCTGTAAATGGAGAGAGGAGGGGGGGGGGGGGGGGGGGAGGTCGGTTTTTTATGGAACTCATGAAAGTCTTGATAAGCATAACGTAGACTAGAAAGGCATTTGAGACGGCGCTTCTGATAGCAATCAGCACCTGACCAGCAATCTGGGTGTGGCTCTAGACCTTGCGGATCATTTGAAGACTGAGTGATAGGGGCGTGAAGTTGTGATCGTATTACCAAATGGCTCTACAGCTCCTGCCTCTTGACCTCATTTCATCCTCTTTCTCTACCTCACACACGCACGCACTCACACACACACACACACACACACACACACACACACACACACAACACACACACACACACACACACACACACACACATACACACACACACACACACACACACACACACACACACACACACACACACACACGCACACACACTCACATTTGTGAATGTTCATGTAAAACTACTAAACATGCCACTTATGTGGATCATTATCATCTGCAATGTAATACGGATCTGTTGTTGCTTCTAGGGGAGAGAGGAGAGGGGGAAACGGGTCCTTCTTTATGAAAATCATGGAAGGTTTGATAAGCGTAACATAAACTAGAAAGGGCGTTGGAGACAGCGCAGACTTCTGCCAAAGTCCGACAGTGCCCTAAACTCTAATCAACTCTTACAGAAATCCATCGTATATGTCTCAGTATGTCTCCAAACACACTGACGATATATGAAAATTCTGTTCTAAGCTAAATTCGTATTTCCTCGGAAATACTTTGATTATTGCGGTGGGAATCTTATTCACGTTGATGTTTTGTGATGGCTCAAGAGCTTTCTTCCTTATCCCTGGAGAACATCAATCTGCTCAATGGTTCAGGCTTGTAATTTTCGGATCCTCGCTAAAGTAGAAAGAAACTCGTGGAGAGCGTGGCAGCAGAGAGTCCTCAGAAGAGAAGCCCCCTTCAAGCAAGTGTTTCGGCCCTTATCTCCTGACACTCTAGGGGGGTTGGGCCACACCCGGTTCATGACTCCGGATGTCCCTCTGCTGCCCCCCCCCCCCCCCCCCCCCCTTTTTTTTTTTTCCCCATCTTGGGACGAGCCATGGCTGGGATTCGAACCCATGACCCTCTGGACATGCTCATTTTCCACTTAATGACTCGCGCTTTAACCACTGAGCCACAGGGACACCTGATATTTGTAGGGAAATTAAGCCTTATGAAGTTCACTTTTGTTCCTCCTTGACCAGATCCAGCTTGAACACCTCTCTGCCGCTTCTGCCATTGCTTTCAGGGCTCTGGTTTTTTCCCTCCCTGCAACTGAGAGCTGTTTCATGAGGGTGTATGCAGACGTTCCTAAAAACCCTCTAGCTCCAATTTCTGCAGTGAGGACTTTGACCTGATAGCCTTCTCTCCTCAGGCTGTTTGCCAGATCAGCATACTTTTCAGTCTTGTAGATTTGAGCTGCCTCCATTCTGTTCTCATATGGCACCGTGAGCTCGATCATGATCAGCTGCTTGGTTGACTTAGAGTGGACTACTATGTCTGGTCTCATGCCACTCTTGCTGATGATCTCTGGGTGACTCTTCCATTCTGGGAGGTCTGCAGTGCACTCCCAGTCATCTGCCCCGTCCAGCAGATTCTGCCTGCATGTTTCGAGTGGCACTGTTGTTCTTGGCCATGATTTGCTGCCTGCTGCCGTGAAGAATATTGCGGGTGCTTTTGGAGTCCTGATTTTCCCTTTTGTGGTGTTGGTACTAGCCCAGACTACTTGTACAATCTCTTTGAGCACTTGGTTGTGCCTCCATGTGTACCTTCCTTGAGCCAGGGCTACTTTACATGAGCTTAGGACATGCTCCACTGTTTGTTTTTCATGGCAGAGGGGGCATGCAGGATCGTCTGTTTTCCCCCACTTCACCAGGTTTGCATTTGAGGGCAGAAGGTCATATGCAGATCTGAGAATGAAGCTGATCCTGAGAGGGGCCATGTGCCAAATGTCATTCCAAGTGAGACTTCTTTGGAGTGCATTCTCCCACGTTGTCCATTGCCCTTGCTGGCTCTGCTGGACTGCTTTTTGGAGTCTTTTTTGGTCTTCTTCTTTTCTCATCTCCTGAATCATCATGTCTCTTTTGGCTTTTCCTTTGGCCTTTGACCACCATTCAGTTTTGGTCACCCCCAGTCCTTGTCTGTTGGTCTGTGTGTGTCCTGTTATTTCTCTGATCTTGAGACTTTCTTTTGCAGAATCCATCGCCTCTTGAACTTTCCATTTTCTGCCTGTCTTCAGCTGGGGCTTGATTGCTTCTACCACCTTGTCTCCTGAGTCCTCCAGCATGCTTCGAAGTCTGATCTTCCCTGCTTTGTATTCCTCCAGGATGGATTTCAGTGGTAGTTTCAGCTTTGCTTGGCGACAGTACAGCGCTATGTCAGTCAGACAGGGTGGGACACCAAGCCATTTCCTTGTGAACTTGTTGATTTTGGCTTCCATTGCCTCCACCATGCTGGTGCAGATGTCGTATATCATCAGAGGCCATAGGAGCTTTGGTATCAGCATGAACTGCAGACACCAGACCTTGTATTTGCCAGGGAGCCCACACTGGTCAATGGTCTCCAAGCCTTCCTCCGCCATCTTTTTGGTTTCTTTTGCTCTTTGTGTGTCTTTCAGCGTATCATCATACCATCTTCCAAGGCTCTTGACTGGTTCTTCTGTGACTGTTGGAATGGCCTGGTTGGCAACACTGAAGACCACAGATCCGGCCACTTTTCCTTTCCTCAGTGAGAGACTCCGTGATTTCTTTGGCTTGAACTTCATTCTGGATGAGGCAACTATGTCGTCCAGCCTCTCCAGCACATGACGTGTCTCGTCTTCTCTGGATGAAATCACTGTAGTGTCATCCATGAAGGCCTTGAGAGGAGGCATCTTGTATCCATTGCCAAGGTCTGTTTGTCTCGCGTTGTTTGTTGCTGCTTTCAAGATGAGTTCCATTGCCAGCACGAACAGTATTGGGGAAATTGCACAGCCCATAGCACTACCCACTTCCAAGTTGATCCAGTCTGTTGTGTACTCCTTGGTAGAGAACCGCATTGAGAAGCCATTGAAGTACTTCTTGAGCATGTCGCGGATGTTCTTTGGCACATGGTACATCTCAAGAGCCAACTGTATCATCTCATGGGGCACAGATCCATATGCGTTTGCCAGATCAAGCCACACTACGTCCAGGTCTCTCTTTTCTGTTTTTGCTTTTTGGATTGCGTCCCAGATCATTGTGGCTTGTTCTACACAGCCAGCCACGCCTGGGATGCCACCTTTCTGGACTGACACATCCAAGTACTTGTTTTCCATCAGGTACTTGGTCAGCCTTGCTGCCATGACAGAGAAGAAGATTTTCCCTTCGACGTTCAGTAGTGATATTGGCCTGAACTGGCTGATGTCACTTGAGTTTTGCTCTTTGGGGATGTACACACCATCTGCCGTCATCCACTGGCCGCTGATCTGATTTCTCCAAGCCGATCGCAGCAGCCTGTGGAGCCACTCCAGCACCTTGGGACATTTCTTGTAAAGCTGGTAAGGTATTCCGTTTGGCCCTGGTGATGATTTGGCTCTGGCTTTGTCGACCACCTTCTTGATTTCCGCCAACGTTGGAGGCTTGCCATTGAACTGTTCCTCAGGGTTGGTTGGCCACACCAGACCTTGAATGTCGAGTGGTGCTTTGCTCTGTGGGTCAGAGTATGTTTTCCTCAGATGCTGCTCAAGAACTCCTTTGTCCACACTTAGGGTCCCAGATTTTGGCTGCTCAAACAGTGTTCTGGCAAACTGGAAGGGGTCTCTGAAGAAGCGCTCTTGTGTCTTCTTCTTTTTGCTCTTCCTCTTCCTCGCAGATTCCGCTTTGCTGAGGGCACTGTGTTTTTCTTTCAGGTCTTTCCACAGTTTTTCCAAGCCTTGTTTTTCAGCTGGCAGTGCGGTCTTCATTTGCATCTTGAGGTTTTTCTTTTGGACCCTGATCTTGTCCATCTTTTCTTGGCGTCTGGATTTCTTTGGAGGTGTTTTCTCTTTGGGTAGTTTTGCTCCATAGGCGTCTCTACATGTGGCATACACAATGTCCCCATACATGGCTAGTTTGTGTTCCAGGGTGCTTTTCCCTATCAGTGCATCGAGTCTTTGGACGATTTTTGCATCCAGTTTCTCCCAATCTTCAGTTTCGTTTGCTCGTGGCAGGTTGAGTTTCAGGCGCCTGGCATCGAGGGCCTGTGCAAATTCCTCATCCGAACCAACAGCGTGGATGTCCTTGGCACTGTGGTTTAAATCCTGGCCTTGGTCTTCCGACGTCTTATCTGCTGATGCAGTGCGCTGCTGCTCATTCAGATGAGTCTTCACACATCCCATCTTTGTTCTGTGGATCTTCATGCCACGGGTGGTAGCGAAACGCTTTCCACAGACACATGGGTATTCCATTTGGTCCATGTTCATAGTCCGTTTGGGATTTGCAGTCATGATTGGTTGAGCACCGATGGATTCATCATTCTCTCCCCCTTTCGGTGAATCCTGCTAAATCCTACCAGTTCCTAAACGAATTTAATTTTTTTTTCATCCAGAACCCTGCAGCTCAAATTAAAAAAAAAAAAGACATATCTCTTAAATATACACCAATGTGAGAAACGTGACATATCTCCCAATGTTGATGAAAGGGAAAAACATCTTTCGTTATTTTGCTGTAGCGTGTTTATTCATTACTGTATTGATTGCAGTAGAAAGTGAATATTTGGGACAATGCTTTATTTTGCTGTAGCGTGTTTATTCATTACTGTATTGATTGCAGTAGAAAGTGAATATTTGGGACAATGCTTTATTTTGCTGTAGCGTGTTTATTCATTACTGTATTGATTGCATTAGATTTTGCTGTAGCGTGTTTATTCATTACTGTATTGATTGCAGTAGAAAGTGAATATTTGGGACAATGCTTTATTTTGCTGTAGCGTGTTTATTCATTACTGTATTGATTGCAGTAGAAAGTGAATATTTGGGACAATGCTTTATTTTGCTGTCTGAACGAACTGAAAGCACGTAACCAGGTGAGAGTGAAGTCAACGTAATCATCACACAGAGAGAAGAGAGAGAGAGAGGAGAGAGAGAGAGAGAGAGAGAGAGAGAGAGAGAGAGAGAGAGAGAGAGAGAGAGAGAGATTCGGGTAATGTATTCAAGCATAGGCCAATGTCCCTCTCGAAGGAGTACACTTTTCAATTCTCGAACATTGCAACATTTCCTCAGTAAAAGAGAGAGAGAGAGAGAGAGAGAGAGAGAGAGAGAGAGAGAGAGAGAGAGAGAGAGAGAGAGAGAGAGACGGACAGACATACAGACAGACAGACAGACACAGACAGACAGACAGACAGACAGGCAGACGAGGGTGGAGGAAGGGTTAAACGGAGGGATGGGGGGAGAGCAGGTCATACTGACATGGCAGTGTCGCAGGCTGTGAGAACTGGATGCCGTTACTGATGTGGGCCAAAAGAACTGGATGCCCTTACTGATGTGGGCCAAAAGAACTGGATGCCCTTACTGATGTGGGCCAAAAGAACTGTATGCCCTTACTGATGTGGGCAAAAAGAACTGGATGCCCTTACTGATGTGGGCAAAAAGAACTGGATGCCCTTGCTGACGTCGGCAAAAAGAACTGGATACCCTTACTGATGTCGGCAAAAAGAACTGGATGCCCTTACTGATGTCGGCAAAAAGAACTGGATGCCCTTACTGATGTCGGCAAAAAGAACTGGATACCCTTACTGATGTGGGCCAAAAGAACTGGATGCCCTGACTGATGTGGGCAAAAAGAACTGGATGCTCTCACTGATGTCGGCAAGAAGAACTGTATGCCCTTACTGCTGTCAGCAAAAAGAACTGGATGCCCTAACTGATGTCGGCAAAAAGGCCGTTTCGTGCGTTTCCAGCTTTTGTGTTCGGTTTATATTTATTTACCATGTATTAAAAGCCTCTTTTATTATCATCATTCTTTTCATGCTGTACATAATTAGTTCTAGTGTTTCTTCTTACAAACCTTCCGTTTCATTTCCTTGAATCAACAGCTCTCTTTACGCTCGTTGTTCTAGAAACACCTAACTACCCCTACCCGCCCCCCCCCCTTCCCGCTGCACCCCCATCCCCCCACCCCCGTTTCTCCTTCCTTCCACAACTCCTGTCTGTGCACGTGATTTTGTGCTGTTGTTATTGGCTACAGACTTCAGACTTCTAGGATTGTGTCATTCTCACAGAACGCTTTTCTGGTCGCTGCACAGAACGTCACCCTTCACCCTCATATGTCTTGTCTGGTATAGTAGGACGGGACGGAGAAGGTACAATTGGGGGAGGGTGGGGAGGGGGAGGGACGAATGAATAGGGGGGTAGGTGAAGGGAGGGTGGGGAGGTACTCTGGGTGAAGCTGGGGAGAGGGTTTAGGGGTGTAATCTGTGGGTGCAAGCTGTGTGTGTGTGGCTGGAGCCACGGGCAATAGCATGTCGTGTCTGCCCAGAGAGAGAGAGAGAGAGAGAGAGAGAGAGAGAGCACAAATTATGTTTTCTTTTCTTTTGATTTGATTCACGTGTTTGAGAGAGAGAGAGAGAGAGAGAGAGAGAGAGAGAGAGCAGTCGACTGAAAAAGACCGATCTTAATACTACTATACATCGAAGAACTTTTTGTCCAAGGCAAAGCGATGGAAAGACTTGCCTGTGATGCTTGTGAGAACCACATGTCTATCTAAAAAAAAAAGAGATTGATGAAGTTCTGGTTGCTTTCTCCTTGAAAATGGATAATCTCTTTGCCGTTCCCATCGCTTCAAAAGTGTTTGTTCTGTTCATTTCTCGTTTACTTTCTCTTTCTCACTCTTGACTACATTTCTTTCACGGTGGAGGGTTTGGGGAATCAGATTTATTGATAATTTCTCGTTGTGAAGATGTATGGATGAATCATTTCATTATACAAGTCCTCCCTAGCTGGGTTTATTTGTGACTTTACCTAGGGGGACTTCGTGTTGTTTTGAAAAAAAAGAATGATCTTTCAGTGACAGAAAAGTGTTGGATGTTACGTGTGAATTTTCACTACATTGTTCGATTGTTGTTCTTTTTCTTTTCTTTTTTGTTGTGCTATATTCCTTTATGTGAGACTTTTGCTGATCTTGCTTTCGCTCTTACTGGCCATCGATTGC
>CM065732.1:13319827-13322327 GCA_033310375.1 Conus canariensis
TGAGATAATGCCAAGAGTCGTTTTGCTCCGGCATGTCTGTGGGTGCTTCATTCACTGTGTACACACATTCCAACGTATTAATCTGATCCCCTCCCCTCTCCACACACACACACACACACACACACACACACACACACACACACACACACACACACACACACACACACACTTACTATGCACACTCACTCAGACAATCTTGCTCACCGAAGCACAAACGTGTGACCGCACCGACGTACTGGTGTGTGTGTGTGTGTGTGTGTGTGTGTGTGTGTGTGTGTGTGTGTGTGTGTGTGTACGCACAAATCTTATCACATCACTAGGCTGTGAACTGTAGAACACACACTGGGTTGTACTCCAAAGATGTATTAAGGAAAGCTCTTAAATCATTATCAATGCCACGCTGTTGAGAGAAAGAGAGAGAGAGAGAGAGAGAGAGAGAGAGAGAGAGAGAGAGAGAGAGAGAGAGAGAGAGAGAGAGAGAGAGCGAGCGAGAGAGAGAGAGCGAGAGAGAGAGAGAGAAGGGGGGGCGAGAGAGACGAGGGGGGGGGGGGGGGGCGGAACGAGAGTGTGCCTGAGAAGGAGGAGGAGCAGGAAGAAGAAGAAGAAGAAGAAGAAGAAGAAGAAGAAGAAAAGGAGCTGGAGAAGAAGAAGAAGAAGAAGAAGAAGAAGAAGAAGAAGAAGAAGAAGAAGAAGAAGAAGAAGAAAAGAAAAAGAAGAAGAAGAAGAAAAAGAACAAAAACAAGAAAATATTAGAAGAAAACAAAATGCATAAAGCGAGATCAAGACGAAGAGGCCATCCAGAGGACTTTCAGCAGTCAGAAGAGGGTTATGGTCAGTAGCAGAAGAGAGTTCCACCCAGTTAGACCTTGATAACACAGGCACAGACATGTCCTAATCTCCTTCATCCCAGCGCCTGTAAGGGAATTCCTTGCCAATGCCCACAGCATCACACTGAGGATCATTGCATGCTTGTCTCCCTTCACGTTACCCCCCCCCCCCCCCTCCCCAAATCTCCTAGTTCCATAGGTAAAGGTTGGTTTACAACAACAGTGAGGGGAAGAACGTACAAATTCTTTGATCATGGTTCCAGCCAGCATCCAACACTCCGCCTGGCAATGCAGTGCCAAGTTGGTGGGTGTTTGTGACGGCGACTGGTTGACGGCTGGCTGATGCTGTGGACACACGCCACTATTAGGATTCTGCACTAAAAAAAAAAAAAAAAAAAAGCATGATGTAATCCATGTAAGCATTGTGAGCCCCACCATTATTTGAGCCAGCATTTAACGTTGCACTGATAATCGATCAAAAGAACTACTCCCCGCCAATTATTTTCCTTGTTTGGAGGATTTTCTCTAATAAAATCACAAACAATTCATTACAGAAAAAAAAGCATACCCAACCCCTTGGATGACGTCACGTTTCAGGGTCTTTGCGTTCGTTCACCCGTGACCCTACCTTTCCGCCAGCGGGAAACCCTGAAGTAGACTCCCATTCTTTTGATTTTAGTCTGACTGCTTGTCACCAACCTGGGTTGAAACCTTGAAGGCCATCTGAAAGAAAATGAGAAGAATCAACTTTCTGACACAATACAAATTCTCAAAACGATCTGACTGCGCCGGTTCATAAATACCCGAGCCCTTAGGCAAGGCCTTGGCGCATTCCTTTGTGGTGTGGACCCAGTGTTGGGCTGTTTCCAGGACTTGAGCTCTGAAGCCTGAACTCTGAACTGATTGAGATCACTTTGCGCGTGAGTGAATGTGTGATGGAGGAGGCAGGGAAGGCGGGAGGAAGGGGAGAACTTACAGAGTGGAGCTGGAAGGGGGGGGGGGGGGGGAGGAGGCGGAAAATGGTGTGTGATAGGGAGAGGAAGAGATGGGCGGGTTTCGAAGGAAAAGTGGGAAAGAGCTGTTTTGTGTTGTGTAGATTGTTGTTATTATTATTGTTATTATGATCATTGTTATTGTTATTATGATCATTATTGTTGTTGTTGTGTTGTTGTTGTTCTTCTTTTCTTTCTTCTTCTTCTTCTCTTCTTCTTCTTCTTCTTCTTCTTCTCTTCTCTCTTTTTTATATCATCATCATCGTCGTCATTATTATTATTATTCTATCATCATCATCATCATCATCTCATCATCATCTCTCTTCTTCTTCTTCTCTTCTTCTTCTTCTTCTTCTTCTTCTTCTTCTTCTTCTTCTTCTCATATTACTATTATTATCGTCATCATTATCATTATCATCATCATCATCATTATTATTATTATTATTATTATTATTATTACTATTGTGATTGTCATCGTTATCATTATAATCAATACCATTCTATTTTGATATATTTGCTCTATTCTGCTGGTAGTCAAAGAGATACAGAATAACGGGCACGTGAGATAGCATCATCACCTGGGTGGACGTAATACAACGCTGAGTACAAAGCGGGCATGGTATTAAACAGCAACGTCTCCGTAGTAAGACTGTTCAAGCTTGTTGACAGACAAAAGCAAAC
>CM065732.1:13339827-13344827 GCA_033310375.1 Conus canariensis
ACACACACACACACGCACACACACGTACGCACACACACACACACACACACACACACACCACACACACATACACGCACGCACGCACACACACACACACACACACACACACACACACACACACACACACACACAATATATATATATATATATATATATATATATATATATATATATACACACTTGTTTTCCCCCACTACTTAATTGTTCAGCATTATATTGTTTGGTCAATCAGTGGGAGATTGCATCTCTTAGGAGATCCAAGTAAAGGTTTGTCTGCACAATTCTTAGCCACTGACAATGCTTGAGTTATTAAACAGCAGAGCTGACCACTCAGACTGTTCCATATCTTTTGATCTCCCTTGCATCCTTGAATGAATCCTCAAGCATAGGCTCAAGGATTGTCCCCTACATTTTATATTGTTTGCATAATGCTTTTAGTTTTTCAGCAACTTTTTTCCTCTCCACGTTTTTGTTTTATTCCATTTACTATCCTTCGCTGCCTGCTTTGGGGGTGCTGTTGGATTCTTTTTTGAACCCTTGGTGGTGAGAACACCACAGAATTATGGACTGTGGTGTGTCTCTATTTGACACCAGGAGCGCAGACAGAGTCAGCCGTGTCTCCCTGATGAGTCCGATCCAGCGGACGAAAGGCCTAGGAGCAGGCAATACAAATAGATCTGCCTACGAGAGGGTTTACAATGGTTCCCTCATGCAGCTAGTGAAGGGTTTCTCGTTATTTATAATATATTCCCCACATTTTCTTCATCTTCATTTTTTTTTAAGTTCAAATCTTTGCCAAGCCATTACTATAATGACTGAAGAATTGTTAACCTACACTTGTTTTCCCCCACTACTTAATTGTTCAGCATTATATATATATATATATATATATATATATATATACAACACATACACACACTTTCGTTTTGTTTTATTCTACCTTTCACTGGCTACTTTGGGGGTGCTGTTGGATTCTTTTTTGAAACCCTTGATGGTGAGAACACCACAAAATTACGGACTATGGTGTGTCTCTATTTGACGCCAACAGCACAGACACAATCAGCCGTGTCTCCTTGATGAGTCCGATTCAGCGGACGGAAGGCCTAGGAGCAGGCGATACATTATAGATCTGCCTTCAGAAGGGATTGCAATGGTTCCCTCATGCTGCCAGTGAAGAGTTTTTCTATTCACAATACACATTTTCTTCTTCTTTAACCCCCCTCCCCCACATACACACTTTTTGTCTTTAAATTTCAAATCTTTGCCAAGTTATTACTATAATGATGGAAGAATTGTTAACATGCGCTTGTTTTCCCCCACTACTTCATTGTTCAGCTATATATATATATATATATATATATGTATATGGTGTGTGTGTGTGTGTGTGTGTGTGTAGACTTCTCTCTTCTTCCCATTTAGTTTATATATTTCTCTCTGTATTAATACATTTACGTCAATCCCTCTGTCTCTGACTGTGTGTGTGCGTGCGTGCGTGCACGCGCGCGCGCGCGCGCGCGCGTGTGTGTGTGTATGCAGACAACTATTTGACCTTGCCTGTGTCGTGACAGCAGTAGACAAATTCTGCACCCTTCCGACCAACCTCACCGCAGTTCATCTCCGAAACGCTTGATCTTGTGCGCCTCTTTCAATCTGATCAAATGACAAGGCATCAGGTGCCGAAAGAGCGAAGCTTTGTGCGTTGGCCGAATGACATTCTGGGAGGGTGACAGCATCCTGAGAGATACGGATACGGAAAGTTTAATCATGTTTAGACCATTGCCTGTCATGATGGGATACATATATACAAACATTTCTCAGAACTGACAATTGTGAACAGTGACATCATTCAAAACGCACTTGGTAATAAGTTTAAGAAGTAAGAATGGAACGCAGCTTAAAGGCTTTATAAAGATAGATTGACAGATTCCTGACTGTTTTTTGCGTGCGTACTCGCCATAAGCAATGTAAATCTATACTGACACTTTGTAATATTTCAACGGAATGTACTGTGCTCTTAGGTCATACAGAACTGGACAACATAAAATGAAATGTACCTCACTTTCCTTCTCTTTTAGACAAATTGGACATATTAATTCATTTTCACTATGTGCTCTATAGCGAATACGATGTACCGCGATTTCAGAAATGCCAAGTCTAAATCTTGTCAGTATGTATCTTAAATGCCTGTCTAAATTGATCAACAAAATGTGTTTTAACGTCAGGGACAGTGCAAAAGGTTCTGTAAACGTTAAACCTATCACTATTATTAATATGGAAATTCCAGTCTTGCCACCTGCTCGAAATCAACCTTTCCTTAAAACTTATCAGAAACTCGTTAATTCCTTCCACGCCTTGATTTAGCCATACAAATCCATACCCAAACATGTACAATTTACTGCGAATATTTGACGCCCAGTTTTTCTTCCCTCGCAAATGCAAATCAAAAGGCGTTCTGTAGACCTTATAAGGTAATCTGCATTCATCCATTCTCGTCAGTTTTAACCAAAACCTGATGCACTTTATAGCTGAGTTTATGTAAATAGGATATCTGTTTGTTTCTCCATACACCAGGTCATTAGCTGTTCGCATTTCAACGCCCAGGAATCGTTTAATAGCAAATAGATGCAGTTTTTCACAATGGTGTGCTGCATTGTCAAGTCCCCATAATTCTGCCCCATACTGAGCAATAGATTGAACCTGTGAGTCAAATAACTTTAAAAGAAAAAGCAAGAATGAGAGTTACATTTCAGCTTAAATAACTTTTGCAGAATGCATAATAAAGCTTTTTTTGCTTTGTTTGAAAGGTCACGACATGCAGCAACAAGACTTAACTTTGTTGAAAAATAAATTCCTAAACATTTGTATGCATTCACAACAGGCATCTCAATCCCGTTAAATGTCCATCTTTCTCTGGCAGCTAAATAACCCCCTTTCCTAAACACCACTATGTTACTTTTATTCAAATTAACCTTCAACTGCAAAGCAGCAGCTGCACGCTGAAAAATGTTTATCTGTGTTTGTAGGCCTACGACCGTCTCAGAAAGTAAAGCTACATCATCAGCCAGAAGCAGTATAAATAATTCAAAATAATCAGACATAAACATTGCCCCGTGTTTCCCTCGCCTTATCACCTCTAATGCCAGCTCATTAATAAATAAAGAAAACAAGACAGGGCTGCAAGCATCTCCTTGTTTCACTCCACGAGTACAAGTAATATAATCTGTTACATCACTCCCACATCTAATTCTGGCTTTGACGCTGTCGTACATGCTGCGAATACATCTAAATATCTTACCTTTGATGCCATTCTTTAACATGATAGGCCACAGTAAGTTTCTTTCTACGGAATCAAAAGCCTTTTCAAAGTCAATAAAGGCTACATACATTTTTCGATTAAAACAAAATTGTTTTTGTATTAGTGCCAATGAAGTAAACATGTGATCAACAGTGGAGTAGCCTTTTTTGAATCCAGCTTGATCTTCGCCTGTCAAATTATGCTCTTCTATCCAGTCCTGCAGTCTACTATTAATAATTGTGCTATAAATTTTGCTACTTGTATCACATAATGAAATGCCTCTATAATTGTTTGGGTTATTAGTGTCACCCTTCTTGAACAAAGGGTGAACAATAGAGTTTGTCCAGTTGCTTGGGAACACGCCTTTATCAAGTAAGTTATTGAAAAGCTTTAAAAAAAAATCAACAACACGATCTCCACCATACTTTAACAGCTCACCTATGATTTCATCTGGTCCAGCAGCCTTCCCATTTTTTAACTTTGTTACAGCAAGCACAACTTCTTCTCTTGATATTGGACGGTTCATTGAGCTTCCCTCTTCTTCGTAGACATCACTAATATGTTCAACCAAACTTGTCTTATCTGTTGTTATCTCTAATTCAAGTAGATCTTTAAAATGCTTAAACCAATCATCGACTGTTAGACTATTTTGAACAGTTTTTCGCTTAAATGATAGTTTATGCACAGTTTGCCAAAATGCTCTTTGATTGCTTACTGACGAGACTAGTTTGTCTAACAACAAATCATTATACTGTTTTTCTTTTCTCTTTATCAGATGTTTGTATTCTCTTCTTGCTATGCAATAGGCGACACTGTCTTCTTTTCTTCTGGTTTTCCTAAAATAGATAGCAGCCCCTTTGCTTTAACTTTGCCTAACTTACATTCCATATCATACCAATCACTGTATTTACCACACTTTGTTAAATTAATTCCCTTTTTCATACAATGAGCTTGGTTTTTAATCCATTCATTAAACACTTCCAGAGCACCATTGAAATCATGATCAATCAAACTTGTGGCATGATCAAACGCGGACATTGTTTCATCAGAAGTCATTTCCTGAACATGAATTAGTTCCAAGTCTTTGTTCCACACAAAATTTATCAATGAACTGGTCCCCGTCTGCAGGGTATGTGTTCAGTCTAGTTTTCCTTTCTTTCTTTAACTGTAAAACGTAATTCAATGGGCAAATGGTCCGATTCTATTCTCTCTGACACCAACAATTCACATGACGATACAACATCAAAAAACAATTCCTTAGACAGGAGAAAATTGACGCTACATCCTGTTTCTGATATGTAAGTAAAATTACCATTGGTATCCCCGTTACATATACCGTTCAGAATATACAATCCAAGAGTTGTGCACATATTCAACAGATATTTCCCATAGTTATTGAGAACAGTGTCTCTAGACCTTCTCATGTTGTTAGCCGAAAAAGAGCGAATGTAAACAAAGTTATCAAGCGCACTGTTATCATCAAAAATGTCTGGAGAAATGTCAGAAGTCCTGCTATTGAAGTCACCTGAAAAAATCACATGCACGTCCTCAAGCTCAATCAGACAATCAAAAATACATTCTTCAAGCTTCGTAATACCGTTTTCAACCTCAAAGTAACCATAATAAGGTGAACTCTCTGGTGGAATATAAGCATAAACATATAACACATCTTCGCCAAAACCAAAAACACTCTTATCCATTGAAA
>CM065732.1:13349827-13359827 GCA_033310375.1 Conus canariensis
AAAAAAAGCACATTTTCGTTACTTACAGGAGACTTATCCTCACTAACTTTTACCAAACAAAGTTGGAGCGGATCCCCAAGACTTTGAAGAGTTCTCTGCTTGGGGTCACAACGTCATCGTCACAGTCGACAAGTGGGTCAGACCCCAGACGAAGATGTTTGACGATCGCCATGGCAACGACATGCTCCAACGGCTTCCCTGCTGGAAATCAAAGACCAGACTTCATCTCCTCTCTACTCTTGGCGCCAACTTCATCTCCTCTCTACTCTTGGCACCAACTTCATCTCCTCTCTACTCTTGGCACCAACTTCATCTCCTCTCTACTCTTGGCACCAACTTCATCTCCTCTCTACTCTTGGCACCAACTTCATCTCCTCTCTACTCTTGGCACCAACTTCATCTCCTCTCTACTCTTGGCACCAACTTCATCTCCTCTCTACTCTTGGCACCAACTTCATCTCCTCTCTACTCTTGGCGCCAACTTCATCTCCTCTCTACTCTTGGCATCAACTTCATCTCCTCTCTACTCTTGGCACCAACTTCATCTCCTCTCTACTCTTGGCACCAACTTCATCTCCTCTCTACTCGTGGCACCAACTTCATCTCCTCTCTACTCGTGGCACCAACTTCATCTCCTCTCTACTCGTGGCACCAACTTCGTCGCTTCCCCTTACCACCAGACAACGTAGGACTAGGAAACCATGGATATGAACAAAGAGAAGCAAGTCGTTTTTATTCCAGATTCAGTGAGACTCAGTGTGTGAATCCCTTGCTTCTCTGTGATGTGGAAGATAATGTCCAGGATGCACGATGTTGATGTCTGAGGCTATGTATTGTAATGTGTTGTTCTATGTTATGTTATGGTATGTCATGACACGTGGCATAGCTTAGGTTACAACCTGTGTCATCACCACCACCACCACCACAGAGTCTTGATTTTTCTGCACAGACTTGAGGCTACCCTTCTCCTCTAAGTGCAACCATGCCACTCAACTCCTCTGTATGCAGAGGATCTTAGCTGGCATTCTTCACGGTTCATTAGCACCACAAAGTGTGACCCTCCCTTCATCCTCCCCCCCCCCCACCCCACCATAGTGCTCACTGCACAATATCGTATCTCCCACTCCCTGACAACACTCCTGGACAATGCTGAAGTCAGTTTCTCACCCGCTCCCTGACCGATACCCTCTTCATACCAGCTAAAGCACCCTCCCCTCTCGTTAATGTTTGAACGACAACGTACTCTAAAGACATTAATTTAAGTGTGTCTGCTCTGCAGAACTCGTAGTTGAGCATATACCGGTAAAATGTGCTTCAATGAAAACTGTCCTACCTCCGGAAGTCGTAGAATGTATTTTGCTTGTTTCTAATGTTAAGTTATTTTGGGATCAGTTTAATCTTTTCAACCTTTCAGTATTTAGTTTAACTAGTTATTTGTTATGCATTCCTATTGCACGTTTCCTCTCTCTCTCTCTCTCTCTCTCTCTCTCTCTCTCTCTCTCTCTCTCTCTCTCACACACACACACACACTCTCTCTCTCTCTCTCTCTCTCTCTCTTTTCTCTCTCTCTGTCTGTCTCTCTATCTTCTCTTTTTCCTTTCTTTCTTTTTTTCTTTTAAACAAAATTGATGATGTTGATAAGTTAACAAACTTTGTTATTTTTAATGCTAGAGTCTAAAATCATCGACACGATGAAAAGACTTTAAACAAAATAACTAACTATCCCTCCTCTCTCTGCCCTCACTGGGTGATGACTGCTATATCCAGACAACACATCCAACACAAGTGGTTGGTAACTGCACAATTACCTCAGTGTAGAAGACATTTAAAAGATGCGATACTATGAAAAGACTTGCTTTACTGTTGTTATAAACCTTTTTGGTAACTGCACAATTACCTCAGTATAGAAGACATTCCAAAGATGCGATACTATGAAAAGACTTACCTTACTGTTGTTATAAACCTTTTTGGTAACTGCACAATTACTTCAGTACAGAAGACATGCCAAAGATGCGATACTATGAAAAGACTTACCATACTGTTGTTATAAACCTTTTTGTTTGCTTACCACTGAGTATAGGTCTTCAAGCAAAAATTTGCCGAGGGATCCCCCTCCACTCCACCCCCCCCCCCCCCCCCCCCCCCCCCCACACACACACTTTTAGTGTGATGTGGTATGATGCACAGGACATACACGAGGGTGCATTCAACGTACACAAGGATACTCTCCACATACATGATGATGCACTCAATATAGACGAGGATGCACTCAAGATACATGAGATTGCACTGAACATTCACGAGGATGCACTCAACGTACATGATATTGCACTGAACATTCACGAGGATGCACTCAACATACACAGAGTTACTCTCCACAAACATGATGATACACTCAATGTAGACGATGATGCACTCAACATACACGAGGTTGCACTCAACACACACGAGGATGCACTCAACACACACTTAGTCCTTCGAATGAGACTATAAACCGAGGTTCCGTGTGTGAACGCAAGCATTACATCTTGCACACACGTAAAATCCCATCACCAACTATCGGAAGAGAAGGCCAGTTTGGCCGTTGGTATGGATGACACATTACACATAGCATGCACCCTGCGTGAGAAATGGAAAGAATGAAGGAAGTAAGAAATTGAGTGAACAATATTGGACGATATTGACTGGATGTCACGGGAAACGACTGAATGAAGCGCCAGCTGGCAACTCTTCAGTCGGCACTACCCAGGTAGGCAGCCCGTTGTGTAAACGAGTGCGGATTGTAAAGCGCTTAGAGCTTGGTCTCTAGCCGAGATTAGGCGCTATATACATATTCGTTATTATTATTATTATTATTATTATTATTATTATTATTATACACAAGGATGACCTCAATACACACAAGGATGCACTCAACATACACAAGGTTACTCTCAACATACATGACGATGCACTCAATGTAGACGAGGATGCACTCAACATAAACGATCCGGATGCACTCAACATACACAGGCATGCATTGGACAGACTCCTGTCGGCGCGGCACACACATGCAGACGCACAAGACCTATGTGTGCGATCGCCAGGCGTGTGTTATGGCAGACAGCACTGTTCCAAACACTCCTAGCGGAGCCATCTGGACTGACTGTTAACGCCGAAGCTGTGAAGCTACGCACACTGAGCGTTCTCCATTCATTCTTCTCTTCCATAGTTACCACCACCCCACCCCCCTTATCCTCGTCCTGCCCCCATCCCCCACTTGCTCACCTCCACGCCCTGCATTCTCTGGAACCAAGCAGCATAACACCAACGATAAGAGACGCAGCAGTGGTGGTGGGGAGCAGGGGAACTAGGTGTAGCTCATCTTGAGGTTACATCAGAGACTCTCTCTCTCTCTCTCTCTCTCTCTCTCTCTCTCTCTCCCCTCTCTCTCTCTCTCTCTCTCTCTCTCTCTCCACGTACGCAGGCTGATACTCCTGCCGACACTCCCTGTATAGGCAGGCAAGTATTAATCCCATCTACCTAACAAAAGGGAGTGGAGCTGTGTGTGTATGACTGTCTTTTTTTTTAAATCCCGCCATTAAGGCAGCCATACTCCAACTTCGGGGAAGGTGCATGCTATGCGTAACGTGTCATCCATACCAACGGCCAAACTGGCCTTTTCTTCCGAAAGTTGGTGATGGGATTTTACGTGTGTGCGAGATGTTAAGAGCGCGTTTCACACACGGAACCTCGGTTTGTAGTCTCATTCGAAAGACTGTGTGGGAAATGGAGTCAGAACTAATGTTAGCTCCAAGATAAAAAAAACAATCCTCCTGTACCGAAACGGCCCGGCGGAGATTCGAACCCGCAACCCTAGGATCACCAAGAGTCCGGCGCTTTACCACTGAGCTATCCCGGCCCCCAGGGAGTGTCACTGAACCGGACCTGATTGATGTGGTTCTGGTATTGGTAAATGGCATTACTTCCCTGTACACAGCACGGGATGTGGTTCTGGTATTGGTAAATGTCATTACGTCCCTGTACACAGCACGGGACTAGTGGGAGATGGACATCCATTGACACTCCAGGACTGCGATTTGTGTAGCTCGCTTTCATACTATTTTGGGGCGGGTCGCTTCAGACAGTGGAGGAGATGAATAAGAAAGGTGGGAGGGTTGGGAGGGTCTAAAGTTCTCTTTACTACCACCAGTCAAATTACCAGTTATCAATATCATCATTAACATTACCAGTTATCAATATCATCTCTTTACTACCACCAAATTACCAGTTATCAATATTATCATTAAAATTACCAGTTATCAATATCATCATTAAAATTACCAGTTATCAATATCATCATTAGATATTCATACACCTGATCACAGTAATGTTCTACAGGTGTTTGTTTTTAAATTCTGACCTGTTGATGAAACGGGGTGCCTTCTGCAGATCCCTTCGATTCTAGCAATCCAGTGTTATACCGTTGTTGATGATTTAGCCCAGTCTTCAAGAGAAAACAACCACCTTCTAGGGTTGACACCACACATTCTTCGGAAGAGGTATCCAGACCTGTGGTGATCGTTCATTTCGTTCAGTATCTCCTCTAAGCAGCAAGGGATCCAAGGCTGGCTTCCAAAGCGACCAGCTCTCTAGGGAGTGATGTTTGTCATGTCAGCAAATGAGGTTAGACGTAGACGAGATGGTCATTGGAGATGAAGTGGAGATGAAGTACATGGAGACTGGAAGAGAGAGAGAGAGAGAGAGAGAGAGAGAGAGAGAGAGAGAGAGAGAGAGAGAGAGCGAGCTTTTTTTTCTTCTTCTTCTTCTTCTTCTTCTTCTTCTTCTTCTTCTTCTTCTTCGTCGTCGTCTTCTTCATCATCATCTGCTTCTTCTTCTTCTTTTCTTCTTCTTCTTCTGCTTCTTCTTCTTCTTCTTCTTCTTCTTGATATTCTTCTTCTTCTTCTTCTTCTTCTTCTTCTTCTTCTTCTTCTTCTTCTTCTTCTTCTTTCTTCTTCTTCTTCTTCGCCATCATCATCATCATCATCTGCTTCTTCTTCTTCTTCTTCTTCTTCTTCTTCTTCTTCTTCTTGATCCCCACTGTCTAAAAATCAAAATCAGCCACTTTTGTAATCAAGTGAGGACTTCTACATCCTGGCGTATCACACATTCACTCATGTTCTTTTTACTGATGACACTTCTGTTCAGTATCCAATCATCAACTTCAAATCGAGCATCTTGCAAGTTCTGCCAGTCACCGTCACAGATTCGTCAGTACATGCACAGGCTGAGGCGATCGCATAGGTCTTTCACTCGCTATTTTTCTTTCTGCCCACGAAACAGCTAGAAATGGGAGCTAAGCTGGCCACCTGTTGTGGGAGTCGTAATATCCTCGTCTCGTATCGGCCAAGGGGATGGTTAGAAAGATAAGATGGTCGTAATGAGGATGTGCGTGTGGGTTGGGGGAGGGGGTGGGGGGGGGGGTTGTGGGCATGGCTAGAATGGGGGAGAATAGTTGAAGCAGAGGGAAGAGGTGAAGGTGAAGCAGGTAGAGAGTACCTGTGTGTGGAGTTGGCGATGGGGGGTGGGGGGGGGGGGGGTATTGGGAATGAACCAAGGAAGCAATGAAATGTACTCAGTTCGGATTTCCGTTTCATTGTGGGGGTCGTCTCTGCGTGCAGACAAGTCCATATACGCTGGGGGTTAGAAGAACGTATAATGCGCAGACATGTTACTTAGTCAATCTCTCTCTCTCTCTCTCTCTCTCTCTCCCTCTCTCTCTCTCTCTCTCTCTCTCTCTCTCACACACACAGAGAGAGAGAGAGAGAGAGAGAGAGAGAGAGAGAGAGAGAGAGAGAAAGAAATATAGGACAGAGGAGAGGGGAAGATGTGGAGAGAGAGAGAGAGAGAGAGAGAGAGAGAGAGAGAGAGAGAGAGAGAGAGAGAGAGAGAGAACTGAACTGACCTGTACTAAACATTTTTCAAGTCATTAGCTATACAGTCTTGATGACGTGGGGGATGCAAAACAAAAAGCAAACAACGTAAACAGTAAATCCACAACAAACACGAATTAAAACATTGTTATTATCTCAACATCCATGGATGCACTCACACACGAAAAGCAATAATAAATACCAAGCTTTACCATCCATATCGTGAGAAAAGTTTATCTTCCCAGTTTGTGCTTTTTTCACCCGAACTGATTTTCAGTTTTTGTTGAAATTCCTTCTTGTTTTCTTAATCAATGTTGGTCAGATGAGATTCTTTTGTCCCTTATGTTGTTTGCTTCCTCAATGAAATGAGAGAGAGAGAGAGAGAGAGAGAGAGAGAGAGAGAGAGAGAGAGAGAGAGAGAGAGAGAGAGAGAGAGACATTCGCGTGGGCCACTTACTCGCACATTTACATTTTAGGTACATGTAGAGGAATATAATGTACATGATTCAGTGCCGTCCAGGTGGCTTTCCCCCCCTCCCTCCCTATCTTCTCAAGAAAGATCTGTCTGTTGTAGACGCGGGTATCTATGTCAAGTCGACCAGAGGTCGGGGGTCAAATGCCGGTTTAAATCAAGTGCGTTCACTCCTCAATGTACGAATAAATTAATCAGTACCGAGGAGAGCATATGGAAATTAGTTCCTTCTTGATTCATACACTGTTTCGTTTCGTGTGAGCAAAATAGGAAGACTGCTTTGTTGTTGTTGTTGCTGCTGCTGCTGCTGTTGTTATTGTTGTTGTTGTTGTTCTTGTTATTGTTGTTCATTTCCTTGTTCTGTTTCGTGGTTTGACACCTTGAACTATCGTCTAAAGTTTACAGTTGAGTAAGTGTTAGATAAATTCTTTGTGGACGATCTTAGCAACTGCTCTAAATCTGTAAAGAAAAACAATTGCCATAAAATATCAACACAGTTTCTGAAAGTATGTCTAGCTATAACACATTCAAGTCTTATTTGGTAATTGCGGTAAAACAACGTTTTGAAACCAGTGGTATGAAGTGAGGAACGACGTTTTTAGCTCCCATTGGTTAATGAATCTTGTACAGCCAGTTTATTCAAACACGATGGAAATTCAACATGTCATACGAAAATATGGTTGGATTCAGTGTTGTGACATCAAACGTGAAGCAATGCCAGTCTTCCAGCTAGACAGCTAAACCATGCCTAGGCTAGGAAAATAGCTCAGTCGTTCACTATGTAAGTTATTTAATTAGTGGCATGGATACTGATGTTTCTAAGCTGAAATTAAGCCGAGGTTCCATACACATTATATCACACGAAAGTAGACCAATCAATGGATCAATGTATGAATGAACGACTGAATGAATCAATCAATCAGGCTGTCAATAGAAAGAAATAATGATAAATGGATATTAAACAAACCAAAAACTCAATAAGGAATTAAATGAATAACGAAATGCCAGAAGAAGTGGATAAATACATAGATACACAAAAGCATACATAAATATATTATAGAATACATATATGAACAAATACACAGATCAATAATTAGATAAATAAGACAAACAAACAAACAAATAATAAATAAATAAATAAATTCCGCATATATATATATATATATATTATATATATATATATCGTTTTGATCGGTAAATAAGCAGTCTAAACCCGGCCATCAATGTGTCAATCTGTCATGTTTTTGTAATCAAACTGACTTGATTCAGGAAACTGTGGGGAGGTGTAAACTTCAAATAAAGTCAAATGACAAATGATTTCTACGACGTACATTCGGCTAAGCTTAGCTCTTGCTTAAAAAGTTAGAGTTCATTTTTTCTCTGGAAAGTTTGTTGTGTGTGTGTGTGTGTGTGTGTGTGTGTGTGTGTGTGTGTGTGTGTGTGTGTGTGTGTGTGTGTGTGTGGTGTGTGTGTGTGTGTGTGTGTGTGTGTGTGTGAACGATTTTTCTGATGGGGCTTGAAAACTAATGACAACGCAATAATTCTATGTATTTCGTCACATGGATAACCAAACACGTTTGTAAAACTACTAAAGATGTGTAAAGGATTGCTGTACAGTTTGTCATGTGTTCGTATGAGCATCTGGCTTGAGCACATGCATCTATTCATCTATACGCATGTGCATGTATGCATAAGAGGTCAAATGTGTGTGTGTGTGTGTTGTGTGTGTGTGTGTGTGTGTGTGTGTGTGTGTGTGTGGTGTGTACCTGTGCACATTTTTTGTTTATTAACCCATCTATGTATATGTATATTCAAGGGGCAGAAAGAGGGTTCGTGGATGGAAGGGAGGGAGGATAGAGTCAGACGAACAGAACAATTTTATATGACAGTGCACTATTACAAATCCAACGACATTTCTGTCAACCAGCCAGACTTATTTCCGCAAAGCCCTCCGAGCTGAACATGACAAATCCTACGTGAGAGACGAGGATTGAGGCGATCGTCCATTTCACGCACCCTCTCTTGACAAACAGGCAGGAGTCTGGAGATTCAGTGCCATGCCACCTCTGCAGGGGGTAATCTGCTGTCGTATCGCTAAACGAGGTCGTGAACTGCAGGGAGTGGCACCGTTGATGAAGTTCCCTGGAGGCCACTGGAACTCCCAGAAATCGTGCAGTGGCTGCTGCGGTTCTCTACGTACGCTGCCTGTACTTTCGCCAGCTGTACTTTTGCAGCTATAATTTCGCCGCCTCTACTTTTGCTGTCTATTCTGCCGCCGCCTGTGTTTTTGCCGACTGTACTTTTGTTGCCTTCATTTTCGCTGCCTGTACTTTCGCCGCCTGTATCTTTCTGCAGCTATGATCTCACAGGTCTATATTTTCGCCGCCTGTACTTTCAACACCTGTATCTTTCTGCAGCTATGATTTCACAGGTCTATACTTTCGCCGCCTGTACTTGCGCCACCAACAATTTCGCCGCCGCTACTCTCATCACCTGTACTTACCCCGCCTATTCCATAGCCGCTCGTACTTTCGCTGCAAACCATTTTGCCGCCTGTACTTATGCCACCTATATTATTCACTGCTTGTGCTGTTGCCGTCTTTATTTTCGTTGTCCGTATTGTTCCGCTTGTACTTTTTGCAGGTATAATTTCATGGCCTCTACTATTGCTGCCTCTTCTTTCGCGGCCTGTACTTTCGCCACTTATACGTTCGCCCCTTGGATCTTTTGCCACCTCTGCTTTTGCCTATCGTCTCACCGCCTATTCTTTCGCCACCTGCACTTTCACAGCCTATACGTTTGCCGCATACATTTTCGCTGCCCGTTCTTTTGCCGCAGTTAGTTTCACCGACTATTCCTTTGACACACTTTCGCGCTTATTCATTCGCCGCCTTACTTTCACCACTTAAGTTTTTGGCGCCTGTACATTCGCTGCCTGTAGTTTCGCCGCCTTACTTTCACCGCTTAAACTTTTGGAGCCTGTACAGTCGCTGCCTGTAGTTTTCCACCTCCTGTACTCTGGCCGCGTGTAGTTTTGTCAAATAGACGTTCGCGGGCTATTGTTTTGCCGTCTATGCTTTCGCCACGTACGTCTTTTCTGCCTTCACTCTCTATCCCTATGTCTGTCTGTCTGCCTGTCTGTCTGTCTGTCTGTCTGCCCGTCTCTCTCTCTCTCTCTCTCTCTCTCTCTCTCTCCCACCCTTTCTCTCTCTCTCCCTCTCTCTCTGTCTGTCTGTCTCTGTTTCTCTGTGTCTCTCTGTGTCTCAGTGTCTCTTTGTGTCTCTATGTGTGTCTGTCTCTGTCTATCTCTGTCTGTCTGTCTGTCTCTGTCTCTGTCTGTCTGTCTGTCTGTTCGTCTCTCTCTCTCTCTCTCTCTCTCTCTCTCTCTCTCTCTCTCTCTCTCTCTGTGGGTGTTCATCTGTTTACCCGTCTTCAAGGCTGAAGATGGTTTGACACTGACTGACAGATGGTCAGTGACAATATTCAGTGTCCACTGTAGGACATCTGTCTGATAAAGGACGCCTCTGACCCATTCCTAGACCGACCACCTAGGCTGGCCGTCCTCGACTACACACGTCTGTTGGGACACAGCTGTTTGTCAAGAATTAATTGATGC
>CM065732.1:13369827-13372327 GCA_033310375.1 Conus canariensis
AGGCAGCTCTTCATTCGGCTCTACCCAGGTAGGCAGCCCGTTGTGTAAACGAGAATGCGGACTGTAAGGCGACTAGAGCTTGGTCTCTGGCCGGAGACAGGCGCTATATAAGTACTCTCTCATATAGAAATAACATGCGAATCCTCGTGAACGTTCCGATCTGCACGTAACAGTATTGTACAGTGAACGTGGATGTGAGCCAACTGCCGTTATGAGGTGTGTCTGTTTGCTGTCTTTGTTTTGCTCACTCCCCATTCCCTCCAATTGCCCATCCCTGTCCTCCCTCCCATCCCTGTCCTCCCTCCCATCCCTGTCCTCCCTCCCATCCCTGTCCTCCCTCCCATCCCTGTCCTCCCTCCCATCCCTGTCCTCCCTCCCATCCCTGTCCTTCCTCCCATCCCTGTCCTCCCTCCGATCCCTGTCCTCCCTCCCATCCCTGTCCTCCCTCCCATCCCTGTCCTCCCTCCCATCCCTGTCCTCCAACCCAATTCTGTCCTCCTCTCCTCCCATCCTTGTCCTCCCTCCCATCCCTGTCCTCCCTCCCATCCTGTCCTCCCTCCCATCCCTGTCCTCCCTCCCATCCCTGTCCTCACTCCCATCCCTGTCCTCCCTCCCATCCCTGTCCTCCACCCATCCTGTCCTCCCTCCCATCCCTGTCCTCCCTCCCATCCCTGTCCTCCCTCCCATCCCTGTCCTCCCTCCCCAATCCTTGTCCTCCCTCCCATCCCTGTCCTCCCTCCCATCCCTGTCCTCCCTCCCATCCCTGTCCTCCCTCCAATCCCTGTCCTCCCTCCCATCCCTTCCTCCCTCCCATCCCTGTCCTCCCTCCCATCCCTGTCCTCCCTCCCATCCCAGTCCTCCCTCCCATCCCAGTCCTCCTCCCATCCCTGTCTCCCTCCCATCCCTGTCCTCCCTCCCATCCCTGTCCTCCCTCCCATCCCATGTCCTCCCCCCCATCCCTGTCCTCCCTCCCATCCCTGTCCTCCCTCCCATCCCTGTCCTCCCTCCCATCCCATGTCCTCCCTCCCATCCCTGTCCTCCCTCCCATCCCTGTCCTCCCTCCCATCCCTGTCCCTCCCTCCCATCCCTGTCCTCCCTCCCATCCCTGTCCTCCCACTCCCATCCCTGTCCTCCACTCCATCCCTGTCCTCCCTCCCATCCCTGTCCTCCCTACCATCCGTCCTCACTCCATCCCTGTCCTCCCTCCCATCCCTGTCCTCCCTCCCATCCCTGTCCTCCTCCCATCCCTGTCCTCCCTCCCATCTGTCCTGCCTCCCCCCACCCTGTCCTCCCTCCCATCCCTGTCCTCCCTCCCATCCCTGTCCTCCCTCCCATCCCTGTCCTCCCTCCCATCCCTGTCCTCCCTCCCATCCCTGTCCTCCCTCCATCCCTGTCCTCCTCCCATCCCTGTCCTCTCACATCTGTCCTCCCTCCCATCCCTGTCCTCCCACCCATCCCTGTCCTCCTCCCATCCTGTCCCCTCCATCCCTGTCTCCCTCCCATCCTGTCCTCCCTCCCATCCCTGTCCTCCCCCCATCCCTGTCCTCCCTCCCATTCCTGTCCTCTCCACCCTGTCCCATCCCTGTCCTCCCTCCCATCCCTGTCCTCCCCCCATCCCTGTCCTCCCTCCCATCCCTGTCCTCCCTCCCATCCCTGTCCTCCCACCCCATCCCTGTCCTCCCTCCCATCCCTGTCCTCCCTCCCATCCCTGTCCTCCCTCCCATCCCTGTCCTCCCACCCATCCTGTCCTCCCTCCATCCCTGTCTCCCTCCCATCCCTGTCCTCCCTCCCATCCCTGTCCTCCCACCCATCCCTGTCCTCCCTCCCATCCCTGTCCTCCTCCATCCTGTCCTCCCATCCCTGTCCTCCCTCCCATCCCTGTCCTCCCTCCCATCCCTGTCCTCCCTCCCATCCCTGTCCTCCCCCATCCTGTCCTCCTCCATCCCTGTCCTCCCTCCCATCCCTGTCCTCCCTCCCACCTGTCCTCCCACCCATCCCTGTCCTCCCTCCCATCCTGTCCTCCCTCCCATCCCTGTCCTCCCTCCCATCCCTGTCCTCCCACCCATCCCTGTCCTCCCTCCCATCCCTGTCCTCCCACCATCCTGTCCCCTCCCATCCCTGTCCTCCTTCCCATCCCTGTCCTCCCTCCCATCCCTGTCCTCCCTCCCATCCCTGTCATCCCTCCCATCCCTGTCCTCCCTCCCATCCCTGTCATCCCTCCCATCCCTGTCCTCCCTCCCATCCCTGTCATCCCACCCATCCCTGTCCTCCCTCCCATCCCTGTCCTCCCACCCATCCCTGTGATCCCTCCCATCCCTGTCCTCCCTCCCATCCCTGTCATCCCTCCCATCCCTGTCCTCCCTCCCATCCCTGTCATCCCACCCATCCCTGTCCTCCCTCCCATCCCTGTTCTCCCTCCAATCCCTGTCCTCCCTCCCATCCCTGTCCTCCCACCCCATCCCTGTCCTCCCTCCCATCCCTGTCATCCCACCCATCCCTG
>CM065732.1:13379827-13394827 GCA_033310375.1 Conus canariensis
AAAAGGGAAGAAAAACATACATTTTTTTTTATTTCTTCACCTACCACATGAACATCAAAGACATATACGTTTAAACTAGTTTAGCAATATCCATAAAGAATAGTTTACAACTACCATGCTGATTTTGTTTTTTTGGTAAGCCAGCTGTGATGCCATGTTCAGAATTTGTTGGGCATACTGACCAACAGGGTTGTAAGGTTGGGGCCAGTCCTTATGATTATAAGGGGACTGAGGCCACATAGGCGAGGAAATAGTATTCATAGAATTTCCTCCATGGGACTGTCTTGGATAGTGGTCCATATCTGGCAACCATTGCAAGTGGTGCAGATGGGGTTCGGAAGAATTGGGGGGGGGGGGGGGGGGGGGGGGTAAGAAGCCAATTGATTTTGTCTATCAAAGGAACGTGAAAAGGAAAGAGAAGAGGTTGGAGCTTCAAAAAGGGCATTGGGATTTCTTCTTTTCTGACAACTGGCTACCTTGGGCAAACAAGCCGACATATCTGAGACCTCTCTCGTTCTCTCTGGAGGATTACTTTCATGAGGAGGACCTACAAGGTCAGGGGCCATCCTGTCAGGGCCTATCCTGTCCTGGGACATCCTGTTAGGTGCCAACCTGTCAGAGATTATCTGGCCATTGGGATGGGAGGGTAACATGGGGAAATGGGAGGAGGAGTACAATGGAGGGACACGCAGATTCCTAGGGTGCCTGAATTGGGGCAGAGCATCTGATACTGTTTCGCTGTAATTGGAAGTGGTTCTCACTATGTTGCCATTGTTAGCCACATGGTTTGGTTGTCGCTGATAAATCTCAGAGTAACCATCGGAGAACTTTACACTCTGAGAAAAGTCTTGAACTCCCGATTGAATGGACTGTGGAAGGACTTTTCTGAAATTTACATGTTTTTTATTGGATGGCACTATGCTGTTATTCAGCTGGTGTCGGCCTTGGGCAGGAATGATTGAGCTCAAAGCAATATAAGCAGCAGGAAAACAAGAGAGAGGAGAGAGAGAGAGAGAGAGAGAGAGAGAGAGAGAGAGAGAGAGAGAGAGAGAGAGGAGACACAGAGAGAGAGAGAGAGAGGATACAAATGTTTACTAAGCCAAGTCTTCCACCATTGTGAAGTGTGAGTGGTTCACAATGAATATTGTTGCCATATTACTGTGAGTAGGACCAAACATGGTAATAAACACATTGATCTGGTAGATGATGGGGCCGAAATAGCTCAATGGCAGAGCGCCAGACTCGTGATCTTGGTGATCCTGGGGTTGCGGCTTCGAATCTCTGCCGGGCCGTTTCGGCACAGGGGGATTTTTCCCTCGGTGTTAACATTGGTTCTGACTCCATTTCCCATACAGGCCTTCGAATGACACTATACACCGAGGTTCCGTGTGTGAACGCACGCATATCTTGCACACACATAAAATCCCATCACCAACTTTCGGAAGAGGCCAATTTGGTCGTCGGTATGGATGTCATGTTACACATAGCATGCACCTTCCCCGAAGCTGGAGTGATGTTGCCTTAATGGCAGGATATAAAACGGTCATACACACAAAACTCCACTCTCTTTGTTGGGTAGATGGGATTAATCTTTGACTGTCTATACAGGGAGTTCCGCAGGAGTTAACAGCCTGCGTACGCAGAAAAAAGAAAAAAAAATCTGTTGATGATAGAAGTCTGCTGATGAATGTAGACAAATGTGTGCGATAAATGGATAGTCTGAACATGCTTTCCTCGTAAGTGAACTATCAAGAAGGATAGTCTGAATGTTGGAGGGTGTTTATGATACTTTTTTTTCTGGGATGGGGTTGGTGGGGGATGAGGGTGTTGGTGTTCCCTCTAAGATTTGAGTATTTGGGACAAAGAAAGGAAAAATGAATTCTAGTTATTATCATGGAATGGAGATTCTATAATGTTGGTAGCGATGCGTGCGTAATAATGGAATGCCTAGTCTAAAGCTGGATAGATCTAGCTGCAAAGTGATTCAACGCCTACCTTGCGCTGAAGAGATCAAAGCTAATTGCCAAACTCGTTCATTTTTCATTGTCCTATTTGTTTGTGTCTTGCCTGAAGAAGACCTAAGAGGTAGAAACGCGTCGTGTTTTGCTTGTGACTCGTTTTTCCACGTTTCTCTTGGCGGTTCGCTAACATTTTTATTTAAGATTTGTAAAGCTGGGTAATATTGGTGGTGGTGGTAGTGGTGGTGGTGGTGAAGGTCCTACTCTCTCTCTCTCTACTCTCTCTCATCTCTCTCTTCCTTCTCTCTCTCCTCTCTCTCTCCATCTCTCTCTCTGCTTTAATCCAGTGAATATTAAGATGAACTGAAAGTTTCCTTGAAAGATATTTTACATGTATGCCGAGATATGTTTGTCAACTCAGCCTCCTGTCCTTGTTTTAAAAGAGTCAGTAAGTCTGTGCATGAATTACCCAGGAAAAAGAAAAAAAAAGGACATTGAAAGCTTCAATGTAAACAAACATGCCCGTACACATGTTCTTTTTATTGTGCAAAGTTTACGACAGAAACCACGTTGGTCTAGTTATGATAGTGAAGAGATTACATTATTTTTTCTCACACCATAAAGGAAAACGATTCTCAGTCATTTTCAATATTTCCAGCCAGTATTTCAAACACACACACACACACACACACACACACACACACACACCACACACACCACACACACACACACACACACAACAGAGGCACGCACGCACACACTCACACATACACACACACACACACACACACACACACACACACACACCACACACACACGCGTGCGCGCGCGCGCATATATATATATATATATATATATATATATATATATATATAAAATGATGGATGAATTCTTAACCCTGCACTTCTTTTCCCCCACTACTTAATTGTTCAGCTTTATATTGTTTGGTCAATCAGTGGGCGATAGCATCTCTTAGGAGATCCAAGTAAAGGTTGTTCTGTACAATTCTTAGCCTCTCACAATGCTTGGGTTATTGAACAGCAGAGCTGACCCTCAGACTGTTCCATATCTTTTGATCTTCCTTGCATCCTTAAATGAATCCTCAAGCATAGGCTCAAAGATTGTCCCCTACATTTTATACTGTTTGCATAATGTTTTTAGTTTTTCAGCAACATTTTTCCTCTCCACACTTTCGTTTTGTTTTATTTACTACCTTTCGCTGGCTGCTTTGGGGGTGCTGTTGGATTCTCTTTTGAACCCTTGGTGGTGAGAACACCACAGAATTATGGACTGTGGTGTGTCTCTATTTGACACCAAGAGCACAGACACAATCAGCCGTGTCTCCCTGATGAGTCCGATCCAGCGGACGAAAGGCCTAGGAGCAGGCAAGACATATAGCTCTGCCTTCGAGAAGGATTGCGATGGTTCCCTCATGCAGCTAGTGAGGGTTTTCATATTTACAACATATATTTTCCCATTTTTCTTCATCTTCAACCCCCTCCCCCCCACACATCCCCACCCCTTTCATTCCCCAAATCTTTGCCAAGTCATTGCTATAATGATGGATGAATTGTTAAACTGCACTTGTTTTCCCCCACTACTTAATTGTTCAGTTTTATATTGTTTGGTCAATCAGTGGGCAATTGCATCTCTAAGGAGATCCAAGTAAAAGTTGTTCTGCACAATTCTTAGCCGCTGGCAATGCTTGGGATATTGAACAGCAGAGCTGACCACTCAGACTGGTCCATATCTTTTGATCTCCCTTGCATCCTTAAATGGATCCTCAAGCAAGGGCTCAAAGACTGCCCCCTACATTTTATACTGTTTGCATAATGTTTTTACTTTTTTTTGCAACTTTTTTCCTCTCCACACTTTCGTTTTGTTTTATTTACTACCTTTCGCTGGCTGCCTTGGGGGTGCTGTTGGATTCTTTTTTGAACCCTTGGTGGTGAGAACACCACAGAATTATGGACTGTGGTGTGTCTCTATTTGACGACAAGAGCACAATCAGCCGTGTCTCCCTGATGAGCCCGATCCAGCGGATGAAAGGCCTTGGACCAGGCAAAAACATGTACATCTGCCTTCGAGAAGGATTGCGATGGTTCCCCCCACACAGCTAGTGAAGGGTTTTCATATTTATAACATATCTTTTCCCATTTTCTTCATCTCCAACCCCCCCTTTTTTTTTCTTCCAAATCTTTGCCAAGTCATTACTATAATGATGGGCGAATTGTTAACCTGCACTTTTTTTAATTTGTCAAGCACTAGAAACAAATTTGTAGATTTTTAATATTCCTTTTAAGACTTGATCTTAACAAATGTTGCCTCCCAAGGGGTCGAGCGCTCTTAAAATCATTTAGGCTTTTCAATTATATTCATCCTATATATATATTGTTCAGCATTATATATATATATATATATATAATATATAATAAAAAGATTGTCCCCTACGTCTTTATACTGTGTGCATAATGCTTTTAGTCTTTCAGCAACTTTTTTCCTCTCCACACTTTCGTTTTGGTTTATTATACTACCTTTCGCTGGCTGCTTTGGGAGTGCTGTTGCATTCTCTTTTGAACCTTGGTGGTGAGAACACCACAGAAGTATGGACTGTGGTGTGTCTCTATTTGACACCAAGAGCACAGACACAATCAGCCGTGTCTCCCTGATGAGTCCGATCCAGCGGACGAAAGGCCTAGGAGCAGGCGATACAAATATATGTGCCTTCGAGAGGGATTGCGATGGTTCCCTCAGGCGGCTGGTGAAGGGTTTTCTCATATTTATAATATATTCCCCCCATTTTCTTCATCTTCAATTTTTTTTTCATTTCTAAAAGTTCAAATCTTTGCCAAGTCATTACTATAATGACTGAAGAATTGTTAGCCTGCACTTGTTTTCCCCCACTACTTAATTGTTCAGCATTATATATATATATATATATATATATATATATATATATATATATATATACAGACAGGCAGACTCACACACACACAACACACACACACACACACACACACACACACAGAGTCAGAGATAGCTGAAGCAGATGGTCGTCTTTGGAAGTGAAGTCTGGAGGTAGGATCAAAGCCCCCAGTGCTCCCTCACGTACAGAGTTCAATCTCTGTGGTGTGATGATGTTTCAGTATCTACTCCTTTGACTCTTCACGCTTCATCCTGTAAGACTGATGACGAAGAGCGTAGATAAATTCAATCGAGGTTAGAAGTGGACGGAATTCGTGCACGCGCGCGCTTGTGTTGTGTGTGTGTGTGTGTGTGTGTGTGTTGTGTGTGTGTGCGCGCGCGCGCGTGTGCGTGCGTGCGTGCGGTGTGTGGTGTTGTGTGTGTGTGTGTGTGTGTGTGTGGTGCGCGCGCGTGTGCGTGCGTGCGTGCGGTGTGTGTGTGTGTGTGTGTGTTGTGTGTGTGTGTGTGTGTGTGTGTGTGGTTTTATGTTGTCCCACACACACACACACACACACACACACACACACACACACACACACACACACACACACGCACGCACGCACGCACACACACACACACACACACACACACACACACACACACACACACACCACATGCAGTTACAAGCTTTTCAGACATTTTTGTTTGAAACGCGATTAAAAGACATCTGTCCGTCATAATAGAATTGTATAGACCTCGTGATCTGTACATTACCTGAAGATGCTATAGGATTAGCAGTATTCCTCACTTTTACGCAATACCAGTCGTAATGACTGCTCGAAACTTTGTGTGACTCCTTTAACGCGACCCCCGAGGCAAACTGCGCACTGTGGACTACGTACTTCACCACTGCTAAGTATCAGGGCATTTCTTTCCTCAACCATTAATAGACCAGTCTTCAGCCATTATATCGTTTTCCCGTTTTAAACATTTGGAACGATTATGCATCCCTTCCATCTTTATGAGAAGCATGCCAGTCTAGCCAGCAGCTTGAGGAAATCCGGCCGGCTTCCAGGCCCAGACTCATGCTAGGGAAGTTTGGAGCAAGCGGATGTGTAGTCTCATCAGCCTGTGACCTCATGAAACAGCTCGGGATTTCAGGTAAGAAGAGGACCAGAACTCTGATTTTTGGTTTTAACTCTAAACTATTGAAGGCCTTTTGAGCGACACCAATTCAGATTTGCAGCTGCATTTGCACTCTTTCTGTTCCTTTATGCTTTTGTTTTATATTCCCCATGCTTATTCCCCATATCGACACGCAGGGCAGATTTCAAAGATAGATAGCGATGTCAGTTAAACGTAAGCTTTATCCCCCTCCCCACGCCCACTTCTCTCTCTGTACACCCTCCTTACCCCCTATTCCTTCACCCAGTCTCAAATCCAGTACTCTCTCTCTCTCTCTCTCTCTCTCTCTCTGTGTGTCTCTGTCTCTCTCTCAATCTCTGTCTGTCTATGTCAGTCTGTCTGTCTCTTTCTGTCTGTCTATCTTTGTCTCTGTGTCTGTATCTGTTTTAATCTGTCTGTCTGTTTCTGTCTGTCTGTCTGTCTGTCTCTCTGTTTTTTTTTTCTTTTCCTTTAATATAACTTCCAGTGAACATACTTGACATGAAAAAACGAACACACACACACGCGCGCGCGCGCAGGCACACACACACACACACACACACACACACACACACACACACACACACACACACACACACACACACACACACACACACACACACACACACACACACACACACACACACACACACACCCTTCTGCTTTTAGCGGCGGATTTAGTGAGATGTGCATTCATTCCTCCACGAAAAGACAGGAATCAGACGTGAGGTGTGAACACCCCCTTAAACCTCGCTGACCTCTCGTCCATTTGCAGCTGTGGCTCACAGTCATCGATAATGGCTATCACCTAGGAGGGGGATTTCCAGAGGCGCCGGGGTTGGGGGGGGGGGGGTTTGGGAAGAGGATTGGATGGAAAGGAGAGGAGTAGTGGAAGAGAGTAAAAGGAAAGTGCGGGGGGAGGGGAGGGGGGGGGGGAAGGGATGAGTAAGAAATTGCAGGGGAAAGGTGAAAAGTGGAGGGATAGATATAAAGAGAGCGGAGAGCGGGAGGGGGGGAGGGGGGAGGGGAGGGAGGAGAGACCCGAGAGGGGTGAGAGACAGACAGCACACATTGGCACAGAGTTCCTAGGCATGGATATACATTCAGATGCGTGGACATATGGACACCAGAAGGATTCATACAGGACAACGACACACACACACACACACACACACACCCACACACACCGCACACACACACAACACACACACACACACACACATATATATATATATATAATTATAATATATCTATACACAACACACACACACACACACACACACACACACACAACACACACACACACACAAAAAACTAATAAATTCCAAGGGTAAGTACCGAGCACCATTTTCCCAACTTACAGAGCAGCTTGGTGTTGCAATGACTGCAAAATATTCAATTATAAACAAAGCTTGCTCTTATTCTTAGATTGGGAAAAAATAGGGGGAAGATGAGCATTCCATATCTGCAGTGGTAGATAATTCTGGCCTAACTAACAGTATGTGCTTGAGTGGGGAATGGGGAAATAAAATAAATGCTTCTCAAAATGACCTTCAGCAAGCTTATGGTCCCAAGGGGGAGACAGACACACATTGGAACAGAGTTTTCCTAAGCATGAAGGCTCTTTTTGAGAAGCATTTATTTTACATTTCCCCATTCACCCCCAAGCACATACTGTTAGTTAGGCAGAATTATCTACCACTGCAGATATGAATGCTTATCTTCCCCTATTTCTTCAATCTAAGACATAAGAACTAAGCTTTGTTTATAATTGAAATATATATATATATATATATAAAATATTATATATATATATATATAATTATAAATAAAAATGCTGAACAATTTAGCAGCGGGGATAAACAAATGCAGGCGTACAATTCTTCTGTCATTATAGTAATTGACTTGACAAAGATTTGAACATAGAAGAAAAAAAAGTTGGGGAGTTTGAAGAAGATGAAGAAAATGGGAACATAATATTAAGGAAATAGCTCTAAATATGAAAACCCCTTTACTACTGCACGAGCGAACCATCGCAATCCTTCTCGAAGGCAGAGCTATATGTCTTGCCTGCTCCTAGACCTTTCTCCGCTGGATCGGACTCCCTCAGGGAGACACGGCTGATTGTGTCTGTGCTCCAGGCGTGAAATAGAGACACACCACAGTCCATAATTCTGTGGTGTTCTCACCACCCAGGGGTTCAAGAAAGAATCCAACAGCACCCCCCAAAGCAGCCAGCGAAGGATAATAAATGAAACAAAACGAAAGTCTGGAGAGGAAAAAAATGGCTGAAAAAGTAAAAACATTATGCAACAGTATAAAATGTAGGGGACATTCTTTGAACCCATGCTTTAGGATCCATTCAAGGATGCAAGAGGGATAAAAAGATATGTGTGTGTGTGTGTGTGTGTGTGTGTGTGTGTGTGTGTGGGCGCGCGTGCGTGCGTGCGTGCGTGTGTGTGTGTGTGGTCTGTGTGTGTTGTGTGTGGTAACGCGTCATTTATTAACTGAAGAGTAAAGAAACGTGAACATTTATATCTACCAATCTATCTATCTATCTGAAGTGTGAGTGTGAGTGTGGTTGTGTGTGTGTGTGTGTGTGTGTGTGTGTGTGTGTGTGTGTGTGTGCTGTGTGTGTGTGTGTGAGGTGATCAGCACGGGTTAATAGAATAAAGATAACGGGAAGGAGTACCATGCCGGTAAGGAAACTCCATAACAAAATGATACTTTTCCTCATAAGCCGTTGTAGCGCGGTGGTTAGTGTCGCGGATGCCCGGCTGAGTGGTCGCTGGTTCGATTGCCATCAGAGCCATTTAATCACGACAGTTTCTGCCCCGACCGAGCTCCGGCATAGAGTTGAGTTTTCTATGGGCCATTTGGGAAGACTGGAACCACAAAGTCGACTTCCATCCACTTACTGGATACGTTTCTGAAAGTGTTGCTCACATTTCCCCACCAACACTGCAGGTGTCTGTATCTCTCGGGTCAGGTGGACGCCAGTATTACAATATCATTTAGAAAGCAAGCGTAGGGCACAGCCCTGTCGTGAAGTCTCAGATTGAAGTAGAACTCCGTAGCATCATCTTCATAATTATGATTATCATCGCTCAGCGTCAGAAAGTCTCAAATTCTGTGGCCCTTCATGCATTATTTTCATGATGACTTCAGTCTTGATGTCCTCTCTACGTCTATGTCTTTTGGTGAGTTTGAAAGGAACGTCGTTGGACAGACGTGGTGGCACCTTCTGAGGGAGACTCAAACTTACGCTGATTCCGCAAAGAAGCAAGCATTGCCGTCAATTGGTGGCTTATGATTATTATTATTACGTGGTAATTGGACCAGAACAGGCTTCAATGAAGACCACTGAAGTGACTCGGTGGCAGTGCAGTGTCTCTTCTGGTGGGTTGCCTCATGACATCTGGAGACTGATGGATCAATGGGGATTTACCGATGGCACAGAAAGAAAATCAGATTAATACGCTATTCCTTTCATACTGTATCACAGCGCCATCTAGGCTGGGAGAGAAAAAGACACTTGCAGTGTTGGTCTGGAAATGTGAATAATGCTAAGAGAGAGAGAGAGAGAGAGAGAGAGAGAGAGAGAGAGAGAGAGAGACAACGCGCACACGACACAAAACCCCACACACACACACACACACACAAACACACACACACACACACAGTCCGACAGACAGACAGAGTAGCGAGCCACAATAAGCCGTCTGTTCTAACTTGTTTGAATTGAAAAAAAAAAAGTATCCACTGCTCACTGGATTTTGAAGCAAGCATTGTATGAGTTTACTGTATGCTGTCAGTCATGCTCGTCACATGCATCATTGATTATCGATATTTCTTCATCATCATGACAAGGATTGATGAGGTTGTGAAACAAATGTCTGTGAGGTGGGGGGGGGGGGGGGGGGGGGGGGGAGTCTTGATTATCAAGGAGCATTAATGCGACTTAAAACCTTACCATCTCCTTTTAGAGGTTATAGTGGAGAAGAAGAAGAAGAAGAAGAAGAAGAAGAAGAAGAAGCAGAAGGAGAGGAGGGAGGAGGAGGAGGGGAGGAGGAGACAAAGTGGTATCTCCTTCCACTGCTATCTCAACTTACCATTCTACACTTCGTTTAGAAACACCTATTGACCTGCACGTGCGCTCGTGCGATTGCAAATCTGAGAGTCGTGACGCCCGGAGAGAGAGATAAACACTGCATCTGTGAAGAAGAAGACACAACGCAGGGAAAGAGTCATGCATTTGTTGAGAGTATTTTCTCTGTACTGAATACTAAGCGTATTGCAGAGAGATGGGTTTTCCAATCACAACAATCATGCTTTTGTTGAGAGTGTATTATCTGTGCTGAAGACTAGACTTATTGCAGAAAGATAGGTTTTCCAAATCACAACAATACTCTTCTATTCAATTTGAAATTATCTATAAGTTTCTGAAGGTGTTCTGTACATTACTGATGCTATAGTAAACATCAAGGTATGTTAGTTTGATCTATTTTGAGCAAAATGCCATCTTACGTGTGTACCTTGCACACAACAATATCAAAATGCCCATTGCTCTTTTCATTATCTATCGATTTATCAATCATTTTTTTAATACATTCATTTGTTTATTGTTTCTTTTGTTCTTCATTTTTTTTAATGTATCGCTATTTGTTTCAGAACATGTGCATGTCATTGTTTGATTAAAAGGATTACATTAGAATACTTTATGATATCATCTCGTGAAATCCTGGTGCGTATATCTTTTTGATTATATGCTCCCAACCATATTCTCAGCCTTTTTAGGAATGGTCTTTTGAAAGTTGTTGAAATCCCATTGATCACCTTTTTATAACACAATACTGTTATCAACCGGATCCATTTACAATGGTGTAATTGGATTGTCATTGCTGTTGTTGTTGTTTTAAAAATAATGAAGGTTACATGTGGTGTGTACAAATTATGTGTAACAAATATGTATCTCTTTTAAGTACAAAATACTTGTGGTTTCTTGGCATTTTACAACACTGATTTATACTTGGTATTAGGCAGTAATTTAGAACTACTTGATTTTTTTTCTCTCTCAAATAAGACGAGTTTTACAATATATCAGCGATTGTTAGATGTTGTTGCCATTAAGTGTTATGTAGCGGTGTTTATGAAACAGCGACAATAATTCAACTTTAGTTAAAACTTGAGCTGACGGCAAATCTGTTCCCATGGAATTCTGGCTGACTTCATCGCTGTACTGTAAGTATTCTTTAGTTATGTTGACGCGGTATGTCTAAAGTGAACATTATGCCTTCATCGCAACAGGGCACACACAGAGAGACAGGGAGGAGATCAAGGTTTCCGTTCCTAAGAACTGGGAAAGAAAAGCATTCTGGCTTGACCATCTTCCTCCAGAATTTATAGAGAGATAAAAGAGTTTTATAAAGAGATAAAAGAGTATATAGAGAGATAAAAGAGTTTATAGAGAGATAAAGGAGTTTATAGAGAGATAAAAGGAAGGGGAAAACCCAGACTCAGCTGTCTTCTTCCTCAGATATCTGGTACCGAATCATTTCACACTTCGTTACGAAGAAGATTACATTGACCCGCTTCGTGTAGCTGAGCCGTTGCAGGTTCTGCTATTGGCATAGCATCAGAGAGTGGATAAACAGATATTTGTCGTCCTGCTCCTCCTGCTTTGCCCCCAAATCCCCAGTTTCACAAGGGCTGGGAAAAACCCAGTGACTGGACGGAAACAGACAACTTGTCGATACAAGGTATTAAGTGTTTCTGTGTGTTCTGACTCAGAGTCTGATGAAATTTACCTGAGGGAAATTTTCGGTTCCAAAACGTCAACCGTTTGAAAATGTGTTCTGTCAGTGCTTCTGTGCTTCAGTTCCTTTGCTATCTCTCTGGAAACAATCAACTAAACAATCAACGGACACACTGAAAATTCACACTTGGACGAAATTTCCAAGACATAAATATTACTGAGTGAGGAAATCGAGAAAAACAGGGAAAAAAACACGAAACAAAAACAAACAAAAACAACAATAATGAAAAATATGCAAATGAAATAAATCAGTCGAAAAGGAAGTGAAGGAATTTTTTTTTTTTTTCTGTTAAATGAGCAAGCAAAAATAGACAGAGAGATAAACAAAGAAATACAAAAATAAACATTACTCCCAGTTACTTGCCCTCCCCCCCCCCCCCCCCCCCCCCCCCCACCTAATGTGTGTGGTGCTTGTTTGTTTGGTTTTTGTTTTTTTCCAGGTGCGTTTCATTCCGGCAATAGGATCTATCAGGGAAGGTTCTTCTTGCTCATGTGGTGATGCCTCTCTACAGGCGATATATATCTTTCTCTTTTCCACACATACACAACACACACACAACACACACACACACACACACACACACACACGCGCGCGCGCGCGCGCGCGCGCACGCACGGACGCACGCACGCACGCACGCACGCGCACGCACGCACGCACGCACGCACGCACGCACGCACACACACACACACACACACACACACACACACACACACACACACAAAACACACACACACACACAAGTGCTGTTGAACAGGGTTTCTTTTCTTACAAACATTGGTTTGATTCGAGCAGAAAGTCTGACACAGTATACTGCATGGCAAAAATCTGAACTGAAATCATCTTGGTTTAGATTCCTTAATGCTCTAAGTCTTGCTCAACACAGTCTCCAGGTCTACCAGAGTGTCCAGCGACAATTCCAATGCCCGAATACGTGTTGTGGTATTTGAATCTTTTGCGCAACTATATTCCATAATGAAACTGTCCATTGTATATGCCACTCATACTTTCTGTATCTTTGCTGTTCTCATGGTTATGCTTATCTTCAAAGTTTGTGTTCCTGTTCCTTTTCGTACTCCCAGTTCTTTTAGAACAGGAAGTACTTTACAATGGGAATGAAGAAATACTCTGTGTGTGTGTGTGTGTGTGTGTGTGTGTGTGTGTGTGTGTGTGTGTGTGTGTGTGTGTTGTGTGTGTGTTTCCATCCATGGTCAAAATGTGTTCCACTCGCTCCAGACAAAACTACTGGGCTGATCTTTCCGAAATTTGAAGGTATGTTCATTATGGGTCACGGTGTGTGTGTGTTTCCACCCATGGTCAAATGTGTTCCACTCGCTCCAGACAAAACTACTGGGCCGATCTTTCCGAAATTTGTAGGTATGTTCATTATGGGTCACGGATGATGCCCGATGTTTTAGTTTACCGTTATAGCCGTTACTAACGGCTGTAACGGCCTGTGACGGTTTTTTCTTCTTTATGGAATATCTCAGAAAGTACTTGGCCGATCTTTCCGATAATTTGTAGGTATGTTCATTATGGGTCGCGGATGATGCCCAATGTTTATTTTACTGTTATAGCCGTTACTAATTGCTATAACGGCCCATAACGGTTTTTTTTATAGAATATATCAGAAAGTACTTGGCCAATCTTTCTGAAAATTTGTAGGATTGTTTATTATGGGTCGTGGATGATGTCCGATGTTTTATTTTACCGTTATATATGTTACTAACGGCTATAAGGCCCATAACGGTTTTTCTTCTTTATGGACTAATTCAGAAAGTACTTGGCCGATCTTTCTGAAAATTTGTAGGTATGTTCATTATGGGTCACGGATGATGCCCGATGTTTTAGTTTACCGTTATAGCCGTTACTAACGGCTGTAACGGCCTGTGACGGTTTTTTCTTCTTTATGGAATATCTCAGAAAGTACTTGGCCGATCTTTCCGATAATTTGTAGGTATGTTCATTATGGGTCGCGGATGATGCCCAATGTTTATTTTACTGTTATAGCCGTTACTAATTGCTATAACGGCCCATAACGGTTTTTTATGGAATATATCAGAAAGTACTTGGCCAATCTTTCTGAAAATTTGTAGGATTGTTTATTATGGGTCGCGGATGATGTCCGATGTTTTATTTTACCGTTATATATGTTACTAACGGCTATAAGGCCCATAACGGTTTTTCTTCTTTATGGACTAATTCAGAAAGTACTTGGCCGATCTTTCTGAAAATTTGTAGGTATGTTCATTATGGGTCACGGATGATGCCCGATGTTTTAGTTTACCGTTATAGCCGTTACTAACGGCTGTAACGGCCTGTGACGGTTTTTTCTTCTTTATGGAATATCTCAGAAAGTACTTGGCCGATATTTCCGATAATTTGTAGGTATGTTCATTATGGGTCGCGGATGATGCCCAATGTTTATTTTACTGTTATAGCCGTTACTAATTGCTATAACGGCCCATAACGGTTTTTTATGGAATATATCAGAAAGTACTTGGCCAATCTTTCTGAAAATTTGTAGGATTGTTTATTATGGGTCGCGGATGATGTCCGATGTTTTATTTTACCGTTATATATGTTACTAACGGCTATAAGGCCCATAACGGTTTTTCTTCTTTATGGACTAATTCAGAAAGTACTTGGCCGATCTTTCTGAAAATTTGTAGGTATGTTCATTATGGGTCACGGATGATGCCCGATGTTTTAGTTTACCGTTATATCCGTTATTAACGGCTATAACGGCCCATAACGGTTTTCGTCTTTATGGAACATCTCAGAAAGTACTTGGCCGATCTTTCTGAAAATTTGTAGGTATGTTCATTACGGGTGACAGATGATGGCCGACGTTTACCAGAATAGCCGTTACTAACGGCTGTAACAACCCGAAGCGGTTTTTCCTCTTTATGGAATATCTCACACGTATTCAAGATAAGCTGGGAGTACGTTTATATGCTTTGTATCTTATTTTGTCGTTGTCATCTTGAACAGCTTTGATGCACCATAACTCACTCAGATAGCAAACAGATATTTCTTTGAGAAAGACAAAAGAAAAAAAAAAGCCTATTTTTAAAGCAGGATGCCTTTCGCTTGAAGTATGCATTCTCTTGTTCGTCCTTTTCTTTCTTTCTTTCGTCAATTCCTGTTTTCTTTTGTTC
>CM065732.1:13404827-13407327 GCA_033310375.1 Conus canariensis
CATAAACACTGTGATCAACGTCTCAGCATTAGACACATTGTAACTGAATGTAGGGAGCTACATGATCGTCACGTAAACACTTTACGCAAGCGATAAAATGTCTGTTTGGGATGTTCCTCTGGATTTGATTTTGTTAGTTTTTGAAATCAATGCTAAGAAGATTCATTTATAAGTTGAGCGTGCAACTTTTATTGTCAGGTCCTTTGATGTATCGTAAACAAAGAAGGAACTGGTATTGAATTTTGTCTCTGCGTTTTAATTTTATCAGTGCAAACTATCTTTGGGGATGCTCAGAAGATTTGAAAATAGAACACAACAACAACAACAACAAACAGAACAAAAATCTTCAAGATTATTGAAGATTTTTGTTCTGTTTTCTCTTTCTTTTCTATTTTCAAATCTTCTGAACATCCTCAAAGATAGTTTGTATTGTTCACAGAAGACCGACGGTCAAACATCTTTTTTGTAATTCTCTCTCTTTGTTCTTTTTTATCTAATAGTGTTTCAGTCCTAATATAGGTGTTGTGGTCGGCAGGACATAAAGCAACATGATTTGATTTGATTTGAATGACTTCAGGTCTCATCGATCATTAACTTCTGAACCCTAAGGAAAAATCAGACTCAAAATGTTTGCTGTTGATGTATAACAAATCATAGAATTCCCTGCATTCAGACTCTTTTGCAGACTCCAATCCATTGCTGCCCACATGGATCACAAAAGCCTTGCAGTATTCTCTAATAAATAATTGGCAATTTGTTGCACTTTTTGCGCTTAATACTTACTTTGTTACTTCTTTTTTGCTGTCCCATCTTCTGTGCCACCTCAGTGACATTGCATCCACGCCGCTCATTCCGACACCCCGTCCACAGCCACAGCCCGGCCTGGCCCGCCGCAGCCCCGGGACCAGCAATCCACAGGACGCAGTCAATGTCACGCCGTCAAGAGTCAACCCACTGGAGGAGACACTGCACTGCATACTGCCAAGTCACTTCAGTGGTGTTCATAGTCGTCTGTTCTAATCCAACGTACGCAGGACACCACCTACTAAGCCTCTCACTGTCGACGATAATAATTGTTTAGTCACGGAGCAGGCGTGAGTGAACTCTCCCTCCGGAGGGCGCCACCACGTCCGTCCAACGACAACATCCGTGAACTCGCTGATACCAGTGACACCCACGGAATCAATCTAAGGCCATAGACGTGGAGACGTAGAGAGCACATCGAAACTGAGATAGATGATGCTACGGATTTTCAATTCGGTCAGAGATTGCATGACAGGGCTGTACTCCACACCTACTTTCATAATATATCCCGGCGTCAACAAGGACTGAGAGATACAGACACCTGCAGTGTTGGTCAGGATGTTTGAGCAACACTCTCAGACACTGAATGGATGAAACTCGACTGTGTGGTCCCAGTCTTCCCAACTGAGCCCATAGCGAACACAACTCTGGCTAGAAGCCGGTCGGGGCAGCAAAAATTCACATGGTTGATGGGAATCGAAACCACGAACTTCCAGCCGGGAGTCCGTGACACTAACCACTTCGCCACGGCGGCTGATTAATCTGCTATATCTTTCTTTTGTGGAGCTATACACGAACAATCTGACAGTGTTAAAATTCAGTCGTTAACTCCCCCCTCCCCCCCCCCCCCCCCCCCCCGCCCCCCTCCAAGACTCAAACATCGTTAGATTTCTTCTGTCGCTTACTTGCATAGTACTGTGGCCTCTGGAGAGAAAAAAATGAAACAAGGAAAACAAACAAACAAAAACCATTCAGGTCACCGTCTTTGACGTTGGTCCATAAATTTCTCCCTGTCTGGATCTGCACATAAGCTTGTGCATTCTGCATTATTTTTTTTTCCACGAAAAATGTTGTAAGATAAAGACAAGATGCACGTGCAACAAGCATAGAAATCTCCTGCCCACTTCAGCTGTAGCTGTGTCTTGGTTAGTGGTGTGAGCTGATAGCCTATCCCGTGACACGGACACCTGGCCGCAAGATGTCACACACGAGTTGTGTGTGGATGGCCCAGTGTTTGGAGGTCAAGAATGTTTTGATTTGGGGGGCACTAGAACGGGCGAGGTCAGAGAGCTGCTGATAAGGTCCTCACCTCCATCCGTGTGTGTATGTCACCACACATACACACACACACACACACACACACACACACGCGCACGGCGCGCGCTTGCACCCAAGAGAAGAGAGAGAGAGAGAGAGAGAGAGAGAGAGAGAGAGATGAAATGAAATCTTGTTCATAAGGTGAGGCTCTTGAAAGGGAACAAACCAAACAGCTATAAACTATACATTAATGCTAATTAATGAAGTTAGCAATTGCGCTTTAAACGCTAGAAAAATAGTTCTGATGAGATGGAGAGAGAGAGGAAGAGAGAGGAGAGAGAAGAGAGAGGATGAGAAGTGATGATGAGATGAGATGTGGTTGGCATATGGTGCAGAGGAGGGAGGGGTGGAAGCGGGGGAGGTCGGTGGAATGAGGCAG
>CM065732.1:13427327-13429827 GCA_033310375.1 Conus canariensis
CAAAAACAACAACAACAACAAGGCAAGAAGAACAAGAACAGAGTCAACAAGAACAAGAACATGAACAAGAACAAGAAGAAAAGAAGAAGAAGAGAAGAAAGAAGAAGAACAACAACAACAACAAAACAACAAACAAGAGCAAGAAGAACAAGAACAAGAAGTACAAGAACAAGAACAAGAACATGAACAAGAACAAGAAGAAGAAGAAGAAGAAGAAGAAGAAGAAGAAGAAGAAGAGAGACAAGGAGGAGGAGGAACCAAAGAAGAGGAAGATGATGAAGAAGGAAAAAAAAATGTGATGATGATGATGAGATGATGATGATGATGATGATGATGAATGATGATGATGATGATGATGCATGTTGTAGCGTAATTGGTAGTTTTATTGCAGTACTGAGAAGATGGTAACGGACTCATTTAGTAAATGGATCGTTACATTGGAGTACAATAAGACACAGGAAAATGGTTTACAATTCTGACAATCAAATTAAATTTTGTGCACACACACACACACACACACACACACACACACAACACACACACACACACACACACACACACCATAATACAATAAATCAAATAAACAATTGGTTCATGACAGTCAGACAGACACAAAGACACACGGACAGACGTACAGACACACAGACACATAAACACGCAGATGCAGATTTGCACAGACACAGACACACAGACACACAGACACAGACACACAGACACACAGAGACATTTTCAAACACACACACACACACACACACACACACACACACACCACACACACACACACACACACACACACCAATGCACACACCACGTGACAGGTCACTCAGTGAACCCTGATGGTCAGTGTAAGCAGAGTGGACAGCAGCCAAGTCAAACAGCGGTGTCCTCAGGTATGCCCTGGGGTAGTTTTGTGAAGGCCATTCACACGTCAGCTCCCAGAATTCCCCTGGGTCTCGCCGGCAAGTCAGCACTCTACCCCACCACAAGCATCACCTCCACCACACACAACAGCAACAACAACAACGATAACAACAACAAACGACAACAACAACAACAACAACAACAACAACAACAAGAACAGTATCAAGAGACCTTTCTACAATGAGGACCACGTTATCATCATCATCATTATCATCGTTCTCCGTTTTCTTGCCCTCTTCTTCCAGCTCTGGCTCTTCCTCTTTCATTCATTTTTTTGTACTTCCACTCCCACCCCCATCCCCACCCCCTCTCTCTCTTCTGTCCCTGGCCTAACTCTTACTCCTATGTTTTTTTCCTCTTCTTCCTCATTCGCTTTTGTTAAGTTTTGTTTTAAATTCTAACGATGTGCAATAATGTCAGGAAAGTCACAAAAATAAAGACATCCCGAGGGGAAGGGGGGGGGGGGGGAGGGGCTGAGCCTGATGACATATAATAGGAGATAAAAGAAAAGGTTTATACACACAGTTTATCTGATAAGAATAATGTGTTAAAAATAAGAAGAAAAGAAAAGGTTTAGAAACACAACACTGTTAACAGTAGTAGTAGTAGTAGTAGTATAGTAGTAGTAGTAGCAGTGTTGCTGGTTCTTCTTCTTCTTCTTCTTCTTCTTCTTCTTCTTCTTCTTCTTCTTCTTCTTCTTCTTCTTCTTCTTTTGTGTGTTGTTGTTCTAATTATTACTATCATCATTATTATTGTTGCTGTTGTGTTGTTGTTGTTGTTGTTGTTGTTACATGATGATGATGATGATGATGACGATGACGATGATGATGCTGATGATGCTGATGATGATGATGATGATGTGATGATGATGATGATGATGATGATATAATTTCTTATTGTTAAAGGCCATGTGTAACTTTCAAATTCAACATTACTTTCGGAAATTGCTAATTAGTTGAAAAACAAACAACAAACAAACAACAAACAAACAACTCATCAACAACCACACTTGAACAAATGTTTAATAAATGTGGATGTATTTGGTGTCGTTATTCCTGTCTTTTTTTTCACTGCTTCTCTGCAATCCAAGTAGATTCCGTATGACTTCTTCCAAATGGCCTACATATATTTTTTCTTCCACGCCTCCTCTTCCTCCTCCTCCTCCTCCTGCTCCTGGCCTTCTTCTCTTCTAACTGACATACCCTCTTCTTCCTCTCAGCCACACCTCTTCCATGTTCCAGAGGCAGCCGTATTAACGAAACAGTCTTGTGCCGCTTGTACACAGGCCATGCTTTTTATACCCATTCTTATCTTTAAAAGGTGAAACTCCATGGTGCATTCCGTGTCATGTTCCACTCACAGTGAAACATTCTTTTTTAGTGTTGGGATTTGCACGATGTGAGACATAAACGCTTTACAGCAGACTCCATGAAAACCCTGTTCAGAGATGTCCCACCTGACGTGATCTTTGAGTTTCTGAAAGACATTAACATTTTTCATCTGATCTAAGATTTTAAGGAAGAAAGATTTTTTTTTTTTAAAGTTTCTGGTGCGTTTTTAGGAGGGTGTTTTTGAAGAA
>CM065732.1:13439827-13447176 GCA_033310375.1 Conus canariensis
TGGTACCATACACCAAATGTTGACCTCCATCCTCAAGTCTCCTTTTCCCTTCCGGGTCACAAGAACCGCCGTCAGAACGCTTATGATAGAAGAAAAAGATAAAAAGAAGAAAGAGGGGAAAAAAAAGAAAGTCTGGGGATGGGACGGGAGGGATAGGGAGTGTGTGCGTGTTGGGGGGGGGGGGGGGGGACGTGGATGAAGGGGTGGAGGTGGGGAGGTGGGGAGCGCACCCTTAACCCACACACGCCGACGACACTGTAGGTAACACTATGGCAAGCTTGGGTGGTCAAAAGAAATAATGTGTCTGACCACCTCCGGAATGGGATTTCCCCTGCCCGTGTGTCTGTGTTTGGGGGCTGAGTCTCCAGGGTCCTCTTTGGTCTTTTCACATTCCTCTACTTCAGGCGATCAGTGATCCGCAGTGATAAACAGGAGGGAGAATTGGTGGGCACGAGAGAGAGAGAGAGAGAGAGAGAGAGAGAGAGAGAGAGAGAGAGAGAGAGAAGAGAGACAGAAAAGAAGAAGACAGACAAGACAACGACAGAGAGAGACAGAGACAGACAGACAGACACAGACAGACGAGACAGACGAGACGACCACAAGAAGGGAGACAGAGACACAGAGACAAGAATAAAGAGACAAAACAGATAGGACAGACAGACCAGACAGACAGACAAGACAGGAGCAGGGTGAGCAGTCTCGGGGAGGAAGATGCTATGTGCGATGAATGTGACGCACAGCTCCGCCCTATCTGTGTATATATTTTTATTTATATATTTATTTACTTACTTATTCATGCATATAATTATTTATGTCTTTCTGTCTCAGTCTCTGTCTGTCTGTCCCTCAACACAAACGTCGTGACAGCCCTGATATGGCCCTTTGCGGTGGGCTGGGCTATAAGCAACATTGCCTTACCTTACCGTCTCTCTTTTAATCTGTTTCAGTCTGTCTGTCTGTTTGTCTGTGTCTCTCTGTCTCTGTCTCTCTATCTGTCTATCTGTCTGTCTCTTTCTCTCTGTCTGTCTCTGTCTATCTGTCTCTCTCTGTCTCTGTCTCTATGTCTCTCTGTCTTTATTTCTGTCTCTGCCTCAGTCTCTGTTTGTCTGTCTGTCCCTCCCTCCCCCCCCCCCTCCTCTCTCTCTCTCTCTCTCTCTCTCTCTCTCTCTCTCTCTCTCAGTGATTAGCCCAGCTCAGTTGGGGATCAATAGAAGAAAGGTACATACAATGTGAACGTTCCTGTCAAACCTCTGCCTTCCTTTCAAACGCTGGATATGAAATCTTGGAATAAAAAGTAAGTGTTATATCCTTTTCCTCCGTCGCTCTTTGCACTTTGTTGTGGCGTCAAATGTCCAACAACTACTTTGTAGTACAACCATGGCGAAGTGGTTAGTGTCCCATCAGAGCCATGGGGAATTTTTATGCCTCGAGTGGCTCCTAACCAGAGGGTTTTTTTTTTTTTTTTTTTTTTTTTTTTTTTTTTTTTTTACGGGCTTAGTTGGGGAGACTGGGACCACACGATCGAGTTTCATCCGCTTAATGGATGCATCTCTGAGAGAGTTGCTCAAATCTCCTGACCTGACCAACACTGCAGGTGTCTCGTAACTGTCGGGCCTGGTTAACGCCAGGGTATGTTATGAAAGTAAGCGTAGAGTACAACCCTGCCATGCAGTCTCAGACCGGAATAGAAATCCGTCGCATCATCTTCATCATCCTCATTTTAATGGATCAGTATTTAAAAAAAAAAAAGAATAAATAAAAACAAAACTTTGTGGTGAAAATATGTTTACACTGAAGCAAAAAAAAAAGAAAAGAAAAATGCTTAATGAAGGTGAGCTGGCCAAAGTGCTCTGATAAGTTATCTCCCATTTTGTTTCATCCGACGTGTGGGTTGAATACGGAACAAACCGGCATTTCGAATTGACTTATTTTCACTCTCATCTGTAGTGGCAGAGAGTAACAATTAGTGTTCATCAACAGGCAGCACTGAACACCAACCAACATGACTCCTCCCCAGCAGTGCAGTGTCTCCTATCAACAGGCAGCACTGAACACCAACCAACATGACTCCTCCCCAGCAGTGCAGTGTCTCCTATCAACAGGCAGCACTGAACACCAACCAACATGACTCCTCCCCAGCAGTGCAGTGTCTCCTATCAACAGGCAGCAGTGAACACCAACCAACATGACTCCTCCCCAGCAGTGCAGTGTCTCCTCTGGTGGGTTGGCCTCGTGACAACTTGACATTGACCGCTCCCAGTACAAGCGCCCGCGCTGGGGCTGCATTGTGACAAGCCCGGGTGTGGTTGTGGACGGTGGAGCCGCCGGAATGAACGGCGTGGGGAGTTGGGGGGGGGGGGGTAATGCCAGCGTAGTGGCAACGAAAGATGCAGGGAAACAGCAGGGAAAAAAATCCCTCGGAGTTCACATTGGTTCTGGGTCCATTCCCCATGCAGTCCTTCGAATGAGACTATAAACCGAGGTTCCGTGTCTGAACGCACACATAACAACGTACACATAACATCTTGCACACACGTCAAATCCCATCAACAACTTTCGGAAGAGAAGGCCAGTTTGACCGTTGGATGGATGACACGTTACACATGGCATGCATCTTCTGCGAAGATGGAGTATGGCTGCCTTAATTGCGGGAAAAAAGGGTCATACACACAAAACTCCACTCCCTTTGTTGGGTAGATGGGATTAATCCTTGTCTGTCTCTACAGGGAGTGTCCGCAGGAAAGTATCGGCCTACGTAGGCGGAAAAAGAAAAAAAAAAGAGAGATAACACACACAACACACACACACACACACACACACACACACACACACACACACACACACAGAGAGAGAGAGAGAGAGAGAGAGAGAGAGAGAGAGAGAGAGAGAGTATACGGGAAGTCACTCTAGATGTCCACACGAACATTTACTTCCTTTGATTTGCGTGGCAGAGGTGTGTGATCTCCCTGTGACCCTTTGAATTCAATACTCCTTTCAGTTCTCCAGCATACACACACGCGAAATCTGTTCCTAGCTTTTATGGCTATGCAATGCGTAGCCTTGAGCTTGGCTGTTTACAGCGTGCTGTCTTTTCACCCATTTGATTTACGTTTATGTTCGGAAGCATTGCTGGTCGAGGACTGTTAACGGTCCTGTGTCTAGTCAGAACATTGTGTTGTGTATGATCCGTGTGTCGGAGCAGTCTGTTTTGCCTGCGTGTTTGCGTGTTTGGCTATATCGCTGTCAGTCTGAGTGTTTGTCTGCTCCGCTTGTCTTTCGTGTAGGACAGTAGCCAGCGTGGCCTTCGCTTCACACTCCTTTAGATAATTGTCTCCAGTGCCGCAGGTGTTTCTCTCTGTCTGTGTCTCTCTGTCTGTTTATCTGTCTGTCTGTCTGTCTGTCTGTCTGTCTGTCTGTCTGTCTGTCTGTCTGTCTGTCTGTCTCTCTCTCTCTCTCTGCGCAGGCGTGTGTGTGTGTGTGTGTGTGTGTGTGTGTGTGTGTGTGTGTGTGTGTGCGTGTGCGTGCGTGCGTGCGTGTGTGCGTGTGTGTGTGTGTGTGTGTGTGTGTGTGTGTGTGTGTGTGTGCCGCCCCCCCCCCCCCCCCATTTCATTTCTGTCTGTTTGTTGGCTTGTCTGTCTGTCTGTTTTTGTATCTTTGTGTCTGTCTGTCTCTCTGTCTGTCTGTCTGTCTCTCTGTCTGTCTTAGTATTTGTCTCTCTATCTCTGTCTGTCTGTCTGTCTCTCTCTCTCTCTCTCTCTCTCTCTCTCTCACACACACACACACACACACACACACACACACACACACACACGCACACATATGCGCGCGCGCGCGCTTTCAAGCTCACACGCACGCAAGCACACACACAGAAACAAGAAGTCAGACAGTCAAAAAAAAAAAAAGAAAAAAAAAAAAAAAAAAAAGAAAGACGGCGTGTGTTCTGTACTGTTTCCAGTCCTTGCTCCTGTACGCCTCAAGGGAGACACAGGGAAGGGGAGCAAAGTGTTGGCGGTATGGTGCGTGGAGATGGAGGGGGAGAGAGCGGTGGTGGTGGAGAGGACTGGGAAGAGTGAGGAGGGGATGTGGGCGGGGGGGGGGGGGGGGGGGGGGGGGAGGGTCAACAAGTGTCGCCCTAAGAACAAACAAATGACCCTTGTCTGCTGGCGCGTCCAGCAAACCAGGCTTGACCACAACTGTCAAAAAGATCGGTGGTGAAGTGACGAAGTTGGAAGGCGAAGAATGAGACATTAAGTTGGAGAGTCATTGCTGGGGGTGTGGGGTGGGGGGGGGGGGGGTGGCGGGGTGGGCTGGGGGTGCGGGAGTGGGGGTTAGTTGGCACGGTGGAAGAAAGGAGCGGAAAGGGGGGAGGGGGAGGGGAAGGTGCTGGGAGTGACAGGGATGGGGTGGTGGGGTGGGGGGGGGGATGGTGGTGTGAGTAAGAGAACGAAAGGAGAATGGGATGAATAATCCACTGCCACTCTTTTCATCCTGACCACTGAATTCAACACCAACCACACAACACACACACACACACACACACACACACACACACACACACACACACACCACACACACACACACACACACACACACACACACACACACACCACACACACGGCCTATGTATGTATATGTATTATGTATGTATGTAGTATGTATGTATGTATGTATGTATGTATGTATGTATGTATGTATGTATGTATGTATATTCTATCTATCTATCTATTCACCTCTGTAGCGTTCTCTGTATCTCTGTATTTATCTCTGTATTTATCGCTGTATCTGTCTTTCTATCTGTCTTTCTATCCCTCTATCTATCTCTGTATCTATCTATCCATTTACCTCTCTTACTATCTGTCTCTCTATTCATCCATCCAACTGTCTATCTATCTATCTAACGTCACCGCGCAAAAATGCAGGCAAACGAACCAGCGGATCAAGAAATACGGATAAAATCATAATCTCCTTGCTGAGGTAATTAAGCGAAGTGACACTTTAACAATCTGGTCAGAACTGAAATAGAACGAGGGACAGATTGCACGCCAAACTGAGTTAAAGACAAAAAGAAATCACAGATCAACGATGAAGCCAAAACGAAAAAGGCCATAAGCTTGCAGTTGACACTTTCTATCAAAACAGCTTAGCTGATCAAATCAGGCCTGTTCGTCCTGCTAACGAACTCCTACTGGAAACCAAAACAGAAATGTCATATTGAGAACAAAGGTCTCACAACCTGAAATAGCAACATAGAACAAAAATATGATTGAAAAGGGAGCTAACTATTGGACGTCTAACAATAAACAACAGAAATGAATGACAAGGGAGCTAAACCATTGACGTCCTCCAGGCGGATAGGATTCAGTTCGGATGATATGACTTGCCATACCGCTTAATTAATTCATTGGTCCCAGATTTGATTGAAAACAACAACAACAACAACAAACAACAACCAACAACAACAACAACAACAACTGCACAATAAAAACATTGTAACGTAACCAATAACAATGACAATTCCAGAAAACTATAATGACAACAGCTTTGTAGCCCTTATGTCACGGGGTCTGCACATTGTCTCATACAACTTATGAAGAAACTGATTAGCTGAGTAGTTTTGAATCAGCAAATAAATATGGCAATCTTTCATCCATCCATAGTCGTCTTCCGAAACAAACAAACAGAAGAAATAAACAAGTATACACGCCAACTGTTCTCAGTATGAAACTATAACATTGTTGGGTGGGAAGAATCATACAATTGTCTCTCAAAGTCCATCAGGTATCCGCCAAAACTAACCTTGGACAATAGCCACAGGAATAAAAAAAAAAAACATTTTCAACCTGGATGTTTAGACTGTCTAATTTCATACGATTCAGCTATAACCTCGGCTAGAGATTTTATGAGCTCCTCATCATTAAGCGACTAAATTTTGGATACGCTTGGACTACTAATAACAGGTGGTTCAAATGATTTACATTTTTCGCGCACATCGTCGTAAGCCCTGCATTCAAGAAGAAAAGGATGTTCGTTTTCAACGGCGTTTGATGCGCAGACTTGGCACATCTTTTCAGTTTCTGGTCCGGGTATAGACCAAACTCTACGTGCGTTTAGATCTTGGGTCCTTGATCTAAATCTAGCAAACGTGTCTTTTTGCCACTTATCTGTTATAAGCGACACTTTCTGGGTGCAAATTACCATTACATTCAAGTAACCAGTAATACCCCCCCCCCCCCCCCTTCCATACTCGAGTGTTGTAATGTAAATGTAGAAAATGTAGAAATGTAGACAAAACTCATGTGGATGAACAGACACTGCAGAGCGGAGAGGTAGAGTCCACTGTAGACAATGTGTACAATGTCCACTGCCTAGCTATTAACACAACAGAACCCAAATGGAAAGCCGTCATGTCAAACGTTGTGTGACCAGAAAATGGAAAGGAGTTTCCAAAACAACAACAACATAGGAGAACATTCCACTGAGGAAGGAAACAAAAAATATACGACAGTAAAGAAAGAGAGAAAGAAGTAGAGAAAAAAAGAAAGAAAGAAAAAAGAAAGAAGACAGAAAAAAAGAAAGAAATGAATGAAAGAAAGAAAGAAAGAAAGGAAAGGAAGACAGACAGAAGGACAAAAACAAACAGAGAAAGACGAAAGGAAAGAAAAAAGAAAGAAAGAAAGAGAAAGAAAGAAAGAAAGAAAGGGAAGAAAAGAAAGCAGAAGCAGTTGCGACAGCAGCAGCAGCAGCAGCAGCAGAAGAAGAAGAAGAAGAAGAAGAAGAAGAGGGGGAAGAGGGGAGGGGGGGGGGGGGGGGGTCGGATAAGGGTAGAAGTGTGACAGAAAAGACGTAATCACCACCAAAGCACTCCCATATGGTAGGGGAAGGTATTTGTACTTAAAGATGACGCAGAGAGGAGAGAGAGAGAGAGGGAGAGAGAGAGAGAGAGGAGAGAGAGGAGGGAGGGGGGTGATGACAGGAGATGAAGATTGTCACTGGGGGGGGTAGGGGGGAGGGTAGGGGGGAGGGAGAATGACAGGAGATGAAGATGTCACTGGGGGGGGGGGGGGGAGGGGTAGGGGGAGGGGGGTGATGACAGGAGATGAAGATGTCACTGGAGGGGGGGGGTAGGGGGAGGTTGGGGGAGGGTAGGGGGGTAGGGGGAGGGTAGGGGGAGGGTAGGGGGGAGGGGTGATGACAGGAGATGAAGATGTCACGGGTGGGGGGGGAGGTAGGGGGAGGGTAGGGGGGGGGGTGTACAGCAGATGAAGATGACACTGGGGGGGGGGGGGTGATGACAGGAGATGAAGATGACACTGGGGGGGGGGGGGGTGATGACAGGGATGAAGATGACA
>CM065732.1:13459776-13464776 GCA_033310375.1 Conus canariensis
TGCTTTTTTTCTCTTTATTCTACCTGGGCTGATGGCCACATATTCAATATCTTTACTGTGTGCGTGCATGCCTTTCTGTCGGCTTGTTAGCATGTGTGTGTGTGTGTGTGTGTGTGTGTGTGTGTGTGTGTGTGGAGAGAGAGAGAGAGAGAGAGAGAGAGAGAGAGAGAGAGAGAGAGAGAGAGATTGTACGTGTATGTGCGCGCGCAAGCTCGCGCATTGGTGTGTGTGTGTGTGTGTGTGTGTGTGTGTGTGTGTGTGTGTGTGTGTGTGTGTGTGTTGTTTGTGTGCGCGCGCGCGCGCGCACATGCGCGTTTTCTTGTTATTCTTTTTGTAAGTGTTTATTGTGTGTCTGTGTTTGCTTTCAAATTAATATTACAGTCTGCAATGTCCGACACGAATGATGTAACAATCCATTGTGATATGAGCAAATGCTTACGTCAGTAAACCATCTGAATCTCTCTCTCTCTCTCTCTCTCTCTCTCTCTCTCTCTCTCTCTCTCTCTCTCTCTCTTTGTTGCTCTATCTACTGCCCTCTCTCTTTGTCTCTCTTCGTTTCAATCATCTCTTAATTAAACTTACCCACTGCTTTCTCCTACTGTGAACGTGGCTGAAGCTCAAGCTCATTTCTTTCCCAGAGAGTGATAAAGCCCATCTGCCTTTGCCTCGACGCTCGTATGTCCATTAGATATGCCAAGAGTGGAAAGGGTCATTATTTTGTAACTCTTATTTACCCCCTTCTCTCTGGCAAGACAATGACTTCACCTCTCTCTCTCTCTCTCTCTCTCTCTCTCTCTCTCTCTCTCTCTCTCTCTCTCTCTCTCAGCTTCGTGTGTGTGTGTGTGTGTGTGTGTGTGTGTGTGTGTGTGTGTGTGTGTGTGTGTGTGTGTGTGTGTGTGTGTGAGGTAAACCGAAAGAAATGATAAGTGGTGACAGTACTGGTAGTAACACTGACAGTGATGGTGAAATCATTATTGCTGCTGATGGCTTTTCCTTTGCGCTGTTTTTCCCCCTTGCTTCTGCATTTTAACGAATAATACAACAATTGCACACATTCTGTTTATCCAGCCTATTAACTGAGTTCTACAAAGAAATAAAAGTATGACATGGCCGTGTTTTGAATGCTCTCGATTACATGTTTTTAGTGGAAAGATTGAGTCATATTTGTTTTTCGTTTCTTATTTCTAGCCCACCTTCCGTGTTCTTTCAATTGCATTACTGCCATGCAGCCTATTTTGGCTCACCCTACACAACCACACCTGAGATCACCCAGCCGTAGACTCATCCTATGGAATCATATTCTGGGCTGAAACTTCATGGCAGGATTGTACATCACGCTTCATGTCATGTTCCACTGTCAGCCAGGTCTAAGATGTGCAGTCACACAGGCTGCTGACTGGCAAGTTTCAGCAACAGTGTGATATATGCCTGCGTTTCGACTGTATGCTTCCAGTGTTGCCATTCAAACCAATAACACACTTGACCCTTGGGTAAATTTCTTTTTCACAATGTTTTCACTTTGGTATACATGTTTCAACCTATACGACACTTCACTGTGGGTGAACGTCTCTCACAATATCAAAACATAACCATGATTATATCCGTGGGTCAAAATGGAGAGAAGTGGGGGTAGCAAAACGAGATAGAAGTGAGACATTCAGTGATGACAGGAGTTAACCAGGCAATCTATAACCTGAACCACAAACCAACCACTCTCTGCATTGCACCCTCACCCATCCACCCAACTATCCATCATTCAACCATTCAGCTATCTACCAACTAAAAAGACAACCAAGTTTTGTTTAGGAACAGGTACACACCGTCCACATAGTGGCACAGCATCTCCGTAAACTCCTTACCAACTCCTCTATGACCAAAGGTCTTCATGTTAGCTATGGGATTTGTCTGTGAAATGAACACGTAGTCCACAACCCTCCGCCTAGTGAACTTTAAACGAGGTCTCCAGTGTGGTGACATCTCAGTGCTGGGAGTTACTGTAGGGCGCCAGGGGGTCGGTGAGGGGGATCAACTGTAACGTTTCAGTGCGGTGAATGAGGACTGGTCTGTGGTCATGTGTCTGCAGTGTGGGGCAGGGGTCAGGTCTGCTCTGAACTGACCGACTTTAATCTCCACGGTCTGCCCGCGATGTTCTAGGCTCGTGTGGTGCAGTGCGGCAGTGGAGGGAGAAGTGGCATGGAGTGATGTGTGGCACAGTGCAGCAGTGGAGGGAATAGTGACATGGGGTAATGGTGGCACAGTGCGGCAGTGGAGGGAGCAGTGACATGGGGTGATGTGTGGTGCAGTGCGGCAGTGGAGGGAGTAGTGACATGGGGTGATGTGTGGTGCAGTGCGGCAGTGGAGGGAGTAGTGACATGAGGTGATGTGTGGTACAGTGCGGCAGTGGAGGGAGTAGTGACATGGGTGATGTGTGGTGCAGTGCGGCAGTGGAGGGAGTAGTGACATGAGGTGATGTGTGGTACAGTGCGGCAGTGGAGGGAGTAGTAGCATGGGGTGATGTGTGGTGCACTGCGGCAGTGGAGGGAGTAGTGACATGGGGGGATGTGTGGCACAGTGCGGCAGTGGAGGGAGTAGTAGCATGCAGTGATGTGTGATACAGTGCGGCAGTGGAGGGAGTAGTGACATGGGGTGATGTGTGGCACAGTGCGGCAGTGGAGGGAGTAGTGACATGGGGTGATGTGTGGCACAGTGCGGCAGTGGAGGGAGTAGTGACATGGGGTGATGTGTGGCACAGTGCAGCAGTGGAGGGAGTAGTGACATGGGTAATGTGTGGCACAGTGCGGCAGTGGAGGGAGTAGTGACATGGGTAATGTGTGGCACAGTGCGGCAGTGGAGGGAGTAGTGACATGGGGTGATGTGTGGCACAGTGCGGCAGTGGAGGGAGTAGTAGCATGCAGTGATGTGTGGTACAGTGTGGCAGTGGAGGGAGTAGTGACATGGGGTGATGTGTGGCACAGTGCGGCAGTGGAGGGAGTAGTGACATGGGGTGATGTGTGGTACAGTGCGGCAGTGGAGGGAGTAGTGACATGGGGTGATGTGTGGCACAGTGCAGCAGTGGAGGGAGTAGTAACATGGGTAATGTGTGGCACAGTGCGGCAGTGGAGGGAGTAGTGACATGGGGTAATGTGTGGTGCAGTGCGGCAGTGGAGGGAGTAGTGACATGGGGTAATGTGTGGCACAGTGCGGCAGTGGAGGGAGTAGTGACATGGGGTAATGTGTGGTGCAGTGCGGCAGTGGAGGGAGTAGTGACATGGGGTAATGTGTGGCGCAGTGCGGCAGTGGAGGGAGTAGTGACATGGGGTAATGTGTGGCGCAGTGCGGCAGTGGAGGGAGTAGTGACATGGGGTAATGTGTGGCGCAGTGCGGCAGTGGAGGGAGTAGTGACATGGGGTAATGTGTGGCGCAGTGCGGCAGTGGAGGGAGTAGTGACATGGGGTAATGTGTGGCGCAGTGCGGCAGTGGAGGGAGTAGTGACATGGGGTAATGTGTGGTGCAGTGCGGCAGTGGAGGGAGTAGTGACATGGGGTAATGTGTGGCACAGTGCGGCAGTGGAGGGAGTAGTGACATGGGGTGATGTGTGGTACAGTGCGGCAGTGGAGGGAGTAGTGACATGGAGTGATGTGTGGTACAGTGCGGCAGTGGAGGGAGTAGTGACATGGGGTGATGTGTGGTACAGTGCGGCAGTGGAGGGAGTAGTGACATGGGGTGATGTGTGGTACAGTGCGGCAGTGGAGGGAGTAGGGACATGGGGTAATGTGTGGCACAGTGCGGCAGTGGAGGGAGTAGTGACATGGGGTGATGGTGGTCCTGGCATTGTACGGCTCACTGCTTTACATGCAGGGCCTTCAATTTCTCTCTCTTGGATTTGTGTATGCGTGTGAAAAGAATTTTCTGCATATGTGCATTTATTAGATTGGTGTATTTTTTTCTGTGAATCTTGCGTGTATAATATAGAATATGTGTGATACATGCAACTTATGAAATCCGTGATAGATGCCCTTCTTTCATATAAGTATGGAATGACTGTAACTGTTTTATATGTTTCTTTGTTTTCTTCATTCAAATGACACGAATTGTGATTGTCGTAACGTTTTTTGTTTAACAGTAAACAAGTGGGGTATTTTTTGCTCCCATAAGAAAACCTAACACAGAGTAACTTTTATTCAAGACTGGCACAGCCTTTTAAACTTGAATAAAGTCAGACAAATACATTGACGAACAATCTAATAGTGGGGGGAAAAACAAGTGCAGGCCAGCAACTGAACTGTCTTCGTAGTAATGACTTGACAAAGATTTGGAATAGTCATAAGATTGTAGAGTATTCTGTGTTCTGTACTCTGCCTAATAGTCTTCGAAAAAAGTGTCATTGCAAGGCTAATGCCCATGCTTTGCCAATTGATGGCCTCTGTTGACTGCCATGGACATGTTTGCTTGCAACTCTGTTTGTGTCAATGTGTCAACCAGTCATTGAACTTACCAGCCCTACTTGACCAGCCATCCATCCCCCTCAACCAGCCAGCCAGCCACCAACCAACCACATGACTAGAGCAAGAACACTGACAGACCACCCAGACAACAGCACAGTATGTCCTCAAAACGCTGTCCTAACCAACCACCCAAAGATGGTAATCTTCGCCAACTACTCTGCCTGTGGGTAGGAAATGTAATTCCCTGCCTGCCCTGGCCTTAATGGTCTCTGAAGGAGGTCCTCGGGGTCGTGACATTTCAGTATGTAAGGTGATTGTCGGGCTTTGGATCCACACATCCACAGCTGAGGAAATGTTGTTTTCTTTTGATCTTTCTTTCCCCCACCCTCAGAAAATAAGGAAATCGGCGATATAAACGGATGACAATCTTCGTGGTCAAAAAGACATAAAAAGTCGGAAAACTTGGTATTCATACATTTTGGGCCCTGGTAGAAGGCGTCATTTTTTTTCTCTCTTCCTGTACATCGCCCATCCCAACGTCTTTGTGTCTTATAG
>CM065732.1:13469776-13477276 GCA_033310375.1 Conus canariensis
CCCAATTTGAGGAGGTAGGTGATCGTTCATTTTCCATTTCATTGTCTCGAAGGTTGTTTCGTCTGCCTGAAGATCAAAGAGGTCGAAACACGTAGTGTTTTGTCTTCGCTCAGAGGAACAGTAAATCTTGTTTGAAGATTGTTTCACTTTCAGAGTGCAGTCACCTGACGTTGAAACTTACGATGCTGGTCCGTGTTCTAGTCTTTCAGATGCAGTGATAAATCTATCACTCCTGTGCGTCATGGACTATCATCATCTCATTTATGTCTCTTAGTCAGCGATCCTTAGGAAGACAGAAGATAAAACACGTTCAGTCTCTCATGTTACACATTCTCTTGTCTGCCAGTGGAACACACACGTTTACCTGTACCCTGTATGCTGTAGAATGTTCTTGGACATGGAGTTACAGCAAGATACTAGTCAGCACTAGGCTGTAGAAGAGTTCTTCTCTGCCAGTGACCATGTCAGCTTGTCAAGTTATCGACTAACTAATCAACCGCCCCTACCGAACCAACCAGCTGTTCGTTTAACAATCAACTAACCACTATCCAACCAATCCCCATTCGTTAAACAATCACCTAACCCCTATCTAACCAATACCCATTCGTTTAAAAATCAGCTTACCACTATCCAACAAATCCCCATTCGTTTAACAATCAACTAACCACCATACAACCAATCCACAAACCAGTCTGTGTAGACACAGCAACAGACAGTCAAGAAACAGGCACAGTATCTCCAATCTGGGTCGCTTCAATCCAGCCTAAAAACCCTAGTCTAAGTATCCACACTCTGTATGGAAGTCACAATTGTCGCCATCTAATCGGTCTGTGAGATGGATACTTAATCCCCCGCCCTGTGGCGAGTGAGGTCTAAACGACACCTCCAGTGTCTCAGACATTTCGTGTTTTCGCCGATCACGTCGTTTTCTTCAGCTAATACGCATCTGATTCTAGGTCAGTGGGTATGCAGCTGAGAGCATGTACTTTTTGTGTCTGTCTCTCAGTTCATAGGCCTGCCTGTCTCTGTGTTTCAGTCTCTGTCTGTCTGTCTGTCTGTCTGTCTGTCTGTCTGTCTGTCTGTCTGTCTGTCTGTCCGTTTGTCTGCCAGTCTTTCTATCTGTCCATTAATTTTTGTGTGTGTATACATGTGTGTGTATATGTGTGAGTGCGCGCGCGAGTGTCTGTGTGTGTGTGTGTGTGTGTGTGTGTGTGTGTGCGTGCGTGCGTGCGTGCGTGCGTGCGTGTGTGTGCGTGTGTGTGTGTGTGTGTGTGTGTGTGTGTGTGTGTGTTGTGTGTGTGTGTGTGTGTGGTGTGTGTGTGTGTGTGTGTGTGTGTGTGTGGTGTGTGTGCGCTGTGTGTGTGGTGTGTGTGTGTGTGTGTGTGTGTGTGTGTGTGTGTGTGTGTGTGTGTGTGTGTGTCCCACTCCCCTTCTCTCCTCCCCGCTACATGTGAACACCATATAATACATCTGGATCAGAATTTCACGTGCACTGTGATGTAACGACGTGGACGGAATACAAGTGATCCGACGTAGAGTTCAATGTCTTGTGACGTAATCCACATAACTGCCTGTATGCAGTCATGGGCTATACAAGTATTTGTATACATGACAAGTGAAGGTTTCCATAGGTAGTAGTAGCACAATGAAGTACACAGTCATCTGATTTTGGATCCATCAGTCCACAGCTGATGAAGAAAAGGCTTTTAAGTATAGCAGTACAGAAATGGAGGTAAAAGAATGATGCATAATTTCACAGGTTTCATAGCTTTGGGTACAGATTTTTTTCCCATCCCTGTCGACCACCCACCCACCCACGACATGCCTCTGACCTATGTACAATTGAAGATAAAAGAATGGTGCAAAGTTCCACACGTTTTATGTCTTTGGGTACAGGTTCTAGTGTTCTAGTCCTTTAGATATAGTGACAAATCAGTGTCTCTTGTGCTTCATGTACCTATCACCATGTTATTTTTTTCACGATTGATTTTTTGGTACTCCCTCTCCCTCCACCCCCACGCCTCCATCCTACCCCCTCCCTCCTATTTCCTCCCCCTCCTCACCCCCCTCAGATTTCACTCCACCACCTCCCTCGCCGTTTTCCGCTGGTTTTCCCTCTTTGTATTTCTTCGTTTTCATTATTTTGTTATTCCAGTTTCTTTGTTTTGTTATGATGGTTTGATGTAAAAAAGCAGTTTCTCTGCTTATTCAATGTTCCATCTGGAAATAAAATTTTGACTTGACTTTGACTTGACTTGAGGTAACAGATGGAGACTAGGACAGTCAGGACTGTGACTTCAGTCCTGATCTGTGGTGTAGACAAACAATCTAGTGTTTTACGTTGCACATTCTTCTGCCCAGCTGAGAGACATCCTTCCTCAACCGAACCCTGTAGAGTGTTCTTGGGTAAGAGGCAATTCAATGCCAGTCAAGTTTGCAACGTCTGTCGAGTGTAAAAAGAGTTCTCTCTGCCAGTGGACGCATCAAAATGTCAACTCACCAACTACCTAATCAACCCCAGCTACCAAACCAACCAGCCATTTATTGAACCAATCAATAAACTACCAGCCACCAACCCACAAAAACCGTTCTGTGTTGATACAGTAACAGATGGTCAAGAATGTGGCACAGTCTCTCCACAAAATCCTGTCTGGATGAGGTCACAATCGTCGCCATCTAAGCTGTCGGTGAGATGGACACTTAATCCCCCTCTCCGACACCCCCTGTCTTGAATTAATTCTAGAGACGTCTCCAGTGTCGCGACATTTTGCGTTCTTGGTCGATCACGTGGTCGAGTTAAGTTGACACGCAGTCTTCCTATTAGGTCGTTTGACCACAGTCGATGAAATGGACGTTTCACCTAACTAAGACAGTTGGACATGACATACGCTTTTTGAGGCTGGTTTCTGTGGATTTGCAGTAAACTCCACGTGTGAGTTTTTCTAACGTCATGTTGGTGTTCAGATGTCTTCCAGTTGGTGCTGAATTAATTCCAGCGTGTGTGTGTGTGTGTGTGTGTGTGTGTGTGTGTGTGTGTGTGTGTGTGTGTGTGTGTGTGTGTTATGTATGTGTATAGTGTGCATGTCCATATTCTTTTGCCTGACAGAGAGACATTCATCCTCAACTAAACCCTGTATAATATTTCTTTAGGCAAGAGACAGATCAGTACCAGTCAAGTGTACAATTTCTGTCAAAGAACAATAGAGAGTTCTACTCTTTCAGTGGATGTATCCAAATGTCAACTCATGAACTAACTAATCAGCACCAGCCGCCATGGCGAAGTAGTTAGCATTGTGGACTCCCGGCTGGGAGGTTGTGGGTTTGATTCCCATCAGAGTCATGTGGGATGTTTCTGCTCCGATCGGCTCCTACCCAGGGTTGAGTTTGCTACGGGCTCAGTTGGGAAGACTGGGACCACACAGTCAAGTTTCATCAACTTAATGGATGCGTCTCTGAGAGTGTTGCTCAAATTTCCTGACCAACACTGCAGGTGTCTGCATCTCTTGGGCCTGGTTGACACCGAGATATATTATGAAAGGAAGCGTAGAATACAGCTCTGTCATACAGTCTCAGACTGGAATGGAAATCTGGAGCATCATCTTAACCATCCTCATTCTCATCGATCAGCATAAAAATAGTCTCAAATTCTCTGGCCCTTCATGCCCTGCTCTCATGGTTACCTCAGTCCTCTCCACGTCTTTGGCCTTGGTTTAGTTCCATCAAGGTCACCGGTATCAGCGAATTCATGGGGGCTGTCGCTGGACAGACGTGGTGGCTTCCTCTGGAGGGAGAGCTCACTCACGCTGCTCTGCGACTAAGCAATTATTGTCGTCAGTAGGGTGCTATGTAGGTGGTGTCCTGCATATGTTGGATCAGAACAGGCGCCAATGAACACTACCAAAGTGACTAGGCAGCAGTGCAGTGTCTCTTCCGGTGGGTTGCCTCTCGATGACTTGACATTGACTGCTCCCTGTGGATTGCCAGTGCCGGTTCTGCGGCTGCAGCTGTGGATGGGTGTCGGAATGAGCAGCGTGGGTGCAATGCCACTGAGACATCACAGCAAAAAAAAAAAATAATAATAAAAAAACTAATCAGCCCCACCTAACAAATCAACCAGCCATTATTTAAACCAATCAACAAACCAGCCATTCATTAAACCAGTCAACAAACTACCAGCCAACTGATCCAAAAAAGCCATTCTATGCATCAAAAGATGGTCAAGAATGTGGCACAGTCTCTCCACAACATCCTGGACTAACCAAACCACACACTGTCTGGAAGAGGTCACAATCGTCGCGTTGTCGAGTTACGTTGACACGTATCCTACCTGTTGGTCCATTTGATTACAGCTGGTGAAATGGGCTTTTCACCTGACTAAGACAGTTGGACATGACATACACTTTTGAAGAGGCTGGCCTCTGTGGATTTGCTGTGAGCTCAAAGTGTGAGTCTTTCTAACGTCATGTTAGTGTTCAGATGTCTTCCGCTTGGTGTTGAAAAATCCCAGTGTGTGTGCGCGCGCGCGTGCGTGCGTGCGTGCGTGCGTGCGTGCGTGTGTGTGTGTGTGTGTGTGTGTGTGTGTGTGTGTGTGCGTGATGTGTGCGTGTGTGTGTGTGTGTGTGTGTGTGTGTGTGTGTGTGTGTGTGTGTGTGTGTGTGTGTGTGTGTCCAGTGTGCATGCCCATATTCTTTTGCCTGACTGAGAGACATTCATCCTCAACTAAACCCTATATAATATTTTTTTTCAGGCAAGAGACAAATCAGCACCAGCCAAGTTTACAATTCATGTCGAAGAACGTAAGGAGAATTCTTCTTTTTCAGTGGATGTTTCCAAATGTTAACTTATCAACTAACTTATCAGCCCCACCTAACAAACCAACCAGCTGTTCATTGAACCAGTCAACAAACCAGCCATTCATTGCACCAATTAACAAACTACCAGCCAACCAATCTACAAAAGCCGTTCTTTGTACACACAGTGTAACAGATGGTCAACAATGTACCACAGTCTCTCCACAAAATCCTGGTCTAACGAGCCACACTCTGTCTGGAGGAGGTCACAATCGTCGCCGGTGAGATGGACACTTAATCCCCCTCTCCCACACCCCCTGTCTTGAATTAATTCTAGAGACGTCTTCAGTGTCGCGACATTTTGCGTTCTTGGTCGATCACGTGGACGAGTAAAGTTGACACGCATTCTGCCTGTTAGTCCGTTTGACCAGAGTCGATGAATTGGAGTTTTTACCTAACTAACACAGTTGGACATAACATACGCTTTTGAGGAGGCTGGTTTCTGTGGATTTGCTGTGAGCTGAAGGTGTGAGTCTTTCTAACATCATGTTAGTGTTCAGATGTCTTCCGCTTGGTGTTGAATAATCCCTGTGTGTGTGTGTGTGTGTGTGTGTGTGTGTGTGTGTGTGTGTGTGTGTGTGTTGTGTGTGTGTGTGTGTGTGTGGTGTATGTGTGTGTGTGTGTGCGTGTGCGTGTTGTGTGTGTGTGTGTGTGTGTGTGGTGTGTGAGTGTGTGGTGTGTGTGTGTGTGTGTGTGTGTGTGTGTGTGTGTGTGTGTGTGTGCGTGCGTGTGTGTGTGTGCAAGTGAATTAATGTGTGTAATATTCTCTCTTATATTCTTGATCACATGCGCGCATGTGTATGTGTGTGTGTGTGTGTGTGTGTGTGTGTGTGTGTGTGTGTGTGTGTGTGTGTGCACGCGCAGGAGAGAGAGAGAGAGAGAGAGAGAGACAGACAGACAGACAGACAGACAGACAGACAGACAAAGAAATAGAGAGATAGACGGAGAGACAGAGAGTTATTTACAGCTCCACACCATGATGAAGATGGGTGGCAGAAGTAAACAAGAACTATCTCTCATTATCACTGGGATAACACCCCTGAAGAGCCTGTCACACTGACGTCAACAGCCACCAACATAGAATTCTGTGTTCTCCACACTTAGGTCGATGCTTGACTCTTCTTTGTGCCTCACCCAATCCATGTCTGCCAGTGTAATTGGGCACTACAGTATTGTTTGTTTGGTTGTTTGTTTTTCAATAATGATCAAAGGAAATCCGTCAAGGAGAGTGTAAAGTAATTTGCAGAGGTTGTCTAGTGATAAACACAAGCAACAGAAAGGAAAAAAAAAAAATATATATATATATATATATATATATAATCTTCAATGAGAAGGGCTTCTTACTGGGGATGAACCTCATGACAGTCGAAGACTAATTAAGAAAAATACATTTTGGACAAAAAGGTCTTTGGAGGGGAAATCAGACTAATAACTGACAAAGACAAGACAAAATCAGACAAAACTCTTCAAAGGGAGAGATTTTTTCACTTACTTGCTTCGTCCATTCCCTCGTCATCAAGGGAGGTCATAGGTCATCTGCGACAGTTCTCCATCACAATGCACTCTGGGCTGTCATCGATGCCTCTGTCCAGTTGGTTTCCTTTCGACCTCAGCGTCTGGTCTCAAGCTATTTCCGGGTCCTCGTCTTTTCCTCCTCTCTAGCGGGATTAAGGTCAACACCGGACAGACGGTCTTCAACGCTTTCTTCTGAAAGATGTGTCCCATCTGCCTCACGTTCTCCTCCAGGATCTGTGTGGGGACAGGCCCCCTCTCCCGCCCTTTGCCACAACTCCTCGCTGATGACTTTGTCTGGCCGCTAGATGATAAGAAGATCCCTCAGACAGGTGCTAATGAATGTCTGTCTCTTCGGCTGCTGCGCCGCTTTGGTCTTCCTTTGGATTTTTACAAGGGTGAGGGTGTGGGGGGGGGGGGAGGTAGGGGTCTATGCAGCCAGACCCATTTGACGTGTGAATGGAGGAAGTGCAGTTTTGTGGGTGTGCTGATTTCCCTGGAGGCCCGGATGTTTTTTTCAGCATGACAAGGGCCCTTCATCTCTTCTCTATATCACGTGCAATGACATCTCGGTAAGCCATGCGAAGAACTCTCTTTTGGGAGGTAATTCTAGTTCGAAACAAAGACAAGTAATCGTTCCTGGAAAAAGGAATGATAAAGAGGGTGGGGTGGTGGGGGAGGGGGGTGGGAGGAGGAGGAGGAGACTGTCTGGGAGAATACTCCAACAGAAGGGAAACTCAGAGAAATGTCCAAGGGAAACGGAACTGTTGAAAGGAAGCATATCAGTATTAGGAGAAAAGGGTATTTATAGATAAAAGATGGTAAAGGATACTTCAGTAAAAAAAAAGAAAAGAAAAGAAAAAAAAGCAATGAGAATATGAATAATGATTATGATAATAATGATAATAATAATGATAATAATAATAAATAATAACAATAATGAGAAAGAAAAACAAAAGACAAGAAAGGAAAAAATTGCCAAGATAATCTAGGAAATGAAAAAGACAAAAAGAGCGCATACAGATCTCTCTCTCTCTCTCTCTCTCTCTCTCTCTCTCTCTCTCTCTCTCTCTCTCTCTCTCTCTCTCTCTCTCTCTCTGTTTTGACTGTCTGTCTACTTCAGCCTGTTTTTTGTGCC
>CM065732.1:13484776-13494776 GCA_033310375.1 Conus canariensis
CACACACACACACACACACACACACACACACACACACACACACACACACACACACACACACACACACACACACACACACACACACACACACACACACACACACACACACACACATACACGCGCGCACGCACGCACGCACGCACGCACGCACGCACACGCACAGAGACAGAGACAGAGACAGGGAAACAATGACTTATTCACGGTCGTTCATTCTTTCACACATGCGTCGGGTCTCTGGGGTGAAAGGAGCATGCATATATCTGAGAATTCAATACAAGAAAGTATCTTGGGATATAAAAGGTATTTGTGCCTTTTTGGAAGATGCTGCCAACGTCAGCCTCGACCAAGGGAAATCTCGTCAATGAAACCAATGTCTCGTACGACGAGACTCCCTAATTCTGTAAACATTCTCTCCACTGGCCTATGCTGCGATGATTTACGCTTGTAGCTGTACAGAACACATTAAGGAGTCGAGTGTTTACAGACTGCCGAAATCAGATTGTTTTGAGAATTTTCGTTGTGTCTGAAAGTTTTTCCTTCTTTGTTTTTTTTTTTTTTTCATCGCGGCCATCTAGGTTAAAAACCAGGTGGCCCCAAACCATTTACTGTCAGATTAACCAGGTGTTGTCAGTACAACACTATGTTAATTTGACAGTAAATGGTTTCAGTCAGTCAGTCAGTGGCCCCAAACAAACAGATTAAAATCAAAGGAATGGGACTATTTGGGGGTGACCACCTTGTGCAAAGGTAGGGTCTAGGGTGAGTGCGAAAGCCTAAATTGCGACGTCAGCTAAGGAGAATGGCATGTATTTGAAGATAGTGAATGATGTCACTGGCGGAAATAAATAAGAAAAATGATTCGTGGGAAGAGGGGTAGGGGTGGGGGGGGGGGTCTTTTGGGTCAGTTATTGATGTAATATAAATGTTGTCTCAAAAGTATGCCAGGCCTCAAAATGCTGACATGGATTATACAGTGATGACGTGTCAAATACCAATTGTGGTGTGCTCTCCCTTAAACTTCCCTCCTCCTCACACCCACCATGAATTGGCAGGGCCAGTTCTCAGTACTCCTGGGCACTGCCTGGCAAATGGGTCCCAGACTTAATGCCAGTGGTTGATGACGTCAGAGATGGGCGAAGTGCGAGGGAGGCAGATGATGATCTTCCGCAGTGACGTTATCAATCGTAGTAGACCTAAACGCGTTGTGTGGAAATGAGACTCAGAAACAGAGATGGTAGAAGATGGTACATACAAAACCCATTAGCTAGAAAGAGTGAGAGAGAGAGAGAGAGAGAGAGAGAGAGAGAGAGTGTGTGTGTGTGTGTGTGTGTGTGTGTGAAGAGAGAGAGAAGAGAGAGAGAGAGAGAAGACAGACAGACAGACAGACAGACAGACAGACAGACGAGAGAACAGAGAGAGAGAGAGAGAAGACAGACAGACAGACAGACAGACAAAACAGACAGAGAAAGAGAAATAGAGAGAGAGAGAGACAGAGACAGAGACAGAGAGGCAGAGAGACAGAGAGAGAGAGAGAGACAAGAGAGAGAGAGAGAGAGAGAGAGAGAGAGAGAGAGAGTCAGTTTTTACTGCAATCTTTTCCTCTTTTGAAGGAAAGCGAGTTAGCTGATCTTCCGGCTGATATCATGCTGGCTGTGTAGGGTTATAATACACAAGACAGAAAATGCAGCCACTTTATGATCACACTGAGAGAGAGAGAGAGGAGAGAGAGAGAGAGAGAGAAGAGAGAGAGAGGGAGAGAGAGAGATAGAGAGAGAGTAAGAGAGTAGACAGACAGACAGACATGCAGACAAACAGAGACAGAGACAGAGAAGTAACAGGGAGAGAAAATCACACCATCAAACAGACTGGCAAAGTTCGAGGATTAAGGAGACCATGATGTGTACCCTACAGAGGCATAGATTGAGAAAACGTTTCTTGATTGGACAGATTGGAAGAATAGGCTCTGCCTAAAATCTGAAAGCTTGATCGAATAATGTTTGGGTTTTTTTCTGATCTCTCTCTCCTCTCTCTCTCTCTCTCTCTCTCTCTCTCTCTCTCTGCTCTCTGTCTCTCTCTCTCTCTCTTCTCTCTCTCTCTCTCTCTCTCTCTCTCTCTCTCTCTCTCTCTCTCAGCCACTCGTTTCGTAGTCTCTCTGAAGCTGGGCTGTAATATTTATAGCGTTTTGGACAGTCACCTTTGACCAAAAGTGAAGCAAAACGCTCTCAGAACTCCATATGAGCATTTATCGCAAGCTCTAAAGAAAACGTCACTTCTAGAGTGGCCCCCTCAAACTTGCCATCTGTCATTTATCTTCATGATTTTCCAGCCAGAGAGGGTGCTAAACGCTGAAAGATATGAGGAAACGGGAAGGAGATGGGTGTGTGGGTGAGTTGGATTGCGTAAGACGGTGTGATGCCCAAATTGATTCCCGAGGCGATGTCAGCTCTCTCATGACAGGCGTCTGGTAATGGATTCCAGACAGGAGTTGATGATGTAAGAGAAGAAGGGATGGAGAGGGCGAGTGATTAGAAAAGTGGGAGATTGGAAATAGACAGAGCTGTTGGCAATATGCCTTGTTTAAGGCCTTATTTGGCTTTAGATACAGACCAGTCTTTAAAATAGTTTACAGCAAGATATATATTTGTATTTTCTGACCCAGTGGTGCATGGTTTAAGATGAAACCTCTGTAACACTGTTGATGTGATCTGTCCATTCTGCCAACAAGCTGAAGACAATTAAGTTCGTTTCTTCTAATGCTGCCATGCAGTTGCAAATATCCGAGAAATGTTCATAAACCCAAAGTATAACAGACAATCATCTTTGTTTAAAACTATGTCCGTGAATGTCCTCATCTGTGATTGAAGGTGTGTGGAATTTCTCATTTTGCTTACATAAAGCTTTACAATGTAGGAAAATTGCAATCTTATAATGTTTTGGCCATGGAACTTATTATTTGTTCTTCAATGCTTGCCTTTTTGTGTTTTTGATTCACGTATATATCATGGTGTTTACCCTCACTCCGTAAAGGACCAAAGGGGCCAAAACCCGTTCATGAATAAACAAATGAATCTCTCTCTCTCTCTCTCCTCTCTCTCTCTCTCTCTCTCCTCTCTCTCTCTCTCTCTCTCTCTCTCTCTCTCAAGAGCCTTAAATGATTAAGTCATCTAAATCTGACCCTCCGTCTCTCTCTCTCTCTCTCTCCCCCCTTCTCTCTCTCTCTTTCTCTCTCTCTCTCTTTCTCTCTCTTTCTCCCTCTCTCTCTTTCTCTCTCTCTCTTTCCATCCCCTCCCTCCCTCCCTCCCTCCTCTCTCTCTCTCTCTCTCTCTCTCTCTCTCTCTCTCTCTCTCTCTCTCTCTCTCTCCATGCCCGACAGTCCATCTATCATCCACAACTGTCTTCTGCCACTTACGAAAACATACCAGCATTAGAAGGATACTATCCTAGGAAAAATGCTTCTTTCCACCGTTAAAACTGCTGATGGTCCACGAAAGTGGAGAATTCTTACGGTGAAAATAGCTTATTTGTAAGGCACCATCAGCTGTCCATGTCCACACCTGTGATCATACACATCTCTATGCCTGCTCGGTGCCAATTGCTCACCTTGTGCTACATGAACCATGTGAAGACTGAAACCAGTGAAGCACAGATGTGACGTCAATGATTAACTAAATTCAACTTATTTTCAAGTGAGGATGTGGGTGCGTGTTCTGGACCACTCTTGCGCATACAAACTAGGGATCACCATTACCATGAACTCAAAAGTCGCACACGGGATTCACTCAGAGAACAACTGAAGTAAATAATATTTTTCAGATACTACATAAACAGAAAGATAAGTAATTTACCTGCAGGCTTCTGTCTCTTCAAAGAAACATCTGGTAAAGATTGAAAGTCAGACAATGAGCCAAAGAGGCCCAGTAGGTTTGCTAAACACAAAACTAAATAATGCAGGTACAGCACAGCAGACACTACCTGTCGTTGTAATCTTCGTCAGCATTCAACAGCTGCACATCTGGCAGCTTCACGCAGACTGCCAGTTTTCAGCGTCTGACTGTCACAGTCTAGTTTTCAGTTACTCATACACTTACATGAACATGTTCATTCGATGATTGTAATTTTCTAACAAAATCAACTTCAAACTCTTCTGCTTGTTCATATTGCTTAAACGTTAAGCCTACTACGAATGTTAACCCAATTTACGTCTGTGATATTTACAATTTTAATACAAAATTGGAATTTTTCCTTTTCGTCTCTAATGATCTATGACAATACATTATTTACAGACAAACCTTTGCCTTCATACATGACAACCTTTCTGCTGTTTTTTTTTTTTTCACACAGCTGTCGTTAAAAGTCATATCACACTTGACAGCATGTCAATCCTACAACTACAATGTACAAACTGAAACGTGGGTCGACTCCATAAAATCAAAACAAACAGTCCAGGCATAATGTTCATGGTATACATGTCAATGAAATCAAATCAAAAGGTATTAGTTCAGTATAAATACCACAAAAAGATAACCCCCCCCCCCCCCCCCCCCCCCCCCCCCCCCCCCATTCAGTTTCGAATGTTTGCATTTTCTAAGCATTTTACAGAAAGTCACAGCCCCCATCTGGATGTAAAGGTCAGAAAGTCATACAGTGCTGAGCGTTGAAGCCAATGCAACTCTCCTAGTCATACCTTAAAGACAGAAACAATGTTTCGTGAAGCGTCAAATAGTGCAGCCCTCTTCCATATTTAAAGGGCACTGACTGTACTTTCTAAACTGGAGCCTTTAGACCTACAACCCTATCTCTCTGAACCAGTTCCATCTTTTCTTCATTTACCCGTTCATCACCTCCAGTCTACTAACCATTAACAGACCCTCTACGAGGAACTGGCTGCGGTATAAGAATATATCCTGGCATCATGCTGTGTTAAGCAATACTCCCACCCAGACTCACTTCGTCTCAAACCTCAATATTTCATCTTTTAAAGGCCCCTTCTGGCTAATTTCTTATGAAAAATGGATGTCAGACTGTAAACAGGAGGAGGTCACTCCAGGAACTACGATTTCCTGTCAGTGGTGAAATATATCAATTTCACATTCTGTTTTAGAAAGTGGCACGCTTCATTTTATGTGGGATGTCTGGAACACACCTGACAGCCCACCACCATTGACTGTAAAACAAAAAAAAAGGTGGGTGGGTGGGGAGACTGTGCTAGAAGGGATAAAAGAGGGAGTAAGAGGAGAGACGTGAGAGAGAGAGAGACGAGAGAGAAGAGAGAGAGAGAGACAGAGAGACAGAGAGACGAGAGACAAGAGAGAGAGAGAGATGTATAGGAGATAAGAGTAGAGAAAGATGATATGAGGGAGACGAGACAGGGTCGGGTAGAGATGGGGGAGATATACACAGACAGAATGTGAATTACAGAGAAAGACAGGGAGAGGAATAATAAGGGATGCAGAGATAGAGGAGAGAGAGAGAGAGAGAGAGAGAGAGGGGGGGGGGGGGGGGAGGGGGGAGGGAGGAGGAGGGGGTAAAGAAAGAGAGAGAGATGGGATAATATAAGAGAAAGAGAGAGAGAAAGAGAGCTCTCTCTCCCCCCCTCTCTCTCTCTCTCTCTCTCTCTCTCTCTCTCTCCTCTCTCTCTCTCTCTCCTCTCTCTCTCTCTCTCTCTCTCTCTTTCTCTCTCTCTCTCTCTCTCTCTCTCTCTCTCTCTCTCTCTGAGAGAACAACTCGTTGTCTCTCTGTGAAGTTGGGCTGTAATATTCAGAGCATTTGGCTCTCAGAACGCCATATCACCATGTATAGCAAGCTCTAAAGAAAACGCCACTTCTGGGGTGGCCTCTCTACCTTGCTGTCAGTCATCTATCTTCATGATTTTCCAGCCAGTCGGGATGCTGGAAGCTAAAGGATTTGAGGAAGTGGGTATAGAGATGGGTGTGTGGATGGGGTGGATTGCGCAGGACGGTGTGATGTCCAAATTGATTCCTAGGGTGATGTCAGCTCTTATGACGGGCGTCTGGAAATGGATTCCAGACAGGCGCTGATGATGTAACAGAAGAGGGGAAGGAGAGGACGAGTGATTAGAGTAGTGGGAGGTTGGAAATAGACTATCTTTTGGCAATATGCCTCGTTTAAAACCCTATTTGGCTTTGGATATATACCAGTATTATAAACATTGTACAGCAAGATATAGGTTAGGAATTTCTGACCTAATGGTGCTTCGTTTAAGATAAAAAGCTGATAATAGTGTTGCTTTGATGTGCCCATTTTGGAAACAAGCTGAAGACATTAAAGGTCGTTTTATCTCATGTGTGAAGCACTGTCAAATATCTGAGGAATTTTCACAAACCCTACGTATTATATACAACCATCTTTGTTCACATTGCATCTATAAATCTGTGACCCAAGTTGTACAGAATATATCATTGTACTAGCTTTCAAATAGATGAGGACATCGTATCATAATATGTTTTTTGGAATATACCCCCCCCCACCCCCCTTAATTCTCCACTTTTCCTTTTTAAACAAATTAATTTATAGAGTATGATTTTCACCTGTCCCCCTTTCATAAGAGGCCAAGACCGGTCCATGAATAAATAAATGAATACTCTCTCTGTCTCTGTCTCTCTCTTTTCTCTTTCGTTCTCTATCTGTCTCTGTGTCTGTGTTTGTTTGTGTCTGTCTGTCTGTTTGTCTGTCTGTCTGTCTTCTCTCTTCTTCTCTGTCTCTCTCTCTCTCTCTTTCTATCCCTCTTTTTTCTGTCTGTCTGTCTGTCTGTCTGTCTGTCTGTCTGTCTGTCTGTCTTCTCTCTCTCTCTCTCTCTCTCTCTCTCTCTCTCTCTCTTCTCTCTCTCTAGCCACTCGTTTCGTAATTTCTCTGAAGCTGGGCTGTAATATTAAGAGCGTTTTGGACAGTCACCTTTGACCTAAATTGACGCAAAACGCTGTCAGAACTCCATGTCACCATTTACAGCAAGCTGTAAAGAAAACGTCACTCCTAGAGTGGTCCCCTTTAACGTGCCGTCTGTCATTTATCTTCATGATTTGCCAGCCACAGAGGCTGCAAAGAGCTGAAGGATATCAGGAAACGGTGTATGTGTGTTCGTGTGTATGTGTGTGTGTGTGTGTGGGGGGGGGGGGGGGGGGCTGGATTGTGCAAGACGGTGTGAGGCCCAGATTGATTCCTGAGGCGATGTTAGCCCTCATGACAGGCGTCTGGTAATGGATTCTGGACAGGAGCTGATGACGTAAGACAAGACGGGACTGGGGGGGGGGGGGGGGGTGATTAGTGAAGTGCGAGATTGAAGTACACAGATCTGTTCGTAGTATTCGTTGTTAAAAACCTTGTTCCGCTTTAGATATAGACCAGTATTTACAATGTTTTACAGCAAGCTAGAGATCAGGAATTTCTGACCTAATGATGCCTCGTTTAATAAGATAAAGAGTCTGTCATATGGTTGATTTGATGTCTCCATTTTGGAAAATAAGTTGAAGACAATCAGGTTTGTGTTGTCAAGTTTTAGTATTTATCTGAGAAATGTCAAGAAACCCTAAGCGTTATAGACAACCATCTTTGTTTAAGTTCCATCTATACAAAATCCTCTTCTGTAATTAAGTAGTGCGGAATTTCTAATTGTACTTATTTAAGGCTTTCGAATCTAGGGAAATTATAATATCATAATATGTTTCGGGCATACACTTTTTTCCCCGTTAATTCCTGCCTTTGTCTGGTTTTGATTGAACTGATGTATATACTATGATGTTCAACAACCCCCCCCCCCCCCTTTTTTTTTTCAAAAGAAACAACTACCTGTTCATTAAGAACTCAATAAATAAACTCTTTTTCTGTCTCTGTCTGTCTGCCTATCTGTCTATCCATCTGTCTGTCTGTCTGTCTGTCTGTCTGTCTGTCTGTCTTCTCTCTCTCTCTCTCTCTCTCTCTCTCTCTCTCTCTCTCTCTCTCTCCCTCCCTCCCAAGTCGAACAGTCTATCTCTCATCCACAACTGTCTTCCTGCCATTTACAAGAGAATACCAGCATTAGAAGGACACTATACTGGAAAAAAAGTTTCCGACAACAAAACAAAAAGAAAAAAGAAAAACAAACCCAGCTCTTGTCCACGAAAGCAGCAAAGTGATTCGGTGAAAGCACATTGTTTCACGGCACAATCGGCGAATCCGACTGTGTAACGTACGACCAGAAAACAATGTCCACGCCTGTAATCATAACATCCATCAGCCTGCTCGGCACAGTTCGTTCCGTTTGCTACATGAACCATGTAAAAAAACTGGAACCAGTCAAGCACCACTATGTTCTTTATAAAACAGCTGTCGCTAAAAGCCGTATCAAACTCAAAAGCATGTCAAGCCCGCAACTACAAAGTGCAAATTATGCCGCTGGGTCTGTATACCGAGTCGGCTCCATAACATTAAAACAAACAGTCTATGTACACTTTTCATCATCTACATGTCAATGACATGAAAACGAAAGACATTTGTTTGATACAAATACCACACCACATAAAGAAAAAAGCCTTATTCAGTTTCGAGGGTGATGTATGCAGTTTTTGAGCATTTAGTTAAAAGCACAGGGCCATCGAGATTTAAAAGTCGGTCAGTAATGTAGTGTTGAGCGTTTAAGCCAAACCAACACTTCTACCCATATTGTAAAGACAGGAACAATGATATGTGAAGCGTCAAATGGTACAGCCCTGTTCCATATTTAAAGGACACTGACTCTACTTTCCAAACTGGAGCTTGGAGAGCTACAGTCCTGTCTCTCTGAACCAGTTCCATCTTTTCTTCATTTTCCCGTTCATCATCTCCAGTCTACTAACCATTAACAGACTCTCTAGGAAGAACTGGCTGCCGTATAAGAATCAATTCTGGCATCATGCTGTGTTAAGCAATACTCCCACCCAGACACACTTCGTCCCACACCTCAATATTTCATCTTTTAAAGGCCCCTGCTGGCCGAGTTCTTATGAAAATGGATGTGATACTGCAAGCAGGAGGAGGTTACTCCAGGAATTACAATTTCATATGACTGGTGAGATGTATCAATTTCACTTCTTTTTTCTTTTGAAAGTGGCACACGTTACTTTATGAGGAGCGTCTGGAAAACAGGTGACACTCCACCCTCTTTAACTGTAAAAACAAGAACAAAACAATAAAGAAATAAAGAAAGAGGGGGGGGGGTAAGAAACAGAGAGAGAGAGAGAGAGAGAGACAGACGGCGAGAGATGATTGAGAGGGAGGGGCAGGACGTGGTGGGGATGGAGGAAATATATAAAGAACAAAATGTCAATAGGAGAGAAAGAGAGGGAGAGGGATACAAATCGATGCGAGAGAGAGAGAGAGAGAGAGAGAGAGAGAGAGAGAGAAGAGAGAGAGAGAGAGAGAGAGAGAGAGAGAGAGAGAGAGAGAGAGAGGCTGTTTTTCAAACATGTGTTCCAATTCTTCCCCCCCTTCCCTCCCCCTTTCTTTCCCTATCTCTGTTTCTTTGTCTTGATCTCGATTTCACCATGTATCGAACTTCCAATTCATTTCTTTTATCTCTTTTGCTTTCTTTTTTTTTTTTTTTTTTCGTAAATTATTCCTCGGATCTTAGCTTCCTCCTTTCTCTTCGTATCTTTCTCTTGTTTCGTCTGTCTGCCTGCCTGCCTTTCTTCCCTTCCTTTTCTGTCTCTTGATGTCGATTTCACAATCTATCGGCCTTCAATTTATTTCTTTGCATCTCTTTTCATTCGTCATTCCGTTGATCCGTTTTTTTTTTGTTTTTTTTTTCTGTTTCACGTAAACGTGTTTTGAACATCATCTTGGAATTCCAGACCCGTCCACACAGAACTTCCTTTTCTTAACGTCATCAACCCCCGTCTAACCTTTACCATACTCTACCATGAAGTCGTGCAATGCCTTAAGAATTAATTCTGGTATCGTGCGCAGTACTCACCTCCACATCACCACCACCAACCACCAACCTCCAACCTCCACCCTGCCCCTCTTCCAA
>CM065732.1:13497276-13509776 GCA_033310375.1 Conus canariensis
ACAATCAATACAAAAGAAGCACGGACAAGGATCACCGTCATGCTGGAAGACAAGGCAGGACGTGAAATCTCTGCACATACATCCTCCCACCGGCAGGGAGGCAATCGAACTGCATGCATATACATCATCTGGTGAATGGCTCAAATTGTGAGTGTGTGTGTGTGTGTGTGTGTGGTTTTGTGTGGCGTGTGCGTGTGCGTGCGTGCGTGTGCTGTGTGCGTGCGTATGGCGTTGCGTGTGGTGTGGTGTGTGTGTGATGTGGTTTGGCGATGTGCGTGTGTGGAGTGGTGGTAGTGTGTTGTGTGTGTTGTGGTGCGTTGTGTGAGTGTGTGTGTGTGTGTTGTGTGTTTGTGTGTGTGTGTGTAGTAGGTGTGTGTGTGTGTGGTGTGTGTGTGTTGTATGTTGTGTGTGTTGTGCAGAATTGCTTTTTCCAGAGAATAAGGAAACTTCGAGAAGAAAAGTCTCAAGTGGAGAGGGGTGCAGGAGGGTTGGGTGGATGGGAATGTGAATGCAGGGCTATTGGTAAATCGATGGTTATTTGGAATACATACTTTCTGGGGATGGGGGGGGGGGGTTAGGAAGGTAAAGGAGAGGAAGAAGGGGAGGGGAGGGGAGAGAGTAGTAACAGGGAGTGGAATAGATGTTGGACAGTATTAGTTCTGGAAAACGGAATATGAGACTGGAAGGATGACGGTGGACATGAGGACAGACAGAAATGGCAAACAATGAACGCAGTCTGGAAAGCACAAAAGAGAGACAGAGAGAAGACAGACAGACAGACAGACAGACAGACAGACAGAGACAGAGACAGAGGGCAGAGAGACAGGAGGAGAGTTGCCAAATAATGACTGAGATGAAATTGCCCAGTACAAAAACAGAGAACCAAGGAAACCTCTCCCAAGAAGAACCAATGGCACCAATGATGCAGTCACAGTTGGCCCATACTTCATCGTCAGAACTCTGCAGAAGAATGGAAGAAACAGACATGGGGAAGTGCGTGAGTAGAGAAGCAGTCGAGTGTTATTGTCTCCCCCATGGAGGTTTCATATTTGTCGAAGTGTGTTGTTGTGTTTGTCTGTCAGCAAACCGCATTAAAAGTCCACGGGAGTAATTGTAACCACATTCGGTGAAATGATGGCGTGTGGATCACAAACGAAATCTAAATAATTTTGATGCAGTGTTTTGACGGAAACAAGACCCAGGGATTAAAATAACCTCTCCTAAACACACACACACACACACACACACACACACACACACACACACACACACACACACACACACACACACACACACACACACACACACCCGTGTGTGTGTGTGTGTGTGTGTGTGTGTGTGTGTGTGTGTGTGTGTGTGTGTGTGTGTGTGTGTGTGTGTGTGTGTGTGTGTGTGTGTGCTGCATAACTTTTTTGTATAGATTAAGGAGCTTCGAGAAGAAACGTCTTGGAATGGTGAGAGGTGGCAGGGTGGAGCTGGGTTTGTAAAAGGAGGGCTATTGATCAATCGATTGTTACTGGAACAGAAACGTTGTGAAAGAAGGGGTATTTATTAATCGATGGTTATTGGAACAGAAACGTTGTGAAAGAAGGGGTATTTATTAATCGATGGTTATTGGAACAGAAACGTTGTGAAAGGAGGGGTATTTATTGATCGATGGTTTTTGGAACAGAAACGTTGTGAAAGAAGGGGTATTTATTAATCGATGGTTATTGGAACAGAAACGTTGTGAAAGGAGGGGTATTTATTAATCGATGGTTATTGGAACAGAAACGTTGTGAAAGAAGGGTATTTTTTAATCGATGGTTACTGGAACAGAAACGTTGTGAAAGAAGGGTATTTATTAATCGATGGTTACTGGAACAGAAACGTTTTGAAAGGAGGGGTATTTATCAATCGATGGTTATTGGAACAGAAACGTTCTGGGGAGAGGCGATACTGTGGAAGTAGGGGTTGAAGAACGGGGGGAAAGGGGGGGGGGAGGAGGTAGTCAGAAGTGAACATGGAACTAGGATATCGTTAGCGAATATGTCATGGCTTTAAACTTCAGGGAACGTGTTCTCACCTTTTGGGATGGTCGGTGATCCATACAAACACACAAACTTACAAAAATCAAGTCCATGTCTGGAACAACAACAACAACAACAACAACAACAACAACAACAACAACAACAACAACAAAGGATAGGAGAGCATACACAAATAAAAGAGACGAGAAAGAGTGAATGTCAGAAATGAAATAATTACAGAGAGAGAGAGAGAGAGAGGAGAGAGAGGAGAGAGAGAGAGAGAGAGAGAGAGAGAGAGAGAGAGAGTGAGATCATTTTTAAACGTCTTTTTTGAATGATTCATACGATCTATTCCTTCTTGTTCTTTCTTCTTTACCGTTCTGTCACTTTGTCAGTGTGTTCCTTGCTTTCTTTCTTTCTTTCTTCGACTCATCTCTCTCTCTTCACCTTTCTCTTGCTGTTTCTTTCTTCCTTTCTTTCTTTCTTTCTCTGGCTCCCTCTCTAACTATCTGATGCCCCTAAACCAATGTTTTTTTTTGTTTTGTTGTTTTTTTTAATCGGAGCATCTTCCTGATACCATTGTGTAAAGTCATCACGTCCCCTCGATTCCCTCCCTTACGTCATCAGCCTCCGTTTGCTAACCAGTGTCAGACACTACCAAGAGAACTGACAACACACTGGCAATTCATTCTGGAATCTCGCCCCCGTCTTGTGCAGTAAAACACTTCCGCATACCCTCCAACCCCTATCCTTCTGTGTGTGTGTGTGTGTGTGTGTGTGTGTGTGTGTTGTGTGTGTGTGTGTGTGTGTGTGTGTGTGTGTGTGTGTGTGTGTGTGTGTGTGTGTGTGTGTTAGAGTGACTCTCTGAAACGTACTAAACAGCACACTGTACGTGACTGTCCGAAACAAGACATTCTTAAAGGAAGAGAGAGAGAGAGAGAGAGAGAGAGAGAGGGGGGGTATACCCCCCCCTCTCTCTCTCTCTCTCTCTCTCTCTCTCTCTCTCAGCTGTATGGGCCCAGTTCGGGGTAAGTTCTTGTTAGAGCACCGTCATCTGTTTTACGTCTGTTCTGATGATTAATCGTATCTCCTCGTCTCTTCTTTTGTTTCTCTTATTTTGTTTCTCTGTCTCTTTCTCTGTCTCCCTCTCCCCCCCCCCCACACACACACACCATCCCCCCATCTTTTGGTCGCCTGTTCCTCTTGTCTCTCGACCTCGCAATTCCTTTTCTTTTTTTTCCTTTTTACTCCCGTTCCTATTGATCTTCCTTTCAACCTGAACCTGCTTTTGATATCAATGTGGAAACGCATCACCGACCTCTCACGTTCCCCAGCCCCCGTCCCCTCCCTCCTCCCCCAGCCCCCTTTCATGACCCCCCCTCCCCCCCCCCCCCCCCCCTCCTGTCTGCTAACCATGACCGCGCTCTACCAAGAGAACGGGGCAACGCTCAGGGAGTGAAGTCTGGCATTACCTCGCCTTGCGCATTATATTACTACTCATTCACACCCTGATTTCGCTCTATCCCGGCCCGTCTCCTCTACCAGTCTTCCAGCGCGTTAGCGGCACTCCCTGTCTGTGGCTGAGGTCTTCTGAAGAGAGATGCCAGCCTGCATGGTGGAGGAAGACGTTATCCTCAGAATGACGTTGGACAACAAATTGGGATGTGTGTTAATTCTGAATGTTCATGAGTGGAACGCTTCCTTTTTCCTTTTTTTTTTCAAAGCTGACTGTTGCAAAGCACACTGCTGCCTGTCGTGACAGAGTGTAAGAAAAGAGATGGTTTGAAATGGAAAGAAATAGGGAGGTGGGAGTGAGGGAGAGGTAGAGAAAACAAATAGAGGTGTGTGTGTGTGTTGTGTGTGTGTGTGTGTGTGTGTGTGTGTGTGTGTGTGTGTGTGTGTGTGTGTGTGTGTGCCTGTGTATGTGTGTGTGTGTGTGTGTGTGTGTGTGTGTGTGTGTGCGTGCGTGCGTGTGTAAGGGGGGGGGAGTAGAAGTAGAGAGATGTGATGTAAAAGAGACGGGGCTATGGAGAGAGAGAGAGAAGAGAAGAGAGAGAGAGAGAGAGAGAGAGAGAGAGAGAGAGAGAGAGAGAGAGAGAGAGAAAGAAAGAGAGAGATAGAGACGTTTTAATCCCCACTGTGTCCTCTCTCTCTCTCTCTCTCTCTCTCTCTCTCTCTCTCTCTCTCTCTCTCTCTCTCTCTCTCTCTCTCTCTCTCTCATCTGAACCTACATTCCTACCAGTGATGCAGCTCACCACCCATCCTCTCTATTCTTTTTTTCCCAATACCTCACACCCATGTCTGCTAACCATTACCAGACTCTACCAAGAGCACTGACAACGCTGTAGGAATCAATTCTGGCATCACGTCGATTGCGCAATCGCAGACCATAACCATAACCCCCCCCCCTCCGTCCCCCCTCCCCCTTTGCCAGTCTTTTAGCTTTTAGGGTCCGCTTCTGGCCGAGTTCTTCTGGATGGATGCCAGAGTACGAGTTGCTGGAGATTAGTCAAGGGGTTATATTTTACTGCAAATTGTGTACATTGAACTGTGTGTGTGTGTGTGTGTGTGTGTGTGTGTGTGTGTGTGTGTGTGTGTGTGTGTGTGTGTGTGTGTGTGTGTGTGTGTGTGTGTGTGTGTGTGTGTGTGCGGTGGCTTCGATGGTCAGTTGCTGCACCTACATTTCTGGCACCAGCAGTAGTGTTTTTGAACATGTAGTGTCGTGCGTTCTGTTGTTTTTTGTTTATTTTGTTTTTATTCCATTCTGTTTTCCATTCTATTCGATATTTCTCTGTCACTGTCTCTCTGTCTGTCTGCCTCTGTCTCTGTCTGTCTGTCTGTCGGTCTGTCTGTCTGTCTTCTCTCTCTCTCTCTCTCTCTCTCTCTCTCTCTCTCTCTCTCAGTAGGACTGATGAGCAGTAGCATAATATATATAATTCTAGTGTCTCTGTCTCTGTCTCTCTTTCTCTCTCTCTCTGTCTCGCTGTCTATCTGTCTGTCTGTCTGTCTCTCTCTCTCTCTCTCTCTCTCTCTTTCTTCTCTCTCTCTCTCTGTTTTCCATTGTGTTCTGTTTTCCATTCTATTCGATGTTCTCAGTATGTCATGTACCTCTTACAGGCGCTTCAGATTAAAACCATTATGGCCAGCCCAGATGCAGTGGAAGAGCATACTGCTGCTGTGGAAATAATCTGGAGCACAGAACACACAGGATGACTCTGACATAGCTGGGTCTGGAACACAGAACACATGTCTCTGACATAGCTGGGTCTGGAACACAGAACACACAGGATGACTCTGACATAGCTGGAGCACAGAACACACAGGATGACTCTGACATAGCTGGGTCTCTGACGGACTACAACGCTAACTGTGAATGTCCACATCTTGGTGTATGTGTATGCAGTCACAAACATACTTGGATTTCACGGGTGTAGGGATTAAGCAAGACATGAAAAGAATGCTTTCTTGTGTGCCATATAGAAATTATACCTGCTTCATCAACACTACGGGAATTCAACAAACAAACAAACAAACAAACACAAAATCATGAATGTAAAAATACTCTCGCAACCTATTGTTCAGGGTGGTGCAGAATGTTTATGTCGAAAAAAAAATCAACAGCATCTAAAGGAATGTGGAAAAGTACATTTGTCTGCTTGTTGAATCACTTTCCTTCTGTAGCCAATTGTTCAACACATTGTTCTGTCTATGAAACACGTGGTCAGTTAGAAGCATAATTCGAGTAAGAGCACATTTGACCTTTGTTTTAAGTATTGAAGTATCCATTCATGACTTCAGGTAAAGGGTTGTTGAGTGTAACTGATGTATTTTGCAATAACATATTCAAACCACTTGAAGCTGTCCAATGTATTTATTGTTTTCGGGAATCTCGTTTTCTCAAACCATATGTAAACTTCAACCTAAGTGTTCTGTCAAATTGATTACATTTCCTATCTGGTATGTCATAAAGTTGTGTGTTGTGTGTGTGTGTGTGTGTGTGTGTGTGTGTGTGTGTGTGTGTGTGTGTGTGTGTGTGTGTGTGTGTGTGTGTGTGTGTGTGGTGTGGTGCTTTTTTCCGTAAAAAACACTGCACCCACCAAATATATTCCGAGTTCGTGCCTGACTCACAAGCTATCATTCCATGAAATTTAGTTGGAATTAATCGTATAGTCTTTTTATGTGATTTGCTGACAGACAAACACGACAAAACACTTAGGCAAATATAAAACCTCCTTGGAGGAGACAATAAAACTCGACTGCTTTTCTACTCACTCACTTCCCCATGTCGTTCTCTTCCCTCCTTCTGCAAGAGTTCTGACGATGAAGTATGGGCCAGCTATGGCTGCATCCATGGTGGCATTGGTTCTTCTTTAGAGAGCGTTCCTTGATTCTCTTTTTTTTTTAAACTGAGTGAATTCATCATAGTCTTTCCTTGACATATCTCTCTGTCTCTCTGTCTATGTCTCTCTGTCTCACTGTCTGTCTGTCTGTCTGTCTGTCTGTCTGTCTGTCTGTCTGTCTCTCTCTCTCTCTCTCTCTCTCTCTCTCTCTGATTTGTGTGTGTGTGTGTTGCTTGCTTTGCCCCATTTGTTTACCCCCCTCCCCCCTGCCCCCCCCCCCCCCACCACCTTCCAGCCTATCAGCCTACCCCGTTGTCAGTAACGATATTCAACGACTCTCACTCCCTCTTCTGACTCACACACACACACACACACACACACACACACACACACACACACACACACACACACACACACACACACACACGAACGCACATACACACACACACACACACACACACACACACACACACACACACACACACACACACACACTGTGAGCCATTCAGCAGATGATGTATATGCCTGCAGTCGCATTGCCTCCCTTGCCGGTGGAGGAGGATGTATGGCTAGAGATTCACGTCTCCTGTCTTGTCTTCAGCATGACGGTGATCCTTGGTCCGTGCTTCCTTTTGTATTGATTGGTGAATAACGGTTGAATCTCGGGTATGACCATGATGTAAGTTTCTTGTGTGTGTGTGTGTGTGTGTGCGTGCGTGCGTGCGTGCGTGCGTGCGTGCTGTGTGTGGTGCTGGTGTGTGTGTGTGTGTGTGTGTTGGAGAAGGGGTGTGGATGGGGGGAAGGAGAGGTACATCTTGTCGGTAATTGAGTGTAACAACCGTGTGATGGGGAGGAGCAGAGACACCACATGCCGCAGACACTTCTGTTTAACCAGATCTCTTTCATACGTTGGGCACAGCTGTGCGCTACAGCTGTCATTCTCCAGTCACATGAACTCAATGCACATTTCAGCAGGCATTCCAGACTACACTTGCCAAACATTCTGCAAATCCATTGGAGGCATAAATAAAAGCTGGAACTTGAGGTTTAAATGTAGCTGGACTGGTGGGTTTTTTGTTTGTTTGTTTTGATTTTGTTTTTTTTTACAATGCTTCACAAAATACTGTCTCTAGTTTACCTATACCCTTCAACGCCCGCGAAACATACGGTTGCTTTCATTCTAATGTGGGTTCGGATGCAAGGTTAGATCCGTCACCAAAGTATAGGTATGAGTGTCTGAGTGCACCCTTCATTGTTTCGTAAAGTATGGTCATTGTCTTTGAAATATTGGAGGCCTACATCCTATCATGCCTTTCTGGGTTCTGTCTTTTCGTTCGTGATTGGAGTGCACTCTTACTTCGCTTCTTAAGTGCTGCTGTCACACTGTAAGTATAGAGAGAGAGCCGCACTGTTAAATATTCCGAACAGAATGATTACTTTCGTTTCCAAGTAGGTATGTAGCCCTTGTTGCCTCTCAATGCATATTCATTTGTTCTTTTAATGTAGGTGCGGCTCCACTATTAAATGGCAATCACAAAGGATAGTTAAGGTGTTTTTTTTTTTCTTTCAAATCTGGCAAGGGCTGCTCTCTTGGGAGCTTTAACAAAATACAGTTACCGAACTTCAAATCTGGTGCGGCTGCACACTTTCACACCGTCCAAAATGCAGACACTTTATTTCAAGTCTGGTCGGGGCTGCACCTGTTGGCCCTTCAAAATGTGTCATCATTGTCAGTCAGGTCGGAGTAAGGCTGAGCACTTAAGCGCTCCCTTCACCAAGCAGATGTCTTCAAATCGTAGTGTACTTCCAAAATTACTGCGGTAGGCTGTATCATGAATGCTTTACTAAGTACAGTTACTGCCCTTCAATCTGGGTCAGGCTGCATCATGAATGCTTTACTAAGTACAGTTACTGCCCTTCAAAGACGATCACAGCTGCTCCCTTACACGTTTCAGTTACACGCATGCTTCAGAAAGAAAAAAAACGAGGATTGTAGGCCTGTTTTTTTTTTTTAATAGGTAGAGATTCATCCTCAGAATGTCCCCACGTTGTAATGACTGCATTCCAAGGATGGATAGAACTGTACCCTTAGACATGTCAATTCCTAGTGTAAATGTACTGTATTTCAGACACGGGCAATCCTTAACCGCCGCATAAAGCATGCTTACTGTCTTTTTTTAATACAGGTACAGCTGCGCCCTTAGACGCTTTACGAGGTAGCTCCATAGTTGTAATTACGCACATTTAGGTAGGTGTGCACTTTAAACCCTCCATAAAGAATAAATTCTGTTCTTAAATCTGAACGACGCTGCACACTCAAAGGATTTACAATTGCACGTTTTGTCCTCTTAATCTGGTTTGGGTTCTGCCGCTTCCCCTTCACAAGGTAAAAGTACTGTCCTTTAATCATTTTTGGCTGTCCCATCTTCTGTGCCACCCCAGTAGCATTGCACCCATGCTGCTCATTCCGACACCCACGTCCACAGCCCCGGCACCGGCAATCCACAGGGAGCAGTCACTGTCAAGTCGTCATGAGGCAACCCACCGGGGGAGACACTGCACTGCTGCCGACTCACTTCGGTAGTGTTCAGTGGCGCCTGTTCTGATCCAACATACGCAGGACACCACCTAATATTCCTACTGACGGCAACAATTGATTAGTCGCGGAGCCGGCGTGAGTGAGTTTTCCCTTATTTTTATCTTCACAAGTATACTTACTGCCTTTTAATTTTCAAGAGGGCTACACCTTTAAATGCTTCACAGGATGACATGTTGGTTTGAAGATCTGGACAGGCACATTAAACTGTTTACAATGTAAGACAATGTTGAATAAGGCAGGGAATTTGAAAAACAAAGACGGGCAGGATAACTCCTTACTCCGAATGAGACTATGAACTGAGGTTCCGTGTGTGAACGAACACATAACATGTTGCACACACACGTAAAATCCCATCACCAACTTTCGGAAGAGAAGGCCAGTTTGGCCGTTGGTATGGACGACACGTTACGTTTAGCATGCACCCTGCGTGAGAAATGGAAAGAATGAAGGAAGTAAGGAAATGAAGTGAACGATTTTGGCTGGATAAGTCGGAAAACGACTGAATGAAGCGCTGGCAGGCAGCTTTTCACTCAGCACTACCCAGGTAGGCAGCCCGTTGTGTGCACGAGAGTGTGGATTGTCAGCGGCTAGAACCTTTGGCAAGGCGCTTTAAAAATGCTTCGTTATAATGTAATGATAGTGAAATAATTACAAGTCCTTTAACTCCAAATGAATGCTGGTCACGACACCAAATCGCCTCGCCGAAATGATAGCACAGAGCACACAGAACAAAACACGACTCACCCCTAGACATGCTAACAAACAGTATACAGAACAAAGATGGAGACTTGCTGTGTGTGCTCTGTGTTGACATATCTGCTGAGCGATTTGGTGTCGCAAGCAGCATTAATTAAGAGTTGTTAAAGGCTTGCACAGTTTTTCATCGTGGGAGCAAGAGTTACCCTACTTGGTGTGTTGTTTGTGATTTACACGGGAACAAGAGTTACCCTACTTGTTGTGTTGTTTATCATTTTCTTTCCAATCTGGCTTTGGCTACACCCTTATAAACTTCACAAAAAAAGTCTTTGAATTGTGAGCAGAGCTTCGTCATTTCACGGTTCAGAGAACATGATTACCGGTTTCACGGTTCAGAGGACATGATTACCGTTTTTTCAGATCGTTAAACGTTTTACAGAATGCACTTCTTCCCTTCAAGCCTGGCTAGGTCTGTAGCATTAAACACTCGTTAATGTATTAATTACCATTTTCTCAGGGAAAGGCTGCACCCATAATGAACACTTGAACACCTACATTTACAGATACCGTTCTTCACATTTGAATACAGTTACATTCTCTCTCTCTCTCTCTCTCTCTCTCTCTCTCTCTCTCTCTCTCTCTCTCTCTCTCTGTGTGTGTGTGTGTGTGTGTGTGTGTGTGTGTGTGTGTGTGTGTGTGTGTGTGCGTGTGTTAGAAATTAATGTGGTTACGGATGTAATTTTTCAGTAGTAATTTGTAGTTTGTACTTGAGGTTTTTACCACTCTTTCAACACCTCTATGGCATTCTCTTTAAGCTTGGTTATAAACAGCACAGTTGAGCTTGTTGGACTCCATCGTTTACGTATTTCCTTCACGTAGCGGGAGAGGAGAGTGTGCTGAGGTGAAGCTGATGAAGCTAATAGGTATTATGATAAAAGGCGTGGAAACCTTCTGGACACCCGGCACTGGCAGATGGTATGAGTTGCACGTGCAGATGGCGATTCGTGATGAAAGCACCGCGTGCGTGTGTGTGTGTGTGTGTGTGTGTGTGTGTGTGTGGTGTGTGTGTGTGTGTGTGTGTGTGTGTGTGTGTGTGTGTGTGTGTGTGTGTGCAGGGATAGGCAAACAGAGACGGTAGAAGTGCCCTAGTCAGTAGAAGCGTGGGCAACAAGCTTGTAAAGGGGTGGGGCCGGCAGACAGGTGCAACCAACTTTCCCTTCAACATGATCTGCTTCACCTGCCACAACACCACATCTGTTAGTTTCTTGTCGCGTGAACTAATTACACTGCTCAGCAGGAAATTCCAGACTCCATGCTTCCCAGATTTGATAGCAAGGCATCCGTTGTTAACACTGCACGGAACTGGGGTGTCGGGATCCAGGTAGGGAGGCAATTTATAAACTGCTGAAAAAAGGACAATAATAAATTGTTTTACAAAATCTGAGCAGGGTGGGGTTATTACACACTTCGCAACGTGCATGCTGCGTCCTGTAAATATCGGTAAAGCAGCACGATTTAACGTTTGACGAAGCGGTTGGAACGGAAACGAAATGGCATGGTCATGTATCAAGATCAACAGGACTTGCCAAAACCATTCTACACGGAACAGCGCGAGGAGGCAGAAGGAGAGGAAGACAGAGAAACACATGGGAGGACAGCATGGACTGGCCTCGCGTTCAACAACTGCCTAAGAGCGTCTGAGAACCAGGAAGAGTGGAGGAAACTTCAAGACTCCGGGATAGGAGATCGGTGGTAAACTGTAGTTTAAGACGCTCATCCTTCAACACCTTACATATGTCCGGAATTGTGTTTTAATCTGGGTAGGTCATCATCCTAACTGCTTGACGAATTATCAGAATTGTGCTTGGAGTTCGGGTAGAGTTACCCCCTTAAACGTTTCACAAATTATGAGGAATGTGCTGTAGATGTGGGCAGAGCTGCGTCCTTATACCCTCTGACTGGCCGAGATGAACCCAACGACATACCACTTTACTTTATGGAGCGTTTAAAGGGTACAGCCCATCCGATCTCAAATACATTCTGCAGAGCGTTTAATAACGCAGCCCTAGCTAAATTTGTTCAACAGTAACCAAAACACGAAGCGTTTAAGAGTACAGCCGTATCATGATTTGATACGGAGCCATATCATCATTTATATGGAGTGTTTAAGGGCTATAGGTCTGTTCACCTTAAACACAAAAGAGTTATTTCAGTTTGTGGAGTGTTTAGAAGATCGAACCCTGCTGTCAGGAATTGTGTCCAAGTTTCTGGTGGGTTCGTGTGTTTATTTGTGTGGGGAGTGTTGACGGGAAACATGGGTCCATTGTGCAGGCTATGTTTATTTGTGTGGGGAGTGTGTTGACGGGAAACATGGGTCCATTGTGCAGGCTATGTTTATTTGTGTGGGGAGTGTGTTGACGGGAAACATGGGTCCATTGTGCAGGCTGCGTTTATCTGTGTGGGGAGTGTGTTGACGGGAAACATGGGTCCATTGTGCAGGCTATGTTTATATGTGTGGGGAGTGTGTTGACGGGAAACATGGGTCCATTGTGCAGGCTATGTTTATTGTGTGGGGAGTGTGTTGACGGGAAACATGGGTCCATTGTGCAGGCTATGTTTATTGTGTGGGGAATGTGTTGACGCGAAACATGGGTCCATTGTGCAGGCTATGTTTATTGTGTGGGGAGTGTGTTGACGGGAAACATGGGTCCATTGTGCAGGCTATGTTTATTGTGTGGGGAGTGTGTTGACGGGAAACATGGGTCCATTGTGCAGGCTATGTTTATTTGTGTGGGGAGTGTGTTGATGGGAAACATGGCTCCATTGTGCAGGCTATCAATAAAAAGGACGGATTTT
>CM065732.1:13532276-13534776 GCA_033310375.1 Conus canariensis
GAGATGATACAGTTGGCTCTTGAGATGTACCATGTGCCAAAGAACATCCGCGACATGCTCAAGAAGTACTTCAATGGCTTCTCAATGCGGTTCTCTACCAAGGAGTACACAACAGACTGGATCAACTTGGAAGTGGGTATTGCAATGGGCTGTGCAATTTCCCCAATACTGTTCGTGCTGGCAATGGAACTCATCTTGAAAGCAGCAACAAACAACGCGAGACAAACAGACCTTGGCGATGGATACAAGATGCCTCCTCTCAAGGCCTTCATGGATGACACTACAGTGATTTCATCCAGAGAAGACGAGACACGTCATGTGCTGGAGAGGCTGGACGACATAGTTGCCTCATCCAGAATGAAGTTCAAGCCAAAGAAATCACGGAGTCTCTCACTGAGGAAAGGAAAAGTGGCCGGATCTGTGGTCTTCAGTGTTGCCAACCAGGCCATTCCAACAGTCACAGAAGAACCAGTCAAGAGCCTTGGAAGATGGTATGATGATACGCTGAAAGACACACAAAGAGCAAAAGAAACCAAGCAGATGGCGGAGGAAGGCTTGGAGACCATTGACCAGTGTGGGCTCCCTGGCAAATACAAGGTCTGGTGTCTGCAGTTCATGCTGATACCAAAGCTGCTATGGCCTCTGATGATATACGACATCTGCACCAGCATAGTGGAGGCAATGGAAGCCAAAATCAACAAGTTCACAAGGAAATGGCTTGGTGTCCCACCCTGTCTGACTGACATAGCGCTGTACTGTCGCCAAGCAAAGCTGAAACTACCCCTGAAATCCATCCTGGAGGAATACAAAGCAGGGAAGATCAGACTTCAAAGCATGCTGGAGGACTCAGGAGACAAGGTGATAGAAGCAATTAAGCCCCAGCTGAAGACAGGCAGAAAATGGAAAGTTCAAGAGGCGATGGATTCTGCAAAAGAAAGTCTCAAGATCAGAGAAATAACAGGACACACACAGACCAACAGACAGGGACTGGGGGTGACCAAAACTGAATGGTGGTCAAAGGCCAAAGGAAAAGCCAAAAGAGACATGATGATTCAGGAGATGAGAAAAGAAGAAGACCAAAAAAGACTCCAAAAAGCAGTCCAGCAGAGCCAGCAAGGGCAATGGACAACGTGGGAGAATGCACTCCAAAGAAGTCTCACTTGGAATGACATTTGGCACATGGCCCCTCTCAGGATCAGCTTCATTCTCAGATCTGCATATGACCTTCTGCCCTCAAATGCAAACCTGGTGAAGTGGGGGAAAACAGACGATCCTGCATGCCCCCTCTGCCATGAAAAACAAACAGTGGAGCATGTCCTAAGCTCATGTAAAGTAGCCCTGGCTCAAGGAAGGTACACATGGAGGCACAACCAAGTGCTCAAAGAAATTGTACAAGTAGTCTGGGCTAGTACCAACACCACAAAAGGGAAAATCAGGACTCCAAAAGCACCCGCAACATTCTTCACGGCAGGAGGTAGCAAATCATGGCCAAGAACAACAGTGCCACTCGAAACATGCAGGCAGAGTCTGCTGGACGGGGCAGATGACTGGGAGTGCACTGCAGACCTCCCAGAATGGAAGAGTCACCCAGAGATCATCAGCAAGAGTGGCATGAGACCAGACATAGTAGTCCACTCTAAGTCAACCAAGCAGCTGATCATGATCGAGCTCACGGTGCCATATGAGAACAGAATGGAGGCAGCTCAAATCTACAAGACTGAAAAGTATGCTGATCTGGCAAACAGCCTGAGGAGAGAAGGCTATCAGGTCAAAGTCCTCACTGCAGAAATTGGAGCTAGGGGGTTTGTAAGAACGTCTGCATACAGCCTCATGAAACAGCTCTCAGTTGCAGGGAAGGAAAAAACCAGAGCCCTGAAAGCAATGGCAGAAGCGGCAGAGAGGTGTTCAAGCTGGATCTGGTCAAGGAGGAACAAAAGTGAACTTCATAAGGCTTAATTTCCCTACAAATATCAGGTGTCCCTGTGGCTCAGTGGTTAAAGCGCGAGTCATTAAGTGGAAAATGAGCATGTCCAGAGGGTCATGGGTTCGAATCCCAGCCATGGCTCGTCCCAAGATGGGAAAAAAAGGGGCAGCAGAGGGACATCCGGAGTCATGAACCGGGTGTGGCCCAACCCCCCTAGAGTGTCAGGAGATAAGGGCCGAAACACTTGCTTGAAGGGGGCTTCTCTTCTGAGGACTCTCTGCTGCCACGCTCTCCACGAGTTTCTTTCTACCGTCTCCTGTCTGTGTAAGTTCTTTTCCGTCTCCTGTATGCGTAAGTTCTTTTCCGTCTCCTTCTGCGTAAGTTCTTTTCCGTCTCCTGTATGCGTAAGTTCTTTTCCGTCTCCTGTATGCGTGCGTACGTTGTTTTCCGTTTGCTGTCCGCGTGTGTTCACCTATTTATATAGACTTTCTGGAGTACTGGGCCAGGGACAATTCTTATGTTGTCGTGGCTTCTTGTATTGCAGTGTGTGTGTGTGTGTGTGTGTGTGTGTGTGTG
>CM065732.1:13537276-13539776 GCA_033310375.1 Conus canariensis
AGGGTCACAGGTCAGTGCAAAGGCCTGTCATGTGACGTCAGTTAAGGGGAAGGTCATGTATTTGAACATTGTTTGTGACTTCATCAGTGGAAATCCCCCCCCCCCAAAAAAAAAAAAAAACAAACAAACAAAAAAAAAAAAAAACAAGGGAAATACTTTCGTGGGGAGTCGTTCTTCCGAACAATGATCAGTTCAACATTAAATGCAAGCTGAAGTGTATGGTACGCCTCAGAACGCTTACATGGATTATATGTTATAGTGTTGTATAGTAAAATCCTAATTGTGGCGTGTGGCCGTTTCCTTAACTTCATGGTCCACAGAATTATCTCCCTCTCTGTAGAATTATCTCCCTTTCCTCGTCCGGAACTGTACCTTCGTCGTTGCATCTTTCAACCCCCAGACTTAATTTCATCCATTTGAACAGTGCTACCAGCAATGGCTACATCGCCTCCTCCCTACTTCGACTGTTTTGTGTCAAAATGAATATTTTTAATTTTTTTTTTTCTTTCGCCATGCTCACGTGTGTACATTACATTCATTCGTTTTCATTTAAAGTTATACCAGATTTTTAATCACGCACATGCATACGCGCGCGCGCGCGCGCGCGCGCACACACACACACACACACACACACACACACACACACACACACACACACACACACACACACACACACCCCACGCACGCACGCACGCACGCAGCATGCGCGCGCGCACGCGCTCAAAAATCAATTCCAAGTAGGAAATAGTTTTTTTCTTCTATATTTCAAAAAGAACTTGCATTCATTTACTCACATTAAACATACGACGTGTCCCTCTAAAGGTTATGGCTTTACTTAAAATAAAGACATAAATAACTCTATAAAGCCTCTTTGAGCAGTAAACTCATTAGAGCTAGGACTGCTAAAAAAACAAAACAAAAGACAAAGTCAATAAATAAACAGCTGAGAACAGTCAAACGACGGGTGGCTGATATCGTCTGGAACGGCAACAGGATTTATGGGACACTAGTAAAACAGGAACGCCAACAGCATTTATGGTACACTAGTAAAACAGGAACGCCAACAGCATTTATGGTACACTAGTTAAAACAGGAACGCCAACAAGTTTATGGTATACTAGTAACAGGAACGTCAACAAGATTTAGGTTACTAGTAAAACAGGAACGTCAACAGGATTTATTGTGCACTAGTAAAACAGGAACACCAACAGGATTTATGGTGCACTAGTAAAACATGAACGCCAAAAGCATTTATGGTACACTAGTAAAACATGAACGTCAACAGGATTATGGTATACTAGTAAAACGACTGCCGGCACGCAACGTTTAATAATATAATATAATGTATAATACTTATATACGCATTTCTGTTACACAACTCATGCGCTTACATCCACCATTTGCACTATTCATAACACCGTTTACACAACGTTTGAGGTATGGGAAACTGATAGAGCTAACGCAGAAACAAAGCCATCGAAAAACCTCTCTTTGTGTGTCTCTCTCTCCCTCTCTATCTATCTGTCTGTCTGTCTGTCTGTGTATCTGTTTCTCTCTCTCTCTCTCTCTCTCTCTCTCTCTTCCCCTTAAGCGCGCGCGCGCGCGCGCGCGCCGCGCGCGCGCGTGTGTGTGTGTGTGTGTGTGTAATTACAGGTGGATAGATAGACAGATAAATAGATATGAGGGAGAGAGAGAGACAGAGAGAGGAGAGAGAGAGGGGAGAAAGAAAAGGCTGACAGAAGAGAGAGAGGAGAGAGAGAGAGAGAGGAGAGAGAGAGAGAGAGAGAGAGAGAGAGAGAGAGAAGGCTTACAGACAGAGAGGTTGACAGAGAGGCATACGTTGAGAGAGAGAGAGAGCGAGAGAGAGAGAGAGAGAGAGAGAGAGAGAGAGAGAGAAGAGAGAGAGAGAGAGAGAGAGAGAGACTCACAAAGAGACACACAAAGACAGACAGAGAGACAGACGCAACTGCAAATCGAGGGAAGTTGACATTTCGTCTCAAACCTTCGAGAAACGTGCTGCTGGTCTCTGGAACATAACCTCTCTGAAAAGCGAACATGTTGCCTGAAAAAATGGATGGACTTCCTGATGCGAAAATGGTAGACTGGTGGGAAGTGTTTCAGCCTTGCAGGTTACCCACGGTCCATTTTCGTCACCCTGTTCCACCATTCCTTTCTTCTTCCTAAACCGTTCTCTCTCTCTCTCTCTCTCTCTCTCTCTCTCTCTCTCTCTCTCTCTCTCTCTCTCTCTCTCTCTCTCTTCTCTCTCTCTCTCTCTCTCTGCATATATCCAGCCAGATATTGATAATGCATCAACATGTTGGGATCAGGCCAGTCAAAATTGCTTAAAACCTCTTGACAGCTTATACAGACGCTCTCTCAACTAATTCTTAAATCCTCTTCTCTTGCCGCTACTGATTATACACAATTAGATATTCTCCCCCTTCAGTCTTAAATGCCGTTACAACAAAGCTGTTTTCATGTTTAAAATTGTGAACAATTT
>CM065732.1:13549776-13554776 GCA_033310375.1 Conus canariensis
TATTATTCCCTTCCTGAGCATCTTCCAGATTGTGCGTCGGTTGTATTCGATCGGATTTCCCCCACGGGACTCTGTCTTCCCTTCGAGAGTCGTTTCCTGGATAATGTGAAGGTGGAGACTGCGGCCTGTTTGCTTCGTCCACAAATCGGGGTGTTGGCTTTCACGGTCCCTGAAGCTGTGCGTGGAAAAGTGAGATTAGATTACCGGGGGCTGGCGGCATCCTGTCGTTTGCCTTGTGCGGATTGGATTACCTTCTTCTTTCCGGCTTGGGTCCCTACAGTTTGAATTTCAGCGGCTTGCGCTTCGTGCGCAGTGTGTCGCCGAGGAATGTCACCGGTTCTCTGCACGGGTAGGTGTGCTGCTTCTTTGTTTCATTTATTCATTCGTTCGTTCGTTCGTTCGTTCGTTCATTCATTCATTTATCCATTAATTAATTCATTCATTCATTCATTCATTCATTCATTCATTCATTCGTTCGTTCGTTCGTTCGTTCGTTCGTTCGTTCGTTTATACGTTCGGTCATTCTTTCATTCATTCATTTATTCATTCGTTTGTTTATGTACCTGTTTATTTATTCATTTATTCATTCATTCAAGCAAACATTCATTATTTATTTATTTATTTATTTATTTATTTATTTATTTACGAATTCGTTCAATCTATCAATCAATCATTCATGTATTCATTCATTCAATCATTCATATATATATTTACTCATTTCTTTCTTTCTATCTTACTTCATTCATTCATTCATTCATTCATTCTTTCTTTCTTTCTTTCTTTTATTTATCTATCTATTAATGCAATTGAAAAGAAACATGTAGCTTGTTAGTTACATGGTTAGTTAGTTAGTAAGTCAGTAAACGTGTCGTTGAAAGTCTGTTTTTTTGGTGGATACTGTGGAAAAGGAATAAGTAAGGAACACAGATGAAAGAAAAATGAACGCATGACTGACTGAATGAATACATGGTTGAAGGAGGACATGAATCCACAAATGATCGAAAGATTCCACGAATGAATAAAGGAGTAAATACATGAAAGGAAAACAAGAACAAGAAACAACACGAAAAACTGGGGAGGGGGGGGGGGGGATTGAAATAAAAAGGACAGCGAAAAACACGAAAGACAGAAACGGAGAAAGACAGACAGAAAATACGAAAGGACGTAAGAAACGAAAAGAAGAAGGAAGAAGGAAAGACAGAAAAAAGTATAGAAGAAAGGGGGGGGGGGGAAGAAAGGAGGGGGGGGGGGAGGAGAGAAAAAAAAGAAGAAAAGCGGGAAAGGGAAATGGGGAAGGAAGAAGAAAGAGACTAAAAAAGGACAAAAGAAAGATAAAAAAAAAAACAAAGAACAAAGAGAGGAAGAAAGGAAGGACGAGAAAAAGGAGAGAAAGAACGGAAGAAAGAAAGGATGGAAGGAAGAGAGAATGAAAGAAGGAAAGAAAGGCAAAACGAAGTATGATAGAAAGAAGGAAAAAGAGAAGGAAAGGAGAGGAAGAAAGAAAGAAAGAAGGACAGAAGGACAGAAAGAAGGAACGAAGGAGAGGAAGAAGAAAGAAAAAAAAGAAGGAAAGAAGAAAAGGAAGAGTGAAAAGGAGGAGGAAGGAAGGGAGGCAACAAGGTATGGCAATGTTGCTTATAGCCCAGCCAACCGCAAAGGGCCATATCAGGGCTCTCACCACGTTCAAATCAACTCACAAGTCATCATCATTAACAACAACAACACAACAACAACAACAACAACAGCAACAACAACAAAATCACACATCTTTTAGAAATACCCCTTCTAAAAACGCACCAGAAAGTTCGTAAAAAATCTTTCTTCCGTAAAATCTTAGATCAGATGAAATATGTTAATCTCAGAAATTCAAAGATCACGTCAAGTGGGACATCTCTGAACAGGGTTTTCATGGAGTCTGCTGTAAAGTGTTTATGTCTCGCATCGTGCAAGTCCCAACACTCTAAAAGAACATGTTTCACTGTGAGTGGAACATGACATGGAATGCACCACAGAGCTTCTTCACCTTTTAAAAGATAAGAATGGGTGTAAAACGAGTGACCTGTACGCAAACGGCACAAGACTGTTTCGACTTTACGGCCGCCTCCGGAACATGGCAAAAACTCTTTCAGCTGTGGACGGATTTACGTACCTGGCACAGGAGAGACCCGGATCAAGAAAGATGGGAAGAAAGCAAGGAAGAACAAAGGGAAACACAAGGAAGAACAAAGGAAACAAAGAAAGCTCGCATTTGACTGAAATCGAATTAAATAACAGTTTAACAGAAAAAAAAAAACGAAGTAAGAAAAGGAAGAACACTATAAAGAAGGAAAAGAAAGAAATAAGAAATGGAGACAGACATACAGGAGAGAGAGAGGAGAGAGAGAGAGAGAGAGAGGAGAGAGAGAGAGAGAGAGAGAGAAGAAGAAGAAGAAGAAGGAGATGAACATGAACATTAATATGAAGAAGATTAAGAAGAAAGAGGGAAAAAGAAAGAAAGAAAGAAAGAGGGAAAGAGAAAAATGAAAAAAAGAAAGAAAGAAAAAGGAAAGAAGGAAAGAAAGCAACAAACGAAGAAAAGAGGAAGAAATAAATGGACGAACAAAGGACGAAGGATAGGGAAAAAAAGGAAGAAAATAAAAGATAGAAAGAGAGAATGGCAGAAGAAGGAAGAAAGAAAGAGAAGAACGAACGAGCGAAAGAAAAAAACGAAAGAAAGAAAGAGCCCAAGAGACACCAAACATGTCATTAGAACTATGATGCGCAAGCAGCCAGGAGATTCAGCTTGTATGCGCTAGCATGACCATATAAACACACAAGACATTAACAAACCAGCTCCAGTGAGCAAACATGGAAACACACGTGCCTCCGTGCTGTCAGCATTTCAGTCAGTCAGAGAGCCAGAGTCCATGCATATGCCTGTCTGTCGGTCGGTCAGTCGATCAGTCAATCAGTCTGTCTGTCAGCCAGTCAGTCATTATTTAATCAATCGGTTAATTGACCGAGCCAGAGTACTACACTAAACATCGTTGTGCTAACTATCTTCAACTCCATGCTACTGTTTCTCTCTCCGTCTTCTTCCCATACACACACACACACACACACACACACACACACACACAACACACACAACACACACACACGCACACACGCACGCACGCACTCACGCGCGCGCACACACACACACACACACACACACCACACACAACACACACACACACACACACACACACACACACACACACCACACACACACGCACGCACGCACGCACGCACGCACGCACTCACGCACGCACGCACGCACGCACTCACGCACGCACGCACACACGCACACACACACACACACACCACACACACCGCCGCGCCGCGCGCGCGCGCGCGCGCGCGCGCCGCACGCACAGATCTCTCTCTCTCTCTCTCTCTCTCTCTCTCTCGTCTCTCTCTCTCTCTCTCTCTCTCTCTCTCAGCATCGGGGAAATTGAAGTCCTGCCGATCCGTTCCAAATAAACACCGTCACTGGGTGTAATTGGATCATTTCTCATTCATCATCCGTCACTTTCTCCTCTCCGACCTCAGCCATCTCCGAGGAAACTTTCCACGTTGCTTTACAACTGTGGGTAATGTCCGTAGGGGTGTTTACTACGGTAGGGGTGATTTATACATTACGTGTTTGTTAATAAATAAAATTTCTCATTTTCATCGCCTGAGGTTAAATCAATGTGTGTGTGTGGGGGGGGGGGGGGGGAAGGGGGAGGGGGGTTCTGAATCTGGGTTGGGTTGGGTGGGTTGGGTTGGGTTGGTTGGGTTGGGTTGTTGGGTTGGTTGTTGGGTTGGGTTGGGTTGGGTTGGGTTGGGTTGGTTGGGTTGGGTTGGGCTGGGTTGGGTTGGGTTGTTGTGTCGGGTCGGGTCGGGTCGGGTCGGGTCGGGTCGGGTGGGGTTGGGCTGGGTTGGGTTGGGTCGGGTCGGGTTATTGTGTCGGGTTGGGTTGGGTTATTGTGTTGGGTTGGGTTGGGTTGTTGTGTTGTGTTGTGTTGGATTGTGTGGGGTTGGTCCGGATCGGGTTGTGTTGGGCTGTGTTGTGTTGGGTTGTATGTATCGTATTGCATTGCATTGCATTGTATTGTATTGTATTGTATGCCATTGTATGGCATTGTATTGAACTGTATGGTGTAGTGTAGTGTAGTGTTAGTGTAGTGTAGTGTAGTGTAGTGTGTAGTGTGGTGTGGTGTAGTGTAGTGTAGTGTAGTGTGTCTTATTGTTTTGTACTGTACTGTGTAATTTAGTGCTATTTTGCATAGTATTTCATTGCATGAGGCTACACTGTATTCCACTGAATGCAATGCTGTTGCATTGGATTGGATTGGACAATAATGTTGTATTGTCTTGTATTATATTGTCCTGCATTGCATTATACAGCATTGTAGTGTAACATGTCGTACTACACTGCACTGCATTGCATTTCGTTGTATCCTTGTGTGTTGCAATGTATTGTACCACAATGTATCATATTGTATTTCATGGAATGGCACCGTACTGCTCGCACTGCCTTGCTGTGGCAAAACATTAGATTGTATGACGATGTATTGTGTTATTACATTGCATTATGTTGTTGCATTCCGGGATATTATAAGTTGTCATCGTCAGACAGATTTCTCTGGTGTTTGCTATTCATACTGTGTGTCTCTCCAGAGAGCACATGCTGTTAAAGCAACGAGGATCTATAGACATAGACGGTGTTTTTTTTTTCCTTTTTCTTTTCTTCTTTCCCCGGCCTATCTGGCCCTTGCACACACACACACACACACACACACACACACACACACACACACACACACACACACACACACACACACACACACACACACACACGCACGCAGCACCACCCACGCCGCACACACCACACACACACACACACACACACACACACACGCGCGCGCGCGCGCGCGCGCGCACGCAGCACCACACACACACACACACACACACACACACACACACACACACAC
>CM065732.1:13562276-13567276 GCA_033310375.1 Conus canariensis
ATCAATGACTTGACATAAGATGTTATTAATTCTGGACGACATGGCGCAATGTTCATAAATGATTTCCTTGAGATTTTCATTCTTCTCTTAGCTGACGATGTTGCATTTATGTCTGAAAGTATCACTGGTTTACAAACCCAGCTGAACAGTCTGGAAAGAGCTTCTTCTGCATTGCAGTTAAAGATAAACACGAATAAAAGTAATATTATTGTGTTTATAAAGGGTGGTTATCTTGCCGCCAGAGAAAGGTGGACATATAATGGAGTCAGTATGCCTGTGGTGAATGCTTATAAGTATCTTGGTATTTACTTTTCTACACACTTAATTAAGCTTTACCTTTGCTTGTAAAGATCTTGCAAGTAGAGCTAAAAATGCGTTATTATGTATTTTGAGGAAATTAAGACTGCTAGATAATGGATCTCTGTGTTTGTTTTAAAAATTATTTGATATCCATATTCAACCAATGTTACAATATGGTGCTGAGCTATGGGGTTTTGAATCTGCTGCGCTGCATATTGAGAAAATTCATTTGTATGCTTTGAAGAAATTTCTTGGCGTTTCAATGAAAACACCGAATGATTTAGTATATGGAGAGACTAATAGATATCCTATTTATTTAATTTCAATGGTTAAATGTATTCGTTACTGGTTAAGGATAACACTAATGGAACCAAACAGATTGTCTTATAAAGCCTATACGATGCTTGTAGAATTGGATGCCAGAGGTAAGAAAAACTGGATTACGAATGTAAGACTGAAACTGTATAAATACGGCTTTGGTTTTGTATGGGAGAATCAGGGCGTCGGTGATACAAATGCTTTCATTCGTGTTTTTCGGCAAACACTGATCGATTGCAATTGGCAAAGATGGAACTTACATGTTGAAGATAGCAGTAGATTTGATATTTACAGAATGTTAAATCCTACGCATTGTGTGGCGAAGTATTTGTCCATGGATATTGACAGACATTTGAAATATACCATGACTAAGTTCAGATTTGGTATTTCGGATGTCTATGCACATTCTCAGCGTTATAGCCATTTAAACGATCGTGTAAGTACTTGTCCAGTTTGTCAGGAATCACAAGAAATTGAAGTTCATTTTGTCTTTATTGTCCTGAATTAAGTAATCTTAGACAACAGTGTATTTCCGCTAAATACTTTAGACATCCTTCATTCTTCAAATTGATTTTGTTAATGACGTCGACAAATGATAAAACAGTGAAACATCTGGCTGCGTATTTGTACAGAGGATTTAAACGAAGAAAACACTGTAATATCTTAGTTTTGTTAACTTTCCCGATTGGTAATGGATTGTGCAAGACTATCTTTGGTAATGGATTTTGTAACGTTATTTTACGTGCATCCCCCTTCTAAGGGGCCAAAGCATTTACGAATAAACATTTTTGTCTTGTCTTCTCTTCTCTCTCTCTCTCTCTCTCTCTCTCTCTCTCTCTCCTCTCTCTTCTCTCTCTCTCTCTCTCATGAAGAATAAGCTGCTTCTCACAAACATGGTTGTTTTCATCACCACAACATTAAAATTTTCAACTCTAGGTGGGTTTAAGGTAAGGGAGAGAGTTTGCTGAATGGTGGTGGTGGTGGTGGAGGTGGAGGTGGTGGGGGAGTGGTGAGAGGGTTGAAAGGCGAGAGAGGAAGGAGAGGGGTGAGGGTGAAGGAAGACTGCAAAGTTATTTTGCAAGTTCAATAACTCTGTGAGTGTTCTTTTCCTTCTGAGAATACCACCGCCTTTTCCTTACACGAAAAAAAAAGGCTTCACTCAGGAAATCGGCTCTTCCCCCGAGGAAAGGAAAATCTCCCGGCATTTCGCCAGAACATGTATTTACATGAACAGCGACACGGAGGTCTGTCGTTGAATGTATGTCATTATGTAGACGTGCCGTGTGTGTGTGTGTGTGTGTGTGTGTGTGTGTGTGTGTGTGTGTGTGTGTGTGTGTGTGTGTGTGTGTGTGTGTGCGTGGGTGCCCCCGCGCGCGCGTGAGTGAACGTTTGATGTTGATGTAGCACATATCTCTAGATGCTGAAACATGCAGGTTGGAGTAAGGAAGTGGGGAGGAGGAAGATGGTGATCCTGTACATGGATTCTTTCGCTTGTATGCTGTTTGAACTGGCTGAATCCCAACATGTGTTGGTATTATTTGCATCCGGTAGTATGTATCCTAAAAGTTCAAATCTTTGCCAAGTCATTACTTTAATGACTGAAGAATTGTTAGCCTGCACTTGTTTTCCCCCACTACTTAATTGTTCAGCATTATATTGTTTGGTCAATCAGTGGGAGATTACATCTCTTAGGAGATCCAAGTAAAGGTTGTTCTGTACAATTCTTAGCCACTCACAATGCTTGGGTTATTGAACAGCAGAGCTGACCACTCAGACTGTTCCACATCTTTTGATCTCCCTTGTATCCTTGAATGGATCCTCAAGCATAGGCTCAAAGATTGTCCCCTACATCTTATACTGTGTGCATAATGCTTTTAGTCTTTCAGCAACTTTTTTCCTCTCCACACTTTCGTTTTGTTTCATTTTGCTACCCTTCGCTGGCTGCTTTGGGGGTGTTGTTGCATTCTCTTTTGAACCCTTGGTGGTGAGAGAACACCACAGAATTATGGACTGTGGTGTGTCTCTATTTGACACCAAGAGCACAGACACAATCAGCCGTGTCTCCCTGATGAATCCGATCCAGCGGACGAAAGGCCTAGGAGCAGGCAATACAAATAGATGTGCCTTCGAGATGGATTGCGATGGTTCCCTCAGGCGGCTAGTGAAGGGTTTCTCATATTTTTAATATGTCCCCCCCCCCCCCCCCCCCCCATTTTCTTCATCTTCAATTTTTTTTTTTCCTAAAAATTCAAGTCTTTGCCAAGTCATTACTTTAATGACTGAAGAATTGTTAGCCTGCACTTGTTTTCCCCCACTACTTAATTGTGCAGCATTATTATGTAGTATGTATCCATGTGAGGAAAATGTGTTTGGAGTGTGCTCTCAGAAAAGTGTTTGGTTCTGTTCATTTTTTTAAATTCCTTATTAATCATTTCTTTGGAGAAACAGAAACATGACTGCATTTAGAAAAGGTTATTGTTCATTGTCAAGCCGTGTGTGATTCAGCGTCACCTGAGGCTTTATCCTGTGCACTCACTCCAATTAACCTGGTTTGAACACTTTGACGTTTCGGGCTTATTGTCATGAATACAAATTAATCATAGATTTAATTCTATGTTACCTGAACTCCATCGAAGATTTTAGCTAATGGACTCCATGCAGTTAACTCGGTTTTAAAGTTGTGAGAAGATGGGCTTGTTAGGATCAGCATGAATATACATTTCAGGAGATCAAGATCCTCGTGGTTAGGATTAGTCCAACTTACAGAACTTTGTGTGCAAAATTTAGAAAGAAACGGTGTTAGTTACCGCCACAGATACAGACAAACAGATTACATTACTGTTGCCGCCACAGATACAGACAGACAGATTACAGGACTGTGACCGCCACAGATACAGACAAACAGATTATAGGACTGTTACTGCCACAGATACAGACAAACAGATTAGAGGACTGTGGCGGTAACTAACATCGTTTCTTTTCAAACTTTGCTTCATTTTCCGCCCTCAGTCACCTCGTTTTGAGAAGAACTTTGTGTGATCATTTCTTTTTCTAAGGAAGGGATATTGTCTAGTGTCTCGTGACCACTTACATACACGTTAACTGCAGACATCTAATTAAGATGTTTGATATCACGTAAGATTTTGATCATTTGGAAATAGGATGGGGAAGGGGTATAAAGAACAAGAAGAAGCGGAAGAGAGAGCGAAGGGAAGAAGGTCAAAAGATGGGCGGGGAAAGGTGTGTGTGTGTGTGTGTGTGTGTGTGTGTGTGTGTGTACGGGGAAGGGGACGAGAGGGGGTGGGGTGAGGAGTTGTGTGAATAGGGAGGGACAGATGGAAAGAGAAATCAAGGATGAATATTTTCTTCCTCTTTTATATGGGTCCTCCAATCTCCAGTTTTTTCCCCAGAGTTTTTTATTTTTTTTACTCGCTTTTCCCCCCTTTGTTACTTTGTTTGTAAAGTGGAGTCTCCATCCTCCAATGTTTTCCCCACTGACTTTGTCTTTCTGTTCTCTGTCTCAGGCTCACTCACCACGCAACATCTGTGTGTTCTAGTGTGTAGGCTCACTCACCGCGCAACATCTGTGTGTTCTAGTGTGTAGGCTCACTCACCGCGCAACATCTGTGTGTTCTAGTGTGCAGGCTCACTCACCACGCAACATCTGTGTGTTCTAGTGTGTAGGCTCACTCACCGCGCAACATCTGTGTGTTCTAGTGTGTAGGCTCACTCACCGCGCAACATCTGTGTGTTCTAGTGTGTAGGCTCACTCACCGCGCAACATCTGTGTGTTCTAGTATGTAGGCTCGCTCACCGCGCAACATCTGTGTGTTCTAGTGTGTAGGCTCACTCACCGCGCAACATCTGTGTGTTCTAGTGTGTAGGCTCACTCACCACGCAACATCTGTGTGGTCATTACTGATGGACATTTGTTTGATAGTTTTAGTGTGTAGGCGAATGACACAACATGTCTGGGTTCGTTCATGTTTTAATGTTTGGTGTGCTGACACTTTCATTCTGCGATAATTATTACATTCTGACACATAGGAAACGACTACATCAACGTAAAAAACATTAACGCATTCATAAAAACGCACCCCCCCCCCTTCCCCTCCCCCCCCCCCTAAATTATAGGAGGCAAAAGCACAAAAAATCACATTTAAGGCGATCTGAAGACTAATTACAGAATGTATCTCAATGGACTTTATAACAGGCCAGCCGTCCGTTTAGCAAGGGGAACAACTGATAAGGAATCTGACATGTCAAAAACCTCAACGACCGACTAGTGTCTGCGGGCGGTGTGCGTGGATGGATGTAAGGTTTCTTTTCATCACAGTCACAAATCATGCGCTGATAAGTTAGCACACACTGTAATGAGTCTT
>CM065732.1:13572276-13584776 GCA_033310375.1 Conus canariensis
GCTTGCTACATAGTGTCAGTGAGTATTACTACGTGGCGTTGTCATTTGGTTCAGTAGCTCGCTACATAGTGTCAATGAGTATTACTACGTGCCGTTGTTGTTAGCTTCAGTAGCTCGCTACATAGTGTCAATGAGTATTACTACGTGGCGTTGTCATTTGGTTCAATAGCTCACTACATAATGTCGCTAGCACTATTGTGATCTAGATTTTGCCGCTCTGTCTCAATAGCGCTACGCGTTACGTGTCGATAGCTCTGTGTGTGTGTGTGTGTGTGTGTGTGTGTGTGTGTGTGTGTGTGGCGCGCGCGCGTGCGCGCGCGCGTGCGTGCGTGCGTGCGTGTGTGTGTTTGTGTGCGTGCGTGCGTGCGTGCTTGCGTGCGTGCGTGTGTGTTTTGTGTGTGTGTGTGTGTGTGTGTGTGTGTGTGTGTGTGTGTGTGTGTGTGTGTGTGTGTGTGTGAGGCTAATGTTTGCTGTCTCTACGCCTAGATAGTGCTACATCTCAATAGTGTTACGTGTGGAGAGCGCTTTTTGGGGGGTGAGCCTAACGTTTGGTATCTCTACGTTTCAATAGTGTTACGAGTCAATAGCACTATTTTTTGTCTGCCTAATATTCGTTGTCTCCACGTTCCAATAACGTTATATCTCAGTAGTGTTATGTGTTGATAGCTTAAAAAAAATGTCGGCCTAATGTTTGGTGTACAATAGTGTCACGTGTCTAAAGCACTGATTGTTTTTATTTCTATTATTCTTTTTTGTCAGCCTAATGTTTGGTGTCTCTACGTCTCAATAGTGATGCGTGAAGATAGCACTATTTTTCTTTAATCAGCTGAATGTTTGATGTCTGTATGTCTCAACAGCGCTACGTGTCCATTGCAATATATTTCTTACTCCTCCTAATGTTTGATGTCTCTATGTCTCAATAGCGCTACGTGTTGATAGCACTATTTTTTTTTGATCAGCCTAATATTGGGTGTCTCTAGTCTCAATAGTGTTATATGTGGATATTACCATCCTTTTTCTGTTTTTTTTTTGGTCAGTCTAATATTTGGTGTCTCTACATCCCAATAGCGCTTTCGTCTCAATATTGTTACATGCTGATATTTGATTTTTTTAGGGGTGCCACGGGACGGTAGCAGTATTTTCTTTCCAGTCTTCTAGACACTTATCACCTAGGTTTCATTCATGTGTCGGCAGAGTATCGATCCCTCTCGCTCTGTGCTCCCCCTGTTCAATAACTCATCCCATACCGCATCTCCCCCCATCCCACCCCCATCCCCTCAGTCACTTCATCTTCCCCCATCCCACCCCCACCCCTGCAGTAACTTAATCTCCCCCCATCCTACCCCCACCCCCTCAGTCACTTCATCTTCCCCCATCCTACCCCCATCCCCTCAGTAATTTCATCTCCCCCATCCCACCCTCACCCCTGCAGTAACTTAATCTCCCCCATCCCACCCCCATCCCCTCAGTCACTTCATCTCCCCCCATCCCACCCCCATCCCCTCAGTAATTTCATCTCCCCCCATCCTACCCCCACCCCCTCAGTAATTTCATCTCCCCCCCCATCCCACCCCCACCCCCTCAGTTATTTCATCTCCCCCCATCCTACCCCCACCCCCTCAGTAATTTCATCTCCCCCCCCCAATCCTACCCCCACCCCCTCAGTAATTTCATCTCCCCCATCCTACCCCCACCCCCTCAGTAATTTCATCTCCCCCCCCCCCATCCTACCCCCACCCCCTCAGTAATTTCATCTCCCCCCATCCCACCCCCACCCCCTCAGTAATTTCATCTCCCCCCATCCCACCCCACCCCCTCAGTCAATTCATCTCCCCCCATCCCACCCCCACCCCCTCAGTCACTTAATCTCCCCCCATCCTACCCCCACCCCCTCAGTAATTTCATCTCCCCCCATCCTACCCCCACCCCCTCAGTAATTTCTCTCCCCCCATCCTACCCCCACCCCCTCAGTAATTTCCTCTCCCCCCATCCTACCCCCACCCCCTCAGTCACTTAATCTCCCCCCATCCTACTTCCACCCCCTCAGTAATTTCCTCTCCCCCCATCCTACCCCCACCCCCTCAGTAATTTCCTCTCCCCCCATCCTACCCCCACCCCCACAGTAATTTCATCTCCCCCATCCCACCCCCACCCCCACAGTAATTTCATCTCCCCCCATCCTACCTCCACCCCCTCAGTAATTTCATCTCCCCCCATCCTACCCCCACCCCCTCAGTAATTTCATCTCCCCCCATCCTACCCCCACCCCCTCAGTAATTTCATCTCCCCCCATCCTACCCCCACCCCCTCAGTAATTTCATCTCCCCCCATCCTACCCCCACCCCCTCAGTAATTTCATCTCCCCCCATCCTACCCCCACCCCCTCAGTAATTTCATCTCCCCCCCATCCTACCCCCACCCCCTCAGTAATTTCATCTCCCCCCATCCTACCCCTACCCCCTCAGTAATTTCATCTCCCCCCATCCTACCCCCACCCCCTCAGTAATTTCATCTCCCCCCATCCCACCCCCACCCCCTCAGTAATTTCATCTCCCCCATCCCACCCCCATCCCCTCAGTCACTTCATCTCCCGCAATCCCACCCCCATCCCCTCAGTCACTTCATCTCCCGCAATTCTACCCCCCACCCCCTCAGTAATTTCTCTCTCTCTCTCTCTCTCTCTCTCTCTCTGCCTATGAGTTGGACGTGTCATTTTCAGCTCTCCATTTCTTACCGATTTATGTCGGTTGGACTCCCAAGATTACAGAGTGTTTTTGCACAGTGAAACATCAAGTGTGTGTGGATTGTGTTGTGTAGTCATATAGTCAAAAAGGTCAGTGATCAGTCCGTAATTAACAGAAAGTGATTTACATTGATTAATGAAGGAGAGAATCAGAGACCTTCTCTAAGCATCGTTCACTGACCTCTATTCCCGACTGCACGTGCAAGTGTACACCGTCCAGCTGATCTCTGTGACAGAGTGATGTGTGAAAACCGGTTTGACTCTCCACTGTCCGCCGTTAACAAACTGGAAATGTGTGTTGTTGCGGTGCAAGTGTTCTCAAAATAATTGCCTTGTCCTTGTAATACATAACACAGGCGCTTGAAACATTTCTTTGATGGTTTCTAACGTGGTTCTGTAGACCCATGTAGAAACAATATGCGGAGAAGCCCGGTGACCGAGTGTCTGAAATTTTTATGAGTATTTGTGTGTGTGTGTGTGTGTGTGCTGCTGCCTACTCATTATGGCTGATTATACTTCAGACAGCGAACAATCAAGAAAATTATTGCGTACCAATGATATAATTCAAAGGCGATTTTTTTGTTCCAGTGACGAACTGATCGTGTGGAGAAACAGTCTCATTTACAGATACTGTGCTCTATGTGAACCAAGTATTTCTTTTCACATCAAAAATTATGATGCCAAAGGTGTGGTCATATCTTCCATAGACAATATTATCCATGAGTCTCTTCCATGCAGTTTAGCACAAACCAAACTCCGTCTCGATTGTAACTCAGAAAAGTCTGTGACCATTTCCCTGTTTTTTACCCAAGATGCCCGTGGCACTCTGTTATGTCAAGGCAAAGACTGTGTCAACTGGGATCGCCGTGAGTGTGAAGTGTTGAACGTTTTTGTGTCCACTTTCCTGGAGAATAGGGACATCAATCAATTGACCCAGTCCTTACTCCACACGCCTGTCACATTTATCACAGGCTTTCCAGGAACGCCCAGCCTTCAGACTCCGGACCTTGAAATACCATCTTCTCCTACCACGGGTACCCTAGTTCCAGCTGCCTCCCCTTCATGTCCCTGTTCTACATCTCTGCTGTGCGAGGAGGACCCTTCAGACAGCGCTACAACACATGGGGTGATTATTTTCCCACCAACTCCATCACTGAAAATGGAAACAGATGATGGAGATAACAAAGAGCAGTCCTCTCCCTCATTACCTTCAGTGCAGATTCTTCAGCATCCTGATTCTCTGGGTGATGAGGAAACAAAAGCCAGCACTGGACTTGATGCAAACAGGAAAAAGAAGAAGAGTAGTATGCGAAGGCGTGCCCTCTATTTTACCCCAACACACAAAGCTTCCTCTCCTCAGCATGTACCCCATGTTTGTCGGACTCGCTGGGAGCGTGTGAAAGAAGACATTGAAAACCTCCGTGCATTGCAGATCGAATCCGATCACAGGATCACCACGCTCATCGAGGACGCTAAAACGTACACCAAGAATGAAATCAGAACTTTCTGCAGAGACCAGGCAGATAAAATGAACAGTCATTTAAAAGAAATGATAGCGCTGATCTCTGGTCTTCAACAAGAAAATGGACTTCTACACAAAGAGCTGCATTCCTGTAAGACTCAGCTGGGAAATCTACAATCAGAAATAAAGAAAATAAAAAAGCCCACTTCAAGAGAAACCACAGGGGTTCAGACTGTTTCTACAGGATCGCCCCCATCCTGTTCAACATTCTTTGAAGAAGCACGTCAACCTGACCTTGGCACAGAACCCCCACAGCGGATCAACCCCCAGGACGACAATGACAGCGACCATTTGTTGTTAAGGAGGGAAAATGATTTTCAGGATGCTGCCCCCTCCGATGACGGGGCTGACCAAAGTCAGGAAGGAAAGGCACAGAGCCAACCTCAGTATGCCGTGTCCACGGCCAACTCCTTCTCCCTGCTGGACAATTCTGAAGAAGAACCGATCCAGGAAAAGAATCTGAATCTACCAAAACGCTCCATACCCCCCGACCATAATGAACCCCCCTCATCATCCAATCCATCTCCTGTTGATGTTTTAAAAACACAACGTGTTCCAGAGAGAGCAACAATGCTCATAATAGGCGATTCAGTACTGCGTTTCGTCAACCCTAAAAGACTTGCCCCTCCGAACGAATTTATGTACAAAATCTGTGTTCCGGGGATGCAGGTACATGAATTGTTTTCCTGGCTGCTGTCCCTGAAATCTTTCCCTGACATCAGTCACGTTATCGTCCATGTTGGGGTGAACTCCTGTCCTGCTGGTCCTGTCCAGAAGGAAGTCTGGATGCGACTTGTGTCCCGATGCTGTGAGATCTTCCCCAACGCCAGACTGTCCTTCAGCTCCATCGTTCCTGCCAGAGGTCGACATCACCTGAATAACTCGATCCGCCCATCCAACCGCCATCTACAGGCTGTCTGTGACCAGCTGGGAGTGTCGTTCATTAACCACGACTCCACATTCACCACTCCTTCAGGGGCCCCTCGTCTGGCCCTCTATCAGGACCTGATCCACCCCAGCGCCAAAGGAACTGGCAGACTGGCTGCCAACCTCAAGTCACTGTGGCGTGGAGGTCCATCAGGTGACGTGCCTCAGCCGGCCCAAGGGGGCTCATCCAGAATGCCGTCCTTCAGCAATAACGTTTTTATTGATGGTCCTCAGCGGAGGAGGCATCAACGCAGTACAGATACTGGGTTTTATAATACTACTGGTGCCTACGATTCTCGTTCTCTCCATCGTGAATTCCCACCAAAGACTGATCCAGTCCCCACAGACTGCCCACACCCTTCTTCCCTGTTCCATTACCCATCTCTAAATCCAAGACCCAAACAGACAGACCTGCGCTCTGCAAATCATTACCCTTCCCACACCTTCCCCCCTGATGACGTCGATATAATTAACAGAACTCCACAAAATCATTACCCGTCCAACACCTTTCCCACTGATGATGTGAATAAAATTATCAGGAATCCACCCCCACATCATTACCCTCCCCACACCATTCTCCCTAACGATATGAATAAAATTAGCCGTAATTCACCCCCATCCACGTATTTCGGACAGGAAAGGAGTTACCATGGTAATCCTTCCCCTGCTTTCCCAAAAGTGCAGTATCCCTCTAGCATTCCCATTCAACCCATTTACAACACCTCAGTGGGTTCCAATCATATGAATAATCATTATGCTCTTGAACTGTTCAGGATGGCATCTCAGCTACTTTCCCAACAACACTTATCTCCTCCTTAAATAAAAGAAAACATTACCATGGGAGTATATGCGGAGAGAGAGAGAGAGAGAGAGAGAGAGAGAGAGAGAGAGAGAGAGAGAGAGAGAGAGAGAGAGGTGCGATGGAAGGGGTTGGGGTGGGGGTGGAAATGGGTAATAAATATGTTTGTGGATTTATGTTTCCACATGATTTATATTCACTCCTGTGTCTAAGAATAGAAATGCCTGTGCCAATGTGTAAGCTTAGAAATGTATTCAACCCATACGTGCTTACACGTACGGCGCGTGATGTGTGCGTGTGTGTGTGTGTGTGTGTGTGTGTGTGTGTGTGTGTGTGTGTGTGTGTGTGTGTGTGTGTGTGTAAATGACATCACCGGGCTCAGCATGATTTCTTGCTTGACTTGCTACCGAGGTTTTGACAGTGGTCTCGTTTTGTCTTTTGCATTGATATTTTGCCTTTGTTACTGGCTGGGATTTCTTTCAGCGCTTTGTTTATTGCTGCTTTGAAATTTGTATTGTTGTTTGCGTTGCAGTATTCACTGATCTTTGTATCTTTTTCTCACTTGTTTGACTTGCTACCGAGGTTTTGACAGTGGTCTGTGAATTGATAGGAGCAAAACAGACTGATAATTGCGCTTGTGTTTATTTGGAGAATACTTCACTTTGTCTTTTGCATTCATATTTTGCCTTTGTTACTGCTGGGATTTCTTTCAGCGCTTTGTTTATTGCTGCTTTGTAATTTGTATTGTTGTTTGCGTTACAGTATTCACTGATCTTTGTATTTTTTCTCACTTGTATAGTGGATCGTGTTTTCCTTGTTGGCCTGTATAATGTCAGAACGTGGTAGCCCTTGGCTAACCGAGGATGGACTTAGAGTGGGGCATCTAAATATTAATCATGTTATAAATAAGATTACTGAAATATCATCCATATTATCAAATTTGGGCAAACATTTTCACATATTTGGTTTTTCAGAATCCCATTTATCTCCTTTCATATCTAATAGTGACCTTTCAATTCCAGGCTATAATATAATTCGTAAAGACCCCATTCAAAAAAAAGAAACTGGCATAATAGTGTATGTCCATCAGTCAATTAAAGTTGAAAGAATTGATTACCTTGAACAGCATCACGTAGAAACTATTTGGTTCGAAATACAACTGAAGTATAACAAGCCCATACCTCTATGTTTTCTATACAGGAATCCAGCCGAACATGTCGACTGGATCGACCGCTTCATTTCAATGTTGGAAAATGCTAATGATAATTACAAAGATGTCATAATATTAGGTGATTTTAATATTGATTTATTCAAAACTGATAATCACTGGACTCAAACTTTTGAATCATTTGGTTTGACACAATTAATAAAATCAGCTACCCGTGTAACCAATTCTTCTGAAACATTAATAGATCATATATATGTTACCAATTCAGAAACAATAGTAGAATCAGTTGCTCCTGCTTATGGCTGCAGTGACCATTTTCCGATTTGTTTTACGTGGACCAAAAAGGGTGTCAAAATACCCAAGTTAAATCATAAAACGATTACATTCAGGAACTTTTCTAAATTTGATCGTGACAAATTTCTCTCAGATCTTTTAAATTCCCCTTTAAATGACGTGTATCAGTATACTGACCCCAATCAAGCTCTGCAAGTATGGTATAACATCTTCCATGACGTATACAATAAGCATGCCCCTCTTCAAACTAAAAGAGTAAAACATCGGATAAAACCACCTTGGCTTACAAAAGAAATACAGGACACTATATACCAAAGGGATTATCTGTTAAAAAATGGCTCTCGCGAAGAATTCAAAAAGTACAGAAATAAGGTGACCTCCCTAATACGATCAGAGAAAAGGAAATATTTCTTGGACCTTATTAATAGAAAGAAAGACAGTAAATCTATTTGGAAAGCTATACATGGCTTAACCAAGAAAAATTCTGACCCTGTATTAAACTTAACAAAAGACATATCTGCAAGTGAACTGAACGCCCATTTTGCAAGTATAGCAAATCAAATCATACGAAACGATGAATCAAAACGTAACGATCTACAAGAATTACTGAAATACTGCCACCAGAAGAACATCCATTCAGCTTTGGATATTAGTGCCATGGATGTCCACGAAGTTTTCTCTTCTCTTAGACGGTTAAAACAGACAGCAACTCGTGGAATTGATGGAATTGACGGGAAAATTCTTAAGCTATCAGCATCTGTTATAGCAGAAACTCTCACATATATTTATAATCTCTGCATTGATAAGCATTGCTTTCCTGATGCTTTTAAACAAGCTAAAGTCATACCATTGTACAAATCAGGAAATATGGCTGATCCTTCTAACTATCGACCTATCTCTATTCTATCAGTTCTTTCAAAACCATTAGAACAACACATAAAAAAGTGTCTTCTTTCTCATGTAAAACAATTCGATCTACTACACCCTAACCAATCCGGATTTAGAGAGAATCATTCTTGTCAAACAGCTCTTACCAAGATAGTTGATCGATGGCTTTCAAACATAAACAACAAACACTTTTCCGGAGTACTCTTCGTGGATTTTGCTAAAGCTTTCGATGTCATTAATCATGAACTTTTGCTCAGAAAGTTAACTATTTATCGACTAACTTCCGACACTCTAAAACTTATTTCATCCTTCCTTTCCAACAGGCAACAATTAGTATTATTAAATGATTGTTATTCTACTTTGATTCCCAATAACTTTGGTGTACCACAAGGCTCGGTGCTTGGTCCACTGCTCTTCTTATTCTATATTAATGATTTACCATTAACCTTGACTTCTCATTGTGAAATGTTTGCCGATGATACCACTATCGACACTAATAACTCTAATGCTCAGCAAGTCTACCTTGATATTCAGAAAAATATCAACCTTCTCGTTAAATGGACACAACTCAATCACATGTCTCTGCATCCTCAAAAAACGAAATTCATGTTGATTACAACAAGGCAAAAACGTCAAAATGTAACCGAAAACTTGCCAATCCTTTATATTGTTAACGAAAAAATCAAAGAGGTTTCAAATCACAGAGTCTTAGGAATAGCAATCGACAACAACCTATCTTGGTCGAAACATTTAGAACTTCTTTCCAAAAATCTTGCTGTAAAACTGTATCAGCTCAGGAAAATAAAAAACTTTTTAGATTATCACACCAGAAAATTATTTTTTCAATCTTATATTCAGCCAAATATTGACTATGCCTCGACACTCTGGGATTTAGCTAGCAATAAGTTGCTTAAACCATTGACTAGTATATACAAGAGAGCTGTCAAAATAATAATTGATGAACCCTCGCTAGGGCACCCTGATTATGAACGAGCAGGTATCCTTCCATTCAAGACCAAACTATTGTACAATAAAGCACTCTTTATGCATAAAATACTGCACGGCAGTGCTCCTTCCTATTTAATGAATATATTTACTTCTAATGATCATCGTCATTCGCATAAAATAAATCTCCCTTTCCCATCAATTAATTTATGCAAATCAAGCCTTGCTTATTCTGGTGGGTGGCTGTGGAATAATATCCCAGAAAAACTGAAAAACGAACCAAACACTAGTAAGTTTAAATCCAATCTTTTTACGTACTTGATGTATCTGTCTGATCTTACACCACTTTACCCAAAGATGTACCAATAACTGTTCTGTGTAAATATTTCATTTTCCTTATCAGTTCTTCCTTTTCTTCCATCCCCCCTCCTCTCATTTTTAATTGCCCCCCATCCCATCCCATCCCACTCCCACCCCCACCGTCTCCCACACCTGTCGGTGTTCCCTCTGTACATAGATTTTGTATGCTTTTGTATTTTCGTATTTCATATTTAAGAATGATTTTTCATTATTTTATATTAATCAATATTTTTGTGTGTTTTTTTCTTTTCCTTTCTTAAATTTCTTTTGGCCCCGGAGGGCTGGATGTAAAAAAGCAGTGATGCTTATTCCATTACCCTCTGAAAATAAAAATTCGTTCGTTCGTTCGTTCGTTCGTTCGTTCGTTCGTTCGTTCGTTCTCTCTCCCTCCCTCCCTCTCTCTGTCAAAAAAGAAAAAGAGAAGAAAAAAATAATGTGAAAATGCAGTCATAAACTTCACACAGGAAGAGGCAAGCTGAAAATAGAAACATCATCTTGTGCTTCTCAGAAATCAATGTTGACTGTCCCTTCATCTGCCAGTGACAGTGAAGGAATCTGGCAATCAATGTAGACAGCGTCCCTTCATCTGCCAGTGACAGTGAAGGAATCTGGCAATCAATGTAGACAGCGTCCCTTCATCTGCCAGTGACAGTGAAGGAATCTGGCAATCAATGTAGACAGCGTCCCTTCACCTGCCAGTGACAGTGAAGGAATCTGGCAATCAATGTAGACAGCGTCCCTTCATCTGCCAGTGACAGTGAAGGAATCTGGCAATCAATGTAGACAGCGTCCCTTCATCTGCCAGTGACAGTGAAGGAATCTGGCAATCAATGTAGACAGTGTCCCTTCATCTGCCAGTGACAGTGAAGGAATCTGGCAATCAATGTAGACAGTGTCCCTTCATCTGCCAGTGACAGTGAAGGAATCTGGCAAGTAGTAAGTAGGCCCATCATCATTTATCATGCTTCACTCACAACTGCTTTCCGCCGAGGCGAAGCGGCAATATAGTGTCTATGGAATTGGGTTATTTTTACAGCCTCTGCAGCCGTCATATATCTTTTGTTTGCAGCAGAGTTTTACGGAGAAGCTCTCATTCTTCTAAATGTTATGTATGCTTGTAGCTTTAGAGTCCATTGGACATTGCCAAGACGTGAATGACATGTATCTTTAGAGTCCATTGGACATTGCCAAGACGTGAATGACTTGTAGCTTTAGAGTCCATTGGACATTGCCAAGACGTGAATGACATGTATCTTTAGAGTCCATTGGACATCGCCAAGACGTGAATGACTGGAAGAGGAATGGCTACAGAGGAAGCAGCAGCACGTTACTTCTTATGTGGGAATGATGTTGTCACCTTTTCTTTCTCTCTTTCTTTCTTTCTTAATTCTGGACTAATACGTTCTGTGCTTTCTCAAATGTACCTTGCTCACACATAACTCTTACAGCAGTGGTTGTACTAAGATGGCTGGCTGCTTTATACGACGAAAGTCTCAAAATTATAAAACATCCAGATATGGATAGTGAATGAGAGTTGATAAAGCAAAAACAAAAACAAAAAGCAAACAAACAAACAAACAAAAAAGTGAGGAAAATAAGAGGATGTAGAACCCATCAAAAAAAGGGGGAAAACTAAGATTGGGAAACGGCAACAGAAACAAACTGCAGCGTTACTGGAACACGACAAAAAAGCAGAAGAGCACACAAAACAAAGTGTGAAGTAACGCAGTTTTAATGCACGACACAAAACAGGACAAGAAATTTTCGGCAATATGCCTTCCTCAGCGACAAAAAATACAGACATAAACATGCACAATACTCCCCTTGTGAAGCCCTATTCCTCGAACTCTACTCACCCTCTCTTCCACTGTCCCTCTGTCTACTTCATTCACCACTTTGGCTTCACAAGGGGAGTATTGTGCATGTTTATGTCTGTATTTTTTTTGTCACTGAGGAAGGCATATTGCCGAAAATTTCTTGTCCTGTTTTGTGTCGTGCATTAAAACTGCGTTACTTCACACTTTGTTTTGTGTGCTCTTTTGCTTTTTTGTCGTAAGTTTGGGAAAAAATAGCTACATTGTTGCAGGTTGGAGGACCAAAAAGAAAGTCTCAATAATAAATTGTAAGCAGGGAAAAATGACGAGAACCTGGGATCAACTGTTTCAGAGAGACTGGCACCGAATATGAAAAGACAGATTTGTTGAAGCCTTAATTTGTTTTTCTTTTTAATTGTGTAATACTGTTTAACAGCGTCTGTGATAGATTAACACAGAAAAAAATCGTGTTTGGAGAGAGGGGTTGAAAACTATTATGTTGTCCCTTCAATTAAAAGGCGAGCGAAACACTGCGACCTTTTCCCCACCCCACCCACCCCACAGAGAGAGAGAGAGAGAGAGAGAGAGAGAGAGAGAGAGAGAGACAGACAGACAGACAGACAGACAGACAGACAGACAGACAGACAGAGACAGAGACAGAGAGACAGAGAGAGACGAACAGACAGACAGACAGACAGACAGAAACAGAATCCATACAAAACGGGACTGCAAAGCACTGCTTATTAAAAGACACAGTTCAACAAATATATCTTTTTCAGAAGTAAAAAAACAACAAACAAACAAACAAAAAAAAAAAAAAAAAAAAAAAAACGAGCAATACGATACATTCTCTTCTGTAGACTACCATTGGGGCTCTTGTTTTGTGCTTTCTTTCACTGGAGAATTTTCACCAAAGCAGCAATCTATATTCAGTTTTTAATGGTTTCACTGGGGAAAGCTGAAGAATATATATCAGCACACAAACAGATTCTTTACAAGCGATAGAGAGAGAGACAGAGAGAGACAGAGAGAGACAGAGA
>CM065732.1:13597276-13599776 GCA_033310375.1 Conus canariensis
GGAAACGCAGGGAGCACCTCGCTGTGCTTGTATTTCTGCACGAGGTGTTGTTAAGGCGACTGCAGAGCGACAGATCCTTAGCAGGTAATTGCATTTGTCCAGGTCCATTTTCTGCTCTGGTGAAGGGCGTGTTGGGCTCTGAGTCACATAGCCTTTTTTCCACGTCGCTTTCCTTTTGGTTTACCATGCGTTCACTGCCTGCACATCCCTAACAGAAATAATTTGAATGAGAGAGAGAGAGAGAGAGAGAGAGAGAGAGAGAGAGAGAGAGAGACAGAGAGACAGAGAGACAGAGAGAGACAGACAGACAGACAGACAGACAGACAGAGCATGTTTAATCGCGTGTCCGCGCGCGCGCGGGCGTGTGTGTGTGTGTGTGTGTGTGTGTGTGTGTGTGTGTGTGTGTGTGTGTGTGTGTGTTATTTTTCTTTTCAGCACCCCCCCCCCCCCCGAAAAAAAAAAAAGGAAAAATGTAGTATATCTGTGACGTGCAATCCAAATCGAAAACAATGAACCACATTTGAATACAAAGGAAAAGTGAACAAAGATCACAGAAAAAAACAACTAAAAAATAACAAACAAACAAACAAAAAACGGATAAAACCAACATTTCAAACAACAAAACAAAACAAACATGCAAACAAAACAAAAACTGAACAAAAAGAGAACAGAAATGCCTCTTGCTCTGTTAAGGTTTACAGAAATTAAAATAAGTGTAATTACTTCCTAAAGTACATCATATTTATTTCTTGGACAAAACTCCTTTAATGTATTAATGAAACAACAGCTGTGATAATCAGTCCCATATTTTCATGATTACTCGATAAGTTTCAGTGAAAACAAAGCGCCAATCTTTTGATAGTGTTTTTTTTTTTTTTTTTTTTTTTTTTTTGGTTAGTAACTCTCGTAGTTTTATTAAAACTGATTTTAAGATTGCGCTCCTAGTCTATTTCGTGTGAACATTTTTTTTTGTCTGTTTGTATTTCTTCTTTTTTTTGGGGGGGGGGGGGGGGGGGGGGGGGGGGGGGGGGGGGGGGGGGGGCGGAGGGGTTATTCCTCTTTCATATTTCACTATTTTTCATTTTGTTAGTATTCTGTGACCAGCCACCGTGGCGAAGTGGTTAGCGTCGCCGACTCCTGGCTGGGAGGTCGTGGGTTCGATTCCCATCAGAAGTCATGTGGGTTGCTCTGCCCCGACCGACTCCTACCCAGAGTTGAGTTGCTGCGGACTCAGTTGGGAAGACTGGGACCACACAGTCGAGTTTCATCCACTTAATGGATGCGTTTCTGAGAGTGTTGCTCAAATTTCCTGACCAACACTGCAGGTGCCTGTATCTCTCGGGCCTGGTTGACGCCGGGATATATTATGAAAGGAAGCGTAGAGTACAGCCCTGTCATGTAGTCTCAGACCGAAATGGAAATCCGTAGCATCATCTTAATCATCCTCATTCTCATCCATCAGCATTTAAAAAAAAAAGTCTCAAATTCTGTGGCCCTTCATGCCCTGCTCTCATGGTGACCTCAATTTCGATGTCCTCTCCACATCTGTGGCCTTGGTTTGGTTCCGTCGGGGTCACCGGTATCGGCGAGTTCATGGGGCTGTTGTTGGACGGACGTGGTGGCGCCCTCCGGAGGGAGAGCTCACTCACGCCGGCTCCGCGACTAAGCAATTATTGTCGTCAGTAGGGGGCTTAGTAGGTGGTGTCTGCGTATGTTAGATCAGAACAGGCTCCACTGAACATCACCGTAGTGACTCGGCAACAAGTGCAGTGTCTCCTCCGGTGGGTTGCCTCTTGACGACTTCACATTGACTGCTCCCTGTGGATTGCCGTTGCCGGGGTTGCGGCGGGGCCGACCGGGCTGTGGCTGTGGACGGGGTGTCGGAATGAGCGGCGTGGGTGCACTGCCTCTGAGGTGGCGTAGAGGTTGGGACAGCAAAAAAAAAAAAAAGAGAAAAAAAATAGTATTCTGTGTATTAACGCCTTGAGCGACTACAATTCAGGTACAGATTTTTAACAAAATTTCGGGTGTGCTTTTAGAAGATCTATTTTAAAGGGGTGTGTGAATGAATGACTTGTGAGTTGACTTCAACGCGGTGACAGCCATGATATGGCCCTTTGCGGTCGGCTGGGCTATAAACAACATTACCTTACCTTTCCCCTTCTCCTCTGTTTTTCATGTGTCTGTATTCTCAGGTACGTGGGACAGTATTCCAGTCTATATCTGTTGCTGGCCGCCAAAACGATAAACATCGTCAGTGTCTTCCTCTTGAGACGTTCTTGAACCAGATTCTAGTTCTTCAAGAACAACCATCATAGTTGGATTCCATGAAGTTATATCATAATTATCTTAAAATCAAATAATCGATTGCGCCTGATGTCGTTTTTTTTTTTTTTAGGGAGGGGTTACTTTTCAATTGGCACGGTTTTTTCATTTCAGTTTTTTAATTAATGGTGAATCCATTTCAGTCAAATAATTATTTGTAGGTAGCCAAGAAACG
>CM065732.1:13619776-13622276 GCA_033310375.1 Conus canariensis
ATAGATAGATAGATAGATAATAGTAGTAAGTACCAGCGGAGATTTTTTTTTTAAATGGTTAACCGTACTTGGAGCAACATTTCTTAAAAGGTAAGGTTTAAAATTCTATCTACAGCGCTGTTTCATGCGGTTGCAATCGTCAGGATGTGGTGGGTCTGTGCTGCCGGTGTTTTATAACTGCTTGTGTTGTCTGTCATCACGTGCTGTCTGTGTTTTTCGTGTGTTTCTGATTCTTGTTCACTGATAGGAATTTCCACTTGTGCCTGCAGTTGTTAACCATTTCTATCCTGGTGTTTAAAGTTGCCATTTGTGGTTTGCATAGTATTATGTATTTTTCTGTTGAGCATAGGTTACATCTTTTTGAAATATTCGTTGTATGGTGCTGCTCTTTTTATGATTTTCCAGGATATATTGTAGTTTATGTTTTTCTCTTTAAGCTTCCAGATGTATTTACTCAATTCTGTTTGGTTTTTGTATCTTTCTTTGTTAAATGACTGTTTGTGGTTTGCATATCTAGTTTTAAATTGGTTTTCAGTAATACCTATATATATTTCTTCTGCGTTCTCTGATGTTACAGTGGCTTGGTACACAATGTTGTTGTAGAGGCATTTGTTGCTCAGAGGGCACTGTTCTTTCTTGATGCAGTTGCAAGATTTCCTTTCATCACCCTCGTTTTTCTCTATACTGCTTTTCATTTTGTTGGTTGAATCAATGATGTTTTTAAGGTTGGGCATACATGAGTATGATAATTTGATGTTGATTTTGTTAAATATCTTGGATAATTTGTGCTCTTTTGGGAATGATGATGTTAGAATTCTAAAGAATTCTTTCCCTATATTTGTTTTTACTCTTCCGTCATATGGGGGGTTGAACCATATGATCTTCCTTTTCCTGTTCTTCTTGTGTCTGCTGCATGTCATTATCTGGGTCATATTGTAGTTTGTAGTTGTAGCCACTTTTGTGTAACGCTTCTTGATATTCAGCTGCAGCGTTATTGAATGCTGTTTCATTACATGACAGGTTAGATAATCTCTTATTTATGCCTCTGGGTATTGTTTTTAGTATGGAAGGTGGATGGTTACTTTTGATATTTACATAGACAGGTGTGTCATTTGGTTTTTTGTATGGTTTATATATGTGCTGGTTGAGGTCTAACGTTATGTCTAGGTAGTTCACTATCTTTTTATGTTTCTTCTATAGTGATTTTTAGATTTTGGTTGTGGAAGATTTTACACATTCTTTTTTCTTATTTTCAATGTTTCTAGGGTTGTCGTTCAGCGCGGCGAGGCCGTCATCTCTGTACAGTCCGACAGGTTTTCCGAGTTTTTTTTTTTTGTTGTTGTTGTTTTTAATGTTAGATAGTATGAATAGCCCGGCAAGTTCGCAAGTTTCGGCGCCATCATACGATCCCATTGTAACATCAAAAGTTGAATTCTTGCTTGCGCTCACAGAGCTCTCTCTCTCTCTCTCTCTCTCTCTCTCTCTCTCTCTTCTCTCTCTCTCTCTCTGAATTCTTCCCATGTATGTTTCTCGGTCTCTGTGTCTCTCTGTGTCTGTCTCTGCCTCTGTCTCTCTGTCTCTCCTTTACCTCTCTATGTCGCTTTGTCTCTGTGACTGTCTGTCTGTTTGACTCTCTCTCTCCATTTCTCTCTCTCTCTCTCTCTCTCTCTCTCTCTCTCTCTCTCTCTCTCTCTCTCTCTCTCTCTCTCTCTTCGTGGGCAGTTGATTGATTAATAGGATTTGTGTTTCCTCGGCCTCTCCTCGTCCTGCTTTTGTATGATGGCCAATGGTCGATGCACAATAGAAGTCCTGATGTTTCTCTCTCTCTCGATCTCTCTCTCTCTCTCTGTCTCTCTACTTCTCTCTCTGTCTTCTTCTGTCTTCTGTCTGTCTTCTCTGTCTCTCTCTTCTCTCTCTCTGTCTCTCTCTCTCTCTCTGTCTCTCTCTCTGTCTCTCTCTGTCTGTTTCTCTGTCTCTCTCTCTCACTCTCCTTACCTCTCTTCACCCTACCCTCCCCTTTCGCTCTCTCTCTCCATCTCTCTCTCTCTCTTCTCTCTCTCTCTCTCTCTCTCACACACACACACACACACACACACACACACACACATACACACTTTCTCTCTCATTCTCTGTCTGTCTGTCTGTCTGTCTGTCTGTCTGTCTGTCTCTCTCTCTCTCTCTCTCTCTCTCTCTCTCTCTCTCTCTCTCTCTCTCTCTCTGTGATGGGAAGCTGATTGATTAATCTGATTGGCATCTCCTCATCCTCTCCTTGTCCTGATTTTCTCTCGTGTCCCAAGGCCGATGCACAATAAACCCGTTCTGAGCTCTCTCTTCTCTCTATCTCTCACCCTCCTCCCTCTCATCACATCTTCCCTCCCTCCCTCACTCTCTCCCTCATCTCATCTGATCCTCTCTCTCCTTCTCTCTCTCTCTCTCTCCCTCTCTCTCATCACGCTTTCCCCTCCCTCCTCCCTCCCCCCTTCTCTCTCTCTCTCTCTCT
>CM065732.1:13629776-13637276 GCA_033310375.1 Conus canariensis
GACAATCAGACAGCAAACACAAACAAACAAACAAACAAACAAACAAACAAACACACAAACAAACAAACAAACAAACAAACAAACACACAAACAAACAAAACACAAACAAAAACACACAAACAAAAAAACAAACAAACAAACACCAAAACAAACAAACAAACAAACACAAAACAAACAAAAACAAACAAACACACAAAAAAACACACACAAACAAACAAACAAACAAACAAACACACAAACAAACACACAAACAACACACAAACAAACAAACAAACACACACACAAACAAACAAACAAACAAACAAACAAACAAACAAACAAACAAACACACAAACAAACAAACAAACAAACAAACAAACACACAAAAAACACACAAACAAAAAAAACAAACAAACAAACAAACAAACACACAAACAAACACACAAAAAACACACAAACAAACAAACAACACACAAACAAACAAACAAACAAACAAACAAACAAACACACAAACAAACAAACAAACAAACAAACAAAGAAGCGAATAAAGGAAAACAGGAAGAGCAAAAACAACAAGAACAAGAAATAACACAGAAGAGAAGGACGTGGAGAAGAAGAGGAAGAGGAAAAAAAAACAAACAAACAAACAAACAAAGAATCAAACAAACACGTGAATGAAGGAATACAGGGAGAGCAAGAACAACAAGAACAAGGGAAGGAAGAGGAAAAACAAACAAACAAACAAATGAGTGAATGAAGGGAATAGGAAGAGCAAGAACATCAAGAACAAGAGGAAACATCGAAGAGAAGGACCGTGGAGAAGAAGAGGAAGAGGAAAAAAAAAACAAATAAACAAATGCACAAACAAACAAACAAAACAAACACACAAACAAACAAACACACAAACAAACAAACTGCAGGAGAAGTGTGCAGTCACAGCACATCATGCAGAAGTGTGCAGTCACACCACATCATGCAGGAGAAGTGTGCAGTCACACCACATCATGCAGTCACACCACACCATGCAGGAGAAGTGTGCAGTCACACCACATCATGCAGGAGAAGTGTGCAGTCACACCACATCATGCAGTCACACCACACCATGCAGGAGAAGAGTGCAGTCAAAGCACATCATGCAGGAGAAGTGTGCAGTCACACACATCATGCAGTCACACCACACCATGCAGGAGAAGAGTGCAGTCACACCACATCATGCAGGAGAAGTGTGCAGTCACACCACATCATGCAGTCACACCACACCATGCAGGAGAAGAGTGCAGTCACAGCACATCATGCAGGAGAAGTGTGCAGTCACACACATCATGCAGTCACACCACACCATGCAGGAGAAGGTGCAGTCACACCACATCATGCAGAGAAGTGGAGTACACACATGCAGTCACAACACCATGCGGGGTGCAGTCAACCACACCATGCAGGAGAAGTGTGCAGCACACCCATCATGCAGTCACACACACATGCAGGAGAAGGTGCAGTCACACACACATCAAATGCAGTCACACCACATCATGCAGTCACACCACACCATGCAGGAGAAGAGTGCACTCACAGCACATCATGCAGGAGAAGTGTGCAGTCACACCACATCATGCAGTCACACCACACCATGCAGGAGAAGAGTGCACTCGCAGCACACCATGCAGGAGAAGAGTGCAGTCACAGCACATCATGCAGGAGAAGTGTGCAGTCACACACATCATGCAGTCACACCACATCATGCAGTCACACCACACCATGCAGGAGAAGTGTGCAGTCACAGCACATCATGCAGGAGAAGTGTGCAGTCACACCACATCATGCAGTCACACCACACCATGCAGGAGAAGATGCACTCACAGCACATCATGCAGGAAGAGTGTGCAGTCACACCACATCATGCAGGAGAAGAGTGCAGTCACACCACATCAGGCAGGAGAAGAGTGCAGTCACACCACATCATGCAGGAGAAGAGTGCAGTCACACCACATCATGCAGGAGAAAAGTGCAGTCACACCACATCATGCAGGAGAAAAGTGCAGTCAGACCACACCATGTTGCTCATAGCTCAGCTGATCACGTGGAGACACATCCGGGCTCTCTGAAACGAAAAGGATTGGCTGAATCGCTAATGGGAAGGGAAGTAAGCACGTACGGGCCTTTTTTTGTTTCAATTCTGCGCAATAAACAGCCCTGCCCCCCCTCCCCCCCCCCACCCCTTCCAAGAGAAAACAAGGACCAAAGAGAGAGAGAGAGAGAGAGAGAGAGAGAGAGAGAGAGAGAGGAGAAAGAAATACAAACAAAGAAACAAAAAAGAACATGTACATGTACCCAAGAAAAGTCGAAGAAGAGAAAGACAACAAAAAACAAAAAACAAAAAAAAACAAAATCGATTTACTGATTGGCTGAATCTATTACAGGTATAGCGTTAAGTGAATTAAAGGCATTTTTATTTCTTTTGTTGTTGTTGTTGTTGTTGCAAAAGTGCACAATAATCTGTGAATTTTCTTACACCTTCCATCAGCGAGAAGTATGTTACAGGTTACGCTACTTGGGGATGACCTGTGCAGTCACAGATTTCTTCTTCTGTCTGTTTCAATCCTGTTTTGCTGTAGTTTTGTTTTTCTTTTGCTTCGAGAAGACGTCAGACATTTTTCTTTCTTTTATTGTTGTGCCATGCATGAGAAAGTCGTTACGGTGGCTGTCTGTTTCTGTACTGCCTTATATACCATTCCTAACTGGATTACAAAAAAAACAAAACAAAAGCAAACAAGATGCAAAGCATATAAACTTACTCCCAGTTTACCTCGAATGCGCGTGTACATGTCAAGAGCATGTTAACTATGAAAATACCCATGATCTACCAGTCAGTTATTAGATCTAAAGCTATTTTTTAAAATCCGTTCAAATACAGTATTTTCATAATATTTGTCAAATTAAAAAAAAAACACGTCACAATTAAACATGCCTCATAATGTATTTCATCACTGAAATATTCCATAAAGAAGAAAAAACCGTTGTGGGCCGTTATAGCCGTTAGTAACGGCTATTGTGGTGAAATAAAACATCGGTCATCATCTGTGACCTATAATGAACATACCTATAAAATTTCAGAAAGATCGGCCCAGAAGTTTTGTCTAGAGCGAGTGAAACACATTTTGACCACGGACAGACACACAGACAGACACACAGACAACATTTCTTAGTTCCCACTGTAAAGTACTCCCTGTTCTATAAGAACTGGGAGTACAAAAATATCGATTAACTGATTGGCTGAATCTATTACAGGTATAGCGTTAGGTGAATTAAAGGCTTTTTTTCTTTTTTTTTTCTTTTTTTTGGCAAAAGTGCACAATACTCTTTGAATCTTCTTCCACCTTCCAACAGTGAGAAGTTTACAACAGGTTCCGCTAGTTGGGGATGATCTGTGCAGTCACAGATTATTTCCTCTGTTTCAATCCTGTTTTGCTGTAGTTTCGTTTTTCTTTTGCACCGAGAAGACCTCAGACCTTTTTCTTTCTTTCATTTTTGTGCCAGACATGAGAAAGTCGTTACAGTGGCTCTCTATCCCCATACAGCCTTATATACCGTTCCTAACTGGATTAAAAAAAAAAACCGCTATCCTTCCCTCGTAACTCCAGTCCCGATCTTTCCGCCGCCCATCTACACATTACCCGTCTCTTTCCCCTCGCACCTTCTAACGCCCACACTTCAAAACGAAGAAAGAAGTTTGAAAACCAAAAAAAAAAAAAGAAAAAGTTTTTAACGCACCGAAACGTACGCACGAATACACGAATGTGCACAATTCACACACGCGCGCGCGCACGCGCGCGACACACACACACACACACACACACACACACACACACACACACACACACACACACACACACACACACACACACACACACACACAAGCAAGCAAGCATAAATACAAGCACATTCAAGCAAGGAAGAATTAAATCATGACAAATACACATATACAAAAAAAGAGGAAGGGGTGGCAGGGGAGAGAAAACAACAAACAAACAAAAACAAACGGTAAGAACGGGCATGCTTCCTTGCTTTTCCGGAAACATATGTTCGATTCTCTTGGGGGGGGGGGGGGGGGGGGGGGGGGGGTGCGTGCTCTCTCTCTCTCTCTCTCTCTCTCTCTCTCTCTCTCTCTCTCTCTCTCTCGTTTTATTCGTGTGTTTCGGCAGAGACTGCTTGGTTGTAGTTGGCAAAGGTGGAACTCGCATGTTGAAGACAGCACTAGGTTTTCTATTTACAGTCTGTTAAATCCTATGCACTGCATTCGCACCTATTTGTGAATGGCTATTCATAAACATTTGAGACATGCTGTGACAATTAGTATTTCAGATATTTATGGTCAATCTCAATGTAACAGAGTTGTATGTGGTCGTATGATTTTTTTGTCCATTGTGTCATGAATCACAGGAAAATAAAGTTCATTTTGTTATTTCATGTCCAGAGTTAAGTGATCCAAGACAACAGTACATCTCTCCTAAATACTTTAAACATCCATCCTTATTTAAATTAATCTTGTTAAATCAAGTGGCATCGACAAAATGATAGAAATAGTGAAACAGTTTGCTGTGTATTTGTACAGGTTTTAAACGGCGAAACTCTATGTTAGCTTAACGTTGTTTACATCATCTACTAGAAATGTATCGTGTGACGTTGTTCTGTGTACATCCCCCTTCTAAGTGGCTATGGCATATACGAATAAAAGACTTTGCCTTCTCTTGTATTGTCTCGTCTTCTCTCTCTCTCTCTCTCTCTCTCTCTCTCTCTCTCTCTCTCTCTCTCTCTCTCTCTCTCTCTCTCTCTCAGTAACAGAAGAAAACTTAAAGGCACCAACATATTTATTGGTGAAGATTTCTCCTCACGGGTCCGAGACATTCGACGTAAACTTGTACCTCATTTGAAGGCAGCCAGAAATGAAAACAAAAAAGCGACAATGATTTTTGACCATTTGTTAATAGATGGAAAGAAATTTGTTTTGGACCACCAAGAAAATCTAAAACTAATTCAATAGGAATACGGCCGGCCCAGCACACATAACGAATACGGATGTTTCTGTCGTACAAAAAATGTTGAGCATAGAACTGTAAATAATGCACCGGGAACAAAAAGTTTAGAATCACCGTGTTCTTTCAGCTTTAGCAGAATGTCATCACGTGCAAGTGACACTGTTCTCCGTGAACCTGTGACAGAGGATGACACTGCAGCAATGGCAGCCCCCACTAGCGTGCACGAGAAAAGCGTGAACACGTTCCTAATCTCCAGTAGTGTCAATGATGTGTGTTTTGAGGGTGGCAGTGAAGATTGTAAACAGCGAGAAAAAAGTGCACGTGTGCGAGGGCGTGAAAGGAATAATGTGTGTATGGATGATAAACGCTTGTCTTTTTTGCACTGGAATGTCAATGGGTTATTGTCGAAGATTGGTGATCAGAACTTTATCTCTTATGTTACATCGTTCGATATTGTTTGCCTTGTTGAAACTTTCCTTGATTATTTACAACCTTCTTTTTTTCATACGCATGAAATATTCTGCAAACCCGCTGTACAATTTACTCATCGAGGAAGACGATCAGGGGGAATAATTTGTCTCATTAAAAAAAGAGTTTTTGCAACATGTTAGAGCTGTTGATGTTGATAACAACAATGTCATTATGTTTGTAATATCTAAAAGTCTACTCAATTTGACCAAAGATGTTTTGTATGTGTGCACCTATGTACATCCGGAAAACTCACCATATTATTCGCATTTTGATGTTGATAATTGTATTCGGACACTAGAAGATATTCTGACGGATAAGATATTTGAATTTCCTAATATGTACATACTTTTAAACGGAGACCTTAATAGCAGAACGTCTAATGTTCATCAGGATATAACTATGAACAACACTATGTATAATAACTCTTTAAAAAACGAATCGTTTTGTGTTAAAAGGGAGTCTGAAGACAAGGTACTGAACAGGTACGGCAAATGTTTGCTAAGCATGTGCACAGCTCTAGAATTATGCATTTTAAACGGAGTATGTAATGGCGACCGTCAAGGTCGTTTTACATACGTTTCTGATACATGTAATAGTGTGAATGATTATGTTTTGGCCTCTGTTGATCTGTATGTATGTATGATGGCATCATGTACTCTATATGTACAAGAACGCATTGAGTCGGACCATCAGCCTCTGGAACTACATGTTAATTTTGATAATGGCGATGAGCTTCATATGAACCAAGGTTATATCAATAAAAACGGTAAGTTTATTGAAAAGTTTGTTTGGCAGCAACAGAGGGCTGGAATATTTCATGCTCTCATGAGCAGTGAAGATAGTAAATCTTTACTCGAAGCAGCAATTGATCTTATTGATGTGGATATCAACTTGGCATTGAATGCGTTTAACAACTGTGTGAAAAAACAAGCTGAGTGTATGAAAACAAGGATCAGAACTGATAAGAGGAAACGTAAAGATGCATGGTTTGATGTAGAATGCCATGTAGCTAAGATTTCGGCCAGGAGGCTGCTTAGAGTATTTCGTGGAACTTTAGATGTTGAGGACAGGCCAAAGTATTGTAAATCACGGAGAGAATATAAACACCTGTTACAGAAAAAGCAAAATGAATATAATACTTGTTTATTAAGTAATCTTGTTGATTCGGTCAATGATCCCAGTGCGTTCTGGCAGAATGTACATAAGGTGTCACCCAAAGGGTCTCGTGTACATGCATCCATTTCTATTAATGAGTGGCATGAGCATTTCAAAAACCTCCTTGATAAGGATGTGGACAGTTCAATAGAAATGGAAACCGCGTCTGATTTAGAAGCCACAGATGAACTCAATTTATTTGATAACCCAATTTCAAAAGAAGAAGTTTTACTTGCCATAAAGAAATTGAAAAACGGCAAATCTGCTGGTCCAGATGGCTTAATTGGAGAAATGTTTAAAAATGGTGGCGAAATAATTGTCGATTTCCTTGTTAACTTTTTCAATGCTCTTTTTCACAGAGGAATATATCCCGAAGCCTGGATGGAATCAATTATAGTACCACTATTTAAAAAAGGTAATGTTAACGATCCTGGCAACTATAGAGGTGTGTCACTATGTGACATCGGCAGCAAACTGTACAGTTCTATTATAAACTACAGGTTACAAATATGGGTAGAACAGTATAATATAACCGGCGAATATCAGGCGGGTTTCAAGAAAGGGTATTCAACAGTGGATCATATGTTTACATTACTAGCAATAATACAAAAGCAATTTTCGTTAAATCGTAAATTCTATGTAGCTTTCATTGATTTTGAGAAGGCGTTTGACTCCATTTCAAGGAAGCTACTGTGGCCAGTTCTTCAGAAGAATGGTATTAAAGGGAAGCTGTTTCAGTGTATAAGAAGTATGTATTCTAATGTAAAAGCAAAAGTAAGATTCGACAACGAATTCACAGACAGTATTTTGTGCACACAGGGTGTGAAACAGGGAGATGCCTGTAGTCCTGTATTGTTTTCTC
>CM065732.1:13649776-13657276 GCA_033310375.1 Conus canariensis
GTGTGTGTGTGTGGTTTCTTTGCATGTTTGTCTGTGTGGTGTGTGTGTGTGTGTGTGTGTGTGTGTGTGTGTGTGCGTGTGCGCGTGTGTGTGTGTGTGTGTGTGTGTTGTCTCTGTCTGTCTGTCTGTCCGTTGTGTGTGTGTGTGTGTGTGTGTGTGTGTGTGGTTTCTTTGCATGTGTGTGTGTGTGTGTGTGTGTGTGTGTGTGTGTGTGTGTGTGTGTGTGTTTTGTGTGTGTGTGTGTGTGTGTGTGTGTGTGTGTGTGTGTGTCTGTCTGTCTGTCTGTCTGTCTGTCTGTCCGTTGTGTGTGTGTGTGTGTGTGTGTGTGTGTGTGTGTGTGTGTGTGTGTGTGTGTGTGTGTGTGTGTCCATTTTCCGGCGGGCCAGTCTGCTGTTGTCTTCCAACGTGTCCTGACTGTGATGCCGAAGTGACGTCAAAAATCGCAAAGTTGTGTCTCTGTTCATTTGAAGAAAGTGACACACTATTACGTCCCTCTCTCCCTCCCTAAAGTCATCACCACCGTACAGAGAGCAGCCGGCGGCGGCGTCTGTTGATTAACAACAAATTGCTGAAAAGTGTCCTTTTCTGAGATGACGAACAAGCGAACAAGTTACGAGAGAGAGAGAGAGAGAGAGAGAGAGAGAGAGAGAGAGAGAGAGAGAGAGAGAGAGAGAGAGAGAGAGAGAACGAGAACGAACGAACGAAGGAACGAATTTTATTGAACATCGGCCACAGACCATAATTCAAAAGGATTTGGGGTGCGGGGCGAGGGAAGTGGGGAAGACAATGGGTCAAGGGCACTGGGGGGGGGGGGGGGGGTGGTGGTAAATAATGAAGTCGTCCACATAAATCATGATTACTTTTTACAAATGAATACGCCAATACACAAAAAGGATCAGGATTCAAAAATATATACAAACGTATCTGCGATACTACACTTTCAGAAAAGAGCGTATATGGATACACAAACAAAAGAAAAAAACAACAACAAAAGTACACACACACACACAAAAATAAATAAAGGTGTCAAAAATTACTTTATAAGAGGAGAAAACAAGAGAAACTATCTAAGAAAATGTTGTCAATTTTAGTAGCATTTTCATCTTAATACACGACCTGAATAAACTTGTCTCCTACGAATTGCGTGGAAAATATATTTTGAAACTTGTAATGTTCTCTTATTATCCCGTGGTAGAAGAATGATTGACAGTGGTAATTGTACAATATATGAAAGAAACGCTTCCCTTAAATCATTATAAAGTGAGCACTTACATATGAAGTGGTTTTCATCTTCTACAGAATTAACACAAAACGGACAATTTCTGTCTTTTGAATTATGACTATATCGAAACAAATTATTATTCAAAGGTAAAACATTCAATCTTGCATGTGAAAAAGCTACTTTGAAACAAAATACGTCAATGCTACACAGATAAATTTCCCTTTCAAAAACGACTTTAAAAGATCTATAGCTTGCATATCTTTCCTTATCTCTAATAGCTCCTGTCCACTCTTGTATAAACATATCAATTAATCTCTGCTTGAATATGCTTAAGAACCAACGAACATTGCCAACATCCTGTTGTAACCATACAAAGTTGAAACCAGTCTCACATAACAATTCTCTTATATTTGTTACCCATCATTTTTTACCATTCTGATCAAGGATTACCTGCATACTATATGCTTGCCGCGGTAATCTGTTCTGTCCCATACTAATCAGTTTGAACCAATATCGAATCGCGTTTACGTGTGAGTTAATAAAGAAGGGGTATCTCCCCAGTTCCCCGTATACCATTTTGTTTGGGGTCTTGAGTGGAACTCCCAGAAAACGCTTGCATGCTAGTAAGTGAACTCTCTCCAAGCCATCTAAACGATGTATCCCCCACACTTCAGATGAATATAATAAAATGGATTTGATTTTGGCGTCAAACACCTTAAAATAAATGTGATAACCGATATCCTTATTCTTCTGGAAAGCTCTTATCAAAGTAATCAATGCCCTTTTCCCTTTAGTAATTACGTGTTCAGTACCAAGTCTTGGACTAAGTTTTGTTGAAAAAACGAACCCCAAATAGCAATAAGTACTGACAACTTCTATCTTGGTATTGTCAAAAATCCATTGTTCGTTTTTACCAAGAAATCCTCCTTTTCTGAATACCATTATTTTTGTCTTATCTATATTAACATCTAATTTCATATTTGTACAGCATGTTTGCAGTATATTTAATTGGTTTTGAAGTCCGACTGGAGTTGTAGACAACAAAACCACATCGTCTGCAAAGAGCAGAATGAATAATTCCATGACATTAGGCATCAGTTGAATACCATGTCTACCTTTTTCATTCATATGAGTTGCCAGCTGATTGATAAAGATTTCAAACAGTGTTGGGCTTAAAACACATCCTTGACGGACCCCCTTGGGACAACTGAAATAGTCAGAGTACGTATAATTTGACCTTACACAAGATATCAGCGAGTTATACATAGCTTGAAGCGCACAGAAAAATTTCCCTTTAATACCCTGATTTCTAATACACTGTAAAAGCTTATCGTGTCTTACAGAGTCAAAGGCTTTTTTAAAATCGACAAAAGCCACATATAGTTTTTTCCCACGCTGAGTCAAGCATTTCTGCCCCACGGAATACAGACAAAAAATTTGGTCGATCGTAGAATATTTTTTACGGAAGCCAGCTTGACTCTCAGAAATCCTATTATTAGCTTCAAGCCACGCGTAGAGACGCTTATTCAATATAGAGCTGTAACATTTAGAAATTGTGCTTAATAGTGACACTCCTCTGTAATTATCAACTTTATTAATATCCCCCTTTTTGTGAATAGGAATCACTATGGCCTTAGCCCACTCTTTCGGATAACTACCTTTTTTAAATATGATATTGAAAAACTTCTTTAGAAAAGGAAACGTAATTTCTCTTCCAACCTTTAACATTTCTGGCAGCACACCATCTGAACCGCAAGCCTTACTTAACTTTAGTTTATTCACAGCATATGTTACTTCACTTTCAGATATTTCAGAGTTCAGTTCATGTTCTTCTTGTTCATTTAAATCAACATTATCAAAGTTATCATTTTCATCATAGCCATCGTCTACCGAAAATACACTCTGAAAATGATTGAGCCAGTTAACTATTGTAATGTTATTCGAACATTTTGACTTTTGTTTCCCACACCCCATTACAGATAATTGTTTCCAAAAACTTGGAGGAATCTGAAATACTTGATGAGAGCATTTCAGCCTGTTTTCGTTTAAAATCTCTTTTTTTGAATTTCAATAAATTCTTATACTTTTTCTTTGCTTGCACATACTCCATACGGTCTTCCTCTTTCCTACTATTTCTGAAAATCCTAAGTGTTTTCCTACTGTACTTCTTTGCTTGTCGACATTCATCATCAATCCACTCTGCTGACTTTGGAAGAGAATTTGGATAAACTTTCTTTAACATTGGACTGCAAGCAGACAATAAAGACTTAACAAAAATATCTAATGCACCATCAGCATCATTTTCTACTACGGACAAAGCCCTTTGTATATCAGCTCTTGTATCAGCTTTTCTCAGGTTTTCAAGGAAAGTGAGAGCACCTTCTTCGTCCCATACATGTTTTTCAATAAACCAGTTGGAATCAATTTCTCGTTTGACATAATTGCAGGAAACTGCCAATGGTATAGAAAGAACAACAGGTAAGTGGTCTGATTCAGTAGAATCTTCAACAATAAGAGACATATTGTTCAAAACCCCAAGCAAAATAGGAGACATAACAAAATAATCGACAGTGCTACACCCTGAGCTGGATATAAAAGTGTAGCTACCGTCAAAACATTGTTCTGATAGCCCGTTTAAGATCACAATGTCCAGAGAATTGCACAGTTCTAACAACTGTTCACCAAACACATTTAGAGCCCCATCCTGTGATACTCTACAATATGGTGGCCGACCATAGCTTTCATCATCCAAGTTTTCATCAATGTCAATACCAACATTATTTTTTGACGCTGTTCTTGCATTTAAATCCCCGCATAACAGAATATGAAAATCGGACAACTCATATAAATCAAGAAAACATTGCTCTAGAGACTCGATACCAAATCCATTGTCGCGGATTCCCCAGACAGTGGAGTCTATTGGGGGCATATAAGTACAAATCCAAAATATGTTCTTGTCAGTATTGAATAGTTTCCTGTCAATATCAAGAACAATCAAATTTTCAGCTTTATAATCCACCTGCTTGACAAAATTTGAAAACGTCTTCCTAACTAAAACAATGACACCACCCGAATACCTTCCTTGGTGGGACAGTTTACTCGCTTTAGAGTTATAAATATTGTAGTCAGAAAAAAGTGTGGACTCAAAATTCTCGCCAATGAAAGTTTCAGTGAGACAAACAAAATCGTGGGATTTAATATACTGAATAAATTCGTTATTTTCTAACTTAGACAACAGACCATTTACATTAAAATTTAGAAACTTTGCATTGCCACTCTTTACATTAAACATACAGCGATGTTTACCTTTCTCTTTATATTCTTCCTCACGCTTTCTACTCTGGCATCTTCTGCTTGTTTTATTTCTAGCATGCTCACTGGTCCGGCCGATGTCCTATTTCGAGGGAGATTTGCGCTGGGTTCGGGTCCTTGTACGCTCTCTTTCCTGATCACTTTGACTGCCTTCTCTGGACTGCACGCGTTTGAAACTGTCCACAATGCTGTTCTGGCTGTTGTCTCTGGTGCTGGAAGTCATTTTCTTTGAACACTGTTTTCCAGATGTCTTCTTATTCTGCTTCTCATTCTTTTCACTGGATCTGGAAGCTGACTTTTTCCTGGAATTGGCAGAAGGGGTGCCTGAGTGCTGATCTGATCTTACTTCTGGGGAAGTGTTGGACTGGGACTGTGTGTCCTGTGTTGGACGTGATTCTCATGGGCCTGTCTCCGGAAGTTTGCTCCCCGTATCCTCCTGACCCTCATCTTCAGCTTGATTACCCCTTGTTTCGCCCAGATCATTTTCTTCACTCGTCTTCTTCATTGCCATATCTCTGGCAACTGCATCACTTTGTCCAATGGCTGAAGCTTTGGAAACCTGTTCGGAGGCACTGTTCACTGGTGTGATAAGTGGATCCTCTTCAACTTCATCATTCTGTAATTCAATGCTGTCTGTGGGTTGCACACAGATTTCCAAATCGTCTTCATTTTCATGGACGGCTCTTCCGCTGTGGAGATTTTCTTTGTCTTGGTTGCTGCGCCCATTGACTTGGTCGCTGCTTTTGTCAATAACATGACTGCCATGACCGTAAAATGTGTCACGTTCTTGCCGATGACGACTACCTCCATGGTCTCTGGTCCAGGGTCTGTTGAAGGCTCTTGAATCCCCATTCTGGCCTGAGACTCGTTGAACAGCTCCACTGTATGAAGACCGGCCTGGAGCCACAGGTTTGTAGAATGCCAGGAGTTTTCATCCGGAAATCTTGGCTTGCTGGACGTTTGTTGCTGCTGTCTAGGCAAAGGTTTGGAATTTCTACCTTCATCTTGTCTGAACCTTCTTCTTTCCTCTGATTCTGGGTTGTTACCGGGTCCTGGTCTGAAGTCTTCGTTGTTGAAACTGGGGTTATAGCGATGTCTGCCTGGTATCCCCAACAAAGGTTTTCTCCGGTTTTCTTGTCTCCCATCATTTTGCACCTTCTTGTGGTAGTCACGTCCAAGGTGTTGCAGCTGTGGCCAATCTTCACTTGACAGGAAGTTTTGGTCATCTTCTGTGTTTTGATAACTGTAAGACTGGTGACTGTGTGAAAACGGGTACCTTCTATAAGGTAGCTGTCTGTCTTTCACATGAAGCCTTCCGTTGTAAAAGTAGGCTGTTTTTCCCTGGTCTCTATGGAAATTCAACTGTTCTTGCTGTCTTGTTGTGATGTCTGTTGTCACCCTGATGTTGTTTCGCCTGAGCTCATCACGAAGTTTTCTGTTCTGGAGAATGTACATCTTGTCTCTCCAGTGGGAAAACTGTACTAAGAGTGGGCGTGGTTTGTTGTTCTGATGAGGGCTTCCCAATCTGAAAGCACGTTCGATGTCAGATGGACCCCACTCATGTTCATCAGAATGGAAGTTCAGAATATCTGCCACCAAATCCTCGCAGGACAGCTCTTTTCTTTTTTCTGTTTCATCGATGCCCAAAAATTTTATATTGCATTTTTTCGTCTCGATCTCAAGAGCCTCTGTTTTCCCTTCCAAGCGGTCAAGTCGATCAACAATGCTGTCCCTATCTTCCCGCAGCTCTGTTATTTCTTCCCTGTTTTCTTCCACTTTTGATTTCAGTTGAACCAATTCTGAATTCAAGCGGCATAAGATTTGTTCTTGCCCTTGGAATTTTTCTTCAATCAGCCGGTTCAGTTGTGTTGAGTGAAGATGAAAGCTCTGCATGATTTGCGCAAATCTCCAGTCAACTAATTGCAAAATGTTGTCCTCAGGCCCGGGGTTCTGTTCAACATCTTTGCACAACAACAGAAAAACAGCACACAGCCAGTGTGTTAATCTGAGTGACGGCCGCAACAGTTTTTGAGTGAACATTGTGTTCACTTCATCTGTTACCACACTTGGGAAAAATGACAAATGTTCTGCTACTGGATATGATGAAAAAAAGCAATTTGAAAAGTTGCAAATATTTCAAAAATTATCAGAGCAATCGGCCTCAAAATTTGACAACATATAGCCTGCACGTAGATATCACTTGCTGTCAAATTTCATGACGATCACAAATATCAAACATGTATAAATTCCCAAGAAAGAGGGAGCGATGTGACAAGCGACCTGTGTTGAAAGTGTTCACTCACCGTCCCGAGAGAGAGAGAGAGAGAGAGAGAGAGAGAGAGAGAGAGTTTCATTGATTTTCTAACTCTCTGGCATGTTTACGTCTTTAGCCATATAGCGCCAGCTACCACAATGGTGTAAACACCCACCACCAGCTTAGAATATCCAACCTGCAAGAAATGTGTGGTGGTGGTTGGCATAGCTCTGAAAATTGCACACACACACCACACACACACACACACACACACACACACACACACACACAACACACACACACATTGGAAGCGTACTCCCATGAAAGATAGCTGTGTCGGATTGTCCCTACCTCAAGTCAGGAATCGCTTAATTCTATGCACAACGTAAACATCCTCGTATTTCAAATGTGCATCATGACATATATGACGTTCCATTTGAGTTGATTCATTCATTGGGGATCTTCCCACGAATAGCACCTACTTCTGTATTTTGACAGGTTTTTTGACAGGTTCTTTTCTTTTTTGTTGTTGTAAAAACTGGTTATTGTTGAAACAAGGTGTATTTTTTGTTTATTTACTTTTTTTTATCATGTTGCTTCAATAGTTTGGCTTTGAATAGACACATCATCTCCACCTACATGGCTACATTCGGCAATGTCTATTTATATGCGGTCTGTTTTGAATTAATGGACAAAGACAGAAAGAAAAAAA
>CM065732.1:13662276-13667276 GCA_033310375.1 Conus canariensis
CACACACACACACACACACACACACACACACACACACACACACACACACTACCACACACATGCGCATGCACAGAAAAAAAAAAAAGCAGACAGACAAATAGAGAAAGAAACAAAATCAGATCGATTCGGATTGCAACAAGCCTGGCGAACATCGGCACATTTCTGACATGTTTATAACAGAAATTTAACACGAGAGAAATGCATGAGGGAGGGGATGGTGATTGTATCATATGCAGGGAGGGGAGTGGGTGTTTAAAATGGAAGGAGATGAGAGGTGTTGGGGAAAGGGGGGGGGGGGGGGGAGGGAGGGAATGGTAGTTGTGTAATATGTTGGGAGAGAAATGGAGATTTGTAGTGGAAGGAGAGAAGTGTAGGAGTGGGATTTGGGAAAACGGGAGGAGTAGGAGAGAAGGGGAGGGAAGGGGGGGGGGAGTTTTGTGTCAGATCGAAGATGATAACGTCTTTGCTGTAAAGAAGAAACGCAGTTGTATTTCATCCTGATTTTTTTTTTTTTTTTTTTTGGGGGGGGGGCGGGGGGTGGGGGGGTGGGGGGGTGGGGGAGGGTTGCGGAATAGCTCAGTTGTTAGAGCGCCGGACTCGTAATCCAAGGGTTACGGGTTCGAATCTCCGCCGGGCCGTTTCGGTACATGGGGATTTTTCCCTCGGAGTTAACATTGGTTCTGACTCCATTCCCCATACAGTCCTTTGAATGAGACTATAAACCGAGGTTCCGTGTCTGAACGCACGCATAACATCTTGCACACACGTCAAATCCCATCACCAACTTTCGGAAGAATAGGCCAGGTTGACCGTTGGTATGGATGACACGTTACATGTAGCATGCATCTTCCCCGAAGATGGAGTATGGCTGCCTTAATGGCGGGATAAACACACGGTCATACACACAAAACTCCACTCCCTTTGTTGAGCAGATGGGATTAATACCTGCCTGTCTATACAGGGAGTGTCCGCAGGAGTATCAGCATGCGTACGCAGAAGAAGAAGATCCTGATTTGTTTTTTATTTGCCTGTATCGCTGGCGCGTGTAGACGTTGTTCGTGTTGTTATTGTTGTTGCTGCTATCCTTGTTGTTGTTGTTGTTGTTGTTGTTGTTGTTGCTACAGCTACTTCTGCTTCTTTTGCTGCTGTTGTTGTCGTTAGTGGCTTTACAGATTTTGCCACAGTTGGTGATGCATTGTATTTATTTCTGATGTGATGCTGTTTTTCTTATCGTTTGTTTTGGACATTATCGTCATTACAGTTGTTTTTCTCATCAATGTTGTTGTTGTTGTTGATACTGTCATTGCTTTGTATAACTGTTGGTGATCTTTGTTGTTTTGTTGCTGTCTTGTTGTCGTTGCGTTTGTCACTGTTGCTATTGGTGTTCTCACTTACATGGATGTTGTTGTTGTTGTTGTTATAATTGTTTTAGTTATCCATATTTTTCAGTTGTTTTTGTTATTGTTATTGTTAAGTCATTACTGTTGTTATCAATGTTATCGTTATTATCGGTATTGTCGTTATTATTTGTTGATATCTTTCTCCACACACACACACACACACACGCGCGCGCGCGCGCGCGTACACACACACACACTCTCTTTCTCTCTGTCTCTGTCTCTGTCTCTCTGTCTCTCTCTCTCTCTCTCACACACACACACACACACACTTACACACATACACACACACACACGCGCGCGCGCGCGCGCGCGCGCGTGCGCACGCACGCAAACGTACACACACACACACACACACACACACACACACACACACACACACACTCGCACGCACACACACACACACACACACACACACACACACACACACACACACACACACACACACACACACACACACACATACACACGCACTTCTGACATTTAAGAAGACATGCGTCTATAAGAGAAGAAAAAACGGCATGAAAGCCAACGAAAAAAAATCATAGCACAGAGAGAGAGAGAGAGAGAGAGAGAGAGAGAGAGAGAGAGAGAGAGAGAGAGAGAGAGAGAGAGAGAACGAAGTTTGTTGCTAGTACGCTGTCCAGTCCATTTAGCAATCCGGCGTGTTGCACTCGGGGAAAAAAAAAAAAAAAAAAAACGCGAGACAATCTCATTGATAGGGAAACCACAGCAACGTCTTTTTTGTCCATTCTCACTGCGTGACGTGAAGAACTCAATCTCACTGTGATGCATGCACTATTCGTCTGAGGCGGACAGTCAGTCACCCCCAGGTGGAACTGAATCAGATTCTGCTAAGGCAGACAGCGTGCAAGCGCCCGCAGAGCACGTGCTTGTGTCTGTGAGTGTGCTGTGTTGCTGGCACTTGTTGCTGTCTGATGGCTGCAAGTTAGTTTGGTACGATCGTCTCTCACTCTTTTCTTCTGGCTTTAAGTCCTAGAAATAAGAAACGAGAAGATAAGGTCAGATAAGATGAGCCAAGCCAAGCCAAGCCAAGCCAAGCAACCAAGCCAAGCCAAGACAAGAGAAGGTAAGATGGGGTTAGGTAAACTAAGCTAAGCTAAGCTAAGGTAAGCTAGGGTAAGAAAAGGTAAGGTAAGGTACTTTAAACTAAGGTAAAAAAAAAGGTAAGGTAATATAAGGCAAGGTAAGCTAATGTAAGGTAAGGTAAGGTAATTTAAGCTAAGGAAAGGTAAGGTAAGGTAAGGCAAGGCAAGGTAAGGTAAAGAAGGTAAGATAAGGTAAAGTAAGGTAACGAAAGGTAAGGTAAGGTAAAGAAGGTAAGGTAAGGCAAGGCAAGGCAAGGCAAGGCAAGGCAAGGTAAAGTAATTTCGAGTGTTGACTGCCAGAACCCAGTATCTCATACACCACACACACACACACACACACACACACACACACATATATATATATATATATATATATATATATATATATATATATATATATATTCAATTATAAACAAAGCTTGCTCTTATGTCTTAGATTGAAGAAATAGGGGGAGATAAGCATTCATATCTGCAGTGGTAGATAATTTGCCTAACTAACAGTACGTGCTTGAGTGGGTGAATGGGGAAAAAATAAAATAAATGCTTCTCAAAATGAGCCTTCAGCAAGCTTATAGTCTCCAAGGGGGAGACAATCTCCAATAGGGAGGAAACTCACTAACATATAACTCCTGGTCAGATACCGATATTTCGAAACCTGATTGTTTCTCCTCAGTTAGCGCGGAAAGTGGTAATTTGACTCCTCTGCCTTTTCGATTTTAACAAGAATGCTATCCCAGAAAAGGCTGGTGTGCAATGCCGTAGTATGTTTGTTGAGTTTAAAAAAAAAAAAAACAACCAAAAGTGCCACCTAAGAAGCAAAAGAAAATCATAAAGGAACAAAACAAGCTACATTTTCTTGTGAAAAGTAGAAAATATAAAAAGATAACCTCTTAAGACACAAGTGCTGAGGGTTCTGGCAGTCAACCCTCGAGTTAAGGTAAGGTAAAGTAAGGTAAAGAAGGTAAGGGAAGGTAAGGTAAGGTAAGGTAAGGCAAGCAAGGTAAGGTAAGGTAAGTAAATTAAAGTAAGGTAAAGTAATTTAAGGTAAGGGAAGATAAGGTAAGATAAGGTAAGATAAGGCAAGATAAGGCAAGATAAGGTAAGATAAGGTACGATAAGATAAGCTAATGTTGCTTATAGCCCAGCCGACTGCAAAGGGCCATGTCAGGACTGTCACCGCGTTGAAGTCAACTCTCAATCTTTAAGTACCAGGGGGGAAACAAGCAATCATCGTCAAAATCGTGATCATGATACAGTTTTGTCTGATTCGTCCTAGCATCATGTTCACGCCATCTCTTTGAGGAAGCACATCTCTCCGCCTACCCCCTCCTCCCCCCCCCCCTCCCCCCCCCCCCCCCCCCCCCCCCCCCCCGATCCTTTGTATCTGTGTTTGCCGTTGTAAAGCGTCTCTGCACTCGTTGAATAACCAAGGTGACGACATAGGTTTTTGTTTGTTTGTTTGTTTGTTTTCAAAGCTCCTCTGTCCACACTGGCGACAGATCTGCCAATGAATGGCTTGTTCCAGCCATGTCATCATGACAGGTTGCTGAATATCCAAGTCACTGATGTTGCCAGCACTCAGATGGGGAAGAGAGCATAGACAATAGATAGTCTTGTAAAGCCGATGTGTCAGACCAGCTCACACTATAGTCTTGTAATATCGATGTGTCATAGTCTTGTGATAGTGATGTGTCAGACTGGCTCACATTATACTCTTGTAGTATCAATGTGTCATAGTCTTGTGATAGTGATGTATTAGACTGGCTCACACTATACTATTGTAGTATCAATGTGTCATAGTCTTGTGATAGCGATGTGTCAGACTGGAGTACCAGTGTATGTACACATGCTATGTTCTAAAAAAAAAAAAAAACGTGTTGTTAACTCGCTCTCTTTCTATCAGCTCGGTCTCAAACAGGTGAAGTGGTTCACATCATTATGATCACCAGCACCAACCTGCTCAAGTCGTCTATGCGGAATTTGTACCTCTTACATGATCTCGTCCTACCTGACTGTAGAGACGGGAGGTGAGGTGGTTGGGGGGGGGAGGAGGGAGGGAATGAACAGAGCCGGGAGCGAGAGGGGAAGGGGGGTTGGGGAGGGTCTTGCTGTTTTAAGAAGTAGCGTTCGTAGGTCCACGGCGTGATCCGCCATTGCTGTTGACACTCGGCTGACTTGCTTGAGACTTAGGACGTTTGTTCGTTCGTCCGTTGAGTCGACGAGGAACACTTCAGCCATCTTGGAGTTGAGGGGGAAGAGGTTGGGGGGTGGGGGGGGGCTGTTGGGGGTTGGGCTAAGATGACTTGTGGATACGCAGGTGGGCTGATCAAGCCGATGCGTGGACGGAATATGCAGTGACAGCTTGGATAGGTAATGCCGGAGACCTGCTCTTGATTGGTGGCGCCGGCTTTCCTTGTCTGTCGGTAGCTGTCCTCCTTTCTCCTCATGCGTGTGGAAAGAGAGAGAGAGAGAGAGAGAGAGAGAGAGAGAGAGG
>CM065732.1:13687276-13689776 GCA_033310375.1 Conus canariensis
TTCTAGTTATGGCTGATGATTCAGTTATCTCCAAATGCATTTCTTTTTTCTTTTTTGTTCTTTGAAGAGAACGTTTCCATCACCGTAAACGAGCAGCCAACCAACGTCAACGGTGATCGTCAAAGGCACGATTCTTCCGTATGTTGACCCCATGGGTGAAAACTGAAGCCTGTTGTACTGCTGATGAGAAGAAGAAGAAAAAAAAGAATGCTATTCTTGGGATCGCGTATGGTGTTGACGTGTGCTGGTGGGTGGTATCCTGTCTCCGGATATATTTAGCACGTCACTGATGGCCCTGTGGAGACCCACGCCGATGGTCTGGCGTTCGCTTCAGTGTCGATGTGATCTGCCGGAGTGCTTCTGCCTTCACGGAGCGCTGGTGTTCATTCTCACCACACCACTACGTGTGTATCTCTCTATCAGAGTGTTAGCTGATACATCCAGAACCATTTCACCTTCTTCAACGTGGAATTCTAAATCAGATGTGTTTAGATACGTCATTATTTCTCAAAGACTGAACAACGCCGTCACGCCACAGATCTCCCGGAATGTATCGGAAGACCTGTTTCGTGCTGTTCCTACGACGAATTCGAAGAGTGAGTGTTTCAAACGTATCAGGCGTTTGTTCATTTTGTGATCAGAGAAAATGGTGACATTGGAAACGAACTATACCAGGGGCGACAATTTCTCCCCACCCACTGCCTTCCTCAGCCGCACCCCCACCCCCACCCCTACCACCGCCACCATCACCACCACCACCTCAACCCCTGCCCCTACTGCTAGTATGCCTACGACCACCAGTATGTCTTACCCGGATTATTTCGTCCAGAACACCCAGGAATCTGGCCCCTCTCTCCCCAGCATCACCGGTGAGCCAGGCGGAGCAGCAGCAGGAGCAGGAGACGGAGGAGGAGGAGGAGGAAGAACACCAGGAGACACCATGGACCTCCTCTCCACCCTCCTGTCCCCCACAGAAGACCCCGACGCCTTCTTCCTCTCCTCCTCCCGGACCTCGGGCAGCTCCAACCTCACGACGACGAGCACCTCAGGCACCCAGTACCTCTACGACCTTTGGGACTGGGACAACGCCACCGGACCCTGGGGGGTCCCAGGACTCAACGGGACGGTGGGGGTCTGGGGCAGCACCGGGGGTGGTGGAGGGGGTGCACAGGACATCCTCGGGGGTGCCGAGGATGGGGAGAACGCGGCAGCAGCGGCGGCGGCAGTGGCAGCCACCATGGCCTTCAACTGGGCCATCCTGCTTCTGGCGCCTCTGGTGGTCTTCGGGATCGCCGGGAACATCCTGGTGATCCTGGCCATCTCTTTGGAGAGGCGCCTGCAGAACGTCACCAACTACTTCCTGCTGTCGCTGGCCGTGACGGACCTGCTCGTCTCCCTGATCGTCATGCCTCTGTCCATCATCAACGAGTTCACAGGTCGGTCCTCCGTTTTCTTTCTTTTTTTTTTTGGGGGGGGGGGGGGGGGGGGGGGGGGGGGGGTCGGGGGGTTGTCCTATTTGGTAGAGAATGAAGAGGGTAAGGTGGAGATGGTGGTGGTGGGGGGGGGCGGTGAGGCTGGGAGGAGGTTGAGGTTGAGGCTGCAGGAAGGTGTGGGAGGCAGGGAGGAAGGGGGAGGGGGGGGGGCGTGGATGGTGTTATCTCGTTTCGTGCCTGTTTTCTGTCTGTCTGGCAGGCTAGCTGGTTGGCTGTCTGACTGTCTGTTTGTCTCTGTCTGTCCCTCTGTGTGTCAGAGTGATTGTGTGTTTGTCTGTCTATCTGTCTAACTGTCTGTCTCTCTGTCTGCCTGTCTTTCTGTCTGCCTGTCAGACTTTCTGTCTGCCTGTCTTTCTGTCTGTCTGTCTGTCTGTTTGTCTGTCCGGGCATTACTTGTACTCGATCATGCCAAGGAAAGACTGAGTTGAAAACAGCGTGACTTCATTTGGTGGACTTGCTGTCGTAAAGTTAGGCTGTCTTCTCTCTCTCTCTCTCTCTCTCTCTCTCTCTCTCTCTCCTCTCTCTCTCTCTCTCTCTCAAAAGCTAGTTTGTGATCTCTCTCTCTCTCTCTCTCTCTCTCTCTCTCTCTCTCTCTCTCTCTCTCTCTCTCTCTCTCTCTCCCTCTCTCTGTTTCTCTGTGAAAGAATGTGACATTGTGCTTTCATATGTACGCTTCTGAGTCTTGTGCTTATATCATGATGTCCACCGTTACCTCCCCTCTTCCCCCTCCTCACTCATCCCTTCTCTGGCACACACGCACATACACTTCTCCTTACCTCATGGATTCCGAATGTTTAACTCTCTCTCTCTCTCTCTCTCTCCCCTCTCTCTCTCTCTCTCTCTCTCTCTCTCTCTCTTTTCTTCGTCTATACCCGCAAAGATTTAGTCAGTAAAGCAAAACATGCATTGCTGTGCATACTAAAGAAATTATCATTACTCCATAACGATTCCCTTACCTTGTTTTTGAAGCTGTTTGATTGTCAAGTTCAGCCGATGGTGCAATATTG
>CM065732.1:13699776-13707276 GCA_033310375.1 Conus canariensis
TCTCTCTGCCATTGTGTGTGTCTCTGTCTCTGTCTCTGTTTGTCTGGCTTTCTTTCTCTATGTCTCTCTGTCCACCTCTCTCTCTATCTCTCTATCTAATATCTATCTCTCTATCTGGCTCTGGACAATGATTGTTCTGCCCAGAAGAATCCACATGGTGTATGTAATGTGACCTTGAAGGCCGTTCCACGCACATTTCCGATGTATGGAGCAGTGTAAATGAATACTTTTTAAGCGTCTGTACACCTTTACGAATTTTTGTGTAAAAGGATTACTCTTAATGCGATGGAAACATACGATTCTAATCACTTGCCACTAGTGCTGTATATTTAAAATGCAGAGTGGTCAGCCATTTAATAGTTTTGCTTCTAGTGAACAGAAGAGTCAGTTTATTGTTCATTATTGCTGGAACCCAGATTACGGTCAACAGTTTACGCACCTCATGAGTTCACCAGAAGTCCTAGAGAAGTTGAAAGCTGCTGAAGACCTCATTCATGAAGACGTTAATCAAGCGTTGTCTTTATTTAATGCAACTGTCAAAGAACAAGCTGAGAGTATGAGGAAAACTCAACAAGTCAGCAAGAAATTTGATCAGGGTTGGTTTGATCAAGAATGCAGGGTAGCCAAAAGTAAACTATGTAAATTATTCAGAAGTTTCATGAAAACACTGGATGATGATGATGAGCATTGTTCTGTATAGCAAGAAGGGAGTACAAAAATTTAGATAAAAGAAAAGAGACAGAATATAATGATTCTTCATTGAATGATCTTATGACCTCAGTCAAAAGTCAGCAGTTATTCTGGAATACTGTACACAAGATCTCAAGAAAGAAATTACAACCTGTAAATAATACTCCTGTGCAAGACTGGTTCTGACATTTTAAGAATTTGTTGGAAAAGGATGAGCAAGAGCCCACAGTGATCAATGAGGCTATACATAGTGAAGACAATACAGATGATAGAGTACTCTCCAGAGAAGAAATATTACTAGCCATTAAGAAATTGAAAAATGATAAAAATGTTGGACCTGATGGTATCATTGGGAATTTTTCAAGAATTCTGGTGAGTCTGTTGTAACCTTTTTATGTGAATTGTTTAACATGCTGTTTAATACTGGGATTTATTCCAGGGATGGGCAAAAATCCATAATTTTACCCTTGTTTAAGAAGGATGATGCAAATGATGTAAACAATTATAGATGTATTTCTTTATGTAAAATATATAGTAAACTTTATAGTTCCATAGTTAATAACCGATAACATGAATGGATATCTCAGAATAATATAACAGGAGGACATCAAGCAGGATTCAAGAAAGATTATTCTACAATTGATCATATATTCAGTCTATTAGCCACAGTGCAAAAACAATTTGTAAATAATCAGACGTTGTATGTTGCATTTGTGGATTTTGAAAAAGCCTTTGATTCAGTTTCATGGAAACTGTTATGGCCTGTTCTATTAAAGGATAGAATTAGAGGTAAACTGTATCATTATGGAAAGAGTATGTATTGTGAAGTGAAAGCTAAGATCAGATCTAGAGCAAAAGTATCAGATTTTGTCATGTGTACCAGAGGAGTTAAGCAAGGAGACGTTTGCAGTCCAGTTCTGTTTTCTTTGTTCATAAATGAATTAGCCTTGGAAATTTTTCAAAATGGAAGGCATGGCATAACCATTGACCTTTTGGAGCTTTTTGTCTTGCTTTTTGCTGATGGCATATTCTTACTGTCTTCAACTGTCGTTGGTCTTCAAAGACAGCTGAATAGCTTGTATTCTGCTGTGACCAGATTAGAATTAATTAAAACTAAACATGAATAAGACTAATATCATAGTATTTGATAAAGGTGGTTATTGGCACGAAGTGAGAGATGGATACATGGGGGGCAAGACATTGTGTAGTCACTGCATATACGTATCTTGCATTTTATTCCACAACCAGATTAGTTTTCACTTTTGGATGTCAAGATACTGCAGGTAGAACAAAGGCAGCAGTCACAGTTGTATTTTATATTTTATATAAACTGAATTGTGACAGCAGTCACAGTTGTACTTCATATTTTATTTAAACTGAATTGTAACAGCAGTCACAGTTGTACTTCATATTTTATTTAAACTGAATTGTAACAGCAGTCACAGTTGTACTTCATATTTATATAAACTGAATTGTAACAGCAGTCACAGTTGTACTTCATGCTTTATATAAACTGAATTGTAACAGCAGTCACAGTTGTACTTCATATTTTATTTAAACTGAATTGTAACAGCAGTCACAGTTGTACTTCATATTTTATATAAACTGAATTGTAACAGCAGTCACAGTTGTACTTCATATTTTATATAAACTGAATTGTAACAGCAGTCACATTTGTACTTCATATTTTATATAAACTGAATTGTAACAGCAGTCACAGTTGTACTTCATATTCTATATAAACTGAATTGTAACAGCAGTCACAGTTGTCCTTCATATTCTATATAAACTGAATTGTAACAGCAGTCACAGTTGTACTTCATATTTCATATAAACTGAATTGTAACAGCAGTCACAGTTGTACTTCATATTTTATATAAACTGAATTGTAACAGCAGTCACATTTGTACTTCATATTTTATATAAACTGAATTGTAACAGCAGTCACAGTTGTACTGTGATGAAGTCTGACGCTGGTCTGTCTGCCTGGGCTGCAGCCTCTCTTCTCATTCTCTTTTCCCCCGTGCTGCTGAGCGAGTGTCTCTTCAAACTTGGAGAGACTTTTCTGCACAGACTGTCTCCAGGCTGACCGTTCGAGGGCTGTTGCTTCCCAGTTGTTCTGGTCGATGTTCAAGGCTTTTAGGTCCCTCTTGCACACGTCTTTGAATCGCAGCTGTGGTCTGTCTGTGGGACGTTTTCCCTGCACACGTTCTCCATAGAGGAGGTCTTTAGGGATCCGTCCGTCATCCATGCGCACGACATGGCCGAGCCAGCACATACGTCTCTGTTTCAGCAGCGTGTACATGCTGGTGCATCCAGCTCTTTCCAGGACAGTGTTGTTTGGGACCTTGTCCTGCCAGGTGATGTTCAGAATGCATCGGAGGCTACACTTATGAAAAGCATTGAGCTTTTGCTCTTGTCGGGCACGCAAAGTCCAAGACTCGCTGCCATACAGGAGGGTGCTCATGATGCAGGCTCTGTAGATCTGGATCTTTGTGTGCTCGGTCAGCTTGCTGTTGTTCCATGCTTTCTTTGTCAGTCTGGTCATGGTGGTAGCTGCCTTGCCGATGCGGCTGTTGAGCTCTGCGTCAAGTGAGAGGGTGTCTGAGATAGTTGAGCCCAGATAAACAAAGTCATGGACGACGTCCAGTTCATGGTCATTGATGCTGATACTGGGGGAGAGTCAACATCCTGTCCCATGACCTGTGTTTTCCTCAAGCTAATGGTAAGCCCGAAGTCTTGGCAAGCATTGCTGAAGCAAGTCATGAGCTGCTGTAGGTCCTCGGCTGAGTGGGCGGTTACTGCTGCGTCGTCTGCAAAGAGGAAGTCACGCAGGCACTTCAGCTTGACTTTTGTCTTGGCTCTTAGTCTGGAGAGGTTGAAGAGCTTTCTGTCTGTCCTGGTTCGGAGGTAGATACCTTCAGCTGCAGGACCAAATGCGTGTTTCAGCATCACAGCAAAGAAGATTCCAAACAGGGTGGGAGCCAGGACGCAACCCTGTTTCACTCTGCTCCGTATGTTGAAGGCAGCTGATGTTGAGCCGTCAAAGATGACAGTGCCTTTCATGTCTTCGTGGAAGGATCTGATGATGCTGAGAAGTTTGGGTGGACATCCAATCTTGGGGAGGATCTTGAAGAGCCATCTCTGCTGACCAGATCGAAAGCCTTTGTGAGATCTATGAAGGCAATGAAGAGGGCTGCCTTTGCTCCTTACATTTCTCCTGAAGTTGTTTAAGGGAGAAGATCATATCTATAGTGGATCTGTTGGCACAGAAACCGCACTGCGATTCAGGATAAACTTGCTCTGCAAGTACTTGGAGCCTCTTCAGTACTACTCGTGCAAAGACTTTCCCAACGATACTAAGGAGGGATATGCCACGATAATTATTGCAATCACTTCTGTCACCTATGTTTTTGTACAGTGTGACGACGTTAGCATCCCTCATGTCTTGTGGTACTTCGCCTTCACTCCAACAGAGGCAGAGGATTTCATACAACTTGGTGATAAGTGTCTCTTTACAGCACTTCAGTACTTCGGCAGGAATACCATCTTTCCCTGGTGCCTTGCCAGAGGCAAGAGCATCCAGGGCTTCATTGAGTTCCTCGTTGAGTCACATTTGTACTTCATATTTTATATAAACTGAATTGTAACAGCAGTCACAGTTGTACTTCATATTTTATATAAACTGAATTGTAACAGCAGTCACAGTTGTACTTCATATTTTTTTATAAACTGAATTGTAACAGCAGTCACAGTTGTACTTCATATTTTTTATAAACTGAATTGTAACAGCAGTCACAGTTGTACTTCATATTTTATTTAAACTGAATTGTAACAGCAGTCACAGTTGTACTTCATATTTATTTAAACTGAATTGTAAAGCATTGCAAGTTGTCTCAAAGCTATTGGACTCTCAGATGCAGCCAATCTTACAGTATGGAGCGGAAATTTGGGCATGGAGAAAAGTCTTGAAATAGAAAATGTGCATCTGTATGCTATGACAATGTTTTTACATATAGACACTCGAACACCGAATGATTTAGTTTATTGTGATCTTGGGCCATATCCAATTTATGTTAATTCATTTTTGAAATGTATTGAATACTGGCTGAAAATAACGAGAATGGGAGAAATCAAAATACCTTTTAAAGCTTACATGATATTGCGAAATTTCAATTGTAATGGTAAGAAGACATGGGCTTCCAATGGTCATCAATGTTTAAATTCATATGGCTTTGGTTATATTCAGCACAACTAAGGAGCTGAAAATATCGCAGGGTTCTTGAATTGTTTTAAACAAAGAATAATCGACTGCAGATGGCAGGACTGGCATTATCATATTTAATAGTGACAGATTTGTGCAATGCAGACTTTTTAAAACAACTAATATGATAGAGCCATATATCAAAATGGATATGAACAGATATATTAAGAGAGCACTAAGTAAGTTTAGGTTTGGTGTTTCTGATATTGCTTGTCATGTTTCAGGTACAGTACCATTAATGAAAATGAACTGACACGCTGCTTATGTCATCTAGCCAAGGAAGATGAAATCCATTTCATTTTTTGCTGTCCTGCTTTTCATGACCTTAGAATAAATTCATAAAGCCAAAATATTATTCTGGCCCTTGTATTTTGAGAGTAAATCTACTCCTAGCATCAAGAAGTGAAGACATTCTCTTCAATCTTGCTATGTACATTTATGAAGCGCAAAAAAAGGCTACGTACTGTGTGTTCTTAATATCATTGTATGAAGCATATGCATTTGTTTCCTTCTCTTTTTTTTTTTTTTACATTTGTTCAAGATGATAATTGATATTATGTACATTATGGACACCACCCCTTCAGTACAGGCTATGGCCTTAACCTTAATAAATCGTCGTATATATTCTCTCTCTCTCTCTCTCTCTCTCTCTCTCTCTCTCTCTCTCTCTCTCTCTCTCTCTCTCTCTCTCTCAGGACAATGATTCTTTTGCCCGGACGAATCCACAATCTTTCCCAATGGCATGCTATCTGTTGTAATGGCATTCTTACGCCCACACCATTCTACTTACCAAACCCACTTTTCGTCCCCCACCTTGTGCAACTGCAGTTGCCAGTACTGACGAGTTGGTGGTTCAAAGAACTCTCTACCACACGCTTTCTTGCACTAACAGACAGACGGTGGGTGTGTGACTGAGACAGATGTTGACCTACATCTTCAAACAGCTCGTTCAGCACGGAGGAGAAAAAAGAGACAGAGGGTTGAGACAGGGGATTAGGGGACCACGAGAGTGCGAGCTGTGGGAAGGTTTTTGGTTGGCTGGAGGATTTGCGGGAAGAGTATAGAAGTTTTGACAAGTGTACAAGATTGGAGTTCTCCCTGCTTGCAATTTCTTCATCCAAGGGTTGAGCTCAACAACTGCTTCTTGTTATAAACATATAGAAATAGAATCAGAGAGGTAGTGTGTGTGTGTGTGTGTGTGTGTGTGTGTGTGTGTGTGGTGTGTGTGGTGTGTGTGTGTGTGTGTGTGTGTGGTGTGTGTGTGTGTTTTGTGTGTGTGTGTGTGTGTGTGTGTGTGTGTGTGTGTGTGTAGGGGGTGGGGGGTGCTCTTCCTCTCTCTCACATTGGAATGCAATCTACAGTAGAATTGGCTACATTATAAACTACCATAACAAAGCTGAAAATCTATCTTAATCTCCCTGTCACACTCTAATCACCTATGTTGGTCTGTCTGTCTTCTTCTTCTCTGTATTATATTTTTTCTTTGTCTATCTGCCTGTCTCCGTATGTTTCTCATTGTCTGTCTGTTAATCTGTCTGTCTCTCTTGCTCTCTGTCTCTGTCTCTGTCTCTGTCTCTGTCTCTCTCTCTCTCTCTCTCTCTCTCTCTCTCTCTCTCTCTCTCTCCCTCTCTCTCTCTGTCACTCTTTCTGTCTCTGTCTCTGCCCCCCCCCCTCTTTCTCTCTCTCTCTCCACTCTCTCTCTCTCCCTCTCTCTCTCTCTCTCTCTCTCTCTCTCTCTCTCTGGACAACAATTGTTCAGCCCAGCAGAATCCACAGTCTCCTGTAATGGTCCACAATCTGTTGTAACAGTCTCCTTACGCCCACACCATTCTACTTACCCAAACCACTTTTCATCCCCCGCCTTGTGCAACTGTAGTTGTCAGTGCTGAGGAGTTGGTGGTTCAAAGAACTCTCTGCCACACACTTTCTTCCACTAACAGACAGACGGTGGGCGTGTGACTTAGACAGATGTTGACCTACATCTTCAAACAGCTCGTGCAGCATGGAGGAGAGAAGAGAGACAGGGGGTTGAGAAAGGGGGTTAGGAAATGGGGAGGGTGTGTGGAGTGGGAAGAGGGGGTAGAACTGGCGTGAAGAGTATAGAGGTTTTGACAAGTGTACCAGATTGGAGTTATTTGTCTTGCAATTTATTTTTCTGGAGTTAGCTTGGCAACTGTTACTGGTTATAAAGGTTTAGAAATGGAACAAGAGTCGTAGAGTGTGTGTGTGTGTGTGTGTGTGTGTGTGTGTGGTGTGTGTGTGTGTGTGTGTGTGTGTGTGTGGCTGCCTGACTGTGTGTGGGATATTCGGAGTTTGTGTCACGTGTGTGTGTGTGTGTGTGTGTGTGTGTGTGTGTGTGTGTGTGTGTGTGTGTGTGTGTGTGTGTGCATTCATCTGTTTGTGCATAGATGAGAGAGAGAGAGAGAGAGAGAGAGAGAGGGGAGAGAGAGAGAGATGTGGTTGTGTGTGTGTGTGTGTGTGTGTGTGTGTGTGTGTGTAGTGTGTGGTGTGTGTGTGAGTGAGTGTATGTGAGTGTGTGCGTGCGT
>CM065732.1:13722276-13732276 GCA_033310375.1 Conus canariensis
TTCTCTTCTTGATTATATCAGATACCTCTGACAGGAGGTCTGGAGTTCACACACGGATAACAAACTTTTTCCAGTTCCGTCCAAACCTAAAAGAGTTCCTCTCATCTACCTCTGGTGGTGGCAAAGAAGAAACGGTTGTATACCGGCTGCACACTGGCCATTCGTATTTTACTCATTGGTATCTTTTGAAGAGTGAAGAAGCTCCGTGGTGCATTCCTTGTCACGCAACACGTACAATGAAACGTATTCTTTGAGTGTTGAGACTTGCATGTCATGCGACAAACATTTTACAGCAGATTCCATGAAAACCTTGTTCAGAGATGTTGAATTTCTGCAAGAGATGAACATATTTCATCTGATCTGAGAGTTTACAGTGGAAAGATTAAAAAAAAAACTCGGGTGTGTGTTTTAGTTATATTTTAAAGGGTTGTATGAATGATTGACTTGTGAGTTGACTTCAACGCGGTGACAGCCCTGATATGGCCCTTTGTGGTCGGTTGGGCTGTAAGCAACATTACCTTACCCTACCGTCTTGTTCTTGTTATTGTTCTTGTTCTTCTTGTTCTTCTTGTTCTTCTTGTTCTTGTTCTTGTTCTTGTTCTTGTTCTTCTTCTTCTTCTTCTTCTTCTTCTTCTTCTTCTTCTTTTCCACAACCATGAGGTTCGCAATTTGTGTAGATATATACATATATGCATACATACATACATACATATGCACATGCATACATACATACATGCATACATACATACATACATGCATACACAGATAGACATACAGATAGATAGACAGACTGATAGATAGATAGATAGATAGACAGACAGATAGATAGATAGAAGGATAGATAGATAGATAGATAGATAGATAGATAGATAGATAGATAGAAGACAGACAGACAGACAGATACATACATACATACATACATACATACATACATACATACATACATACATACATAGAAAGATAGATTAAAAAAACAGAGAGAGAGAGAGAGAGAGAGAGAGAGAGAGAGAGAGAGAGAGAGAGAGAGAGAGAGATTCCCTCAAGTCAGCGTACTGCCTCGCACCACGGCGATAGGCTCATACCGAATTAGAGGGATATCGATAACATTTGAAGAAGGGGAAAGGGGTTTGGGGGATAAAGAAGGGGAAAGGGTTTGAGACCGTTCCACGGGACATTGGACATCGTTCAACATGCTGAACTTGTCCTGTCGCTCAACATGCTGAACTTGTCCTGTCGCTCAACATGCTGAACTTGTCCTGTCGCTCAACATGCTGAACTTGTCCTGTCTTTCAACATGGGACTTGTCCTGTCGTTCAACATGCTGAACTTCTCCTGTGATTCAACATGCTGAACTTCTCCTGTGATTCAACATGCTGAACTTGTCCTGTGATTCAACATGCTGAACTTCTCCTGTGATTGAACATGCTGAACTTGTCCTGTCGTTCAACATGCTGAACTTGTCCTGTCGTTCAACATGGGACTTGTCCTGTCGTTCAACACGGGACTTGTCCTGTCCTTCAACATGGGACTTGTCCTGTCGTTCAACATGGGACTTGTCCTGTCCTTCAACATGGGACTTGTCCTGTCGTTCAACATGGGACTTGTCCTGTCCTTCAACATGGGACTTGTCCTGTCCTTCAACATGCTGAACTTGTCCTGTCGTCAACATGGGACTTGTCATGTCTTTCAACATAGGATTTTTGTCCTGTCCTTCAACATGCTGAACTTGTCCTGTAGTTCAACATGGGACTTGCCCTGTCCTTCAACATGCTGAACTTTTCCTGTCGTTCAACATGCTGAACTTGTCCTGTAGTTCAACATGGGACTTGCCCTGTCGTTCAACATGCTGAACTTGTCCTGTCGTCCAACATGGGACTTGTCCTGTCGTTCAACATGGGACTTGTCATGTCTTTCAACATGGGATTTTTGTCCTGTCCTTCAACATGCTGAACTTGTCCTGTAGTTCAACATGGGACTTGTCCTGTCCTCCAACATGCTGAACTTGTCCTGTCGTTCAACATGGGATTTGTCCTGTCCTTCAACATGCTGAACTTGTCCTGTCGTTCAACATGGGACTTGTCCTGTCCTTCAACATGGGACTTGTCTGTCTAGATCGTTCAACATGGCACTTGTCCTGTCGTTCAACATGGCACTTGTCCTGTCGTCCACCATGGCACTTGTCCTGTCGTTCAACATGGCACGTGTCCTGTCGTTCAACATGGCACTTGTCCTGTCGTTCAACATGGGACTTGACCTGTCGTTCAACATGGCACTTGTCCTGTCGTCCAACATGAGACTTGTCCTGTCCTTCAACATGAGACTTGTCTTGTTCAACATGGGACTTGTCCTGTCGTTCAACATGGGACTTGTCCTGCCCTTCAACATGGAACCTGGCCTGTGTCCAACATGGCACTTGTCCTGTCGTTCAATCATGACAGCCAGGAACGCTGGCAGAAAGAAGAGGGAATGGAAGGAAGAGGGGAGGGGGGGGGGGGGAGCACACAGAGAAATACAACGAGGAACAATTAGCGTTTAAACGTGGAACTGATTGTCACACAGAGTCCTCCGAATCTTTTTGTTCTGTGTTCATTGATGGGAGTCAGATTACACCGTGTGATTTTTGTTTGTTTGTTTGCAATTAGCTGAAGTGATTGCAAATTAAGTTTGTCAGAGGTTTGTGTGTGTGTGTGTGTGTGTGTGTGTGTGTGTGTGTGTGTGTGTGTGTGTGTGTGGTGTCTGTGTGTGCTGTGTGTGTCTGTGTGTGTCTGTGTGTGTGTGTGTTTGTGTGTGTGTGTGTGTGTGTGTGTGTGTGTGTGTAGTGTGTGTGTGTGTGTGTGTGTGTTGTGTGTGTGTGTGTGTGTGTGTGTTAGTGTGTGTGTGTGTGTGTGTGTGTAGTGTGTGTGTGTGTGTGTGTGTGTGTGTGTCCCAAAGAAGAGAGAGAGAGAGAGAGAGAGGTTTTGGGAGTGGTGTGTGTGTGTGTGTGTGTGTGTGTGTGTGTGTGTGTGTGTGTGTGTGAAAACGTTGTTATTATATTTTCATCCTTTTCAATCCCTTTAATCATGACATTCTTATGCGCGTCTTATTTCACCTCTCCTACTCCCTGCACCACTCACCACCCTCTCTCTCTCTCTCTCTCTCTCTCCTCTCTCTCCCTCCTCTCTCTCTCCCTCCTCTCTCTCTCTCTCTCTCTCTCTCTCTGAAGTGATTGCAAATTAAAAAAAAAAATACCGTGCACAACAGAATACAAACAAAATTAATTTGACCTTCCCTCAGTGAGATCGGAAGTCAAGATTCTTAAAATACATGTATACTATACAACGGGTACCATTCTTATACAAGGCAAAGCATGTCTACAGTGGGTCGATGAGGAGTTCGACAGGCTGCGTACTATTGTACACACACTGGGTGTGACTGCGTGCTCTGACCCACTCTCCATCACACACATGTGCGTGCCAGACATGGAAGCAGCGACGGCCGGCGCGAAAGGCGTTGGGGGGTGTGCAGTGGATGAGACCAACACTGGTGCGACCGTGAAAGAAGACACGCGCTGTGTGCTTATCCCGCCAATTACAGGGACAGAAAGCAGTGAAGAGGAAGGAGATACAGACCGCCCTTTGACCGCTCCATCCTGCCAACACTCAGCATCCCCCCTCCACTCCCCGCCCCCTTCACCAGCTAAGGCCTGCTCTTCTCACCCAGTGACAGAACCTCCTCCCTCCACTGCCCCTTCATTGAGCCCATCTTCCGTCACCGTTCCAGTCGGCGTTAGTGCACAGGCTTCACAGTCCCCCACTTCTACTGATCATTCGCCCCCCTCCTCACCATCCTCCACTGTAACCCCTGCCCCACCTGACTCAGTCATGCCCCTCCCCTCTCCCAAACAAGACACCACTTTCACGGCAGTTACTGAAAGCGTTAGCAGAGACACCACCACAGACACTGAAAGCGTTTCCAGTGACAAAGACGGTGACCAAGCTTCAAAGCCAGGGAACATGCCAGATGTGTGCTGCTGCCATGATGACTGTGTGTCCAAGGCAGAGTTTTTACAAACAACACAATCCCTACAAGCTGAAGTTTCAGCCCTTCGTGCAGCACTGCAAGAAGCAAGACACACATTTAAGATTGGCATAGACGCCATCACCACTCAGTTACTGCACTTACAAACCCAAAACACACAAAAACCTCTTCCCCGCTCCTCAAATCACAAACTTCCCTCCAAGACTACATCCTCCAAACCACCCTCCCCCAAATCATCCACCCCCAAATCATCATCTCCCATATTGCCCACCCCGCCGAATGCCACTGCCACAGAGAGCAATGCTGACAGTGGACACAGCGCAGGCAAAGCAGACTCCACAGCAGTGTCTGAGTCCCTCAGTCAGCAGACCTCCCACCCCCAAATCCTCCCTCCACCTCATGTCAGTGTCACTAAGGACACCACCCACTCCCTCCCAACCACCCAACCCTCTCCAACATGTAGTGCACTAGGTCAGCATCACTAAGGACACCACTACCATTCTGCTGGGGGATGATGTAGTGAAAGGGGTGGATCCCTCCCAATCCTCACCTCCCAACAGCAAGCCCCAAAAAGTGTGTGTCAGTGACCTGACAGTGACCCAGCTGACTGAGTGGCTCAGTAGCCAGACACCCTCAACTACCGTGAGACTGGCTGCAGTTCATGTTGGGATCCACGACTGTGCACAAGTCAAGGCCTCAGCAGACAGTGCCATCAGCAGTGACAAGTGGAAAGACCTTCTTTCCCAGTGCCGGAGGGTCTTTCCCAAAGCGTCACTGCTAGCTTCTGCTATCATGCCTGCCAGAGGACGACACCCCTTCAATCCAGTCATTCTCAACAGCAACAGGAACCTGCAGCAGGTGTGTGACGGCGTGGGTATGCACTACAGGGACCACCTGCTGTCTTCACCACCAGCAGTGGTGCACCCAGAATGGCATTGTACCAAAATGCCATTTGCCAACGAGGAAAGGGACAGCACGCCTTGCTGAAAATCTGTTTGCTAGGAAACAGGCAGACGCATCGGCACAAAGAGGGGCAGTGACCACAGGCCTCGCCCCACTGGACGTCTCTCCACTTCCCCCTTCTTTGCATCACCGCTCCGTTCCTCCTCCCGTCCATTCACCTACTCCACGCATGTTACCAACAAACAATCACACATCACAGTCCTCTCAACCCGAGAACCCTCCTACTCTTCCCCATTCTCCGGCCGACCCACACTACTCGGAAGTCTTTCCTCCCCTCCCTACCACCACTCTAAACCCCACCCACCCACTCCGACGACCGGACAGTAAGCCTACTACAACGCGGGGAACTAATTCGTATGGTAGTAGAGAGACCTACACTTCGCCTCCACAACCAACACCCATGATGCCACCGCCAATGTATCCTTCTATGTTCTTCCCTTCTTTTCCTCGTAGCTTCCCACCTGCCTTTTGGCAGTGGCCACACTTCATGCCAATACCACAAAACTATGGCCAGTTCTAGACTTGAATCAGTGTGTGTGTGTGTTGTGTGTGTGTGTGTGTGTGTGTGTGTGTGTGTGTGTGTATGCGTGTGCGTGTGTGCTATATGTATATATACACTAGTGTGGAAAGTGCAGAGTTTGAACTATATGCATCTGCCAATGTGGACTGTGTAATTCCGAATCTGCCGACCATCTGATAAGCTGAGAAGAAAAAGTGGTTGCGAACTACATTATTAGCATTTCTGAAGAAAGCAAGACTTTTATATCATAGTTTTATTGTACCTGAATGGTGTGTGAGCACGCTCAGAAACCTGTGGTGTGGATAAAGCTTCGGTGATACTTGCCACAAGCGTGTTACGGAACTTTGTGAATTTAACTTTTGTGCTTTTTCATATTCATTATCCTTTTTCATTGAGCATTGTTGGCTTTGGTGTGTAAGTGTGTTGTATCACACTTATTTGTAGTTTTGACTTGCTTGTTTCTCATTTTCATTATCCTTTTGAATTGAAGATAGTTGTTGCGTGTGTATACCATACGGACACATTGAGTTTGTATTCAAGTGTATCCTTGCTATATTTGTTTTAGTTGCACAAATGGTGCAATCATCTTCAAAGTGGCCACAGGAAGACGGACTACGTATTGGACATCTTAATATAAACCGTATACAAAACAAGTTACAGGAGGTACCCACTATACTGTATAATCAAGACAAACCCTTCATATATTTGGCTTCACTGAATCAAGACTTTCAGATATTGTCCCTGATGCCACTGTCTTAATCTCTGGCTACAATATTGTACGCAGAGATCCCACCGAATCCAAATCTACAGGCATATTACTTTACGTTCATGAAACATTAAATGCCCAACGTTTGTATGATCTTGAAAGTTTTGGAATTGAAGCAGTTTGGTTAGTAATCAAGTTGAAGAGAACAAAACCCATCAAAATAGGATTTGTATATCGAAACCCAGCGGAAAATGCTGGTTGGATGGACAAGTTTACGGCCATGATGGATGCAGCATCGCTTGATGCCACAGAATTAATACTTTTAGGTGATTTCAACATTGATCTATTGAAGTGCCAAACATCATGGTCAGATAGGACTACCTCATACAACTTATCCCAAATTATAGACATGCCAACCAGAGTAACACTCACTAGCAAAACATTAATTGACCACATCTATCTTTCTGAACCACCAAACGTCATTGAGAAATGTGTGCCTTTGAATGGATGCAGCGACCACTTTCCAGTATGCATTACGTGGAAAAGAAGTGGAATCAAAATTCCTAAAACTGGCCACAAACACATCACTTACAGATCTTTCGGACACTTCCTCGAAGATACCTTTCTCACTGACCTCATGAATTCCCCCTTTATAAATGTTTATAATTACACTGATCCAGAGAAAGCGCTTGAGTATTGGCTACACACGTTTAATTCTGTTTATGACAAGCATGCGCCATTCAAAACGCGTCGAGTAAAACATAGTGCACAACCAAAGTGGATGACTGATGAAATACAAGCTGCTTGTTTCTTACGCGACGATCTGCTTGAAGCAGAAGGGAAGTCGGATGGATTTAAAAGGCAACGTAATAAAGTCAATTCACTCAAACGGACAGCAAAAATGAATTTTTTTCGTGAACTTGTAGCCAACAAACAAAATTCGAAGTCCATATGGCAAGCAATAAATGAACTTACGAATAAAACTTCACAGTCAAAGACAAGTCCCATTACCAGCATAACAACAAATGAACTCAACCAACACTTTACAACAGTTGCAGAACACATTGTCAAAGAAAAGAATACTGACTCAAATGAATTACAAAAATTTAAAAAAAATTTGCAATGCTATGAACATTCGTCCAGCAACACCAGTTCCGCCTATGACAGTTAGTGATGTTTGCCAAGCTTTATGCCAATTGAAGCAGACAGGAAGCCGCGGACTTGACGGAATTGATGGAAAAATACTGAAACTATCAGCACCTGTTATATGCGAAACTCTTACCTACATTTACAATTTATGCATTGATAAATGTCACTTTCCCGCTCAGTTCAAAGTTGCAAAAGTAATACCCATTTTCAAATCTGGAGACAAATCTGAACCATCCAACTACAGACCTATATCCATTTTGCCAGTTCTGTCCAAGCCCTTGGAAAAACACATAAATAAACATCTTTGCCACCATTTTGACTCCTCCAACCTACTAAATAAAAATCAATCAGGATTCAGGAAAAATCATTCTTGTCATACAGCGCTTACAAACCTAGTAGATCAATGGCTAGCCAGTGTTAATGAGAATAAATATTGTGGCGCACTGTTTGTTGATTTTGCAAAGGCTTTTGATGTAATTGACCACAAACTGTTATGCAGGAAGCTTTTATTATATGGTATAAAAGGAAATACCTTCCAACTGATAACATCATTCCTAGAAGATCGTCAACAAATCGTTTGTGTCAAAAACAATTTATCAGAGAAGCTACCTATCCAACATGGCGTACCCCAGGGTTCTGTGTTAGGTCCGTTGCTGTTCTCAGTTTATATAAATGATCTCCCTCTTTATATTGAGGATTCATGTGAACTCTTTTGTGATGATACCACTGTCCATACAAGTAGCTCCAGCTTGGAAGCTGTTTTCACTTCATTACAGAAGAATGCTGACATCTTAAGTAATTGGTGCAATGTAAATCACATGTCACTGAATCCTAACAAAACAAAACTAATGCTGATAACAACAAGGCAGAGAAGACAAAACATAACCACACAGCCCCCATCTGTTTTTATCAATAATCAGGAAATTGAAGTGGTGGATAGCCATCGAGTTCTAGGCGTATATGTTGATAATAATCTTTCTTGGTCTTACCACCTTCGCAGTTTATGTAAATCAATATCCAGACAAACATATCAGCTGTGCAAGATTAAGCATTTCTTAAACCTTCATGCCAGGAAATTGTTCCTACACGCACATGTTCTCTCTTCAATCAATTATTGTTTAACACTATTTGATTCTGCTAGTGCTAATGCCATGAAACCTCTTAAGAGTGTCTACAAAAGAGCACTTAAAGCAGTCCTATTAAAATCATCTAGTCTTAGTGAAGGGGATTATACTAAAGCGGGGGCTCTTCCGTTACAAGAAATGTTTGCTGTCAACAAATGTCTGCTAATGCAAAATATTGCATCGGGTTTAGCACCACAAACTCTTCAGTCCAAATTTAGCATAAACCCTAGGGATTCAACCAAATTCCAGGTTCCCACACCTAGAATAGATCTATTTAAATCAAGCTTATCTTACTCAGGTAGCGTGGTTTGGAATTCACTTCCACTACATTTCCGATGTACTCACATTACAGAATCCTTCAGGGAAAAACTAATTACACACTTCACAGCAGACCATTGCTATTAGGGACAAAATACATATACCAGGGCACACCCTCCGTTTTGCTGCATATTAAACTGATACGCCGTTTCCTTTCCACTGATGTTTTCAAAACTAGATAATGATACATGAGAGATATAGTTACTATCGGTTTTATTAATGATTGAAATTATAGCATGATGAATGACTGTTGTGGTCGCTGGTTTTATTGGTGCATTGTCACTAATTGATTGATGTCTTAATACTTTGATTTCTTCGAGCACTGTAACTGCAAGGTGATAAATTGTGTCCGGATTACTGTTGATCATATTGATGTATTGCTCTTTATTCAAATTTGTAGCAATGTTTAGCATATGATTTTTGGATAGAAAAATGGAATTATTCTCTCTCTCTCTCTCTCTCTCTCTCTCTCTCTCTCTCTCTCTCTCTCTCTCTCTCTCTCTCTCTCTCTCTCTCTTCGTTAATTACGGCTGCGTTTCGATGGATTGTCGCTTAATTAATAATTATAATTTTGGGTAGTGTATGAATGGACGAAAGGAAAAAAAAAATGGAAGGGGAAGGTAAATGATAATGGCATCTCTCTCTCTCTCTCTCTCTCTCTCTCTCTCTCTCTCTCTCTCTCTCTCTCTCTCTCTCACCACACACACACACACACACACACACACACACACACACACACACACACACACACACAACACACACACACACGCACACACACACACACACATCATGAAAAATAAGTGTTATGATTATTGATGCTAGGAATATTGCTGCTTACTGATAACTGATTGTTCGTTCTCGTTTTGCCTTATAACCACATCATGTAAATGTAAAAGAAAGTACAAATGTTGATATTATTGATGCATTGTAATTGTCTAATTATCATCCTGAGCAGTTTGTTGTATGTTAATTTTTTACAAAAGGAATGTAACTCTCTCTCTCTCTCTCTCTCTCTCTCTCTCTCTCTCTCTCTCTCTCTCTCTCTCTCTCTCTCTCTCTTCGATAGGAGGATCGCTTATTCCATATCTGTGTGTGCCGATTCTTTTCTTCTTTGTAATACATTTCTTTATTCTTGTTTGTTGTTTAAATCGTTTTTTTTTCCTTTTAAAGTCATCTACGCCTTAATGGATGAACTTTTTAATG
>CM065732.1:13747276-13749776 GCA_033310375.1 Conus canariensis
ACATACATACATACATACAGGTATATACACGATTGAGAGAGAGGGGGGGGAGGAGAGAGAGAGAGAGAGAGAGAGAGAGAGAGAGAGAGAGAGAGAGAGAGAGAGAGAGAGAGAGAGAGAGAGAGAGACCAAGCCGTCAACTACGCAACCAAACAATACAACGATAACGCTGTCTTCTTTAGAACACCCACCACAGTGCATTGAAGAAATTGTGCGGCTCGCCCCCCTCCCCCCCCCCATCCCCCACCCCACCCCCAACCCCACCCCTCACCGTCTAGTCTCTAACTCCGACCCCGCCCCTACAGCCCTGTCCCACCCTGCGCTCCTTTCTGACCTAAACTCCCCCCCCCCCTCCCCCACGCACACAACACACACACGTCCCTCTCCGTTGAGGAATCACATGACAGAACAAAGCAATTCCCTTCTCCATCCTTCTTGGTAGATAATCATTCCTCCATTTGTGCCCCTTTCCCATCCCATCCTCCCCGGCTGACTGCTCCTCCTCAGAGACAAAAGCCGGGCACGATGTAGGTCGAGGATTATTCCAGAGTGGCACTAGTGAGTTTCTGCTCGAACAATTGGATGGCATGGGGATGGAGAGAGGTGAAAGGTGAAAGGTGAAGGGCGAACGGAGATAAAGAGAGATGGCTAGACGAGCCAGGGGAGGGGGGAGGGGTATAGAAAGAAGGAGGAGCAGTAGGGGTGTGTGGAGGGATAGGAGGGGAAGGCTGGGGGGAGGGGGGAGGGTGTGTGGGTGGGGAACACGTGACGGGTATCAGGCGAATGATGTTTCTGGGCAAAACTGAAAGTTATTGTGGTGCAACTTCCAGACGCTGAACCTGATGACCTAGTGGGAAGAATGATGAATATTGCCAGGAGAGTGGAGCACCACAGAGAGTTATTGACAGAGTCAGGGAAGAATGATGAATATTGCTATAGAGGAGAGTGGAGCACTACAGAGAGTTATTGACAGAGTCAGGGAAGAATGATGAATATTGCTGGGAGAGTGGAGCAGCACAGAGAGTTATTGACAGAGTCAGGGAAGAATGATGAATATTGCTATAGAGGAGAGTGGAGCACTACAGAGAGTTATTGACAGAGTCAGGGAAGAATGATGAATATTGCTGGGAGAGTGGAGCAGCACAGAGAGTTATTGACAGAGTCAGGGAAGAATGATGAGTATTGCTGGGAGGGTAGAGCACAGAGAGTTATTGACAGTGTTAGGGAGGGATGGAGGCTGGAGCAAACGATGGGGGGGGGGGGGGCTTGTGAAGAGATGGGGGGGGGGTTGGGAGAGGAAGCAGTTGCCGGAATCGGGGGGGGGGGGGGGGGGCAGTGGGTGAAAGAAGTTAGGGAAATCCCCCCCCCCCCGCCCGTCCCCCACCATCTCCACCGTCCCCATGGTCGCACTCACAGAGCGTATATGCGCACATGCGCGTGTTGCATGCATGCGTGCGTACTTCTGTGTGTGTGTGTGTGTGTGTGTGTGTGTGTGTGTGTGGTGTGTGTGTGTGTGCCTGTGTGACTGCGTGGTGCGTGCTGTGTGTGTGTGTGTGTGTGTATGTGTGTGTGTGTGTGTGTGTGTGTGTGTGTGTGTGTGTGTGTGCGCGTGCGCATGCATGCACGTGTGAGCATGCTCGCACACACGTTCATCGTGTTCATATGCCAGAACAATGAACGCTCTTTCTCTCTGTCTCTGTCTGTCTGTGTGTCTGTCTGTCTCTCTCACTCTCTCTCTCTCACTCTCTCTCTCCATCGGGGAATAATCGTACCATCAAGCATTTGCAGGCGTGATGAAGCAAATAGTTGATTCGCGTCTACTGTTGGCGATGAGGGCCATTGATATTGGTAAGAAGAGGTGGTTTGAGGTTTGTGGATACGGAGGAAAGTGAAGCAGTCCAACATGACGTGAATGAAGTGCCTCATGCAGGTGACATCTCTCCGGGGAAGCAGAAGTGTCGCTGCTGGCCAGTCTTTCCTGTCTTTGCAGACGTTTCCTGTCACCACCCCATATACTGGGTCTTTCCTGTCACCACCCATATCGTCTGTCTTTCCTGTCACCACCCCCTATCCTCTGTCTTTCCTGTCACCACCCATATCGTCTGTCTTTCCTGTCACCACCCCCTATCCTCTGTCATTCCTGTCACCACCCCTATCCTCTGTCTTTCCTGTCACCACCCATATCGTCTGTCTTTCCTGTCACCACCCCCTATCCTCTGTCTTTCCTGTCACCACCCCCTATCCTCTGTCTTTCCTGTCACCACCCCCTATCCTCTGTCTTTCCTGTCGCCACCCCCTATCCTCTGTCTTTCCTGTCACCACCCCCTATCCTCTGTCTTTCCTGTCACCACCCCCTATCCTCTGTCTTTCCTGTCACCACCCCCTATCCTCTGTCTTTCCTGTCACCACCCCCTATCCTCTGTCTTTCCTGTCGCCACCCCCTATCCTCTGTCTTTCCTGTCACCTCCCCCTATCCTCTGTCTTTCCTGTCACCACCCCC
>CM065732.1:13774776-13777276 GCA_033310375.1 Conus canariensis
ACTTTGTTTGCTTTCCGTGCAGTGAATTGATTGATGAAAATTTCTGTTTTAATTAAAGTCCCTGCTTCACTTTCTCTTGCCGCTTGCTGTAGGTCTTTAATTTCCAGACTGCCTGCAGGCTCCTGTGTCTGGCATCAGCTCAGTGCCATTAGTGTGCAGGCTGCTGCTTCTTCTCTTTTCTTCTCTACCTGTCTTTCTTTCTTTTTCTTCTTTTCCCCTTTTCTAAGTACAACTTTCTCCTTCTTTGTCATCTAGATTTTGCTACTCCTTTGTCTGTCTCTGTGTTTCTTTCTTCCTTCTTTATTCATTCTTCTGTTCTTTTCTTCTTTTTTGTTTCTTTCTCCTTTTGAATAGGAGGAAGAGGAGAAGGTGAAGGAGGGGAGGAGGAGGAGAAGAAGAAGAGGAGGAGGAGGAGAAGGAGGAGGAGGAGAAGGAGGAAAGGAGGAGGAAGAAGAAGAACAAGAGGAAGAAGAAGAAGAAGAAGAAGAGGAAGATTTATGGTGAGGAGGAGGAGGAGGAGGAGGACGGCGACGACGACGACGACGACGACGAAGACGACGGTGGTGGTAGTGATAATGACGAGGAGGATGATCTCTGTCTCTGTCTCTCTCTCTCTCTCTCTCTCTCTCTCTCTCTCTCTCTCTCTCTCTCTCTCTCTCTCTCTCTCTCTCTCACCCCATACTTTCTTGTCATATGCCTCTGTCTGTCTGTCGACAGGTCGCTGGCTGTTCGGGGTCATCCTGTGCAACCTGTTCGTGACGGCCGACGTGCTGATGTGCACCTCCTCCATCCTGCACCTCTGCACCATCTCCCTGGAGCGCTACATCGGCATCCGCTACCCGCTGTGGGCCAAGAACAAGTCCAAGAGAACCGTCTTCTTCAAGATCGTGCTGGTGTGGACGCTGGCCCTGGCCATCACCTCGCCCATCACCGTGCTGGGCATCGTCAACGACTCCAACATCCTCAACGAGGGTGTGTGCCTGCTGACCAACCAGCACTTCATCATCTACGGCTCCATCTTCGCCTTCTTCATCCCGCTGAGCATCATGGTGCTGATGTACGCTCTGACGGTCCGCATGCTCAACAAGCAAGCCAAGCTGTGCAGCGGGGACGGGAGAGGTGGGGGAGGAGGAGGAGCAGAAGGAGGGGAGGGGGGACGGGGGAGTGAGAGGCAGCCGGTGATTCGGCGCTCGACGAGTTCCAGGAGGCACTGGTCCAGACCTCATCACCGCCACACCGTGCTGGGGACTTCCGGTTCCGGCTCGTACCGCCGGGAACCTTTGACCTCGGCCAGCTCGTTCCCGATCGGGTCTGGCACTGGACGGTCCGCTCAGAGGTACCAGCCTCTCAGCAAACGAAACACACTGCCGCTGTGTCACGAACGAGAGTCATCCTTCTCCTCGCCTTCCACCCGGGAGTCGTCAGACTTCGAGTTCTGCAACGGGAACGGGACGGAGAACGGCAGTGACGAGCTCTTAGACCAAGGGTCCGGGTGTAAGAACAAGTGGCGGGGCTTCAACCGAAAGAGGAGCTCGCAATCCTCTCAAGGCGAGGAGCCGCGGAGACTGAAAGAGTTGGTGAGGAAGCACCACGTGGCGCTGAAAGCCGCCAACATTCTGCTGATGCGCAGGGACGTGCTCCGCAAAGAGAACAACTCTGTGCAGACCGAGCAGAAAGCCTCCAAGGTTCTGGGCGTGGTGTTCATGATCTTCGTCATCTGCTGGGCGCCCTTCTTCCTGGTCAACATTCTCACCGTGCTGTGCACCTCCTGCTACTTCTCCCCGACCCTCTTCACGGTCTTCGTGTGGCTGGGCTACGTGTCCAGCACCCTCAACCCCATCATCTACACCGTCTTCAACAAGGTCTTCAAGCTGACCTTCCTCAAACTGTTGTGTTGTCGCTACGGGCTCTTGCACCGAGGTCGTCGGCGGAGTCAGCATCACCACGCGGGGTCTTCAGGATTCGGGGGCGCCCGGGTCAACAGCAGTGGGATGTCCTCCAGCTCTCACAGCGGTCTGCTCACCTGCAGCTCCTTCTGTCGAAACGGGGGTGAGGCAGCAGCGATGTTCATCTGGAGGAGTCTGTGTGTTGACAGTCAAACAGTGATGCTTGGGGTCAGAGATTACTGTCTGCCTGCTGACCAGGAGAGACTGGTGCTGGGGGTTAGAGATTACTATCTTCCTGTTGATTGGGAGAGAGTGATGCTTGGGGTTAGAGATTACTATCTTCCTGCTGATTGGGAGAGAGTGATGCTTGGGGTTAGAGATTACTATCTTCCTGCTGACTGGGAGAGAGTGATGCTTGGGGTTAGAGATTACTATCTTCCTGTTGAATTGGAGACGGTGATGGCTTATGGTGTCACGAAACTGGTGGTGTACTTACGCTCTCGTCTTGAAACGCACGAACGGTTCTACTTCCACCCCGCTTCCCTTCGGGTTTTGATTGAATATACCTTTTTCTAAGACACACATGGAGCAGCCTGCTCTCCCCGAGCGGTGAA
>CM065732.1:13779776-13784776 GCA_033310375.1 Conus canariensis
ACTACACAACACACTTATCTGTATCCTACAAAAAATGTAAACATCACATAGACAATATCATAATCGCATCCCCTTTCCTTCCGTTACTCTTAATTAACCAGGAAAGACAATATTCCACTATTCTGTTTGCACACTTATAAACTTAAGAACAAATGAAACGTCCATAACTGCCAGCATTCCTTGGTTGACCAGTCAGTTGTTTCTCTCATCCCACTGTGCGACTTCGAGCTCGAGCTGCCACACTGTTGTGTCCTCACGATTGGCCAAATCCCAGCTGGGGGACACTGGCAACGTAGCTCGCATTGCACCCTCAGACCGAGTCTCTCGGACTCAACTGCACTACGCCCTTTCCATGGAAAGGGTTCCTGTCAGCCTCTCCCACAGGTCTTCTCTTGCTGCAAACACCCCACCATTGTCTGGCAAGTCCCTGTCTAGACCCCAACAGGCTGACACGTCTTGCTGTCGACTGTCCCCACACAGTAGAGAATTCTTCTCGTCGTCGGCTCCAAGGCTACAGCAACCTCCACTGTCTTATGTCCCCACCCAAGAGACAATTCTAAACCGTCGTCGACTGCGAGGTGACAGCAAACCTCTGCTTCTCGCTGTATTTTCTTAAGCCCTCAGCAAGATGGGATGAGTTCACTTTCCCTTAAGTGAGTTTACACACTTCCTGGTTTTCTGAGCATCTTATATCCATTCTCAAAGAAAGAGAGAACCTGAGTTTAAGTGGTTCAACCAATGGAATCACTGGCACGCACACATCACATGATTTGTACCAATAATTCCCCGAGTTATTTTTATTTCACCAGTGGAATCACTAGTTACCTACTCATACACACACACACCATAGCTGCTAGCACTACAAAGACTTGGGTACCAAGTAGTTAATGCATAACCTTCACTTCAAACACATGTTCGATTCCCCGAAGCTACCCATTGTACTAACAGTATGAACTTCTCTACCAGCCAGGACTGATGCTTCAAGTATTTACTACACTCTATAGACAACAAGGTGCAAATCACTCAATAGGCCGAAGCCTTCCATTCATTCCTCAGGACAAGAACGACTGAATGGTCACTGTACCCTGCCTGCAGGCCGACTGTCACCGAACCGTGACGGTCATCTCCTCTCAGGCTTGCTGAAGAACCCAGTGAATAGCCAGTGGTCGAGGTGGACACTCTCCTCCACCCAGGACCGGCAGGTCGGCAGGTACTTGTTACTATCCCCCCTTGGACATGCAAGCCACTTCCCAGTAACTCTCCCTCCTTCAGTATACGGCTTGGGGTATTCCCTTCTGGTGATGCCTGAGTTCGCACACTTGAACAACCCAAGGAACTGGCTCTCAACAAGAGAGTGAGAACATCACGGTATTATGGACTGTGGTGTGTCTCTGTTTGACGCCAGGGGCACAGACACAACCAGCCGTGTCTCCCTGATGAGTTCTGATCCAGCGGACGAAAGGCCTTGGAGAAGGCAATACAAATAGATCTGCCTTCGAAAGGGGTTACGATGGTTTCCTCATGCAGCTAGTGAAGAGTGTTCATATCTATAATACATTTTCTTAATTTTATGTTCCCAGTTTCTCCATCTTCAACCTTCCCCTCCCCCCCCCCCCCCTTAAGTCCAGATCTTAGCCAAGTCATTACTATGAGGACAGTTGAGTTGTTGGCCTGCGCTTGTTTTCCCCCCACTATTAGAGTGTTCGTCTTTGTATTTATCTGACTTTATTCAAGTTAAAAGGCTGTGTCAATCTTGAATAAAAGTTACTCTGTGTTAGGTTTTCTTATGGGAGCAAAATGTACCCTACTTGTTTACTGTTTATTGTTTACTGTTCCCTGACTCACTTCTTTCTCAATATCCTTAATTTGCCTAAATGCTCTAGAACATTCGGCTGACTCATGACAAAGTAAATAAATTAATTTGTAAAAGTATAATAATTTGTTAATTTTTTTAATATAAAACACACACACACACACACACACACACACACACACACACACACACACACACACACATATATATATATATATATATATATATATATATTATATGTACACATATTTAATAATAATAACAATATCATTATTATTATTATTATTAAAGAAAAAAACAATATGAATATAATAAAATAAAAATAAACAGATAAATTAATAAATAAAGAATAAATAAATAGATAAAAATCAATGTCCTTGGCGGTAACTAACCCACTCTCTTTTCAAATTTTGCTTCATTTTCCGCCCTCAGTCACTCCGTTTTGAAACTTGTTTTTGAGTTAACATCAGTGGAAAGATGAACACCAGGAGGAGTTTCTGTGTAAGATGAACACTAGGAGTAGTATCTATGTCAGATGAACACTATGAGGAGTTTCTGTGTTAGATGGACACAAGGAGTAGTTTCTATGTCAGATGAACACTAGGAGGCGTTTCTATGTAAGATGAACACTAGGATGGGTTTCTATGTAAGATGAACACTAGGAGGAGTTTCTGTGTACGATGAACACTAGGAGGAGTTTCTATGTAAGATGAACACTAGGAGGAGTTTCTATGTCAGATGAACACTAGGAGGCGTTTCTATGTAAGATGAACACTAGGATGGGTTTCTATGTAAGATGAACACTAGGATGGGTTTCTATGTAAGATGAACACTAGGAGGAGTTTCTGTGTACGATGAACACTAGGAGGAGTTTCTATGTAAGATGAACACTAGGAGGAGTTTCTATGTCAGATGAACACTAGGAGGAGTTTCTATGTCAGATGAACACTAGGAGGAGTTTCTATGTCAGATGAACACTAGGAGGAGTTTCGGTGTTAGATGAACACTAGGAGGCGCTTCTGTGTAAAATGAACACCAGGAGGAGTTTCTGTGTTAGATGAACACTAGGAGGAGTTTCTATGTTAGATGAACACTAGGAGGAGTGTCTATGTCAGATGAACATTAGGAGGAGTTTCTATGTACGATGAACACTAGGAGGAGTTTCTGTGTAAGAGAAGTGAATGACAGTGATGGAGGACTGTTTGATCTCCACAGAAGTCTGCGCTCTCCCTAACGCCTTTGTTGATTTAATAGCTACCAGACCAAACAAGTCACTCAGTTAAAGATGGCTACTCATTGTGTGCGTAGCTTTCGTCGGCAATGCGGCCGACTTCTTCAGCGCAACTGCTGGGTTGAGAACTGGATTCAGTGCGCACCGCCATGAGCGAACTCACGACAATGCGACTGAATGAGTGAGGTGTACACCGATGGCAGGTTGTGTCGGCCCCGGTCGCGGTTAAGGGTGGGGTTCCTGGCGGCGATGTGGACTGCCTCCTTTACTCCCCTCTGGAACCATCTTGCTTCTCTGTCGAGTACTTGCACGTTTCCTTTTCAAACTGATGTTGGGTGTGGGTCAGATGTTCACCCACTGGAGAGGACTCATGTTTGTGTTCCTTTAGTCTCTTGTGCAGGTTGCGCTCAGTTTCACCAATGAACTATGGTCACAGTCCTTGCAGTCTATCTTGTATATCACCGCTGATTTGTCCAATTTGTCTGTTTTGTCTTTGCCTTTGTAGATTGTACGGTAATTGCAGGGCACAGCAAATCGGCATAGTCTGTACAAGTTTGCCTTTCGAAAGTTTTCCATGAAATTCCCCTTAAGGTCAGTTGGAAAGTTCACATACTTGCATTATTTTATCTCAAACACATGGAACCAGCAGGTTTTCTTTAATTAATAGACAATGGCAAAACAGATGTTCTACCTTCTGTATATTCATGAAGATGTTTGTAGGATAACATTTTTTTTTTTGGTTTAAATTTTGATCTCTCTCTCTCTCTCTCTCTCTCTCTCTCTCTCTCTCTCTCTCTCTCTCTCTCTCTCTCTCTCTCTCTTCTAGGTGGGGCCTCCATCCACCTATTTTTCCCACCGTATTCTTTTTTCCCCCTTTTTTCAAAGATAAAGACTAACTCGTGCTCACCACGCAATGTCTGTGTGTTGTTTACAGATGGACAGTGACATGCTAACTTTAATGTTTCAACATTTGATACAGAGCATCTGGGTTTATTCGTGTATTAATGTATGGTGTGCTGACACTTTCATTCTGACATTTAACGACACAATACACACACCAATGCATCCCCCCCGCCCTCACAAAACAAATCTGGCAAGGAAAGTATGTGTGCGTATGTGTGCGTATGTGTGCATGTGTGTGTGTGTGTGTATATGCGTGTGTGTGTGTGTGTGTGTGTGTGTGTGTGTGTGTGTGTGTGTGTGTGTGTGTGTGTGTGTGTGTGTGTGTGTGTGTGAACGCGCGTCCCCGCGCCGGCGCGCATGCTTTCGTGTACAAGTGTGAGTCTGAGCCTAGTTTAATTGAAATTAGTATATATATATATATATATATATAGAGAGAGAGAGAGAGAGAGAGAGAGAGAGAGAGACAGAGAGAGAGAGACAGACAGAGAGAGAGAGAGAAAGACAGAGAGACAGACAGAGCGAGAGGGAGAACAACCATTTCATCAAACTCATGCCATGGGAGAGAACACATTTTTTCACGCAGAAATATTAAATGATGAGCTGTCAAATTTTCTTTAACGAAAAAAGCATTTTACTCTTTGATTTATCTGAATGTACTTTATGAAAGTGTATTTCCAACTGTAACAGAGACAGAAAACTTAATGTTGTCTCAAAATAAATCTTAAATAAATGTTAGCGAACCGCCCAGAGAACGTGGACAAACGAGTCACAAGACGAAACGAAAATGTGTTTCGTCTTGTGACTCGTTTGTCCACGTTCTCTGGGCGGTTCGCTAACATTTATTTAAGATTTGTTTAGATTTCCGCCTGCAGTCCTCTCGCTTTGCAACTGTCTCAAAATAGTTTGTGAAAGGGATTTTCTTTTATTAAAAGACTATGGAAAGACTAGGTTCTACCTATTTCGGGATTTCAGCATGGTTTGGGGAAGGGTATTTTCTTGAGTAGACAATGGGGGAAAACAAGGCTTTTTTTTTTGCATAGGCCAAAAAATCCA
>CM065732.1:13787276-13792276 GCA_033310375.1 Conus canariensis
CACACACACACACACACACACACACACACACACACACACACACACACACACACACACACATGAAAGGAGGGGGGTAGGTGGGAGGGGGTGGAAGAAGAGGAGAAGGAGAAACGGATCAATTATCATTTATAAACGAAAGATGAGGCTGGAAATGCTTGTTGTCCTGTCACTCCTGAATGGAGAGGAAGGTGGGGTCGAGGGAGGCAGGGGGAGGAGGTTGGGGAGGAGTAAGGTTGAAAAGGGCTGTAGGATGGGATGGAGGAGGAGACTAGGAGGAAGGGGGGGTGGGGGGGAGGGAAGGCAGGACGGTTTTTCCTAAGCTTCGTTCTTGGTATTTTCAAGAAGGTGGTGATGTCCACGTGGCATGAAAATATGGATGGACTGACTAGTTGACTGATTGATTGTCCACCTCTGTCTGTCTGTCTGTCTGTCTGTCTGTCTGGCTGGCTGGCTGGCTGGCTGGCTGGCTGACTCGCTGGCTGGCTAGCTGGCTGGCTGGTTGGCTGGCTGGCTGGCCAGCTGGCTGGCTGTCTCTCTGCCTCTCTGTCAATCTGTGTCTCTGCCTGTGTCTCTCCCCGCCGTCTCCCTTTCTCTCCCTCTCTCCCTCTCTCTCTCTCTCTCTGCCTCTCAATCTCTGTCTTTGTCTCTCTGTCTCTCTGCCTGCCTGCCAGCCTGTCTGTCTGTCTGTCTGTCTGTCCTCTCTCTCTCTCTCTCTCTCTCTCTCTCTCTCTCTCCACACACACACACACACACACACACACACACACAACACACACACACTCACATACACACACACACACTCTGTGAGTGTGTGTGTGTGTGCGCGTGTGTGTGTGTGTGTGTGTGTGTGTGTGTGTGTGTGTGTGGTGTGCGCGCGCGCGCGCGCGTGCGTGCGCGTGTGTGTCTGTGTGTGTATGTGTGTGTGTTTGTGTGTGTGTGTGTGGGTGTGTGTATGTATGTGTGTGTGTGTGTGTGTGTGTGTGTGTGTGTGTGTGTGTATGTGTGTGTGCGTGTGTGTGTGTGTCTGTGTGTGTATGTGTGTGTGCTTGTGTGTGTATGTGTGTGTGTGTGTGTGTGTGTGTGTGTGTGTGTGTGTATGTGTGTGTGTGTGTGCGTGCGTGCGTGTGTGTGTGTGTGTGTTGTGTGTGTGTGTGTGTGTGTTGTGTGTGTGTGTGTGTGTGTGTGTGTGTGTGTGTGTGTGTGTGTGTGTTTGTACAATTTGTCTCATGGAGGTTAAAACACAGGAGAATGTCTACCTTGTGATCCAGTATAAGTCATGTGATAATTGGGTTCCTTGGATTCAGTTTTGTCCATGGATGCCTCCGAGTATGCGGAGTAGTTGGACGACAGGCCAGATATCTGTATAAAAGTCTGGCATTCAGGAAGGCAGAGCCACTTCTGTCTGTCATGTCTGAGACAGATGACAGACAGATATCTGTATAAAAGTCTGGCATTCAGAAAGGCAGAGCCACTTCTGCCTGTCATGTCTGAGACAGATGACAGACAGATGTCTGTATAAAAGTCAGGCATTCAGGAAGGCAGAGCCACTTCTGCCTGTTATGTCTGAGACAGATGACAGACAAAAAAAATAATCAAGGGGCAGGACAAGGCGTATGATAAAGCGACGCTGTCTGCCCTAAACATACATCAGCTCACACAACAGATGGGCTAGCCTCATAACCAGAATGCCAGACGAACGCATTCCTGCCACGTCTGTTCCAAGGCGAGCTGTCCCCCAGAAAAGCACTTTGATGATCTTCGGCGCAGATGGTTCAAAGACAGTCTCAAGGTCAGCATGGTAACTTTTGGAGTAGATCCCATGGAACAATAATCACTGGTCTGATCTCTAAGATGTCAAAGTATTACCAGCCGCAGTGGCGAAGTGGTTAGCGTCTCAGACTCCCGGCTGGGAGTTTGTGGGTTCATTTCTCATCAGAGCCATATGGGATTTTTTTTTCTTCCTCGACCAGCTGCTTGAGTTTACTACAGGCTCAAATGGGAAGACCGGGAACACACAGTCGAGTTTTATCCACTTTTTAAGTGGATTCGTCTCAGACAGTGTTGCTCAAATTTCCTGACCAACACTGCAGGTGTCTGTATTTCTTGGGCTTGGTTGACGCTGGTTATGAAAGTAAACATTAAGTCGTTGGGGGCTGTCGCCGGACGGACGTGGTGTTAACCTCCTCAGGGAGAGCTCACTCACGCCAGCTCTGGGAATAGGCAATTATTGTCGTCAATAGAGGGCTTAGTAGATGGTGTGCTGCCTATGCAGCAGTGCAGTGTCTCCTCTGGTGGGTTGCCTCCTGATGACTTGACATTGGCTGCTGCCTGTGGATTGCTGGTTCTGGGGCTGCAGCGGGTCGGGCCAGGCTGTGGATCTGGACAGGTGCTCTGAATGAGCGGCGTGACTGAAGTGCCACTGGGGGGCACAGAAGATGGAAGAGCAGAACGAAGTCTGACTATTGCTCCAAGGTCTGGGGGTCGATTCACACACACACCCCTCACCCCGCCTTCCCAGTACTCCCCACCAGCCAGTTTGGAAGAGATTTTCTTCTTTGAGTTTGTGTGGAGTCCAGTCCCTACTAGTCGTGCGGATGAGATGCTAAACCAAAGTCTCATGCATTAATGCCTGTACTTGTTCTGGAATATCAATAGGATGTACGTCAGTGCGAGCATGCACATGCGCGATCGCGAGCGCGCAAACACACACACACACACACACACACACACACACACACACACACACACAACACACACACACACACACACACACACACACACATGCACAGAGAGAGAGAAAATGAGAGAGACAGAGAGATACAAAAGGAGAGAGAGAGACACGTAAACGCACACACAGACACACAGACACACAGACAGACACACACACACACACACACACACACACACACACACACACACACACACACACACACACACACACACACGCACACACACACACAGCACACACACACACACACACACACACACACACGCGCGCGCGCGCGCGCGCGCGCACACCGTGTCCATGTACTACGGGATGAGGTGGGGGCTGGGGAAGTCTGCATGAGTGTGAGTGCGTGGGTCTATATATGCGTACACGCATTAAGCCACTATAGCTTTAACCCCCATGGGATTTCCTGACTGCTTTCACTTACCTCCCCCCCCCCCCCAACCCCCACTCGTCTCTCACGACTGCTCCCTCTTCCCCTTGCCCTCCTCTCCCCCCACTCGTCCACAACTCCCATCTCTCCACCCCCCCCCCCCCCCCCCAAGTCTCCAACCCCCTCTGTAACTAAGAATATAGGTTTCTGGATTCTGGATTCGACATTAGAAAAGTAGCTACAGACTCAGAATCAAAAACTTACTTGGAGAATATTTCGACAGGGCCGCCCTGTCTTCTTCAGCTCACTGTTGCTGTTGTGGCAGCGAGGCCTGGTGGGGCGACTGTTGTGTGGGGTGAACGGTTGTCAGGATCTGATTGTAGATGGGGGAAGTTCAAAGCCTTGATCTCTGTTCAGGCTGGGGCGTCTGGTCTTAATTTCGATGGCTTCTTTAACTTTTCTTTTTATGAAGAAGGGCTCTGTAGATAAGATCTTGGTTTCTTGGGGGCTGAAACTGTGGCCTGTGGCTTGTAGATGTTCATGTATGGCAGAAGTAGATCGGTTTTGGTGTTCCTGTAGACAGGTGGTGAGTGGTCTTGCTGTCTCGCCAATGTAGGTATGGGTACAGTCTTGACACCCTATCTGGTACACTACACCACACTGCTTGAGGGGGTCCGTTTTGTCTTTGACATGGGTCAGTTGCTGGCGTAGGGAGTTGGTGGGTTTGTGGAACACTTTGCATCCATGTTGTTGGAAGGTCCTGGCTAGACGCTCTGAGACTCCTTTAATGTAAGGGATCCCCACTTTCGCACTGTCCGTATCTGTAGAAGAAGGGTAGCGAACTCGAGGGTTGTCCCACATCCATGCAGGGTATCCATTAGCGGAAAGGGCAGTCTTGATGTGTTCTTCTTCTTTCAGCTCTTCCTCCTTAGTGGAACACAGTACAGAGGCTCTGTGCATGAGGGTGTTGACAACAGATCTCTTTTGCTGGAGGGGGTGGTTAGAGTGAAAGTTCAGATATTGGTCAATGTGGGTGGGTTTCCTATAGACGGTGGTCTCCACCCTGTTGTTATGGGTTCGGGTGATGAGTGTGTCCAGGAACGGGATCTTCCCTTCTGCTTCAGTTTCTGAAGTGATTTGGATACTGTCGTCGATGGAATTCAGGTGAGTGGTGAAGCTGTCAACCTCCGTCTCCTGTATGCGGGTCATGGTGTCATCCACATAGCGGTACCACATGCTGGGAGGGTTGACAGCGGTCTCAAGGGCTACTTTTTCAAAATGTTCCATGTATAGGTTGGCTACCACTGGAGATACTGGCGAACCCATGGCAGCTCCTTGTTTCTGCTGGTAGAACTCACGGTTGAACGAAAAGTAGGTGCTAGTGAGGCACAGTTCCAACAGTTCTAGCACCTGTTCTGTAGTGAGTTCACACCGGTGATGAAGGTGGTAGTCATTCGCAATCTTCTCCTGAATGACTTGGAGAGCCTTGGGCACAGGGATGCTAGTGAGAAGTGCACATACATTATAGGAGACAAGTTTCTCTCCTGGATCCAGTTGCTGGTTTTCCATCTTCTGCACAAAATCTGTGCTGTTGACTATGTGGTGCTCAGTCTGCCCGACTGAAGGTCCCAATATTTGTGTCAGGAATTTGGAGGCATTGTACATGACACTGCCACAGCTGGACACAATGGGGCGGAGGGGGGCATCCTTCTTGTGTATCTTGGATAATCCATACAGCTTAGGCGTGGATTCTGAAGTGGGGTAAAGACGTTGGTAAAGATTAGGGGAGACAGAATCTTCTTTCTTCCATTTCTTTAGTAGGTTGATAAGCTGGTTTTTCACTTTCTTCGTAGGGTCAGTCTCGAGTTTTTCATAGGTGTCTGTATCACTGAGAAGGGT
>CM065732.1:13804776-13812276 GCA_033310375.1 Conus canariensis
ACCACACACACACACACACACACACAACACACACACACACACACACACACACACACACACACACACACGACAACGAGCAGAGAGAGAGAGAGAGAGAGAGAGAGAGAGAGAGAGAGACAAACAGAACCAAATTACTGCACCTTACACACCACACTCCATCTATCTACTCATATCACCCCCTTCCGCCCCCCCCCTTCCTCCCCCTCCCCCCCCCCCCCCCCCCTCCCTCCCGCACCTCTTCCAACCTTTTCCCGCTGTTCCCATCTTAAAGGCATCTGCCTGTTTCTCCTTCTTTGCACTTGCTGTGGAAAGGTACACTTGAGACATTCAACTATTCTGGTGGGGGTGGCACACGAAAGCGCATCCCTGTTATCGATAAAATAAAAATAAAAATAAAATACATCATAGCCGTAGGGAAATGCTGACAGGGTTAATAAGTTCCTGGAAAGAGAGAGAGAGAGAGAGAGAGAGAGAGAGAGAGAGACAGACAGACAGACAGACAGACAGACAGACAGACAGACAGACAGGTCGAGACAGAGAGCTAGAGCCAGCGAGCAAGTGGGCGAGGGAGCGAGCGAGCTAGCGAGAAAGAGAGAGAGGGGGACACACAGGCAGACAGACAGACAGACAAAGATTGTCGTAGAACGCCCATAAGAGAGAGAGACAGACAGACAGACAGACACACAGACAGACACACAGACATATCGTCGTAGAACACCATGTGAGAGAGAGAGAGAGAGAGAGAGATGAGAGGAGAGAGAGAGAGAGAGAGAGAGGAGAGGGTGCAATATCCATTATCCCTGCCACAAACTGCTGACAGTCGAAAATCGTTGAAAGAAAAAAAAACTGAAACAAAACCAACACCAGTCGTGCCAACACTGCAGTTAATTACGGAGTGTCGTCCATGCCCTGTTCTCTACCCATGGGTGTTCTACCACAATCTCTCTCTCTCTCTCTCTCTCTCTCTCTCTCTCTCTCTCTCCTCTCTCTCTCTCTCTCTCTCTCTCTCTCTCTCTCATATGACTTTTAATTCTAAGCGTAACCACAGAAAGAAATTAGTTGTCTTTGTGAGATATATGAAAATGAGACTGCAGCTAGGTTGACCCTTTAAATGTCATTATTGATATTACGCTACAGCATGGCTCGTCGCTGACGCCTGCGTTGAAGGGGCAATTAATTGTCTATTTACTATGGGTAACACTTTTTTTTTCTAATCTACACTCCAATCGTTTCTACTTTATTGAACACAAAACAGAGGCAGCATTGCTTGGGAAATGAGGAAGCACAAAAAAAAAGAAAAGAAAAATAGTGTAAGACACTGACTGTCAAATCAACGGATGCTAGTGAAAATATTGGGAGGGTCTCAGGTGTATGTCAGGTATTACAGATTCACAAACTCTCTCTCTCTCTCTCTCTCTCTCTCTCTCTCTCTCTCTCTCTCTCTCTCTCTCTCTCTCTCTCTCTCTCTCTCTCTCTAAGCTGGTGGTGACGGAATCCAGGAGACGACACGAAAATGGCAGCAGCTACCGTGACAGCAGGCCCCACCCCGATCTTTGTCCCCCTGATGGCGATCCCTGCTTTCTGTCCTGTTTTCCCACACTGTCCCAGACCCGCACTGACGCTCGTGCTGCCATACAGGGCCAAGGCCCCCCAGTGCTGTATCCTGGGCAAACTGAGGATGCTGATGATGTCAGTGTCTCGGATGACCTGGCAGTGGAGCAGGGTCCAGACGAGGGTCAGCGCCAGGACAGCACGGACACGGCCAATGCCTGGAGTGCAGAACGTGAGGGTGAGCAGCCAGGTGACGGGCGGGGAGGCAGCAGCCAGCGGCAGTCGCCATCCTTGCTGGGCTTTGGTCGGGGCTCTCCTGTCAGCACCCCTACCACACAGCCATCCAGTGCATCAAAGTCACAGCGTGATGGTGGTGGAGGGAGGGGGCGTGGGAAGTTACATGCTGCCAATGAAAAACGTTCGGTGAGCAGACAACCGTCAGCAGCCACTCCAGTACATACTAGGCAGCAATCATTACGCTCTGACGTTACTACCTCCGCACAAGGTAAACTGCCCAAAGACTGGTGTCAGAACCCGTCAAGAAAAGGCACAGCAAAATCAGGGAAAGGGGGTCCAAACAAATAGCGGCCAGGCCACAGCACATGTTTTGATTCTGATGATAGTTCTATAAGTCTGGCTTATTCCGGCGATGTTTCTGAACACTCAAACAATGTTTGTTTTGCTTCTGTTAATATTTCTTTAAATGCGGTAAACAGTAATGTCAGTAATGTTGCTAAACTGAAGACAGATATTGTTGCTACTGGTCTTGTTAACCATACTCATGCGAATGTCCATTTTGATAACACCAAAGCGTTTCTTTCCATTGTGTCGCTGAATGTAGAAGGTATATGGAGCGTTACAAATCAACTTGATCTGTCTTATTTTGTTATGAAATATGATTTCGCGTTGCTGGTTGAAACCTTTTCCCAGACATTTCCAGAGTCTTTAATCCCTTCTCATGTAGCATATGTATCTCCTGGGGTCAAACTGTCAGACAGTAATCACAGTCGTCTTTCAGGAGGGGTAGTGTTTCTAGTCAAAAAAAAACTTTGACTGAATATGTGACTAGAATTGAATGTGAACTCGACAATATTATTGTGTTAAAGATTTCCCAAAAGCTCATTGGAACAATGGCTGATTGCATATTAATTGGTGCTTATATACCCCCGAGCATTCAATCTATTATGAAGAAACAGATATTTATAATGGTATCTCCATGCTAGAAGACTGTTTGCTTGATCTTGCTAGAGAGTATGATAGTACTCCCGTTATAATCTGTGGAGATTTAAATTCAAGAACTGGTTCACTCAGTGTTAAAACTTTTGACATACATGATTCTTTTTATGATGTGCGGGAATCTGTTGACAGTAATGATTTTTAAAAAAACGCTCATAAAGTGCGTATGTCAACGGACAATGTAGTTAATTCTTTTGGTCGCTATCTGTTATCTGTGTGTGAACTGTATGAATTGTGCATTTTAAATGGACTTGTGTCCCGGACTTTCTCGGGAGATTTCACATATGTATTATCGAATGGAAGCAGTGTCACAGACTATTTTCTGGTTTCCAACTCCTTAGTAAATATGTGTAATTGTTTTAATGTTATACCTATGGTTGAAACAAAACACGCTGCCATTGAATTGCCTCTCAATCCTCATAATGTTTTTTATTCCGAACAAAACATTGATCGTGAAACCTTTTTAATTACAAAATACACATGGAACGATGATCGGCATGTTGCTTACAATGACCTTATGTGCAGTGTCGAGGTGAGAGCTATCTTGGATGAAGCCATGTCACTTATTGAAAATGATATAAATCTGGCGCTTGCAGGAAATTGCACGAAGGAAACTAAACGTATTGGATGTGAAAAGATGAAAATATGGTTTGACTTGGAACGTAGGCAGAGTAGAACTCTCTTGCGCCGGCATCGGCGCCAACTTGGCAAAAGCCACATTGATGCTAAAAGTCTAGCTTACTCTGAAAAAAGAAAACAGTATAAAGAGTTATTAGAATCGAAAAAGAAACTGCAAAAGAAAAGATTGTGCGCTCAATACAGGATAATTTAAATGATGCAAGAAAATTTTGGGATACCATTCGTTCTGTGAAATCTAGGACTGGTGTGCAAAATACGATAACGAAAAATGAATGGTTTCATCATTTTGATAATGTGTTTAATTCTGTGCCAGACACTGTTGCAAATGTAGTTGGTGATATTGATGTTCCTTGTGATGATGGCGATAATTACACACTTAATAGTAACGACGATTCAGTTCCCCTTGATAACACGCGTACCATCGAATGTGATGCGCTCAATGAATCAATAACAGCAAAAGAAATTCGAGCTGCTGTGCAAGTACTTAAATCTCCGAAGGCACCCGGCCCGGATGGACTCATTGGGGAATTTTAACAAAATAGCATGGAACAAATATTGCCTTTACTTGTTAAATTTTTAAACTATCTCTTTGATCATGGGCTTTTTCCTGACGGGTGGTCATTGTCCATTATTCAGCCTCTGCACAAAAAGGGCGATTTGAATGTTCCAGACAATTATAGAGGTATTTCCCTTCTCAATATTTGTAGTAAGTTGTATAGTTTTGTATTGAATAAGCGCATTTCAAACTGGATTGACGACAAGGGAATTGTTGGTGAAGAGCAAGCTGGATTCAGGGAGGGTTACTGTACAGCAGATCACATATTCACTCTCTATGCTATGGTACAAAAGCAACTTGTGAGACACAGGAAATTGTATGTAGCATTTATAGATTTCCACAAAGCTTTTGATACTGTGTGCAGAGAAAAGTTGTGGATTATCTTGCATAAAAACGGCCTACAAGGCAAGATACTCAGTGCTTTAAAATCGATGTATAATGTTGTCAAAGCAAGGGTGCGTGTTGGTGGTGAATTAACAGATGCTTTTTTGTGCCCTCGAGGCTTGAAACAGGGGGAGGTTTGCTCACCTGTGCTTGTTTCGCTCTTTATAAATGAGCTGACGAAAGATGTGCTTGATTCTGGTCGCCATGGTGTTCAATTGACGCCAGATTTTATTCAAATACTAATACTCCTATTTGCTGATGATGTTGCACTAATATCTGATTGTGTTACTGGTCTTCAGACGCAGTTGAATATTTTGTCTGATGCAGCTAAACGTCTTGATGTCATTGTAAATATGGAAAAATCGAACATTGTCATTTTTCGGAATGGGGGATACCATGCCTTAAGGGAAAGATGGTTTTTTTGATGATAACGAGTTAAAAATTGTGAATATGTACAAATACCTTGGCATTTACTTGTCAACAAGATTAAGTTTTGTGTATATGATGTCTGATCTTGCAGACAGGGCCAAGAAAGGAATTACAGCAATCATAAGAACGATGTGGTCAATTGGCGAGCATTCTCCTGCCTTCTTTTTTAAACTTTTCGATTGTCAGATTCAACCCATTTTAACATATGGAGCTGAAATCTGGGGCTTGACGCAAAACCAAGAACAGATAGAAAGAATCCATTTGTTTGCTCTGAAACGATTTCTGGGTGTGAATATAAAATCGCCAAAGCATGTTATTTATGGAGAAACAGGCAGGTATCCTTTGTATATATTAACGTTTGTCAAATGTGTGAAGCTTTGGTTACGACTTGTACAGATGGACAATGATCGATATCCCAAAAAGGCCTATGAAATGCTTTTAAATTTGCAGCGCCAAAATTATGAAACGTGGGCATGTAAAGTTAGAAATGTACTGTATAAGTTTGGTTTTGGGGAAGTTTGGGAAGCTCAAGGGGTTGGTAACGTAAACATCTTCCTAGCATGCTTCAAGGAAAGGCTTATAGACTGTTTTAAGCAGGACTGGCATGCGTCTTTGGAGTCGCGTACATTTTATAACGTGTATGCTTCTTTCAAGCAGTCCTTTTCAATAAGTCTACATTTATGTGAGATCAGTTACATGAAGAAGCGTAATGTATGTATGAGATTTAGAATTGGAATGTCTCCATTGAAATGTCATTTTTTGATGTATAGACCCAACCCGAACAGTGACGTGAATTGTCCATTTTGTCCCAATGTTCCAGAAACTGAACTCCATTTTTTGTTTGTTTGTCACCAGTATGAAAACCTTAGACAAGAATTGTTGCCTAGAAAGTTTTATAGACAGCCCTCCATGTTTACATTTTCGTTGTTGCTTGCGAATACGAACAAACGCATTATGGAAAGGCTGTCCCTCTTCATATTCAAAGCATTAAGGTTAAGACATGAGAGTATGAATGTGATTTGATCTGATTATTGATTTTGAATATTCACTCCATTGTATGGGCAAATGGCCTGATCAATTAAAACATTCCGACTCCGACTCTCTCTCTCTCTCTCTCTCTCTCTCTCTCTCTCTCTCTCTCTCTCCTCTCTCTCTCTCTCTCTCTCTCTCTCTCTCCCAGAAATCGCTGGGTATTTCTACTAAGATCGATTCCACAAAGACAATGATTCAATATGCCCACTGTGTAAAATCAGTAAAGAGGATGAGGTTCATTTTGTTTCACGTTGCGCAGCACTAAGTAAGCTTAAGCCAACACTACATTCCTGTAAAATTTCATACATTTCCAAACCTGTTTCGACTAAGTTTACTTTTGACATGTAACTACCAAAGTACTATCAGAGACCTATCCATCGTCTTGTATAAAGAGTTTCAGACGCGCCTAGTTGCTTTCTTGTAAAACACCAACTTTAAACTTACAATTTGTTGGGTTTTTTTTTTTAAAGAAAACCTTGTGTGAAATGATTGTTGAATTACTCTCCTTCATGAGGGACAATGGCCTTAAATATCTGAATTTGAATCTCTCTCTCTCACTCTCTCTCTCTCTCTCTCTCTCTCTCTCTCTCTCTCTCTCTCTCTCTCTCTCTCTCTAATGTGACTTTCAGTTCTGGGTGGAAACTCTGAAAGAAGCTGGCTGTCTCTGTACTGTCTTCCCACGAAATGGTTAGAAGATCTATCAAAGGAGACTGTATGGTCAGAAGATCTATCAAAGGAGACTGTATGGTCAGAAGATCTATCAAACGAGACTGCATGGTTAGAAGATCTATCAAAGGAGACTGTATGGTCAGAAGATCTATCAAAGGAGATGAATGGTCAGAAGATCTATCAAAGGAGACTGTATGATCAGATCTATCAAAGGAGACTGTATGTTTAGAAGATCTATCAAAGGAGACTGTATGTTTAGAAGATCTATCAAAGGGGATGAATGGTCAGAAGATCTATCAAAGGAGACTGTATGGACAGAAGATCTATCAAAGGAGACTGTATGGTTAGAAGATCTATCAAAGGAGACTGTATGGTCAGATCTATCAAAGGAGACTGTATGGTTAGAAGATCTATCAAAGGAGACTGTATGGTCAGATCTGTCAAAGGAGATGAATGGTCAGAAGATCTATCGAAGGAGACTGTATGGTCAGAAGATCTATCAAAGGAGACTGTAACTCCTTTAACCCTTTCAATGCCATTAATGCAATTACGCTACAGCATGACTCATCGCTGATGCTGCATTGTTGAGGCAACCAACTCGCTCTTCACTATGGGTAAGTTGTTTTTCGTTCTAACGTACACCTCTATCCTTTCTGCTTTATTGTACACAAAACTGAAACAGCGTTGCTTGAGAAATGAGGAAGTATTCGAACAGTTTTCAAACAGTGACTGTCGAATCAAGTGATGTTGGTTAAAATCTAGGGAGGGTCTCAGATGTAAGTGTGTCAATATTCCAGACGAACATACACATTCTCTCTCTCTCTCTCTCTCTCTCTCTCTCTCTCTCTCTCTCTCTCTCTCTATATATATATATATATATATATATATATATATATATATATATATATGTATATATGTATATATATATATATATATATATATATATATATATATATAACACACACACACGAGCGTGAAGGTGTGTGTGTGTGTGTGTGTGTGTG
>CM065732.1:13817276-13822276 GCA_033310375.1 Conus canariensis
AGTAATAAATGATTCGGACTGACGAAGTTACTTCCCCGGCCCATTTTGTTTTTAAATGGGACATCCAAAATATAAAATGCTTGTATACATATCAATCAAAATCTTTGATATTTCATAAAAATGTATTCATCCATCGACAACTATCAATTTGTGATAAGAACTTCACAGAGTTCTTGTTCGACATTGTATTTCTTATCATCTTATCTTACATCTTTAATCCTTAGGGGGGGGGGGGGGGGGGGGGGGGGGGGGGGGGGGAAAAGCAATGGGCGCACTCTTCTGTCACATTTCATCTTTCCATCTCAGGTCGTGTGTGTGTAAGCCCCTTATGCTAACAGCTGACCGTAGGCTAACAGCACTGCAAACTTCCTTGCAGATGTCGCCTACCCATTCTGTCCTTATAGCCGCGCGCATGGCACGTGTTGTCCATAACACCAGTACCATCCATCCAGCTAACACATGCCCTTCAGTACACGTGTAGTCCAACACACCAGTAGTACATGCCCTTCAGTGCACGCGTTGTCCATCACACCAGTAGCACATGCCCTTGAGTGCACGTGTTGTCCACCACACCAGTACCATCCATCCAGTCAGCACATGCCCTTCAAAGCACGTGTTGTCCACCACACCAGTAGCACATGCCCGTGAGTGCACGTGTTGTCCACCACACCAGTGCCATCCATCCAGTCAGCACATGCCCTTCAAAGCACGTGTTGTCCACCACACCAGTACCATCCATCCAACCAGCACATGCCCTTCAAAGCACATGTTGTCCACCACACCAGTACCACCCCATCCAACCAGCACATGCCCTTCAGCGGAATTTCCCGCACACTGGAAGATGCTTTCTTTTCAGCATGCTCTACTCCTCTCATCTCTCTCTCCTCGTCTTCTCACTCTCTCTCTCTCTCTTCTCTCTCTCTCTCTCTCTCCTCTTCTCTCTCTCTCCTCTCTCTCTTTGGAAAGGAAAGGAAAGGAAAATGATGCATAAAACAGACAATACTTTGCTATGTATTCATAAAACAGACAATACTTTGCTATGCATTCAAAAAACAGAAAATACTTTGCTATGTATCATAAAACAGACAATACTTTGCTATGTATTCATAAAACAGACAATACTTTGCTATGTATTCATAAAACAGAAAATACTTTGCTATGTAGTATAAAACAGACAATACTTTGCTATGTATCATAACACAGAAAATACTTTGCTATGTATTCATAAAACAGACAATACTTTGCTATGTATTCATAAAACAGACAATACTTTGCTATGCATTCATAAAACAGAAAATACTTTGCTATGTATCATAAAACAGACAATACTTTGCTATGTATTCATGAAACAGACAATACTTTGCTATGTATTCATAAAACAGAAAATACTTTGCTATGTATTATAAAACAGACAATACTTTGCTATGTATCATAACACAGAAAATACTTTGCTATGTATTCATAAAACAGACAATACTTTGCTGTGTATTCATAAAACAGACAATACTTTGCTTTGTATTCATAAAACATACAATACAGACATAAAACAGACAATACTTTGCTATGTATCATAAAACAGACAATACTTTGCTATGTGTCATAGAACAGACAATACTTTGCTATGTATTCATAAAACAGACAATAAAGACATAAAACAGACATTACGGACATAAAACAGACAATACTTTGCTATGTATTCATAAAACAGACAATACTTTGCTATGTATCATAAAACAGACAATACTTTGCTATGTATCATAAAACAGACAATACTTTGCTCTGTATTCATAAAACAGACAATACTTCACTATGTATTCATAAAACAGACAATACAGACATAAAAAAGACATTACGGACATAAAACAGACAATACTTTGCTATGTATTCATAAAACAGACAATACTTTGCTATGTATCATAAAACAGACAATACTTTGCTATGTATCATAAAACAGACAATACTTTGCTCTGTATTCATAAAACAGACAATACTTCGCTATGTATTCATAAAACAGACAATACAGACATAAAACAGACAATATTTTGCTATGTATTCATAAACCAGACAATACTTTGCTATGTATTCATAAAACAGACAATACTTTGCTATGTATTCATAAAACAGACAATACAGACATAAAACAGACAATACTTTGCTATGTACCATAAAACAGACAATACAGACATAAAACAGACAATACTTTGCTCTGTATTCATAAAACAGACAATACTTTGCTATGTATTCATAAAACAGACAGTACTTTACTATGTATCATAAAAGAGACATTACAGACATAAAACAGACAATACTTTGCTCTGTATTCATAAAACAGACAATACTTTGCTATGTATTCATAAAACAGACAGTACTTTACTATGTATCATAAAGCAGACAATACAGACATAAAACAGACAATACTTTGCTCTGTATTCATAAAACAGACAATACTTTGCTATGTATTCATAAAACAGACAGTACTTTACTATGTATCATAAAACAGACATTACAGACATAAAACAGACAATACTTTGCTCTGTATTCATAAAACAGACAATACTTTGCTATGTATTCATAAAACAGACAGTACTTTACTATGTATCATAAAGCAGACAATACAGACATAAAACAGACAATACTTTGCTATTTATTCATAAGACAGACAATATTTGCTCTGTATTCATAAAACAGACAATACTTTGCTATGTATTCATAAAACAGACAATACAGACATAACACAGACACTACTTTGTTATGTATTCATAAAACAGACAACACTTTGCTCTGTATTCATAAAACAGACAATACTTTGCTATGTATTCATAAAACAGACAATACAGACATAAAACAGGCAATACTTTGCTGTGTATCATAAAACAGAGAATACTTCGCTATGTATCATAAAACAGATAATACTTTGCTATGTATTCATAAAACAGACAATACTTTGCAATCTGTCATAAAACAGACAATACTTTGCTATGTATCATAAAACAGACAATTCTTTGCTATGTATTCATAAAACAGACAATACTTTGCTATGTATTCATAAAAAGAGACAATACTTTGCTGTGTATTCATAAAACAGACAATACAGACATAAAACAGACAATACTTTGCTATGTATTCATAAAACAGACAATACTTTGCTGTGTATTAATTTCTCAGAAAGGGGAATGATGCTCTACTGCATTTCATCACAGATCTCGCATTTTCTTTTAAAAAGATACTTTCGTTGTGGTGGATTGCAGACTTGCTGCATTAATTACAATTTACCTTTTTGTGGTTAATCGACAAAAGTGTCGAAAATGAACGCAAAACACTCTGTTAGGGACTGCTGTAAAGATACGGTTCTGCTGGTAGCTTAGGGGCCCCGCAGTCCCTCCCGTCAGTTCTGCACTTTTAGCCAGAGGAGCCTGGTGACAATTTGGCTCAACGATCCTTTGATGTGATGCTGGATCCAGCTCAACGATTTCTTCATGTGAAGCTGGATCCAGCTCAACGATCGTTCGATTGATGTGATGTTGGATCCATATCAATGATCCTTTAATGTGATGTTGGGTCCGGATGAACGATCCTTTGATGTCACGTTGGATCCGGATTGGCACAACGGTCCTTTGATGTGATGTTGGATCCAAATCAACGGTCCTTTGATGTAATGTTGGATCCAGATCAACGATCCTTTGATGTAATGTTGGATCCGGATCAACGGTCCTTTGATGTAATGTTGGATCCGGATCAACGGTCCTTTGATGTAATGTTGGATCCGGATCAACGGTCCTTTGATGTAATGTTGGATCCGGATCAACGGTCCTTTGATGTAATGTTGGATCCGGATCAACGGTCCTTTGATGTAATGTTGGATCCGGGTCAACGGTCCTTTGATGTAATGTTGGATCCGGATCAACGATCCTTTGATGTAATGTTGGATCCAGATCAACGATCCTTTGATGTAATGTTGGATACAGATCAACGGTCCTTTGATGTAATGTTGGATCCAGATCAACGATCCTTTGATGTGATGCTGGATCCAGGTCAACGATCCATTGATGTGAAGTTAGATCATTGTCAACGATCTTTTGATGGGATGCCAGATCTGGATCAACGGTCCTTTGATGTGCTGATAGATCCGGATTTGCATCACGGATCTGCATCGATCTTTTATGGGTGGGTTCCTTGGGGGCCATGTTCCGTGGTTTGATGACGTTTTGTTACAACAGGCTGAGGAGATCCTAGCAAAGTCCTACTGACAGACAAACAAGCAAAATGAGCAAGTAAATAAACAAGCCACAACACGGGTTGTGAAAACATAGCCTCTGTGGCGAACATAGCAAGTTGAGAGAGAGACTCAAGACTCAAAAGACCCAACAATCTTATACAGATAAAGGCCTAGGCCCCTTACTGAAGAGGGATGTTCACACAACCAAGCGAGAGAAAAGCCAGTGACATATACAAAAATCAACAATTGATAAACAAAACAAGAGTCTTCATTGTATACACTGAAAACTAACGTTCTATTAAGAAACGATTTTCAGCCTATTTTGCGGCAGATAAATATACATTGCTAAATTTTGCATTGTAGTCTCATGCTTTGACGACATAAGGAGGTTGAGAGAGAGAGAGAGAGAGAGAGAGAGAGAGAGAGAGAGAGAGAGAGAGACAGAGACAGAGAGACAGAGAGACAGAGACAGAGACAGAGAGATAGAGATAAAGAGAGAGAGAGAGAGAGAGAGAGAGAGAGAGAGACAGAGACAGAGAGACAGAGACAGAGAGACAGAGACAGAGACAGAAACAGAGACAGAGAGATTATGTGAGCAACATAGCTTGAGCATCTGTATTTGAAGGTGATGGGGGCTGGCAGTAAACATGAGCGAAGGTGTATGCGTACGTTTGTATGTGCGTATATCTGTGTGTGTGTGTGTGTGTGTGTGTGTGTGTGTGTGTGTGTGTGTGTGTGTGTGTGTGTGAGTGTGTGTGTGTGTGTGTGTGTGTGTGTGTGTGTG
>CM065732.1:13827276-13832276 GCA_033310375.1 Conus canariensis
CACAAGTATCTACGGACAGAAGTCACAAATTGTGTAGGGACCCGTGCACTTACAAGAGATTGATCAATAGCTGTGAGTGGCAGAAAGACATATCTTTTCAGGGGAAGGTTCAAGATCAGCACAATAAAGACTGAAACCGAAATACAAAGATATAAACGTGGCGAAGTGGTTAGCATCGCGGACTCCCGGCTGCGAGGTCGTGGGTTCGAATCCCATCAAAAGTCATGTGGGTTTTTCTGCCCCGACCGGTTCCTACGCAGAGTTGAGTTGCTGCGGTCTCAGTTGGGAAGACTGGGACCGCACAGATGAGTTTCATCCACTTAATGGATGCGTTTTTGAGAGTGTTGCTCAAATTTCATGACCAACACTGCAGGTGCCTGTATCTCTCGGGCCTGGTTGACGCCGGGCTATATTATGAAAGGAAGCGTAGAGTACAGCCCTGTCATGTAGTCTCAGACCGAAATGGAAATCCGTAGCATCATCTTAGCCATCCTCATTCTCATCGATCAGCATTAAAAAAAGTCTCAAATGCTGTGGCCCTTCATGCCCTGCTCTCATGGTGACCTCAATTTCGATGTCCTCTCCACGTCTGTGGCCTTGGTTTGGTTCCGTAGGGGTCACCTGTATCAGCGAGTCCATGGGGGTTGTCGTTGGACGGACGTGGTGGCGCCCTCCGGAGGGAGAGCTCACTCACGCCGGCTCCGTGGCTAAGCAATTATTGTCGTCAGTAGGGGGCTCAGTAGGTGGTTTCCTGCGTATGTTAGATCAGAACAGGTGCCACTGAAACCACCGAAGTGACCCGACAGCAGTGCAGTGTCTCCTTCGGTGGGTTGCCTCTTGACGACTTGACGTTGACTGCTCCCTGTGGATTGCCGGTGCCGGGGCTGCGGCGGGGCCGACCGGGCTGTGGCTGTGGACGGGGTGTCAGAATGAGCAACGTGGGTGCACTGCCTCTGACGTGGCGTAGAGGTTGGGACAGAAAAAAACGAAAAAAAAAACAAACTTAATGAACAAGAGGGCTTCTCTCTAGCAGTATCTCATGCTTTCAAGCAAGACAAAGACCCTTAATACGCATCTAGAACGAATGGAAATCATACAGCTGAAGTAGTACCGAACAATATTAATGGTTAGAAGTATTTATCTTATCACGAGTTTTCTGTCACGGAGAGAATGGTCCAAGTGAAGCAACTCTTCCTGGGCTGGGGGTTTATGAGTGGCGTTTATCTCCCTTGATCGAATCCTCTTTGGTCAACGTGATTGTCGATTATTGATTGAACAGATCGTTTTTAATGACTGTAAATTTCTGGTTTGTGGTTAGTGAAAGATTATTTTAGATTATTTTAGTTGTTGAATTTATGTTGGTGTTGTATGGTTAGTTATAAATTGTTTAGTTGCTATTGGTTAGAGTGGACTTGTGATGTAGGAAAAATGTTGGTTGGCATGTCCCATTATGAGATTCTGCATAGGGGGGCGGGGAGGGGGGGGGGCAGCTTGTGTGTTGGAACGATTATTTCATTTGGGAAAAATGTTTTGTTACTTATGTAGGTTGTTATCTCCCCTATTCTTGGGAGAGTCTTTTGGAATGACTACTTAAGTCATAGGGGTTTGGGGACACTCTCAAGCTGACAGAGCTGTTGTTTTAATGTTCAAGTGGATGTTGGTCCGTGTTGGATTTAGTCTGGGTGTGGAATCTGGTGTTTGGAGCACTGTTGGTTGTTCAATGCCAGGACTCCGATACTAAGAGGGATACTTTTTGTGGAGGTGTTGTGTTTCACTGGAGAGACTGGTAAGGGAAAACATTTTTTTTTTCTTTTTCTTTGTTACCAGTATGTAAATTTGTGGACTGAGTGAGGAAATATAGGTGCCGAAGTATAATTTTCTTTGGTATAGTTAAGTTTGGCTAGTGTATATCGATGGAAAGATGTTGGAGTATAGAATTATATTTTGAGGCATTTCGTAAAGTTATTTTGTTGTGTGGGAGAGAATATTCCCTGTGCATTTGGTTTTGTCTGAGCCACTGAATTTTTTAAGCTCTGGCATGGGGTGGGGGGACTTCTGTGACAAGAGGGGTAAACCAGGATACTCTTGTCCAGATCCAGTGAGTCTGGGAGCGACTGTTCCAGCGAGTCTTGTGGGGGAGGACTGCGTCTGGACTGGAAGCCTGCAGCCAGGACTTCCGGACTTTGCTTTTCGGCTGAAGGCTGACCACACATCGGTTCGTCATCGGCAGTTGGCTACCTGGGTGTCTGAAAGGCTGGACTGAGGCAGCTCTGGACACTCCATTCCACTTGAGAGACATTTGTGCCGGCACATGTGTACAACTGTTTAAAACTTTTTTTTCCGCCGCCCAATATTCCAGTGGCTGTGATGAGTGAGCCTGAAACAGGGGCTCTGATATAGGTTGTCAGTTGGACTTGAAAATACAGAAGACACTGGGATGATTACTTTTAGAATTTAGAGTTAGGGTGTGTGTGAAGGTAGTTGAAAATTTTAAGAGAAAATTTGAGAAAAGAAGTCATTTGAAAATAATAAAAAGACTGTTGAATTGTTAATCGGGCTGGTCTATTTTGTTTGGTTTTCTTTTATTTGTTGTTGTATTATTTGTTGGGAGATGAGCTGTGGTACTGGTTGATGTTGGATATTAGTACAATTGCCAGGTTGAGGCAAGCAAACTTAACTGAAGTTGACAAACATGGCAACACAAAACAAACTTCAACTCAATGAAGAAAAAACAGAAACCATCCTCACAAAGTGTACTGGTGGATCCGATCTTCCAGGCTCTCTCACTGTTGGCCACTGCACAATCCTATTCACCAAATCAGCCAGAAATCTTGGTGTTGTCTTTGACGAAACATTGTCAATGAAAGATCAGATCAGTAGAGTGTGTCAATCAGCATACTTTGAAATTCGGAAGATCGGCTCCATCAGACACTTACTGACCACAGATGCTGCTAAAACTCTGATCACATCGCTGGTACTCTCCCGATTAGATTACTATAATGCCTTACTAGCTGGTCTGCCCAAAACTCTTACAAATTGCAAAGAGTGATGAACTGTGCTGCTCGTCTGATTTTCAAGGCTCCCAAGAGAGAACATGTAACTCTTCTGTCCGAGTTACACTGGCTTCCTGTTTCTGCCAGAATACAGTATAAATCTGCACTCTTTGTTATAACGTGTTTGTTGGCACATCACCCACTTATTTGTCTGAACTTTTGCAGTTTTACGCTCCTCCTAGGTCTTTATGTTCCTCTGACGACAATCGTCTCTTCAACAAACCAAACCCCAAATACCTTAAAAAGACTTTAGGAGAACGGGGTTTCTTCTACCTTGGTCTGTCCATGTGGAATGATCTCCCTTTTCCTGTCCGCCATGTTCCATCCCTCTCCACATTTAAATCAAGGCTAAAACCACATTTATTCCAAAAGTACTTTCCCCATTCCGTGTCATGAAAACTATAGCACTGTCAGTTATTGTCCAGTTCAGATTCTTCCCATTTCGCAAATTTGTCAAATGTTCAGTTACGTGTAGTGCTGTCTGTCTGTTCGTGTGTCTGTGCAGGTCTGTCTGAGTGTGCGTATGTCGGTGTGTGTGTGTGTGTGTGTGTGTGTGTGTGTGTGTGGTGTGTGTGTGTGTGTTTGTGTGTGCGAGCGGGCGCGGGCGCGTGTGCAGCCTTTGTGCGTGTGTGTGTGTGTGTGTGTGTGTTGCTTACTTCTCTTCTGTCTTCTTGTTTAATAGTTTACAATATTTTGTTTGATTCTAACAAATTTTTATTAGGCCTATGTTAAAATGGTGCGATGTGTGTTTTTCTTTGCATGTCTGTGTCCTTTCTTTTTCAAAATATCTTTTGACATGCTATTCATGAAATGTGATTGTGTGTGTGTGTGTGTGTGTGTGTGTGTGGTGTGTGTGTGTGTGGATGGGTGGGTGTGTTTGTGTGTGTGTGCGCGCGCGCGTGCGCTTGCATTTTGTATATTAGAGATTCATCATGTCATTGAGTGATTTTAATTATGTGAGATATTTGTGACTTGTTTATTTCTTGCTTAATATTTACGAAGTTTGCCTCTATTTCCTTTCTATCTTTGACATGAATACAGCTGTTTATTGTAGTTTATGCTTTTATTCACAATTTGTAAGCGCTTTGAGCTCATCAGAGATGGGGCGCATATAAAATTTCATTATTATAATTAAACCTGTTTCAAGCTTTGTCTTCGGATCGTTTCTTATAGTATTATAACTTTGGATTGAAACTGAATTATCCGGCAGTATATTGGAAAGTCGAGATTCTGAAAAACAAAAACAATGGAAACAGTTATTGGAATTGGATAAAATATGCTGGGCACAGCAGACATTTTGTTTAAAAGATGACACACGTTTAAATAGCCTATTTTTAAGCCGAATTTAGACAACCATTCATTCATTATAGATGAAACTGATTTACAAATAAACTCTATGGATTACACATCACAGATAAACGAGTAGAATAACAGTCAAACAACAGGAACACCTGTTTGTAGATAAATGTTAGCAACAGAAAAAGGCAGAAAAATCAGCTGCCTTAAACAAGTCAAGAAGGATAATTTTCTAGCTGCAACACTATGCGGCAAAACTCCGCAAGAAATAACGATATCAGCAAACCGGGGACGAAATACAAACGCCATGAACCAGAAACAGAATAGAGTTCACTGGTCCATTCCAATTATCAGGGTCCGGTATCAACAACACACATCCTCGCGCACGTGGCTGCGCGCGTCACTGCGAGCGCTAACACTTGCATGCACATCCGCGCATACACATACGCACTCGCATACCCTCACACATGCTCCCTCCCCCCTCCCCTCCCCCCATCTCTCTCTCTCTCTCTCTCTCTCTCTCTCTCTCTCTCTCTCTCTCTCTCTCTCTCTCCATAACATACATGAAAATCCATTACTGTATCATATCGGTGAACATGTTTTTGCACCAGAGACATTTGAATTATTTTTGTTAACACCAAATCAAAGGAA
>CM065732.1:13837276-13842276 GCA_033310375.1 Conus canariensis
CCACCGTGCTGCAATAGTGCTGTCAGGACTACCACACCACCGTGCTGCAATAGTGCTGTCAGGACTACCACACCACCATGCTGCAATAGTGCTGTCAGGACTACCACACCACCGTGCTGCAATAGTGCTGTCAGGATTACCACACCACCGTGCTGCAATAGTGCTGTCAGGACTACCACACCACCATGCTGCAATAGTGCTGTCAGGACTATCACACCACCTTGCTTACCATGCTGCAATAGTGCTGTCAGGACTACCACATCACTGTGCTTACCATGCTGCAATAGTTTTTACCAGGACTACCACATCACTATGCTTACCACGGCGGCACATGAAGAAAAAGTGTCATTTTGCTGCTGACAGCAATAACTGACGCATAATTCCTACATCATTAGAAGTCCTGTGTAGCCTTCCACCAACGTTGTGTCTGGCATTGTGTCTGGCATTATTTCTGACATTGTTTCTGCCTTAAATTGCATGGTTGCTAACATGTTACTCGTCTGCATGGAGAAACCTGCATGGAGAAATCACCTAGAGAATGACGGCTGTTACATATGAAATCGAGGATTCCGCTTCTCGGAACTGCTCTCAACGGTGCTTTCAATTTGTGGACCGCAAACGGAGCAGGCTACACCCACTGTAGCAGATACCTGGCGTGCTAACAGGCCAGTAACAGTCTCCCTGGCCAGCACGTGCACTGTCTGAATTCACAGCTCTTGTGGTGGCCCACCAACAGGTATCTTAGTCGCCCTTTACGACGAGTGTCAATACGGTGAATGTATTGGAATGGAGTCCACACACTCTTTGCGCAGTGTCAATACGGTGAATGTATTGGAATGGAGTCCACACACTCTTTGCGCAGTGTCAATACGGTGAATGTATTGGAATGGAGTCCACACACTCTTTGCGCAGTGTCAATACGGTGAATGTATTGGAATGGAGTCCGCACACTCTTTGCGGAGTCCGCACACTCTTGTCCACAGAATCCTGACAAGTGGAAGAAACGGCTTCTTCAGTTTGTTCTAGTTGCAGAGTGAGGCGACTGCAGGCAGAAATCTGAACACATGCTAAATGTTGATAGCGCACCGCAAAAAAAAACAACAAAAAAACAACAAAAAAAAAAAACGTAGACAAACGAATCACAAGACAAAATACGACGCGTGTCGACCTCTTAGGACTTTGTTTTGTATCTTGCTTGAAGAAGACCTAAGAGGTCGACACGCGTCGTGTTTTGTCTTGTGATTCGTTTGTCTACGTGCTTTTTTTTTTCTTTTTTTTTTTTTTTTTTTTCTTTTTCTTTTTTTTGGCGGTGTGCTATTGCTACCGTTAATTGAAATTTACTTCAGTTGGTTTAGAGCTAGTGATTCGAACAAATCTTTGTCCATGTACATGCAGGTAAATGTGAGTTGTTTTTGTTTAGAGTGAACAAAAAGTAATTACAGTAAAGGTTAAGCCAGAAACAAAGCAACATTGGTAAGAAAACTACCAAAATATGGGCCAGCAATGTAGGATTTGACCATTGGACATCCCGAGGAAAAACACAATCAGTAGGGCTGCACGTGTAGATGACGAAGTAACTTCCAGATGCTGTTTACACTATACAAACCGAAGTCCGCTCCGACAGAGAGAGAGAGAGAGAGAGAGAGAGAGAGAGAGAGAGAGAGAGAGAGAGAGAGAGAGAGAGAGAGAGAGAGAGTGTGTGTGTGTATGCACGTGTGCTTGCGAATGCGTGCATGCGCGCGTGCGCTTCGTTCCAAGCGGATGGTGTATACCTCTCTATCTATCTATCTATCTATCTATCTATCTATCTATCTATCTATCTATCTATCTATCTCTATCCATTTGATGTGCTGACGAAGAAATAGTGGAGAAAAGCATATACATATCATCAGTCTATCTTTCCATTTATCTCTCTCTGGTCTGTCTCTGTTTGTCTGTCTCTGTCTGTCTGTCTGTCTGTCTGTCTGTCTGTCTGTCTGTCTGTCTCTCTCTCTCTCTCTCTCTCTCTCTCTCTTCTCTCTCTCAATAAACATACATACCATGTACGACAAACAAACTCGCGCGTAGTAGTAGTAGTTGTTGGGGTAGTGTAGTAATCCTAAGAGATCTGCACTATTAAAGCAATGAGTATTTCAAAGCTGAGCCCGTTAAGGCATGTCAGACGGCGAAAACACCCCTTCACAAATTACCAAACGTTCCATCCGTCGCACCGCAGCACTTACATCACTATGATCCACCTGGTTGTTTCTTACAAAGTTGAGCCCCACAGGTTAAGTGGCAATGGACTAGATGGATTCAAAATATCACTTTTCATCATGTCCAGAAGTTGAAGTAAGTGTGTCCAGTTCTCTGCTATTCAATTGTCCTGCCATCTCCTGTCAGGTGGCTGCCAGCAGCGCCATTCCTTGGCCCATGTTGCCAAATAGAACAAATGTATTTCGCCGGATTCGGACATGTTATGAAGTGACTTCACGATCGAAACAGTTCGAAATCTGTTTCCCACAAAGTATGTCAGATGGCAAAGACATAAAACACCGTGCTGCACGCTTGTTTCGGCACGAGATGTTTTGCGTCTCCCGTGTGACATTGTTCAAAGGACCCGAGAGAAAAAAGGTCAACGGTATTTGTCATGTGATGAATTACTGGACATCCTCTTAAAAAATGTTGTCATTAGGCAAAGACGTTTTGCTTAGGAAGACCTTCCTGGATGTTTCAGCTCAAAAGTTTCGTTTATGTTGTTTTTTTTCCCCCTTAGACATTGTTTCATTTCATTCCCCATGAATGTACTGGGAGCTCTTGCAGTATATCTACCACATCCCATGTTCTGGAGATATCAATTTTTCACGTTTACAGAAGTATATGTTGCGAGGCTGCCCATGTTTCTCTGTGCTGTCCTTGCGATGTGTAATATCTTCTCCATGTTTCTCTGTGCTGTCCTTGCGATGTGTAAATGTCTTCTCCATGTTTCTCTGTGCTGTCCTTGCGATGTGTAATATCTTCTCCATGTTTCTCTGTGCTGTCCTTGCGATGTGTAACATCTTCTCCATGTTTCTCTGTGCTGTCCTTGCGATGTGTAATATCTTCTCCATGTTTCTCTGTGCTGTCCTTGCGATGTGTCTCTCTCCAGTTTCTCTGTGCTGTCCTTGCGATGTGTAACATCTTCTCCATGTTTCTCTGTGCTGTCCTTGCGATGTGTAATGTCTTCTCCATGTTTCTCTGTGCTGTCCTTGCGATGTGTAAGTCTTCTCCATGTTTCTCTGTGCTGTCCTTGCGATGTGTAACGTCTTCTCCATGTTTCTCTGTGCTGTCCTTGCGATGTGTAACGTCTCCTTTTCCTCCTCATGTTTCTCTTGTGCTGTCCTTGCGATGTGTAACGTCTTTCCATGTTTCTCTGTGCGTCCTTGCGATGTGTAACGCTTCTCCATGTTTCTCTGTGCTGTCCTTGCGATGTGTAACGTCTTCTCCATGTTTCTCTGTGCTGTCCTTGCGATGTGTAACGTCTTCTCCATGTTTCTCTGTGCTGTCCTTGCGATGTGTAACGTCTTCTCCATGTTTCTCTGTGCTGTCCTTGCGATGTGTAACTCTTCTCCATGTTTCTCTGTGCTGTCCTTGCGATGTGTAACGTCTTCTCCATGTTTCTCTGTGCTGTCCTTGCGATGTGTAATCTTCTCCATGTTTCTCTGTGCTGTCCTTGCGATGTGTATTCTTCTCATGTTTCTCTGTGCTGTCTTGCATGTGTAACGTCTTCTCCATGTTTTCTCTGTGCTGTCCTTGCGATGTGTAACGTCTTCTCCATGTTTCTCTGTGCTGTCCTTGCGATGTGTAATATCTTCTCCATGTTTCTCTGTGCTGTCCTTGCGATGTGTAAGTCTTCTCCATGTTTCTTCTCTGTGCTGTCCTTGCGATGTGTAACGTCTTCTCCATGTTTCTCTGTGCTGTCCTTGCGATGTGTAACGTCTTCTCCATGTTTCTCTGTGCTGTCCTTGCGATGTGTAACATCTTCTCCATGTTTCTCTGTGCTGTCCTTGCGATGTGTAACGTCTTCTCCATGTTTCTCTGTGCTGTCCTTGCGATGTGTAAGTCTTCTCCATGTTTCTCTGTGCTGTCCTTGCGATGTGTAATCTTCTCCATGTTTCTCTGTGCTGTCCTTGCGATGTGTAACGTCTTCTCCATGTTTCTCTGTGCTGTCCTTGCGATGTGTAACGTCTTCTCCATGTTTCTCTGTGCTGTCCTTGCGATGTGTAACGTCTTCTCCATGTTTCTCTGTGCTGTCCTTGCGATGTGTAACGTCTTCTCCATGTTTCTCTGTGCTGTCCTTGCGATGTGTAACTGTCTTCTCCATGTTTCTCTGTGCTGTCCTTGCGATGTGTAATGTCTTCTCCATGTTTCTCTGTGCTGTCCTTGCGATGTGTAACGTCTTCTCCATGTTTCTCTGTGCTGTCCTTGCGATGTGTAACGTCTTCTCCATGTTTCTCTGTGCTGTCCTTGCGATGTGTAACGTCTTCTCCATGTTTCTCTGTGCTGTCCTTGCGATGTGTAATGTCTTCTCCATGTTTCTTTGTGCTGTCCTTGCGATGTGTAATATCTTCTCCATGTTTCTTTGTGCTGTCCTTGCCATGTGTAACGTCTTCTCCATGTTTCTCTGTGCTGTCCTTGCGATGTGTAACGTCTTCTCCATGTTTCTCTGTGCTGTCCTTGCGATGTGTAATGTCTTCTCCATGTTTCTCTGTGCTGTCCTTGCCATGTGTAATGTCTTCTCCATGTTTCTCTGTGCTGTCCTTGCCATGTGTAATGTCTTCTCCATGTTTCTCTATGCTGTCCTTGCCATGTGTAATGTCTTCTCCATGTTTCTCTGTGCTGTCCTTGCGATGTGTAATGTCTTCTCCATGTTTCTCTGTGCTGTCCTTGCGATGTGTAATGTCTTCTCCATGTTTCTCTGTGCTGTCCTTGCGATGTGTAACATCTTCTCCATGTTTCTCTGTGCTGTCCTTGCGATGTGT
>CM065732.1:13847276-13854776 GCA_033310375.1 Conus canariensis
TCAGACCCTATTCCTGATAATGATATCCCTATTAATGCTCTGATAACAATCAGAGAGTTGAAAAGTGCAATATCTGATATCAGCAACAAAAAATGCTCTGCTGGTCTTGACATAGTGAGTAATGAAATGTTAAAACATCTCCCTAACAACTGCATTATTTTCCTGCATCATATAATTCAGAATTGCTGGGAAAATGGCGTTGTTCCTCAAAAATGGAAAGATTCAATAGTTGTTCCAATTTTAAAACCTGGAAAAACTATGAAAGACAAAAACAGCTACCGCCCTATAGCTCTCACTTCCCATTGTGGCAAACTTGTAGAAAGAATCGTTTTAAATAGGCTGACACACTTTTGTGAAAAGAACAATGTAATACCAGTCAATCAAGCTGGATTTATGAAAGGAAGATCTACAGTTGAGCACTTGGTTAAATTATCTACTCAAATAAAGCGTCAGTTTGCGCGTAGGAAAAGTATACTCGCTACTTTTTTTGATGTTAAAAAAGCCTATGACCAAGTCTGGCATAAGCGCTTGTTATACAAACTGAAACTGATTGGATTATCAGGAAACATATATAATTATATCAAATCGTTTTTAGATAATAGAACTATGTTAGCCAGAGTAGGAGGTACACACTCAACACTCAGAAAACTAGACATGGGAATCCCGCAAGGTTCAGTAATAGCGCCTATTCTTTTTAATATCCTTATACAAGATCTCCCAAAAGCAGTCTCCAAAAATGTTGTTCTAGTGCAATACGCAGATGATATCTGCATGTGGATGGAAGTAACTCTGAAAAAGTCAACTCCGCAAAGAGCACAGAATTATGTTAGAAGACTATATCAAAGAGATCTAGACAACATAGGCAACTATATGACACAAAATGGTCTTTCTTTATCCACTGAAAAAACAAATATGATGTTGTTTAATGCAGGAAGCAATCCAGAAAATTTACCAGTCTTCAAACTTCTAGGTGAACCTTCAGAATATAAACAAAGTGTTAAATTTTTAGGAGTTTTCTTTACACCAAAATTATCTTGGAATATTCATTTTGAATATATATTAACAAGGGCTAGGAAAAGTTTGAATTTATTAAAAATTATAAGCAGACTACCCTGGGGAATGGATTCAAAAACTTTACTTCATCTCTCCATAGCTCTTGTTAGATCAAAACTTACTTATGGTCAAGAAGTATATTTTAGTGCTCCAAAATGTCTTCTGAAAAAGTTAAAAAGTTTGGATTGCAAAGCCATTAAACTTGCTCTTGGTATCCCTGTTCATGCCTCAAATGCAAAAACATATAGAGAAGCTGGAATTTTGCCCCTTGATGATTATCGTGAACTAGCAGCATCAAAATTTGTCATAAAATCAAGTGTTATTGATAATTACATTCAAGAAGACTTAAAACTTAGATCGAACACTGACTTTCCAAAAAGGGCAATTATGATTACATCGCAAGAAACAATAGGTACATACACTTCTGATTTGATTGAATGTTCAAAAATTGATATCAAAGATGTGGCTAAAAATCCATCTTCTTCACTTATTCCATCATGGGAGATACCAAAACCTTTTCTTGATATTGGTTACACTGACATCAAAAAAGGGGAAAATATCAACATCATCGCAAATTTAGCAAAGTTACATGTATACGAAAAATATCAAAATCATCTTCAGGTGTTTACTGATGGTTCTGTTTTAGATGATGGAAATGTTGGTGCAGCATTTGTTATTCCTTCGCTTAAAACTCAAAGATCGTTCTTTCTGGGTAGTTATTTATCTATATTCACAGCTGAATTAGTAGCTATTATGCTAGCAATGGAATTTTTAACAGATCTTCCCAGAAATATTGTTCAGATAGTTTTTTTTGTAGATTCAAAATCAGTCTTACTTGCCCTTGATTCATCAAATATATCGACACGACCCGACCTTGTGTTTGAAATTAAATATCTTTTATACTGGCTGGCGTCTAAAGGCACTATTATAGAATTTTGCTGGATTCCTTCGCATACTGGTATACTTGGGAATGAATTGGCTGATAGGGCTGCAAAAAATGGTGCTAAAAAAGCAGGGTCATCTTCCGAGCTGAAAATAAAACCATCAGTCGTAGAATGTTATCGTATCCTTGAATCAACTGCACGGAAGAGAGCTCAAATAAATGTTGATATTTCATCCAAACAGTGGGAAGCTTTTCCAATAGACCTTGTTCTAAGAAAAATGTCTGATCATCCAGTTTATTATTCCAGACAAATGTATTCCCTTATGATTCGATTAAAGCTAAACGCTTTAAAAACAAAGTTTAGTAAAAATGCTAATTGTATTTGTGGTAAAGAAATAACATTGAGCCATATTTTATTTAATTGTCGCAAGTTGACTTCTTTCTTACCAACATCATTAAGGTCTAATAATTTTTCTGGAAAAAACTTGCAAGATATACTTTTGGACCACTTTTTGCTGATCGAAATTGCTGAACACTTATTTCATAGTCCGATTGGGGTTTTTCTTTAAATTGTTTTGTGTTAGTTCATAGTGCGTTGTATAATGATGGCCTGCATTTTACTCCTTCACTCTTAAGTTTAGACAGTGAAGGATTCTTGTTTTATTGTTATATTATGTTAGATCTATATCTTCTGTTAATCTTATCCATTACTTGTTGTATTAAAATATCTGGGTTTTTTTTTATGTTTTGTTTTTTCTTTTGTTTTTGTTTTTGTTTAGATACATATACAGATGTAAACACGTATACACTCACATACAAAGGCCTACATACACGCTTGTATAACATATAGGCTTATTCACTCAATCATTCATTCCTTCAGTCATTCTCTTCATTCATTCACGTCTAATATCACTCAAAGTGAACAGACGTTAAACAGAAGAACGAACGCACACACCAGTGCAAGGGTGGACTGAACCGCGGTGATTAGGTTGGTAAGGACAGGGCATGTTGGATAGTGTGGAGTGGGATGTAGGTTGGGGAGGGAGTGGGGATAAAGGTGGAGAGGAGAGGGGGTGTTGGATAGTGTGGAGTGGGGTGTAAGTTGGTAAGGACATGGGCTGTTGGATAGTGTGGAGTGGGGTGTAGGTTGGGGAGGGAGTGGGGTGTAGGTTGGGGAGGGAGTGGGGTGTAGGTTGGGGAGGACAGGGGATGTTGGATAGTGTGGAGTGGGGTGTAGGTTGGGGAGGGAGTGGGGTGTAGGTTGGGGAGGGAGTGGGGTGTAGGTTGGGGAGGGAGTGGGGTGTAGGTTGGGGAGGACAGGGGATGTTGGATAGTGTGGAGTGGGGTGTAGGTTGGGGAGGGAGTGGGGTGTAGGTTGGGGAGGACAGGGGATGTTGGATAGTGTGGAGTGGCTTGTAGTTTGGGGAGGACAGGGGATGTTGGATAGTGTGGAGTGGGGTGTAGGTTGGGGAGGACAGGGACTGTTGGATAGTATGGAGTGGGGTGTAGGTTGGAGAGGACAGGGGCTGTTGGATAGTGTGGAGTGGGGTGTAGGTTGGGGAGGACAGGGGATGTTGGATAGTGTGGAGTGGGTGTAGGTTGGGGAGGACAGGGGATGTTGGATAGTGTGGAGTGGGGTGTAGGTTGGAGAGGACAGGGACTGTTGGATAGTGTGGAGTGGGTGTAGGTTGGGGAGGACAGGGGATGTTGGATAGTGTGGAGTGGGGTGTAGGTTGGGGAGGACAGGGACTGTTGGATAGTGTGGAGTGGGGTTAGGTTGGAGAGGACAGGGGCTGTTGGATAGTGTGGAGTGGGGTGTAGGTTGGGGAGGATAGGGGATGTTGGATAGTGTGGAGTGGGGTGTAGGTTGGGGAGGACAGGGGATGTTGGATAGTGTGGAGTGGCTTGTAGTTTGGGGAGGACAGGGGATGTTGGATAGTGTGGAGTGGGGTGTAGGTTGGAGAGGACAGGGGATGTTGGATAGTGTGGAGTGGGGTGTAGGTTGGAGAGGACAGGGGATGTTGGATAGTGTGGAGTGGCTTGTAGTTTGGGGAGGACAGGGGATGTTGGATAGTGTGGAGTGGGGTGTAGGTTGGAGAGGACAGGGGATGTTGGATAGTGTGGAGTGGGGTGTAGGTTGGTAAGGACAGGGGATGTTGGATAGTGTGGAGTGGGGTGTAGGTTGGGGAGGACAGGGGATGTTGGATAGTGTGGAGTGGGGTGTAGGTTGGTAAGGACAGGGATGTTGGATAGTGTGGAGTGGGGTGTAGGTTGGAGAGGACAGGGGCTGTTGGATAGTGTGGAGTGGGTGTAGGTTGGAGAGGACAGGGATGTTGGATAGTGTGAGTGGGGTGTAGGTTGGAGAGGACAGGGGATGTTGGATAGTGTGGAGTGGGGTGTAGGTTGGAGAGGACAGGGGATGTTGGATAGTGTGGAGTGGGGTGTAGGTTGGAGAGGACAGGGGATGTTGGATAGTTGAGTGGGGTAGTTGGGGGTATGGGGTTGGTGGAGAGGACAGGGGATGTTGGATAGTGTGGAGTGGGGTGTAGGTTGGTAAGGACAGGGGATGTTGGATAGTGTGGAGTGGGGTGTAGGTTGGAGAGGACAGGGGATGTTGGATAGTGTGGAGTGGGGTGTAGGTTGGAGAGGACAGGGGATGTATGGATAGGTGGGAGTGGGGTGTAGGTTGGAGAGGACAGGGGATGTTGGATAGTGTGGATGGGGTGTAGGTTGGAGAGGACAGGGGATGTTGGATAGTGTGGAGTGGGGTGTAGGTTGGAGAGGACAGGGATGTTGGATAGTGTGGAGTGGGGTGTAGGTTGAGGAGGACAGGGGATGTTGGATAGTGTGGAGTGGGGTGTAGGTTGGAGAGGACAGGGGATGTTGGATAGTGTGGAGTGGGGTGTAGGTTGGAGAGGACAGGGGATGTTGGATAGTGTGGAGTGGGGTGTAGGTTGGAGAGGACAGGGGATGTTGGATAGTGGATGGGTGTAGGTAGGAGGGATGGGATAGTGGATGGTTGTTGGAGAGGAAGGGTGGTGGTGGTGGTGTGGTTGAAGGGGATGTTGGATAGTGTGAGTGGGGTGTAGGTTGGAGAGGACAGGGGATGTTGGATAGTGTGGAGTGGGGTGTAGGTTGGAGAGGACAGGGGATGTTGGATAGTGTGGAGTGGGGTGTAGGTTGGAAGGACAGGGATGTTGGATAGTGTGGAGTGGGGTGTGGTTGGAAGGACAGGGATGTGGGGTGTAGGTTGGAAGGACAGGATGTTGGATAGTGTGGAGTGGGTGTGGTTGGTAGAGGACAGGGGATGTTGGATAGTGTGGAGTGGGGTGTAGGTTGGAGAGGACAGGGGATGTTGGATAGTGTGGAGTGGGGTGTAGGTTGGAGAGGACAGGGGATGTTGGATAGTGTGGAGTGGGGTGTAGGTTGGTAAGGACAGGGGATGTTGGATAGTGTGGAGTGGGGTGTAGGTTGGAGAGGACAGGAGATGTTGGATAGTGTGGAGTGGCTTTAGTTGGAGAGGACAGGGGATGTTGGATAGTGTGGAGTGGGGTGTTGGTTGGTAAGGACAGGGGATGTTGGATAGTGTGGAGTGGGGTGTAGGTTGAGGAGGACAGGGGCTGTTGGATAGTGTGGAGTGGGGTGTAGGTTGGAGAGGACAGGGGATGTTGGATAGTGTGGAGTGGGGTGTAGGTTGGAGAGGACAGGGGATGTTGGATAGTGTGGAGTGGGGTGTAGGTTGGAGAGGACAGGGGACGTTGGATAGTGTGGAGTGGGGTGTAGGTTGGAGAGGACAGGGGATGTTGGATAGTGTGGATGGGGTGTAGGTTGGAGAGGACAGGGGATGTTGGATAGTGTGGAGTGGGGTGTTGGTTTGTAGAGGACAGGGGATGTTGGATAGTGTGGAGTGGGGTGTAGGTTGAGGAGGACAGGGCTGTTGGATAGTGTTGAGTGGGGTGTAGGTTGGAGGACAGGGGATGTTGGATAGTGTGGAGTGGGGTGTAGGTTGGAGAGGACAGGGGATGTTGGATAGTGTTGAGTGGGGTGTAGGTTGGAGAGGACAGGGATGTTGGATAGTGTGGAGTGGGGTGTAGGTTGGAGAGGACAGGGGATGTTGGATAGTGTGGAGTGGGGTGTAGGTTGGAGAGGACAGGGATGTTGGATAGTGTGGAGTGGGGTGTAGGTTGAGAGGACAGGGGATGTTGGATAGTGTGGAGTGGGGTGTAGGTTGGAGAGGACAGGGGATGTTGGATAGTGTGGAGTGGTGTAGTTGGAGAGGACAGGGGATGTTAGATAGTGTGGAGTGGGGTGTTGGTTGGGAAGGACAGTGGATGGTTGGATAGTGTGGAGTGGGGTGTAGGTTGAGGAGGACAGGGGCTGTTGGATAGTGTGGAGTGGGGTGTAGGTTGGAGAGGACAGGGGATGTTGGATAGTGTGTAGTGGGGTGTAGGTTGGAGAGGACAGGGGATGTTGGATAGTGTGGAGTGGGGTGTAGGTTGGAGAGGACAGGGGACGTTGGATAGTGTGGATTGGGTGTAGGTTGGAGAGGACAGGGGATGTTGGATAGTGTGGAGTGGGGTGTTGGTTTGTAAGGACAGGGGATGTTGGATAGTGTGGAGTGGGGTGTTGGTTGGGGAGGACAGGGACTGTTGGATAGTGTGGAGTGGGTGTAGGTTGGAGAGGACAGGGGATGTTGGATAGTGTGGAGTGGGGTGTAGGTTGGAGAGGACAGGGGATGTTGGATAGTGTGGAGTGGGGTGTAGGTTGGGGAGGACAGGGACTGTTGGATAGTGTGGAGTGGGGTGTAGGTTGGGGAGGACAGGGGATGTTGGATAGTGTGGAGTGGGGTGTAGGTTGGGGAGGACAGGGGATGTTGGATAGTGTGGAGTGGGGTGTAGGTTGGGAGGACAGGGACTGTTGAATAGTGTGGAGTGGGGTGTAGGTTGGGGAGACAGGGGATGTTGGATAGTGTGGAGTGGGGTGTAGGTTGGAGAGGACAGGGTCTGTTGGATAGTGTGGAGTGGGGTGTAGGTCAGTGGGAACAGTCAGAGTGGGGGATCAGTCAAAAGCATCTGAAATACCTGTAGTGTGTGACTGTGTGTGTGTGTGTGTGTGTGTGTGTGTGTGTGTGTGTGTGTGTGTGTGTGCGAGCGCGTACGTGTACATATACATGTGTGTGTGTGTGTGTGTGTGTGTCTGTCTGTCTGTGTGTCTGTGCGTGTGCGTGCGTGTGTGTGTGTGTGGCGCGCGCAAGTGTGTGTGCGTGTGCGTGTGTGTGTTTGTGTGTGGTGTGTGTGTGTGTTGTTTCTGGAATTTAGATGTCTATATTGATTAGATGTTTTTGTCGTAATTATTTCTTCTTTAAGTTAGTGTCTAGCCACATTAAATAATGTAAGATAGATATACGCTCACGCGTTTGTGTGTATTGTTGGTTGTGTGTGTGTGTGTGTATGTGCATGCATGCGCGCGCGCGCGCACGCACGTGTGTTTGTGTAAGCACGTGTGGGCATGGGGGACGTTTGTGCGTGTGCACACGCGCTGGTGTGTGTGTGTGTGTGTGTGTG
>CM065732.1:13857276-13859776 GCA_033310375.1 Conus canariensis
TGTGGCGTCCTCGTTCGCCCTTTTCCCCTCACCATCTCTTATCCGCCCTTTCATTCCTCACCATGTCTCACCTAGTCTGTCCTTCCCTGTCATGTTCTCAACTACTATGTCCTTTCATTCCTCACCATGTCTCACCTAGTCTGTCCTTCCCTGTCATGTTCTCAACTACTATGTCCTTTCATTCCTCACCATGTCTCATCTAGTCTGTCCTTCCCTGTCATGTTCTCAACTACTATGTCCTTTCATTCCTCACCATGTCTCATCTAGTCTGTCCTTCCCTGTCATGTTCTCAACTACTATGTCCTTTCATTCCTCACCATGTCTCATCTAGTCTGTCCTTCCCTGTCATGTTCTCAACTACTATGTCCTTTCATTCCTCACCATGTCTCACCTAGTCTGTCCTTCCCTGTCATGTTCTCAACTACTATGTTCTTTCTTACACGTGGTGTTCTCATGCACCCGTTTCTGTCTTATCATGTCGTCCTGTGTTTTCCTTCCTCACCATGTTTTCATATCCATCTTTACATTTCATATTGTCCTTTTTTCCCTTCCTCGCCATGTTTTCATATCCATCTTTACATTTCATATTGTCCTTTTTACCTTCCTCACCATGTTTTCATATCCATCTTTAGATTCCATATTGTCCTTTTTTCCCTTCCTCGCCATGTTTTCATATCCTCTTTACATTCCATATTGTCCTTTTTACCTTCCTCACCATGTTTTCATATCCATCTTTACATTCCATATTGTCCTTTTTACCTTCCTCACCATGTTTTCATATCCATCTTTACATTCCATATTGTCCTTTTTACCTTCCTCACCATGTTTCATATCCATCTTTACATTTCATATTGTCCTTTTTCCTTCCTCACCATGTTTCATATCCATCTTTACATTTCATGTTGTCCTTTTTTCCCTAAGGTGTCCATCTCCATCCCGCCTTGTCATGATGCCACATCTCTTCCCCTTTCTCTCCATGCCCCCGCCAATCTGTCCTTTCTCTCCATGTCCCCGCCAATCTGTCCTCTCCATGTCCCCGCCAATCTGTCCTTTCTCTCCATGTCCCCGCCAATCTGTCCTCTCCATGTCCCCGCCAATCTGTCCTTCTCCATGTCCCCGCCAATCTGTCCTTCTCTCCATGCCCCGCCAATCTGTCCCTTCTCTCCATGTCCCCCCAATCTGTCCTCTCCATGTCCCCGCCAATCTGTCCCTTCTTCCCATGTCCCCGCCAATCTGTCCTCTTCCATGTCCCGCCAATCTGTCCCTCTTCCATGTCCCCCCAATCTGTCCCTTCTTCCATGTCCCCACCAATCTGTCCCTTCTTTCCATGTCCCCACCAATCTGTCCCTCTTTCCATGTCCCCGCCAATCTGTCCCTTCTTTCCATGTCCCCACCAATCTGTCCCTTCTTTCCATGTCCCCACCCAATCTGTCCCTTCTTTCCATGTCCCCACCAATCTGTCCCTTCTTTCCATGTCCCCGCCAATCTGTCCTTTCTCTCCATGCCCCGCCAATCTGTCCCTTCTTTCCATGTCCCCGCCAATCTGTCCTTTCTCTCCATGCCCCCGCCAATCTGTCCTTTCTCTCCATGTCCCCGCCAATCTGTCCCTTCTTTCCATGTCCCCACCAATCTCTCCTTTCTTTCCATGTCCCCGCCAATCTGTCCTTTCTTTCCATGTCCCCGCCAATCTGTCCTTTCTTTCCATGTCCCCGCCAATCTGTCCCTTCTCTCCATGTCCCCGCCAATATTTCCCTTCTTTCCATGTCCCCGCCAATCTGTCCTTTCTCATGATGTCTGCTTCCATCTGTCCTTTCACATGATGTCTACTTCCATCTGTCCTTCCACACGATGTCTACTTCCATCTATCCTTTCTCATGATGTCTACTTCCATCTGTCCTTTCACATGATGTCTACTTCCATCTGTTCTTTCACATGACGTCTACTTCCATCTGTCCTTTCACATGATGTTTACTTCCATCTGTTCTTTCACATGACGTCTACTTTCATTTGTCCTTTCACATGATGTCTACTTTCATCTGTCCTTTCACATGATGTCTACTTCCATTTGCCCGTTCTCATGATGTCTACTTCCATCTGTTGATGTCTACTTCCATCTGTCCTTTCACATGGTGTCTACTTCCATCTGTCCTTTCTCAGGATGTCCACATCCATCTGTGCTTGTTATCATGTCCACACCGATCCTTTGTATGTTGATTTCTCTGTAAGAGGCACGTTGGGCTGTGTTTATTCCTTTCCTTTCCTTTCTCATGATGTCATCATCTATGATTCCATACTCATGATGACCACACCCAACTTTCCTTTTTGTATTTTGTTCCTCCTTTTTTTTTTTTTTTTGATTCCTTATCGATCTGTCGTTTCTTCCCATGGCCTCTTCTATCTTTCCTTTTTCATGATGTCCTTATCCGTTGTAGCTTTGTTTTTAAGTTCTTGATGTTGCGGTTTGTTAGGATCTTCCCCATGACGTCATTTATCTTCCTTG
>CM065732.1:13867276-13887276 GCA_033310375.1 Conus canariensis
AAATTCAGCTATTGCATATTACTGATGAATTCAGCTATTGTATATTACTGATCAATTCAGCTATTGTATATTACTGATAAATTCAGCTATTGTATATTACTAATAAATTCAGCTATTGTATATTACTAATAAATTCAGCTATAACGTAACTCCTTCTTCAACCCTCCAACCTCTCCCCCGTCCCTGCTTCAGTTCTTTTCATTTTGAACATCTTCACCTCTTTATGCACAAGTGACCAAAACGCTGTTTTACATTTCTTTTCAGCTGTAGTCCTTGTCCGCCGATTGAAAACAGATCGGTATTGGCGACAAAGGATTTTTTTTTTTTTTTCTTTTTTTTTTTTGGGGGGGGGGGGGGGGGGCGTTGGGTGGAATGGGGGATAATTTGATTGGAAAGTTTCTTTCAGGGTGTAAAAGTGTGCGAAGGGGAGGTCGTATGGTAAAAAATTCTTGATCGTTGCTGCATTATTTCCGTCAGACTACGAAAGCCACGTTAACCACGTGTCCTAGATCTGACTGAACCATCGGGTTTGCGTTTTCATTTGAAAAATGTGAATACCCTTCTCGCTCAGCGCATTCTTTTTAACTGTTGCACAGTCGATGGATAATAAAGAATCAGGCTAGGACGGCGTCAGAGGGGTAATGGGCTGATGACAAAAATTACTAGACGAAATGCTACTACTACTACTACTACTACTACTACTACTACTTGCTGCTGCTGCTATTGCTACTGGTGATGATGATATCAATAGTGATTGTTATGATAGTGATGATGATGGTAGCGTAAACTTCTGTCCATAACGCCAGTAGTCGATATGATGAAGAACCACACAATGATCAGCTATGATATTTCATTGGGGCCAGTAGCCAATGTGATGAAAAACCACACAATGATCTGCTATGATATTTCATTGGAGCCAGTAGCCGATGTGATGAAGAACCACACAATGATCTGCTATGATATTTCATTGGGGACACCTGTCCCACCCCTTACTGTTACTTCCTTAACTTTCCACCCCACCCTCTTCCCTTCCACCCGACTTGCCTTTTCAGAAATGGAAGATGTCGGGTGGCTTTCTTCCCCTTTCATGCTGTTCCGCATCATCTCCAACCCCAAGTCCTCACAGATAGTTTTTTTTTTTCCTTTCGCTATTTCTAAACTTTTTGGGGGGGTCTCCGTTTCTTCTCTCTGTTTTATCAGCCGCTGTGCCCTGTTCTTTAATCTGTGTTTTGAACAGTCTGGATACTTTTTTCATTCACCCCATAGGAATAGAATGGACCGGCGGGTGGGGGTGGTGAGGATCTTTCCTACAGAGTCGCACGTGTGAATGTGAACGTGCAACACAAACGCGCACCGCGCGCCCGCGCGCGCGCACACACACACACACACACACACACACACACACACACACACACACACACACACACACACACACATATTCAAACACAAACACACGCGCGCGCGCGCACCCACCCGCCTGCACACACACACACACACACACACACACACACACACACACACACACACACACACACACATTCAAACACAAACACACACACACGCGCGCGCACCCACCCGACCACACACACACACACACACACACACACACACACACACACACACACACATACACACACACACACACACACACGTTCACACACGTTCACATTCACACGTGCGCGCCCAAACACACACACACACACACACACACACACACACACACACACACACACACACACACACACATTCAAACACAAACACACACGCGCGCGCCCGCGCACGCACACACACACACACACACACACACACACACACACACACACACACACACACACACACACACACACACGTTCACATTCACACGTGCGCGCCCAAAACACACACACACACACACACACACACACACACACACACACACACACACACACACACACACAGAGGCACAGACAGACCGGCTGACAGATAGCGACAGAAGGACAGAAAGAGCGACAGACAGACATTGACAGACGGGGAGAGAAGAAAGAGATAGTGAGAGGGACAGACAGATAGCGACGAAAGGACAGAGAGAGAGAGAGAGAGAGAGAGAGAGAGAGAGAGAGAGAGAGAGAAAGAGAGAGACAGACAGACCGACGAAAGGATTGACCGATTGACGGACGGACGGGGTAGGGGGAGGGAAGTGAGAGCGAGAGAGAGAGGGACAGACAGACTGATAGCGAGGAACGGACGGATAGACAGACCGACGAAAGGATTGACTGACTGACGGACGGACAGGGAGGGAGAGAGAGAGAGAGAGAGAGAGAGAGAGAGAGAGAGGAGAGAGAAGAGAGAGATTCTATTTCGGCCCCGTCATGGCCTTTTCCTGACTTATTCTCACGATCCGTCTTCAAACCCGACTTCCTGCCCTTTGAGACAAGTTCCAGCAATCAACCCCACCTTGGTGGACGTCCGCCCGAACCCTCAGTACCGGATCATCTCCCATGCCTTCAAACGGTGGTTCCAAACACCTTCCCTCCAAACTGTTCCCCCCTTTTTCGATTTTAGACTGGGATCAACAGAGGGTGTCATCCCCTTGGTTCTAGACAGAAGTGATCCTCCGACCACCAAAGAATGTCCAAGGTCATAAGTGTTACAAAAAAGAGCAAACAAATCCTCAACAGCTAATAGGGCCAATAACGTAGACAGATGGTATTTAATACGACTAAAGACTCGTGAATACTTTGTTACAAGGACTATGAAAGTTAATGTTATTGTCCAATAAAGGGCGGTGGGGGGGGGGGGGGGGGGGGTAGGGGACTCCACTCTAACGGGACCAAAGGCGCAGTCAGAGGGTATTGAATACGCCTAATGACTCGTGAATGCCCTGTTAGGTGGATAAAAAAATGTACTTAGCAAATGAAGAAGGGGGAAAAAACTCCACTAACAAGGCCAATGGCGCAGTCAGAGGGTATTGAATACGCCTAATGACTCGTGAATGCCCTGTTACGTGGATGAAAAAATGTACTGAGCAAGTGAAGAAGGGAAACAAAAACTCCACTAACAAGGCCAATGGCGCAGTCAGATGGTATTAAATACGCCTAATGGCTCGTGAATGCCCTGTTACGTAGATAAAAAAAAAATGGACATTGCAAATGAAGAAGGGGTAAAAAAAAAAAAAAAAAAGACCTCCACACCAAACACGGCCAGTGGCGCAGTCAGATGGTATTAAATACGCCTAATGACTCGTGAATGCCCTGTTATGTGGATAAAAAAAAGTATTTAGCAGCTGGGGATGGGGAAAAAGCCCCCACGGCTAACACGGCCACTGGCGCAGTCAGATGGTATTAAATGCGCCTAATGACTCGCGAATGCCCTGTTACGTGGACTTAAAACAGGTTGATTTAATCAATCATTTCAGGATTTTAAAACCATTAGCTAACGGGGGCAATGGCGCAGTCAGATGGTATTAAATACGACTAATGACTCGTGAATACCCTGTTACGTGGACTTAAAACAGGTTAATTTAATAAATTAATTCAGGATTTTAAAACCATTAGCCAACAGGGGCAATGGCGCAGTCAGATGGTATTAAATAAGCCTGATGACTCGTGAATACCCTGTTATTTAAACTGAAAAAGTTAATCAATCATCGTAATAAGGGGGGGGGGGGGGGGGGGGGGGGGCGGAGGGGGGAACGCACCAGTTAACACTGCCAATGGCGTAGTCAGATGGTTTTAAATACGCCTAATGACTCGTGAATGCCCTGTTACGTGGACAAAGCTAATGTTACCATATAACACTTGAAAAAATAGCCTGTGTCTTCTAGAAGCACGCGTGTGGGTCAGATGACCACCGCCAGCTCAGGTCGGGTCAGGGACGTCTAGAACCTTGGAGAGCTGGCACCATGTGTTGATCCCGAGACGAGGGGGGAGCCAAAGAACCCGAAGAGGGCGGGTCGGCGGGACCACCGTTTGATGGTGGGTGGGTTTGGCGGGGGGAGGTGATCTTGGTGCTGGGGGTCGGGGGTCGTCTGTCAAGGGGGGTTGTTTTGTTGGAATCTGTCTCAAAGGGAGGATGAGGGTGTTGAAGGTGGATCAGAGAATAATTCAGGAGAAAGTCTGGTGGTTCTGAAATAGAATCGATGAGTGCATGTACGTAGGTACACACACACACACACACACCACACACACACACACACACACACACACACATACATACACACACGCACACACACAACACACACACACACACACACACACACACACACACACACACGCATACGCACACGCGCGCACACACATAAACATACACACACGCGATCCTGCACGCATGCTCTCACACCCGCATGCTTACATTCACGCGAGAACACATACACACACACACACACCACACACACACACACACACACACACACACACACCACACACACACACGTACACATGCACACGCAAACACGCTGGTCCACACACACGCGCATACGCTCGTATGCACACACACACACACACACACACACACACACACACACACACACACACACACACCACATGTACACACACATGTACACACACATAAACACACACACACACATGTACACACACATGCAGACACATATATACGCGCATACACGCACACACGCACACTTGCGCGTGCGCGCGCGCACGCACACACATATGCACAAACACACACGCGCGAGCGTGCACTCATGAACTCTCACCTGCAAGCTGACATTCACACACACACACACACACACACACACACACACACACACACACACACACACACGCACGCACGCACGCATACAAACACACACACACACACACACACACACACACACACACACACACACACATACAAACGCGCGCGCACGCACGCACACACATGTACACACACACTCGCGCGAGACTGCACTCATCTACGCACACCCGCAAGCTCACATTTACGCAAACACACACACGCACGCACGCATACAAACACGCACACACACACACGCACACACACACACGACACACACACACACACACACACACACACACACACACACAGAACACACACATACACGCACGCCCGCACGCATGCACACATGCACGCACGCATTCCCTCACAAACGCATGGTCACATTCACGCAAACACACACACACACACACACACACACACACGCGCGCGCGCGCGCACACGAACACATGCATGCAAACAAATATACGCACGGGCTCGCATACACACACGCGCGCGCGCACGCAATCTCGCACGCACACGCACGCACGCACGCACGCACGCACACACACACACACACGTTCACATTAACACGTGCGCGCCCACACACACACACACACACACACACACACACACACACACACACACACACACACACACTCACTCACGCGCGTGCACTCACAGTGACAAAAATGCAGGACCAGCATTTGCGACGGTGAATCAGTGGAAACATGATTTTCTTTTCTCCGCGAGCTTGCTGCCCCACCGTGACTCCACTTCATCTGGACTATATATCACTGATAAATTCAGCTACTGTATATCACTGATCAATTCAGCTATTGTATATTACTGATAAATTCAGCTATTTTATATTACTAATAAATTCAGCTATTGTATATCACTGATAAATTGAGCTATTGTATATTACTGATAAATTCAGCTATTGTATATTACTAATAAATTCAGCTATTGCATATTACTGATGAATTCAGCTATTGTATATTACTGATAAATTCAGCATTGTATATCACTGATAAATTCAGCTATTGTATATTACTAATAAATTCAGCTATTGCATATTACTGATGAATTCAGCTATTGTATATTACTGATCAATTCAGCTATTGTATATTACTGATAAATTCAGCTATTGTATATTACTAATAAATTCAGCTATTGTATATTACTAATAAATTCAGCTATTGTATATTACTAATAAATTCAGCTATAACGTAACTCCTTCTTCAACCCTCCAACCTCTCCCCCCGTCCCCTGCTTCAGTTCTTTTCATTTTGAACATCTTCACCTCTTTATGCACGAGTGACCAAAACGCTGTTGTTGTACATTTCTTTTCAGCTGTAGTCCTTGTCCGCTGATTGAAAACAGGTCGGTATTGGCGACAAAGGATTTTTTTTTTTTTTTTTTTTTTGTGGGGGGGGGGGGGGGGCGTTGGGTGGAATGGGGGATAATTTGATTGGAAAGTTTCTTTCAGGGTGTAAAAGTGTGCGAAGGGGAGGTCGTATGGTAAAAAATTCTTGATCGTTGCTGCATTATTTCCGTCAGACTACGAAAGCCACGTTAACCACGTGTCCTAGATCTGACTGAACCATCGGGTTTGCGTTTTCATTTGAAAAATGTGAATACCCTTCTCGCTCAGCGCATTCTTTTGAACTGTTGCACAGTCGATTAATAATAAAGAATCAGGCTAGGACGGCGTCAGAGGGGTAATGGGCTGATGACAAACATTACTAGACGAAATGCTACTACTACTACTACTACTGCTGCTGCTATTGCTACTGGTGATGATGATATCAATAATGATTGTTATGATAGTGATGATGATGATAGCGTAAACTTCTGTCCATAGCGCCAGTAGCCGATGTGATGAAGAAGCACACAATGATCTGCTATGATATTTCATTGGGGCCAGTAGCCGATGTGATGAAGAAGCACACAATGATCTGCTATGATATTTCATTGGGGCCAGTAGCCGATGTGATGAAGAAGCACACAATGATCAGCTATGATATTTCATTGGGGCCAGTAGCCGATGTGATGAAGAAGCCACACAATGATCAGCAATGATATTTCATTGGGGCCAGTAGCCGATGTGATGAAGAACCACACAATGATCTGCTGTGATATTTCATTGGAGCCAGTTGCCGATGTGATGAAGAACCACACAATGATCTGCTATGATATTTCATTGGGGACACCTGTCCCACCCCTTACTGTTACTTCCTTAACTTTCCACCCCACCCTCTTCCCTTCCACCCGACTTGCCTTTTCAGAAATGGAAGATGTCGGGTGGCTTTCTTCCCCTTTCATGCTGTTCCGCATCATCGCCAACCCCAAGTCCTCACAGATAGTTTTTTTTTTCCTTTCGCTATTTCTAAACTTTTTTTTGTCTCCGTTTCTTCTCTCTATTTTATCAGCCGCTGTGCCCTGTTCTTTAATCTGTGTTTTGAACAGTCTGGCTACTTTTTCCATTCACCCCATAGGGATGGAATGGACCGGGGGGTGGGGGTGGTGAGGATCTTTCAGTGTAATTTCTGCCTCTGTCTTCTAGAAATCCGACGTTAGTAATTTCATCTTGGATCTCTTTGACTTTGCCTTCTTTTCAAATTTGGGTTTAATTTTTTTCAGTGCTGCTGCCAACCACTTCTCTGTCTTTGTGGTCAGTTCATCTTCCTGTGGTCTGAGAAGCATTTTGGTCTTGCTAAACTTTATAGACGCCAGTTTGTTTTTCTTGTGATGTGGTGACAGATAGTGAGAGTTGAACCACTGGAACAGGCACTGGTTGTCCATTCTGCGGTGCTGTTCATTCATTAGGTATATTCATATATCTTTGTTGCATTGAAATGATCTCAAAAGGATGTTTAAGCGTTTTTGAAGGACAATATATCAGAGCGAAGTTATCAGAGTGGTCGGTGCACTTAACATGGCCTGGTTTTATCCGACTGAAGGACTGCAATACACTCTAAACCGTCTGTAAATCTGAGTTTTCCCTGACGGGAGTTATTTCTTGATTTCGTTGTTTATTGTTGTTTGTTTGTGTTTTGCTTGTTTGTTTGCTTGCGTCTGTTTGTTTGTATTTTGGTACGTGTTGGCGCCCTGGAAATGCTCTCTGTAGTCTGCTCGAGCTGCAGTGAAACAGATACTGTCCGTGCCAGTCTCCAATACGGCCGTTTTGTTTCTTGTAAAGAGTAATTTATTTCTTCTCAAAGCACTAACATTTTTCGCTTGGTGATTATGATGCCGGTATGCCAAGGCTTTGTTGTTTTTCGCCATATATCCGGACGAGCACGGATTGACAAGACCTTCCTTCATTCGTGTCCAGCCATCCAAAGTCCGATGATGTCTGGAGCTGCTGTTTAACGTTTGTGAAAGACATTTCTCTAAACTGAAATTTTTATTAAACACGGGTGTGCAAGCGTGCGCCCGGGTGCGCAACACACAAACACACACACACACACACACACACACACACACACACACACACACACACACGTGCGTGCATGCGCGCGCACACACACACACACACACACACACACACACACACACACACACACACACACACACACTCATACACACGCACGCGCGCGCATACACACACACACACACACACACACAGACACACACACACACAGACACACACACACACACACACACACACACACACACACACACACACAGTGTCCTGACCGTTTTCTCTGTTCTACGTTCCACGTGCTGTGTTCACTTCTTGTGTGCCATTTTTGCTTAAGAGTTAATTTCGTTTAGCTTCCTGTATTATAGATCAACAAACAGGCTGCCGTATATGCGCCCCCTCACTCACCGTTTCATTTCTGGAGGTAGTCAACACCGTACACTTTTCTTTTACGGTGACCAAGTTTCTTGACGTGGTTGAGTTAGCCTGTCTTTCTGATTTCTTCAGGCTTTGTGCTGTTCACTCTTTCTGAGTGTAACCAAGGTGCAGCTCAATGTTATTTAGTTGCCGTTACATGAAACACTTCGCTTGTGATAGGTATATCAACACCACACCAGTACCACCAGAACATCAATACATGAAGCCTCAGGTGTATGCAACACTACACCAATACCACAAGAGCATCAATACATGAAGCCTCAGGTATATCAACACTACACCATTACCACCAGAACATCAATACATGAAGCCTCAGGTATATGCAACACTACACCAATACCACCAGAACATCGATACATGAAGCCTCAGGTATATCGACACTACACCAATACCACCAGAACATCGATACATGAAGCCTCAGGTATATGCAACCCTACACCAATACCACCAGAACATCGATACATGAAGCGTCAGGTATATCAACACTACACCAATACCACCAGAACATCGATACATGACGCCTCAGGTATATCAACACTACACCAATACCACCAGAACATCGATACATGAAGCCTCAGGTATATCAACACTACACCAATACCACCAGAACATCGATACATGAAGCCTCAGGTATATCAACACTACACCAATACCACCAGAACACTAATACATGAAGCCTCAGGTGTATGTGAACTCGTCTTACAGCAACTGAAGTGTTTTACCCTGAGCTTACTATATAACCGGATGGGTATGAGAATTGATGGGGTTCCTAATACAGCTATGCTCAATCACGTTGATTAAAGAAATCCTGGCCTTTTTAAAATTATTTTGATCCATGCGAGTTTTGGTCTCGATATTAACAAGGTTTTTTTTTTTATATATAGGCTTCCGGCCCTCATATGGTTTACGTCTGATCCACTCAAAATAGATCAATTTAGATGGATGCCTCTTATAACTCTTTATAAATGCCCCACGTTTGCCCCTGCTTCCACTCACGTAGAATATTCTGGTACTCACCACAACAGTTTTTTTTTTTCTCATTTGCATACTTTCACACCATGTACCAGGGTGTTGTACTTGTCAGTCCAGTGTTCCCTCCACTCCTTACTTTTCCAGTTCACTCCTTGATGTTGTCCAGAGACCTTTCACTGTATGATATAACCATGCTGTGGACATGCTGAGAGGTCACTCCTTGATGTTGTCCAGAGACCTTTCACTGTATGGTATAACCATGCTGTGGACATGCTGAGAGTTCACTCCTTGATGTTGTCCAGAGACCTTTCACTGTGTGGTATAACCATGCTGTGGACATGCTGACAGTTCACTCCTTGACGTTGTCCAGAGACCTTTCACTGTGTGGTAAAACCATGCTGTGGAGATGCTGAGAGTTCACTCCTTGATGTTGTCAAGAGACCTTTCACTGTATAACCATGCTGTGAACATGCTGAGTGTTCACTCCTTGATGTTGTCCAGAGACCTTTCACTGTATAACCATGCTGTGGACATGCTGAGAGTTCACTCCTTGATGTTGTCCAGAGACCTTTCACTGTGTGGTATAACCATGCTGTGGACATGCTGAGAGTTCACTCCTTGATGTTGTCCAGAGACCTTTCACTGTATAACCATGCTGTGGAGATGCTGAGAGTTCACTCCTTGATGTTGTCCAGAGACCTTTCACTGTATGGTATAACCATGCTGCGGACATGCTGAGTGTTCACTCCTTGATGTTGTCCAGAGACCTTTCACTGTATGGTATAACCATGCTGTGGACATGCTGAGAGTTCACTCCTTGATGTTGTCCAGAGACCTTTCACTGTATGGTATAACCATGCTGTGGACATGCTGAGAGGACTGGACATGCACCACCAGCAGTCTCCATCTCCCTCCACTGCTTCCTGCTTCTCTACTGCAGTTGCCTTCTTTAAATATGTCATGGATTTGAACCCGAGGCCCTTCAGTTTCTCCCCTCCCCCTAGTTTCATTCTTCAGCCCTTCTGTTACTGTCAGTAAGCCCTGTTATACATGATGTTATTCCATTACTGTCCATACACCCTGTTATACATGATGTTATTCCATCACTGTCCATACACCCTGTTATACATGATGTTATTCCATCACTGTCCATACCCCCTGTTATACATGATGTTATTCCATTACTGTCCATACCCCCTGTTATACATGATGTTATTCCATTACTGTCCATACACCCTGTTATACATGATGTTATTCCATTACTGTCCATACATCCTGTTATACATGATGTTATTCCATTACTGTCCATACACCCTGTTATACATGATGTTATTCCATCACTGTCCATACACCCTGTTATACATGATGTTATTCCATCACTGTCCATACACCCTGTTATACATGATGTTATTCCATCACTGTCCATACCCCCTGTTATACATGATGTTATTCCATCACTGTCCATACGCCCTGTTATACATGATGTTATTCCATTACTGTCCATACGCCCTGTTATACATGATGTTATTCCATTACTGTACATACGCCCTGTTATACATTGTGTTATTCCATTACTGTCCATACGCCCTGTTATACATGATGTTATTCCATTACTGTCCATACGCCCTGTTATACATGATGTTATTCCATCACTGTCCATACGCCCTGTTATACATGATGTTATTCCATCACTGTCCATACCCCTGTTATACATGATGTTATTCCATTACTGTCCATACGCCCTGTTATACATGATGTTATTCCATTACTGTCCATACGCCCTGTTATACATGATGTTATTCCATCACTGTCCATACCCCCTGTTATACATTATGTTATTCATCATGGTTCCATGTTCCCCAGTCTCTTATGTCATGTTGGGTCTTTTCCCACTAAACCTCCAACCTTGTTGAAATCCTGCAGTCCCCCCCCCCCCCCCCCCCCCCACCTTCCCTTTCATTCTTCTCTGCCACAAGCACTTCCTTTTACACACTGCTGACCTGTTCTTCTGCATTGCCGCGAACTTACGATGCAGTCATTTCCATCGTTACCCCTGTACTTTTCTTTCAGCGGTATTGAACAGTAGGATGGACGTACCATTTACAACTAATCCAGTTCTCCCCTTCCTATCCCGCCCGTTGTTTATCATTCTTATGTTCTTCTTCCATCCATCATTCATGCTCTGAAACTCCTGTCCTCCTCCAGAGCATCCTTCATCAGTTTCATGATCATTTTATCTTTTCACATCCATTGATCTTCGTTCTACTTTTCTTCACTCGTCCATTATTCATCCTTCTCACGTCCCCAGTTCCCGTTCCGTCTGTCAGTGATCATTCTCAGGTTGCCAATTCAAAAATGTGCACAACATGTGGAAAACAAAATAGAAGTCAAGAATGATTTTAAATTCTGAGTGTATCCCGTTAAATTAAGAAGCATTGTTGTCATGAGATCTTTTGACAAAGCACAGGCATTTATAAGGCATCCTCGGAGAACAGTGTATTGTCGGGCCGTCTTTTCTGATAATCAAAAGTTGAAGACAGAAAGATGAGACTATCTGTTCATCAAAGACCAAATTCATGTATCACATACATCAAAGACAAAATTCATGTATCACATACATCAAAGACCAAATACATGTATCACATACAAGGAATTTAAAGAACATTTGAAATTGTTCTTTTCGTTTAAAACTATTGTTGGTCTTTTATGTGTTGTTTAAAAAATAAATGCTGGAAGATCGATTTTAAAAAGCCTCTGGGAAAAAAAAAGAAAAGAACAAAAAAATATCTTTTCTCTCTCTCTCTCTCTCTCTCTCTCTCTCTCTCTCTCTCTCTCTCTCTCTCTCTCTGTGAGTGTGTGTGTGTGTGTGTGTGTGTGTGTGTGTGTGTGTGTGCAAGCAATACGTACGTCTTGCGTGCGCGCGCGTTGAATATGTACGTGTGCCTGCACACGTGCGTATGGTTGTATATGTGTGCGGGCGCGCGCGCGCGTGCGTGTGTGTGTGCGCGTGTGCGTGCGTGTGTTCATGTGTACGCGCGCGCTGTGTATGTACGTGTGTGTGTGTGTGTGTGTGTGTGGCGTAGTTGTATATCTATATATTGGTGCGTGTGTGCGCGCATAGCTGTATATGGTTACGTATGCGTGCGCGCGCGAGCGAGCGCTTCCGCGTGTGTGTGCGTGTGTGTGTGTGTGTGTGTGTGTATATATATATATATATATATATATATATATATATATATATATATTATATTAAAAGCAAGTTAAAATCAAGCTTCTAAAAACATCTACAAATTTGTTTCACGCTGTGCGGTCGTCAGGATGTGATGAGCTTGTGTTGCCAGTGCCACGTATATATATAGCTAGCTGGTTTGCTGTTGTTTTTTCCCGTGCTACATGTGTTTCTCAGGTGTTGGTTTTTTTCGCTGATAGGAACTTCCATCTGTGTCTGCAATTGTTAACCATTTCTGTTCTAACATTTAGAGTTGCCAACTGTGGTTTACATAGTATAATGTATTTCTCTGTTAGGCATAGATTGCATTTTTTTGAAATGTTGTTGTATGATGCTGCTCTTTTTAAAATTTTCCAAGATATGTTGTAGTCTATGTTTTTTTCTTTAAGTTTCCAAATGTATTTACTCAATTCTGTTTGGTTTTTGTATCTTTCTTTGTTGAATGATTGTTTATGGTTTGCATATCTAGTTTTGAATTGGTTTTCCGTGATACCTACATATGTTTCTTTTGCGTTCTCTGATGTTACAGTGGCTTGGTACACAATGTTGTTATAAAGGCATTTGTTGCTTAGGGGGCACTGTTCTTTTTTGGTACAGTTACAAGATTTCCTTTCGTTACCCTCCTTTTTTTCTGTGCTGCTTTTCATTTTGTTTGCTGAATCGATGGCATTTTTAAGGTTCGGCATACATGAATATGATAATTTGATGTTGTTTTTGTTGAATATCTTAAATAATTTATGGTCTTTTGGGAAAGATGATGTCAAGATTTTAAAGAATTCTTTCCCTACATTTGTTTTAACTCTTGCATCATATGGGGGATTGTACCATATGATATTCCTTTTCCTGTTCTTTCTTAAGTGACAGAGTAGAGACCACAGCAGCTAGAGAAGCCTTTATTACACTTAAAGACCACAAACCCAATTTCTTGAACAACCCAACATGTAGACTGATAAACCCTTCCAAATCTGAACTAGGGAAAATTAGTAAAAAAAATCTTAGAGAAAACCATAAAAAACATAAAAGAAAACACTGAACTCAATCTCTGGAAAAACATATGAAGTAATACAATGGTTCAAAAACCTCAATAAACAAGAAAATACAGTTTTTATAACATTTGACATAGTAGATTTCTACCCATCTATAGATGAAAAGCTACTAACTAAAGCTATAAAATTTGCCAACAAGTACACAGAAATATCAGGGTCAGAAATGGAAATCATTTTCCACACAAAGAAAACTTTACTGCACAATAAAAATGAAACCTGGATTAAGAACACAAGCAGGAATTCAACTTTCGATGTCACAATGGGATCATACGATGGTGCCGAAACTTGCGAACTTGTCGGACTATTCATGTTATCCAATATTCAAAAAAAACTTGGAAAACAAACTGGACTGTACAGGGATGACGGCCTTGCCGCTCTGAATGACAACCCTAGAAATATTGAAAATAAGAAAAAAGAATTGTGTAAAATTTTCCACAACCAAAACTTAAAAATCACAATAGAAGCAAACAAAAAGATAGTGAACTATTTAGACATAACGTTAGACCTCAACCAACACACATATAAACCATACAAGAAACCAAATGACACGCCTGTTTATGTAAACATCAAAAGCAATCACCCACCCTCCATACTGAAAACAATACCCAAAAGCATAAATAAAAGACTATCCAATTTGTCATGTAACGAAACAGTATTCAACAACGCTACAGCTGAATACCAAGAGGCGTTACATACAAGTGGCTACAATTACAAACTAAGATACGATCCAGACAATGATACAAAAAGATGCAGAAAGAACAGGAAAAGGAATATCATATGGTACAATCCCCCATATGATGCAAGAGTTAAAACAAATGTAGGGAAAGAATTCTTTAAAATCTTGACATCATCTTTCCCAAAAGACCATAAATTATTTAAGATATTCAACAAAAACAACATCAAATTATCATATTCATGTATGCCGAACCTTAAAAATGCCATCGATTCAGCAAACAAAATGAAAAGCAGCACAGAAAAAAAGGAGGGTAACGAAAGGAAATCTTGTAACTGTACCAAAAAAGAACAGTGCCCCCTAAGCAACAAATGCCTTTATAACAACATTGTGTACCAAGCCACTGTAACATCAGAGAACGCAAAAGAAACATATGTAGGTATCACGGAAAACCAATTCAAAACTAGATATGCAAACCATAAACAATCATTCAACAAAGAAAGATACAAAAACCAAACAGAATTGAGTAAATACATTTGGAAACTTAAAGAAAAAAACATAGACTACAACATATCTTGGAAAAGTTTAAAAAGAGCAGCATCATACAACAACATTTCAAAAAAATGCAATCTATGCCTAACAGAGAAATACATTATACTATGTAAACCACAGTTGGCAACTCTAAATGTTAGAACAGAAATGGTTAACAATTGCAGACACAGATGGAAGTTCCTATCAGCGAAAAAAACCAACACCTGAGAAACACATGTAGCACGGGAAAAAAACAACAGCAAACCAGCTAGCTATAATATATACGTGGCACTGGCAACACAAGCTCATCACATCCTGACGACCGCACAGCGTGAAACAAATTTGTAGATGTTTTTAGAAGCTTGATTTTAACTTGCTTTTAATATAACAAATGTCGCTCCCACTGTGGTTGAGCACTGTTTTTAAGATTGCGCTGATCCTCAGTACCATTCTCTCTCTCTCTCTCTCTCTCTCTCTCTCTCTCTCTCTCTCTCTCTCTCTCTCTCTCTATATATATATATATATATATATATATATATATATAGAAGAAGAAAAAGAAACACCCGAAGGTGCTGGGGAGGACCCAGAGAAGCACTGTCTTCACCTGCCTTTAGAGCAGTCCTGTACCACCCTTGGAGGCCTGCGCTGTGTTGACGATGGGTACAGGCACGCGCAGGACACTCCATTAAGACATCAAGGGACATAACTGCTCCTGAACAGAGGTAAATCAGACTACAGGATGCAGCTCATAACAGCCTTAAAGTAGCATCCCCATGGGTGTACCAGCCCGTATTTCATGACTGCAGAGCCCACCGGCGAAAAACACCACCCTCCAGCTGCCGATATATATATATATATATATATATATATATATATGCGCGTACGTGCTTGTTTGTGTGTGGTTGTGTGTCCACGCGGGGGTGCGTCGCAGCGCGAGTGTGTGGGGGTGGTGGGCGAGGGGGTGTGCATGAATCAGCATTTCGCGCTTCCATGTGAATTGTGTGTTTGTGGAACAAAATGGGGATGGAGGAGAGTGTAGAGGGAAGGGGGTGCTTCCATGTAAATTGGTGTGTTTGTGGAGTGACAGAACAGGGGAAAAGATGGGGATGGAGAGGATGTAGAGGGAAGGGGGTGCTTCCATGTAAATTGGTGTGTTTGTGGAGTGACAAACAGGGAAAAGATGGGGATGGAGAGATGTAGAGGGAAGGGGTGCTTCCATGTAAATTGGTGTGTTTGTGGAAAAGATGGGGATGGAGAGATGTAGAGGGAAGGGGTGCTTCCATGTAAATTGGTGTGTTTGTGGAAAAGATGGGGATGGAGAGATGTAGAGGGAAGGGGGTGCTTCCATGTAAATTGGTGTGTTTGTGGAAAAAGGGATGGGGATGGAGAGATGTAGAGGGAAGGGGGTGCTTCCATGTAAATTGGTGTGTTTGTGGAGTGACAGAACAGGGGAAAAGATGGGGATGGAGAGTGTAGAGGGAAGGGGTGCTTCCATGTAAATTGGTGTGTTTGTGGAGGACAGAACAGGAAAGAGGGGGATGGAGAGATGTAGAGGGAAGGGGTGCTTCCATGTAAATTGGTTTGTTTGTGGAAAAGATGGGGATGGAGAGATGTAGAGGGAAGGGGTGCTTCCATGTAAATTGGTGTGTTTGTGGAAAAGATGGGGATGGAGAGATGTAGAGGGAAGGGGGTGCTTCCATGTAAATTGGTGTGTTTGTGGTACAACAGGAAAGATGGGATGGAGAGGTGTAGAGGGAAGGGGGTGCTTCCATGTAAATGGTGTGTTTGGAAAAGATGGGGATGAAATGTAGAGGGAAGGGGGTGCTTCCATGTAAATTGGTGTGTTTGTGGAGTGACAGAACAGGGGAAAAGATGGGGATGGAGAGGTGTAGAGGAAAGGGGGTGCTTCCATGTAAATTGGTGTGTTTGTGGAGTGACAGTACAAGGGAAAAGATGGGGATGGAGAGGTGTAGAGGGAAGGGGGCGGGGACAGTGTTGTGGAGGAGCACAGTACAGGGAAAAGATGGGGATGGAGAGGTGTAGACGGAAGGGGGCGGGGACAGTGTTGTGGAGGAGCACAGTACAGGGGAAAAGATGGGGATGGAGAGGTGTAGAGGGAAGGGGGCGGGGACAGTGTAAATTAGTGTGTTTGTGGAGTGACAGTACAGGGGAAAAGATGGGAATGGAGAGGTGTAGAGGGAAGGGGGCGGGCACAGTGTAAATTAGTGTGTTTGTGGAGGAGCGACAGTACAGGGGAAAAGATGGGAATGGAGAGGTGTAGAGGGAAGGGGGGCGGCACAGTGTAATTTAGTGTGTTTGTGGAGTGACAGTACAGGGGAAAAGATGGGGATGGAGAGGTGTAGAGGGAAGGGGGCGGGGACAGTGTGAATTGGTGTGTTTGTGGAGGAGTGACAGTACAGGGGAAAAGATGGGAATGGAGAGGTGTAGAGGGAAGGGGGCGGGGACAGTGTAAATTGGTGTGTTTGTGGAGGAGCGACAGTACAGGGGAAAAGATGGGAATGGAGAGGTGTAGAGGGAAGTGGGCGGGCACAGTGTAAATTAGTGTGTTTGTGGAGGAGGGACAGTACAGGGGAAAAGATGGGGATGGAGAGGTGTAGAGGGAAGGGGGCGGGGACAGTGTAAATTGGTGTGTTTGTGGAGGAGCGACAGTACAGGGGAAAAGATGGGGATGGAGAGGTGTAGAGGGAAGGGGGCGGGGACAGCATGTGTTTGTTATTTTTCAAATAAAATAAGTTTCTGTTGCTTTAACAAATGGTACTGTACTTGAATGACTTTATCAAACATGGCTTAGCCACATGATTTTCTTGTAGTTTTTTTTTTTTTTTTTTTTTCTTCACAATGCTGGGAATAAGACTAAACTTGGTGTCAGTCGAGGTTTTCTCTCTCCCTCCCTCCTCTCTCTCCCTCCCCGCCCCCCCCCCCCCTCTCGTTCTCTCTCTCTCTCTCTCTCTCTCTCTCTCTCTCTCTCAATATATATATATATATATATATATATATATATATACATTTGCCCTTTTTCTCTTGTGTTTACTGTTCTTCTTCATTGATTGTTTAATATTTTATTGCATTGACGTGAAGGTCGTACAGCTTGCTTGTACTATTTTCTATTGTAGAAACACATTGCCATGTTCATTGTTAAAAGCTTATAATAACAAATCACTTGAAAAACTGCTCTAAAACTTGAAAATTAGTACAATAAGTGAAGATGTATATCGCAATTGTTTTAATCTGGTGAATCTGAGTGTGTAAGAGTCGGCAAAACTAGCCATCATATCAGAATATCCTTGTCATTCAATGTTTCATTGTCACTTCTGTTTTGTGTGCTACTCCTACTCATGACCTACCTAAGGTGCCATCAAAAGACATGCATATAGTATATTCATGTGACATTTCCATCTAGATATGACCTACCTAAGGTGCCATCAAAAGACATGCACATGGTATATTCATGCGACATTTCCATCTAGGCAAATGCATATGGTATGATATTCATACATTTCCATCTAGACAAATGCAAATCTATGACGATGAAGGTAATAAATTATGCACAAAATATTTATCAACTGGAGCATGCATTAAACATGTACATGGGATTAAATGGGCTTCATATTCCGGAGAGAAAACACTAATGACGAATTTCTAACGGCGAAAATCCGACATAATTGCTACAACAAGTATTAGAGGACAAACCTTCACGTCATTCACAAGACGAAGGTTTTGGATACTCACTTGACTAGTGATTACATTGGCAGTTTCATACTGAGAAATGATAGTGACAGCAAGGAAAAGGTCGATTGTCATTTACAGCAATTGGTGCTTAACTATGGGATCAAGATACAATGACATTAAACCTCCGTTACCACAGTCACCAGCCTCGTCAGATCAAAATTATTTCTGAATTATAAGTTTATGAGCCATGCACAGCTTGTTGAATGACATACAATCTACAGACAGTAGAGCTGTCGAATTAGCTCTTGGCAGTCCGGTGCATACACATACTTTGAATTCATACCATGAAACTGGCTAACTGTTTCTTTCAGGATAAAGTAAATTGTCAAAAGCTAATCGTTTTTATTTGAAGTCTTTTTATCTTGATTTCAGAAACAAAGTATTCGTAGACTCTGGCAACGAATATCTTAAAAGACCTGGACACACGCTGTCTCTCTCCGGCCAGTCAAAGTATACAAGTAAAGACCTAGACACACGCTGTCTCTCTCCAGCCAGTCAGAGAGTATACAAGTAAACTTCACAAAAATTGCAATTTCGTTATTTCATGTGTTTCATGAGGTCAAACAGTGCCTGTTATGCCTCACTGAGAGAACCGACTGTTCAGATTTGATGATGATTATTATTGCACTGACGACAGGCGAAAACATTACCAGTTTTTCATCTGAGAAATATGATAACGTAAACATTTTATTTTCCGAGACTCAAGAACATATTAAAGCCGTGTATTCAATCATTAAAAGAATGTTTACCGATGACTCAATCCTGTAATCTCGCACAAGTTCTGGATTTTTAAAAATCATATTAAAATACAAGCATAATTCTGTCTTGGTGTCACTAATATTCAACGTCTTTTTCCTAGGTCCGTGTGAAGTCACTGGGCATCGCACTGAAGAACTGTTCACCAGACTCCTCCAGTTCTGTCGGTTGTGTTCCGAGGCCTTGGTCTCTACAGATATTTCCCTGTCCATTCTGCAATGTTGTCAGTCCATGTGTTTCTGTCTTCTCTCTGGTCTCTACAGATGTTTCCCTGTCCATTCTGCAATGTTGTCAGTCCATGTGTTTCTGTCTTCCTCTGGTCTCTACAGTGTTTCCCTGTCCATTCTGCAATGTTTCCAGTCCATGTGTTTTGTTTCCGCTCTGGTCTCTACAGATGTTTCCCTGTCCATTCTACAATGTTGTCAGTCCATGTGTTTCTGTCTTCCCCTTTGGTCTCTACAGATGTTTCCCTGTCCATTCTGCAATGTT
>CM065732.1:13904776-13914776 GCA_033310375.1 Conus canariensis
TGGAAAGGTTTTATATTGAGTTCTGGAAGAAACAAAAGAACGAAAGCACACCAAAGCTCACATTTTATGCCACAGTTACTACCAAATACAAACAGGCGGCTTATTTGGAGCAACGCATTGACACAGATTGCAGACGAGCACTAACTAGATTACGAATAAGCGCCCATGAACTCCAAATTGAGAAGGGCCGTTATACCAACACTGACAGAGAAAACAGATTATGCACGACATGCCACGTTGTTGAGGACGAAGTACATTTTCTCGATGGCTGCAAATTATTTGAACAACAACGTTATGACCTGATGACAAGGATCACAAAAACAGATTTTCCACCACAGACTAACATGACAAAACCCTCGGAGCTCATGCTATTGGACTGCTTCCAACCTGCACTTGCCCAGTATATCCTGTTGTGTTTTTCTGTCCGGAGACAGAACATTTAATCAGGCTCTGATACACACTGTGCCTTTTCTTTCTGCTACTAATGTTATGTTGCAAGATGTGACAACGTTGGGATTAGTTTAGTTTAGTTGAATGTCTTAACTTGATCATCTGTGCCCCACAAAACCTCTGGTTTTCATATGGCAATAAAATATGTTCTTGATCTTGATCTTGTTCACACACACACACACACACACACACACACACACACACACACACACACACACACACACTAACACTAACACTACACTAACACACACACACACACACACACACACACACACACACACACACACACACACACACACTAACATTAACACTAACGCGCGCGCGCACACAAACACACACACACACACACACACACGCACACACACACACACACACACACACACACACACACACACACACACACACACACACTCGCCATGAGCAAAGGGTATATAGCTCAGTCGGTAGAGCGCCGGACTCGTAATCTTGGTGATCCTGGGGTTGCGGGTTCGAACCTCCGCCTGGGCGTTTCGGTACAGGGGGATTTTTCCCTCAAAGTTAACATCGGTTCTGACTCCATTTCCCATACAGTCCTTCGAACGAGACTATAAACTGAGGTTCTGTGTGTGAACGCACGCATAACATCTTGCACACACGTAAAATCCCATCACCAACTTTCGGAAGAGTAGGCCAGTTTGGCCGTTGGTATGGATGACACGTTACACATAGCATGCACCCTGCGTGAGAAATGGAAAGAATGAAGGAAGTAAGGAAAATGAGTGATCGATATTGAACGATACTGACTGGATGACACGGGAAACGACTGAATGAAGCGCCGGCTGGCAACTCTTCAGTCGGCACTACCCAGGTAGGCAGCCCGTTGTGTAAACGAGTGTTGATTGTAAAGCGCTTAGAGCTTGGTCTCTAGCCGAGAATAGGCGCTATATAAGTATTCATTATTATTATTATTATATGGAGTAACACGATGGAGCAAGTACTATCAATCTTGCCTCATCGCCCAGTGAGTGGCAGCAAGGTGTCAGGCATCAGCATGCTGTCTGTGTGTGCAATTAGGCCCGTGCCTGTTATTTGCCAAACGCTTGAACGTTCAAAGAAAAATGCAAGTGTCTGAAACACAGAAGGTTCACCAGATGTAGTCACAGTCAGAATGACCATGGCATGGCAGGACGAGCTGCGTGTCGCCCACCATCTCCATCTCTTCCTGGAAGGCTGTGTGCCTTCTTTGGAACATTCCTGGCCACTCTGAATAGACGTGTATAAAAAAGCATACACACACACACACACACACACACACACACACACAGACACAGAGAGAGAGAGAGAGAGATATATATATATATATATATATATATATATATATATATATATACACGTGTGTGTGTGTTCGACTGTCTACATTTCATGTGCATCGTTTCACACCCATGTTTTGGCATCTCTCTCTCTCTCTCTCTCTCTCTCTCTCTCTCTCTCTCTCTCTGATTGAACTGTGAAGTTGACTGATGGGGCTAAATGGCTTTGGGCGAGCTCGCAAGAGCAATTTGTCACGTGAAGACGGCGGGGTCACTCTCGCTAAACGCGAGTTTTGACACAAATCACCTCCCTTGGAGGTTTCCCAACACCATTCATGTTTCAACGAGGGAGGGTAATGGGGTTAGCGAAGGGTCAGCCGAGCACCGGACACATCTGAAGGAGAGTAGTGCACTGAGGTACAGATTGACCAGTGTATGAGCGACCAACGGTCATTATGTCACAGTTCAAATGGTCTGGAGAGCATCCATGTCATCGTTCTGGTTACATCATCACAGTGCTCAGTCAGGGAGTCTGACATAGAGCATTTCCAAATGAAGACCCCCCCCCCTCCCCCCACACACGCACACACACGTCCCCCTCCTCCCTCAGAAGAGTTATGCCAAATCAAATGATGTGACAAAAAGTCACATTCGTCGAGTCCAAGATAACCACAAGAAAGATAGCTATAGCGAATCGTTATTTGTTCAAGAGAGGTTAAAAAAAAAAAGAAGAAAAGCTTTGATGAAGCTTAATACTGACTGCATTAATTCTTTGTACAGTAACATCCCCACTGGAAGTGTGTCTGCCAGCACAACAAAACCAATGCTCCTTGAGATTAAGAAAGAAAGAAGAAGAAAAGGAAGAAAGAAAGAAAACATGTACGAAGGCGAAATGATCGCCAGTGAGCAAAACGGTCCAGACCATCTTCTTCTTAATCCATAGCATCAGAACCGTTCGGAAACTTCAAAGGAAAGACGTGAGCCTGTATCGGCAACAGTCTGAACTCCCACAGTGTGTCTTCAGCAATGTAGACATCATCATCGCAGAGACACACGAATCCCAAAGCCCTGACACATCGAGGGAAGCTGACTCAGTCTGAAGAATTCTACGTTATGCATGACACCCCCCCCCCCCCCCCCCCCCCCCAGAATGGTGACGTGTCTAACGCAAAAAGTCTGAACCATATCCATGAAGGAAGAAAATAAAAAAAGAAAAGAAAAGAACACACACACACACACACACACACACACACACACACACACACACACACACACACACACACACACACATATCAAAAACATGCAAACAAAAACGCTCCAGCATTTCAGACTAGGACCACCGACGACGATACTGCGACATTGAAGACACGTTCGCTGAAAGCCCCAAAATTCAAGGGACAGAACACATTAATCATTGCATAGTCGCCCAAGCCCGAGTTTACTCCCTTGTCAGGTGAAAGCTACGCACGGACAAAAACTGCTTTTTTTTATGTGTGTGTGTGTGTGTGCGTGCGTGTGTGTGTGTGTGTGTGTTTTAACGAAGATGGAGGGAGTGTTGATGTTGAGACGTGAAGATGATTTCATGTGTAGTCACATGAAAGTGTGTGTGTGTATGTGTGTGTGTGTGTGCGCGCGCGCGCACGCGCGTATGCGTGCGTGGGGGAGTTGAAGGGGGAGGAAAATGGAGAGTGGGCAGGACACAGTCTTGACGAATTCTTTCTTTAACACCGCTCGCCCATTTATTTTTGAAAATGAATAATTCATTTCAGCAGGTCTATTTTAATTGCATAGCTCGTATTTCTTTTTTCTCTGGCAGAAACACAGCCCCGGAATCCAGGGACGTAACCCATCAAGCCTCGCAATCTCTCGGGCAAGAGTCTTCTCCCTTGCCACAGGAGGACGACGAACGCGAATTACAACCGCCTGCAGTTTTACAAGGGTGAGGGGGGGGGGGGGGGGATGGAGAGGTGAGGGAAGGATGGAGGGATAGTGGATGACGTGTTCAGCCACTTACAGAGGGAAGGGAGAGATCATTAATGAGGATTTCTGTTCTCATATCCAGCCTCTCTCTCTGTCTGTCTGTCTGTCTCTCTCTCTCTCTCCTCTCTCTCTCTCTCTCTCTCTCTCTCTCTCTCTCTCTCACTCTCTCTCTCTCATGAAGGAAACCTTCAGTAGAGGTAGTTTCAAAACGGAGTGACTGAGGGCGGAAAATGAAGCAAAGTTTAGAAAGAGAGGGGGTTAGTTACCGCCAAGGACACGGACAAAAAAAAGTACAGGACAAAACACAATGCATTTGGACATCTTGTGTCTTCTTCAGGCGAAAACAAATAACATATAGGACAGCGAAAACGACGAACGAGTATGGGGCCTACGCCTTACTGTCTATAAAGATTCTCTCTCTCTCTCTCTCTCTCTCTCTCTCCTCTCTCTCTCTCTCTCTCTCTCTCTCTCTCTCTCTCTTCAACCACCATCCCCACTTTCAATGTTTCTCAAATGAAATAACTTTAATCTAAAGGTGTTGATTAGTTTGTTTTTTTTTCACTGAAGAAAACAACGGGTGCACGTTCCAAGAACTTGTCTATCCTTCAGTACACATCGCTAGAAAGTCTACAGAATTCATAGCAACACGTGACCAGGCTTGTGTTTGAATATTTGTACGAGAGAGAGAGAGAGAGAGAGAGAGAGAGAGAGAGAGAGAGAGAGGGAAAGAATGAATGAATAAAAACAATAAATGTCAAAGAATAAACAAAGACAATGCATGTCATAAAATAGCATAGCGATTAGGAAACCAAGTCACGGAAACACTTACAAAAACATCGAATGCTGATATGATTGTCATTGTGATTGCCAAAATTTTATACAGTCATCAAGATTTCCGTTCTGCACAGCTGAATTGCTGCTGGAAGCCAATTGCACATTGTCTCTGTTAGGAGAATGGACGATGTCCATATTTCCCATCATTTCCTGTAGGTGTGACATAATGTCACTAATAATCACATTCTCTGGAGGGTCGTTCTGTTGTTCATTCACCTGAAAAAAATGTCTTTGGGTTCATCTCTATTCTGTAAATCATGATCGCACTCAGTTGTCACAGAGTCTTCAGTTTTACGTTTGTCCAGGACGGGGGAAATCGTGATGGTATTGCTTAAGTGCACTAAGTTGATGTATTATTGGTCAGGCTTAACACACCAAGGTTATCTTTGCACTCATACACGCATATGCACACTCATGCGCCCACCAAACATTCACCTCTCTCTGGGAATGGGATGTCACGCATTCGTTTCTCTCCTCTACACGACTGAGCACAAGAAATCCAATTCTATGCTACTATAATCAAACATGAAAAATCCAATTACGCAAAATGAACAAATCGACACATAAAAGATCAATACTTCCTAATCCCGGGTTATAATGAAAATGACTTCTTACCTGGCCAGGTTTTCACACACACAACCACGTTTTCACACCACACCACAGTTCTTGAAAGTCTCTTCACTTCTTCTTCAGCACTGCCTGATGGTGATGCCCTTGGTTGACTGGCTCCAGGTTTCAGGACTGGGTCTTCGTGGTCGTCTCAGGGATCTCGACGTAGAACTCTTCTTCTTCGTCTCTTTCACCCACCTCTGGGTTCAATTTCAGTTTGTCTGTCTTCACCCACCTCTGGGCTTCAAACTTAGTTTTCTTCTCTTCCAGCTTGTCTTTCCCTAAGACTTTGCTGTCTCTTCTATCTCCCAGACCACGTTTCTCTCGACCCGTTCTCTGTCCTGCCCACCCTTCTCTCTTCTCTCTCTCCCCTCTGCCTTCTCCTCTTTTCTCTCTCTCTCTCTCTCTCTCTCTCTCTCCTGGTGTTCCTCCTTCACGTTGTTCTCCCTCAGTTTATATAGGGATGGAAACAAAGGATTCCCCTTCGGGCCATGCCTTTGTCCATGCTGCTTCTCAAACCCCTAGTTCACAAGTATTCTGAATTCTCCATTCGCTACATTCTCCACACATCAGCATTTACACAAATCCCTACCTAATTGATTAACAAACAAACACTTGGCACCAGATGGACATCGAAAATTCCCGCCGACTTCGGAGGCCACTTTAACACAGTAATTATCTTAAAGAGGGCTACGATAACAACATCCACATGCGTTTAACCAGCCTGACAATAGAACCAACCCCGTGACCCACGGCAATACCATCCGAACGAGTCCAAGACTCCTGCTCTTCACTGACTGTTTACAAAAGAACCTCAGCTGACTGAGTATTTAGCGCTCACTTGGTGCACCGAGGTCCTAGTGGTTACATTCCTCTCCCCTTTCGCTGTCGGGCAGGTCCGAACTCCTCACTACCTTAGGTGCCATCTGTCACCTGACTGCTTCGTCCTCCTTGACACGGTTCGACCGTGTGCGATGGGTAAGGCATACTTGATAATGGTTCTATTACCTATATTTGTATACTACGTACAACGTCCCTTTTGCCTCTAAGCGTTTAATGCCTTTTGTGAGAGGTTTCACGCACTTGACAAATTCCCCCCACTTCAAGACAATGCCCTGCATTGGCTAAAACACATTCAAGGAGCTGAAACTCTCACAATTCTCTCATTTAAACCAACTGTAATCTAGGCCTCTCATAAGCCTCCTTACACCAGAGAACGCATGCAAGATTTACCTTGCAACAAAGTTAGAGAAAAATCAATACCATACGCACTAACCAAGCAAATATCAACACAATGTGAAATCTCCACCAGCTCTAAGTCGTGTGGCCATATATAGATAAACATTATGTTTCTACGGAAATTCTCTTCCTTTCTCTTCATACACGTGGCCCGCAACCAACTACGTCACGCATACACGACACTGCAAAAGACACACGCACCCACAACCCGACTTTTCGCCCGATCATTTTATTTTGGCCTACGGTCCCGTCACTCTTTCTTCACTCTCTAACCCACATTGTCGTACCGCGCGACATGTGTTGCAATGTGCACAGAAACGCCTTACATCACCTAGGATACCGGGCCAGTAGTACTCTCGCGTCACGATCTTCTGTGTGGCCTTCCTACCGAGATGGCCCGAGGCTGACGTCACATGATTTTCGGACATCACCGCCTTTCTGGGCTGCCTAGGAACGACAACCTGCTTCTTCGTTTTCCCCGAACTCATGTGAGTGAAATTCGGTACAATACCCCATCCTTTATCTCAAAACCGATGGTACCCTCCTTAACACGTTTCTTCTGCCTTGTGTGAGCGAAACCAAACAGTTTTCTAAGAGAGTAATCGCCCTTTTGTTCCTCCCGTAAGTGAGTGGGGTTAGCCTCACTGGACACGCTCCAATGCTTTTTGGAGTGTGTGACTGCCTGGGGCCTTTCTCTCGCGTGATTTCTTTTCCCTGATTCAACACAGAAATCATGGTCTGGGTCTCCGTACCCACGTGCTCCTGGAATGTTTCCAATTACCAGATCATACGGCGGCTTTGGAACAGCCAAAGCCTGTACGACTCCACTATAGAATGGTGTACCAATGAACACCAGGGCCGTTTTGAATTCTGCTACTGTTCCGTCTATTTGTCTACACCTCTGTGTTTTACCTGTGAATTGTCCCTCCTTAACCAGGGATTCCTTCACCATTACGCCAGTGCACCCAGAGTCTCTAATGACATTAACCACATTGTCCCCTACTCTGCCTTTGTGCACATCCATGTTATCGCCTGAATCTGTGAACACACAGCACAATCCAGACAAAATAACACTGTCATCTTGTTCACCTTTATCTGTCTGCCTCTCTCTTGGCCTGACCCTCATTGCTGCTGCCTTCTGTGACTTAAATATACAATCCCTAGCCAAGTGCCCTGTCTTATTGCACAGGAAGCAGGTACGCTCATCTACAGCCTTAACCACGTGGGCCTTCACCCTTGTTTGCTCACGTGATGCCGTGGGCCTACGGGCGTGCAATACGGGCCCGTTGCATGAGATATGTGCTGGCCTGCTATCCTCTGAATATGCTTCCCGGCTTTCCTCTTGTTCAGGCAAATCACGCCTCGCTTCCCGGTAAGTCTCTGCCATCTGAAGCACCTCAGCTATTGTGGTTGCACCTTTTTCCTTAATGTGGATTGTGAGGCCCGTTCCACAACCATCAAGTATCTGTTCCTTCATCACCAGTGTCTTGAGGCCTTCAAAATCACTGCTACTCCACTAAGTTCCACCCACTTGTTGAAATAGTGATCCAGTCTAACTCCGAACTGTGTGTATGTCTCACCCTGTTCGATTCTCGCCTCGCGAAACTTACGCCTAAAACCTTCTTCAGTCAAATCATATGCCTTTAGTACTGCTTGTTTCACCTTGTCAAAATCCCTCTGATCACCTTTGGGTAAGGTGGAAACAGTGTGTAACGCACGACCTGTCAACAAGGCAGACAGGTTTATTGCCCAGTCATCTTCGGGCCAGCCCTCGTGCTCGGCAACCGATTCAAACCGACTGATATAGGCATCGATCGAATCAGTTTCTTCTCTGAACAGTGGGAGTTTAAGTCTAGGTGCGCAACTTAGTCTGTGGCCTACTGACTCAGAACTGGTGTCTATTTCATTACGATTTTCAGATTTTATTCTTTCCAACTCAATTTGTTTGGCTAAAATCTCTGATTCCGCTTCAGCTCTCGCTCTGGCAGCTGCACTCTCTGCATCTGCTGCATCTGCTTTAGCCTTCAACGCAGCAGTTTCAAGCCTAAGTCTCTCGGCCTCAGCATCTGCTCTCACTTTGGCAGCTGCACTCTCTGCATCTGCTCTCACTTTGGCAGCTGCTAGCTGTTCCTTTTCAAACTTCCTTCTTTCAGCCCTTTCATCTCTCTCAGTCTTCTGCTGAGTTTCAATGAATCTACGCAGCTCATCTCCTGCATATCCCATTTCTTTCCCCAAACTTACTAGTTTCTCTATGGGGGTAAAACTTTCTTCAGCCATTTTTTTTTCTGATATGTTTTAGCACCACTAAAACAGTTACGCTTATAGACCCGGAAAAAGTCAGTAAATAGTTTATCTACTAAACGTTACGAGTACACCAACCAGTGGTAATGTTCCTAACACAAAGGAGCCTTAATCTTAAACCACAGCTTCTGTGAGAGTTAAGACTAGAACCTCGTTCTTCGTTTCTCTGAACGACCTTTGATTAATACAACCACCCTACACACAAGTCAATACTCACCACTCAAAGAACTAAAGGAAATAATTAGAAGAGCTAATTAAAATTGCCTTTAGTGGACGCTTCGCCCCAGTACTACTCTAGTACTCACTTTGTTTCCCTCCTGAGACTAATTTGGGCCATGCAATCCTGGCAGGCTCGCCACTTTGTCCAGGACGGGGGAAATCGTGATGGTATTGCTTAAGTGCACTAAGTTGATGTATTATTGGTCAGGCTTAACACACCAAGGTTATCTTTGCACTCATACACCATATGCACACTCATGCGCCCACCAAACATTCACCTCTCTCTGGGAATGGGATGTCACGCATTCGTTTCTTTCCTAACACGACTGAGCACAAAAATCCAATTTCTATGCTACTATAATCAAACATGAAAAATCCAATTACGCAAAATGAACAAATCGACACATAAAAGATCAATACTTCCTAATCCCGGGTTATAATGAAAATGACTTCTTACCTGGCCAGGTTTTCACACACACAACCACGCTTTCACACCACACCACAGTTCTTGAAAGTCTCTTCACTTCTTCTTCAGCACTGCTTGATGGTGATGCCCTTGGTTGACTGGCTCCAGGTTTCAGGACTGGGTCTTCGTGGTCGTCTCTGGGATCTCGACGTAGAACTCTTCTTCTTCGTCTCTTTCACCCACCTCTGGGTTCAATTTCAGTTTGTCTGTCTTCACCCACCTCTGGGCTTGAAACTTAGTTTTCTTCTCTTCCAGCTTGTCTTTCCCTAAGACTTTGCTGTCTCTTCTATCTCCCAGACCACGTTTCTCTCGACCCGTTCTCTGTCCTGCCCACCCTTCTCTCTTCTCTCTCTCCCCTCTGCCTTCTCTCTCTCTCTTCTCTCTCCTGGTGTTCCTCCTTCACGTTGTTCTCCCTCAGTTTATATAGGGATGGAAACAAAGGATTCCCCTTCGGGCCATGCCTTTGTCCATGCTGCTTCTCAAACCCCTAGTTCACAAGTACTCTGAATTCTCCATTCGCTACATTCTCCACACATCAGCATTTACACAAATCCCTACCTAATTGATTAACAAACAAACACTTGGCACCAGATGGACATCGAAAATTCCCGCC
>CM065732.1:13924776-13942276 GCA_033310375.1 Conus canariensis
CAATTCAGTTCAGTGCAGTTCACCTCAACAGCACTTTATTGCTTTATTAATCCACACAGGAATTGCTTGTGCTTTCACAAACTCGTGATAGACTCTTACAAAGACCACGGTGTCGACACGAACGCAATTTTACCAATCTTATTTGGCGAATACAAAAACTAGAGTAAGTGCATACGCGCTGTGCATGTGTGGAAGTGTGTCTCTGTTTTGTTCTCGCTTGTTGGAATGGCGAGGGTAAAAAAAAAAGATATCGTTCTAAGGCTCTGAATGGGGGAACAAATGCATGCGTGCATTTCTGACATGTAAAGTCGTTCACCCTGACCATGGTCGAACCATTCGAAGCCGCCTTTGCATGCAGTGGACTACAATGATCTTTTCTGTTCGCGCACACTGCAGTCTTCGGTTTTCTTTTTTACATTACCAGCTGCCAAAGACTCGTTCTCTTTGCCATTATTTGAGGTCGTTGCTTTTTGCTTGTTTGTTTGTTTGTTGTTTTTCAAAAGAGGAAACGATTATCTCAAAATTACGAAACTGCGTTCAGTGGACCGTTACAAAGAGGATTAAAGTAACCATTGAGAGAATTTGGGTGTGTGTGTGTGTGTGTGTGTGTGTGTGTGTGTGTGTGTGCGTGCGTGCGTGCGTGCGTGCGTGTGTGTGTGTGTGTGTGCAAGAGAGAGAGAGGGGAGGGAAGGAGCAAGGGAGGGAGCCTCAAATCTCTTAGTATATTAACGTTAAGGCTGTTGTCCCATACGAAGGGGTGCAAGCAGATACAATCATAGCAGCACCGTAACAACTACACACAGGGTGACAGAGAGAGAGAGAGAGAGAGAGAGAGAGTAAAAACTATTTCGGTGACAGGCGTCAGGCTGTTAAGATGACTGATCTACAGTCAACACTGCGCTCGGAAGGAATATTTACACAGAGTCAAACACAGCTTGCCATTCGCATTGTTCGCGCTTTGTCGACGAAACGAGGTGCTCCAGCTATAACAGAATCGTTAGTGTTTGATATAAGCAAGTAGAGAGTGAGTTGCGAGGAAGCTTAGATGAGCCGCGGGTCGTGTTGCTCTCATCTGAAGGACTACCTCTGACTGGAATTGCATGAAGACCCACTGGGATATTTACACCCGCAAGAAAGTAGACGAATAGAGCAGTTTAAGACGTCCCTGTTATGTATGCAAACATTTGTGTGAGAGATCTTAGGTATTGCTGGGTTTGGGAAACGGGAAGGGAGGGTAGATGAATGTATGAATGTATGTATGTAACCTATGTATGTATGTAGCCTATGTATGTGTGTATGTATGTATGTATGTATCTATGTAGCTGTCCGTCTGTCTGTCTGCCTATCTATCTACCTGACTACTATATGTCTCTCCATCTGTCTATCTGTCTTTCTATTTATCTATCCATATATCTATCTACCTACCTACGTATCTGTCTACCTATCTGACTGTCTATCTACATACATACATACACACACGTACATACTTACATACGTACCTACGTACACACATACAGTATCTCTCTCTCTCTCTCTCTCTCTCTCTCTCTCTCTCTCTCTCTCTCTCTCTCTCTGTATGTGTGTGTGTTGTATTTGTGTCTGTCTGTCTGTCTGCCTGTGTGGTAAGGTTTCATTTCTAAAAGCAAAATGAAAAAAAAAAACTAAATGAAATAAATGAATAGAAAAAAAATAATAAAAAAGAACCCGTTGATGTAAGACTGTCCTGTTTTAATATAGGAGGACAGACTGAAGCATGAGGAAGTGAAAGAGTCCCGTTGTCTGCAAGACGGATTTTAACGGGCGACGGCGGATGGGAGGACAAGGGGAAATAAGCAGTACCCTGTCTGCATGGTGTTGGTGTAGGGCCCAGCGGAAAGCAAGCGTCAGGCAGCACGATTTATGGCGGCCTTTACAGGCCTGGCCTGTCCCCTCCCCCCTCCACCATCCCCCTCGCGTCTTGACTTGGGTGTATAGTCGAGAGAGAGCTGCCCTGCTCTCATTTCTCTCCCGTGGATAGATTAATTCGGTGTGAAGTCGTGTGCCAGGGACGGAGAGCGTGAGAGGAGACCCTCTCTCTGTCTGTCTGTCTGTCTCTCTCTTTCTCTGTCTGTCTGTCCGTCTGTCTGTCTGTGTCAGTCTCTGTCTGTCTGTCTGTCTGTCTGTCTGTCTGTCTGTCTCTCTCTCTCTGTCTCTCTCTCTCTGTCTGTCTGTCTCTCTCTCTCTCTCTCTCTCTCTCTCTCTCTCTCTCTCTCTCTCTCTCTCTCTCTCTCTTGCGTGTAAGTGTTTAGGAATCTATTTCTCCACAAGACTGAGTTTCTCTGTTGCATGTCAGGATTTGGTGAGCAGAGCTAAAAGTGCTTTGTTGTGTATTCTACAGAAACTCTCTAAACTGAAATGCAATTCTCTCAGTTTATATCTAAAGTTATTTGACACACAAATTCAACCGGTGATTCAGTATGGGGCTGAGTTATGGGGTTTAGATAATACTGCTCAACATTCTGAAAAAAAATACAACTGTTTGCCCTTGAAAAAGCTTTTAGGGGTTGAAATGAGAACGCCAAATGATCTAATATATGGGGAAACGAATCGATATCCAATATTTATCAATTCAGTAGTCACATGTGTTCGATTTTGGCTAAAACTAACTCGAGTGGATGAGTCAAGACTACCACGACAGTTGAAAATTATGTTGACAAGGTTCAGACTTGGCGTCTCAGAAATCGCTGGGCATTGCTACCGATATCGATCTCACAATGACCATGATTCAATCTGCCCACTGTGTAAAAACAGTAAAGAGGATGAGGTCCATTTTGTTTTGTGTTGCCCAGCACTAAGTAGCTTAAGACAGCAATGTATTCCTGCAAAATTTCATAAATTTCCAAACCTGTTTCGACAAAGTTTACTTTTGGCATGTAAACATGAAAGAACCACAAGAAATCTATCAATTTTCTTGTATAAAGCGTATCAGCTGTGTCAAGTTGCCATCTCGTAAAACGTTATCTTTAATCTTATTATTTGTATATAAAAACATTGTGTGAAATGATTGTTCAACTACTCCCCATCATGAGGGGCAATGGCCTATATATGATTAGACATATGAATCTGAATCTCTCTCTCTCTCTCTCTCTCTCTCTCTCTCTCTCTCTCCTCTCTCTCTCTCCTCTCTCTCGCTCGCTCGCTCCTCGCTCTCTCTCTCTCTCTTCTTGTCTGTCTGTGTTTGTCTCTGTTTCTGTCTTTCTCTGTATGTCTGTCTGTCTGTCTGTCTGTCTGTCTCTCTCTCTCTCTCTCTCTCTCTCTCTCTCTCTCTCTCTCTCTCTCTCTCTCTCACTGTGCGTGTGTGTGCGCGCTCATGAATGTGTGCACGTCGGACATATAAAAACTTTAAGACGTCGAGAGGGAGGAAGGGGAGAGATACAAGAGCTACGGAATGGGATACTCTCTTAAAAGAGTAGGGCGTCTGCAGTGTTCAATCTAAATCTGACACTCACGCCGTCTCTCCCACCCCCACCCATTCACCACTACTATCAACCATACCGGACCCCATACCTACTTATCTCTCAGCCCATTATTCATTCCCACTTCATGTAACACTCGTTCATTGTTCTGTGAACATACGACCTCACGCCAACCGCCCCACTATTATACCTTCGCTCGCTACCCGGCCCTGGGTCTTATTTCATTTGTTGCATATATTTATCTTTTTAGCTATTTGCTTATTTTAAGAAATTTGCACGCGCACTGAACTTTGTGTGTGTGTGTGTGTGTGTGTGCGCGCGCGCGCGCGTGCGTGCGTGCGTGCGTACGTGCGCGCGTGCGTCTGTGTGTGTGTGTGTGTGTGTGTGTGTGTGTGTGTGTTGCTGTCCCATCTTCCGTGCTACCTCAGTGGCAATGCATCCACGCCGCTCATTCCTGTCCACAGCCGTAGCCTGGGCGGACCCGCCGCTAGCCCTGCACCGGCAATCCACAGGGAGCAGTCAATGCCAAGTCACGAGACAACCCACCGGAGGAGACTCTGCGCTGCTGCCGAGTCACTTCGGTGGTGTTCAGTGGCGCATATATATATATATATATATATATATATATATATATATTATATATATATATATATATATATTGTGTGTGTGTGTGTGTGTGTGTGTGTGTTTTAGGATAAAAAGAAAAGAAACCAAGTTGACTGCATTTCTGCTTCAAACATATCCAGACCATGCACACCTCTTCTTTTCTTCCATACACTTGTCGAACTTCATGATGTGCTCTCTCTCTCTCTCTCTCTCTCTCTCTCTCTCTCTCTCTCTCTCTCTCTCTCTGCGTATGCGTGTGAATATGTGTGTGAGAGAGAAAATATGTGTGTGTGTGTTTGCGCGCGCGCGCACGTGGTGCATTGTGCATGCGCGCGCATATGTGTGTGTGTGTGTGTGTGTGTGTGCGCGCGTACTTATGTGTCTATGTGTTTAATTGCACATATATGACAGTGTGTGCACATATATCTTGATCTCGGTTGACTTGCTGTTCGTCCTGAACAACAAGATTCAGCTGAGCGTGGGATGACACAAAGGTAGAGGGAGGAGACGGGCGCTGTAGTGAAACAGGGTGGGACAGGTGGGAATCCGACGTTCAGTATCGAAGCACCACGTGGAATTTGAGTAGCCGTGGGTAGGTAAGGTGATGCTGTCTTGGAGGGGTATTGTGAAGGTTCTGTGACTGAGATCACTTCGGTAGGCACTTTGACAGAGGTTACTTAGGGTAGGTATTGTGACTGAGATTACTTCGGTAGGTGCTTTGACAGAGGTTACAGAGGGTCGGTATTGTGACTGAGATTGCTTCGGTAGGTGCTTTGACAGAGGTTACAGAGGGTCGGTATTGTGACTGAGATTACTTTGGTAGGTGCTTTGACAGAGGTTATAGAGGGTCGGTATTGTGACTGAGATTACTTCGGTAGGTGCTTTGACAGAGGTTACTTTGGGTAGGTATTGTGACTGAGATTACTTCGGTAGGTGCTTTGACAGAGGTTACATAGGGTCAGTATTGTGACTGAGATCACTTCGGTAGGTGCTTTGACAGAGGTTACTTAGGGTCAGTATTGTGACTGAGATCACTTCGGTAGGGACTTTGACAGAGATTACTTAGGGTAGGTATTGTAACTGAGATTACTTCGGTAGGCACTTTGACAGAGGTTACTTTGGGTAGGTATTGTGACTGAGATTACTTCGGTAGGTACTTTGACAGAGGTTACTTAGGGTAGGTATTGTGACTGAGATTACTTCGGTAGATACTTTGACAGAGGTTACTTAGAGTAGGTATTGTGACTGAGATTACTTCGGTAGATACTTTGACAGAGGTTACTTAGGGTAGGTATTGTGACTGAGATTGCTTCGCTAGGTGCTTTGACAGAGGGTAGGTATTGTGACTGAGGTGTACTTCGGTAGGTAATTTGACAAAGAACACATAGGGTCGGTATTGTGACTGAGATCACTTCGGTAGAGACTTTGACAGAGGTTTGATAGGGTAGATACTGTGACTGAGATTACTACAGTAGGTACTTTGACAGAGGTTACGTACGGTAGATATTGTGACTGTTGTTACCTAGGGCAGGTACTGTGACTTTTGCTACTTAGGGCAGGTATTGTGACTGTTGCTTGTTAGGGCAGGTATTGTGACTGAGGTTACTTAGGATAGGTATTGTGACTGTTGTTACTTTGGGTAGGTATTGTGATCGTTGTTACTTAGGGTAAGTACTGTGGTCGTTGTTACTTAGGGTAGGTACTGTGATCGTTGTTACTTAGGGTAGGTAGTGTGACTGTTGTTACTTAGGTAGGTACATTGACTGACCGTTTCTAGGGTAGGTCCTGTGACTGAATTTGCTTTGACTAGATTTTCAACTGAGGTTATTTCGGGCAGGTACTATGCGATTATTAGTAGCATGAATTGTGATGTTTTACGGAGTGAGGTGATGTGATGATACTTTGGTCAAGAGGCTTGGGGTTGCTAGGAGCAGGCGTGCGATGTTACCAGAATTAGATAGCGCGATGTTAACAATGGCAGGTAGTGTAAAGACGCTGGAGACGAGAAATATGAAATTAGCAAGGGCAGGTATGTAAAGTTACCGAGGACAGGTATGTGAAGATACCTAGAGGAAGTATATAAGGTTCCCGAGGTCACATAATGCAGTCTTCAGGGACAAGTCATGTGAAGTTACTAGAGACTGGCATTGTGAGGTTACCAGGGGCAGATGGTAGGAAGCTGAGAGGGACAGGATATGAGATTACCTGGGGTGGAAAGTAGGGGTTACCAGGGGTAGGAAGCGTGCGTTTACCGAGGACAGGTAGCGTGAGTTTACCTAGGACAGGTAGCGTGAGTTTACCGAGGACAGGTATTGTGAGGTTACCAAGGACAGTTAGCGTGAGTTTACTGAGGACAGGTAGTGTGAGTTTACCGAGGACAGGTATTGTGAGGTTACCAAGGACAGTTAGCGTGAGTTTACCGAGGACAGGTAGTGTGTGTTTACTGAGGACAGGTAACGTGAGTTTACCGAGCACGGGTAACGTGAGTTTACCGAGGACAGGTAACGTGAGTTTACTGAGGACAGGTAACGTGAGTTTACTGAGGACAGGTAACGTGAGTTTACTGAGGACAGGTAGCGTGAGTTTTGTGAGGACAGGTAGCGTGAGTTTTGTGAGGACAGGTAGCGTGAGTTTTGTGAGGACAGGTAGCGTGAGTTTTGTGTGAGGACAGGTAGTGTGAGTTTTGTGAGGACAGGTAGCGTGAGTTTTGTGAGGACAGGTAGTGTGAGTTTTGTGAGGACAGGTAACGTGAGTTTACTGAGGACAGGTAGTGTGAGTTTTGTGAGGACAGGTAGTGTGAGTTTACTGAGGACAGGTAACGTGAGTTTACTGAGGACAGGTAGTGTGAGTTTTGTGAGGACAGGTAGTGTGAGTTTACTGAGGACAGGTAGTGTGAGTTTTGTGAGGACAGGTAGTGTGAGTTTACTGAGGACAGGTAGTGAGAACAGGCAGCATGAGTTTACTGAGGACAAGTAGCGTGAGTTTACCGAGCACAGGTAGTGTGAGGTTACTGAGGACAGGTACTGAGAACAGGCAGCATGAGTTTACTGAGGACAAGTAGCGTGAGGTTATCAAGGACAGTTAGTGTGAGTTTACTGAGGACAGGTAGTGTGAGGTTACTGAGGACAGGTACTGAGAACAGGCAGCATGAGTTTACTGAGGACAAGTAGCGTGAGGTTATCAAGGACAGTTAGTGTCAGGTTTCCAAGGACTGGCAGTGTGAGGTTACCAAGTATAGGTGGTGTTACCAAGGACAGGTGATGTTCCCAAGGACAGGTGATGTTACCAAGGACAGGTGGTGTTACCAAGGATAGGTGGTGTCACCAAGGACAGGTAATGTTACCAAGGACTTGCAGTGTGAGGTTACCAAGGACAGGTATGTGAGGTTACCAAGGACAGGTAGAGTGAGATTACCAAGGACATACTGTGAAGTTAGAAGGTGCGGATGATAAGAAGTTGGCAGAAGCTGGTACAACGTTGCTCGGGACAGGTAGCGTGAGATTTCAAGGGCCAGATAGTAAGAGATTACTTGGGACAGGAGGTAGGAGGTCAGCAAGGGCAAGAAGTGAGAGGGAACAAGGGGGCAGGTACTGTGTGTGAGTCTTCGGGGAAGTACAGGTGTGGTGTGGTGTGGCAAAACGTACGCGGTACACCTGAGGCACACGTTTATGACTGCCAGTGGCAGTTTCTTTACTGCTGGCTGAGAGTGAGAGGGCAAATATCGCCTTGACAGATTACCGTGTGGGTGCGTGCCTCTAAAAGGCGTGGGCGCGCGCGCGCGCGCGTGTGTGTGTGTGTGTGTGTACTCAGGCGCGCGCGCATATGTGTGTGTGTGTGTGTGTGTGTGTGTGTGTGTGTGTGTGTGAAAGAGAGAGAGAGAGAGAGGGGGGGGGGAACAGTTCACACACTGCACCGTTGTTTATCTCATTTCAATTTTCACACGTCGTTTAGGTATAACGGTATTGGGAAGGATGTGCACGCCTTTCATGATTCTGCCGTAATAGTGGCAGCGGTAGGAAGAGATGCAACAGACCAAGTAATAGCATCAGCATCAATAGCTATAGCAGTCAGAGGGATTCTGATAAGAAAGGAAAAGGAGAAGGAAAGGAACACAAGATGTGGGAGCGAAATTTTTCGGCAGTGCTGAGGAGAAGGCTGATCTGTGTTCGCATTTTCCCCTCAGCTCTTATTCATGTGTCCTCTGCTAGGGCTGAGGCTATAATCATGAACAGCAGGATCACGAATCGCTGGTTGTGCTCACTTTGTTGTTGTTTCTATGGTCGTCATCGTCGTCATTGTTGCTGTTGGTGGTGGTGGTGTGGTGGTTATGACTGTGGAGTTGGTATTGGTGGTGGTGGTGATAGCTGCGGAGTATGAGTGTGTGTGTGTGTGTGTGTGGGGGGGGGGGGGGGTGCGCGCGTGTGTGTGTTGTGTGTGTGTGTGTGTGTGTGTGTGTGTGTGAGCGACGCGCGCGCGCGTGTATGTATCGCAATACGCAGAGCGTTGATAGTTCATGGTCAGGTGGGAATGAGGATGGATAGAATATAGAACGCAGGGAGCTGTGGAGATGGTGGTGGTGGCGTTAATGGGGAGGAAGGGGTCGAGGAGAGTTGCACACGTCTACAAGAACAGATTTAAATAACGAACGTTTAATTTGTTTTATATCACACACCTACGGATTAGAACGATCACGTCCTTCAAGTATGCTACAAGCCGTGTGTACATGTTACAATGCCATTGTCATATGCAACACTTATGGACATCATGATATACAATTAACATTTTTTACAGAGCATTGTGTATTGTATACACGAGTTGCCATGCCCTTGAGCAGGAAGGCGAGGTTAAAGTTTGAATCTCTCCTCGTCAAGTTTAACAAACCCGTTCTCGGTGTTTTCCTGGGTCAGAATCTCAGAGAGGGGGTACATTTCAAGCGGAGCGCCTGACAGCTGAGACATAATTTTATCATTGCCAGCGACAGCTCTTCACCTCTTGCTGAGAAAGGAAGGACGTCGCGTTGACAGATTATGCCGCGCTGAGAATATCACCCACTTTCCCTCTCTGTCTTTCTCTGTCTGTCTGTCTGTCTGTCTGTCTCTCTCTCTCTCTCTCTCTCTCTCTCTCTCTCTCTCTCTCTCTCTCTCTCCGTGTGCCTCTGTGTGTGTGTGTGTGTGTGTGTGTGTGTGTGTGTGTGTGTGTGTGTGTATGTGACTCTGTGAGAGAGAGAGAGAGAGAGAGAGAGCGCCTGTGTGTGTGTGTGTGTGTGTGTGCGCGCGCGCGCGCGCGCGCGTGTGTGTGTGCGTGCGTGTTTGTGTGTATGCGTGTCTGTGTGTGTGCTTGTGTGCGCGCGCACCTCTGTGTCTATGTTTCTGTTGTGTGTGTGTGTGTGTGTGTGTGTGCGTGCGTGCGCGCGCGCGCGCGCACGTGAGGAAGAGAAAGAGTGACAGAGAGAGTGCTTACATGTGTGTGCGTTTACGCTTCTGTCGATTTGACAGCCTGATTACCTCTGACATGCAATGACTATGTTGTGCAGGGCTTCACGCTAGCTGATACCCCTGCAGGAGACGGGAGCTGTTCCTGATGGGGACACGAACACTGGTCTCTGCTACATCGGTTGTGTCCCCTGAATAGACACCAGCATTCGTCCTCTGGGGTCTCCAGGAATCCTCGTCTATTCTGGAAAGAAACCAGCCATCGTCTGCAGAGGATTCAGGAATACCCGTCCATTGTGGATACACACCAACCACCGTCTGCTGGGCCTGCAGGAATTGTTTCCCTTTCTGGATAAATCAGTTCCTGTCTTGACTTCCCAGAAACACCATCCGTTTTGAATAGAAACCACACTTCGTCTGAAGGATCTCTAGAGTCCATCATTCATTGCTGATGGATAGGATTCTCTAGTGATCACTGTGTCATATTGTTTTCCATCATTAACATTCAAATGCAAGTGTGCATGCTACAAAGTGGCGCTGCTTCTGTTGTCCTTTGTGTTAAGTCGGTGTTGTGAAAAATTACCTAATCATAATTATGAAAACCCACCTGGTATAGTGAAGCATGATATGGCAGAAGTGAACTAAGTGAAGCAGAATGAGGACGGTCTTGTGGCTGTGGGGTTTTGTTCCGTCAGGGCCTTTCCCTTTAGATATTCCCCGCCTATGAGATGTGGCCAGCCTGCATACGAACCTTGGCTGAAGGTCTGGAAGAACTTGTCAACAGAAAACAAGAGAATGTGAACGCGCATCTTATGTGACGATACGGATGGCAAACGGCACCTCCTGCCTGAAATCTTCACGATAAGGACATGAGACCACTACTGCACTGTGGAGAAGCTAACACCTCGTGGAAGGGAAAATGCTGAGGTGTGCATCCCAGGTGAATAGTTTACAGACACCTGATAGCGTGTTCAACAATCCTGCTGGTGTCGAGCATTCTGTCCCTATAAAAAACGAAAACAAAGTACCGTTGTGCTTAGCATGAGGAATCCGATCCCACGCAAGCAGGGCAGCGGCGGTGTCTGACAGTGGTTCGCGTGACACTGTGGTTCTAGCTACGATCACGTTGACAGCTGACCTTTCGGTTGGTTTAGGCCTGGTTGGTTTAGGACTGCATGTTGTAGTCAGTTGTTCTGAACCACTGCTGGCAGACTTTCTGAGACAGGTGTTAGTTTACGAATGATTCGGAAAAAGATCTTCATCGTTAAAAGTTCAGTGTGAACATGAGCAAGCTGTGTGTACATTTAAAAGCTCATCACAGTTCGTGATCTCTGTATTGCTGACAATATCTCTGGATTGCACTATATTGGACAGTAGTTCCTGTGTTACATTATAGTGGTCAAAAGCTCGTGGCTGCATCACTGCGGACAATAGTTTGTGATTACAGATTGACGAAACGGAGTGATTGTATCACTGCTAACGATAGTTTGTTATATATTGTATCTGATAGTAGTTCGTAATAGCAAAACAGTGGACATTAATGTGAGACTATAACTGGCAAAAGTGAGTTATCACATTGCACCTGACAATGGTTTGTGATTACATTACAATGGGCATTTCAGAGTTCGATATTTTATTACTGTATTATAACGGACTGTAATATGTGATTGCATTATACCAGACTTTTATTACTGTATTATAACGGACTGTAATATGTGATTGCATTATACCAGACTTTTATTACTGTATTATAACGGACTGTAATATGTGATTGCATTATACCAGACTTTTATTACTGTATTATAACGGACTGTGATTGCATTATACCAGACAGTTATTCCTGATTTTATAGCAGCAGACAAGTATATATGATTACAGCGGACAGTAATATATGATTACAGCGGACAGTAATATATGATTACAGCGGACAGTAATATATGATTACAGCGGACAGTAATATATGATTACAGCGGACAGTAATATATGATTACAGCGGACAGTAATATATGATTACAGCGGACAGTAATATATGATTACAGCGGACAGTAATATATGATTACAGCGGACAGTAATATATGATTACAGCGGACAGTAATATATGATTACAGTGGGCAGTTTTTCGTGATTGGATTACAGCAGACAACAGTTTGTGATTGCATTACAGTAGACAGTCCCATGTGTTAAAAACAACTGGCAGTTAATTCACGGCAATGTTGTACGATGACAGAACAGTTTGCAGAAGTTCGTGATTACACTACAGCGCAAGCGCTGTGTTGTTACGAACAGTAACTCATCATTACACCAAAGCGAACAATAGTTCTTGACCAGTTTACTGTGGAACAGAGGGTCAGATTACAGTTCGGCTGATTGTATTCCGTGATAACGTAAAACTGGAAGGCTTCTTTGACTAATCTAACGGCACCTTCAGGAATTTCATTGTCTCTAGTTATATGTGTACATCGTTTGACAATGTAAATCACTAGGTCTGGCTACCAAAGTTTATGGCATCGAACGTGCAGCTGTTGTTGAAAACTTGTTCAAACTCCACAACAGAAGAGAACGCTTTTCATTCCGTTCTACTCAACGTTTCAATGTCGGCTGCTCTGTTTCCCACTTTTGTCAGTGTTTGACCGACATCCACACACTACGGGAGAACACGTGTTGCAGCTTCATCCTAACAAGCGGGACTTTATTCAGTTTGTCTAGCTGTTGCACGTTGTGAAGGATTATCAAAAGACTGTGTGAGCTGCTAGTTATTTCCAGATTTAGGGTGCATTTATTATCAACAACCTGGAGCCATAGCACATAAGTGATTAACAAAAGGCTGGAAGAGGATTTGATTGTCAACAGTAAAGGTATGTGTTAATTGTTGACAGCCAGAAAAAGTGTTATATCATCAACAGAGAGGAAGTGTGTTAGCTATCAACAGACGAGAGGTGTGATTGCAACGAACCGGAAGAATGTGTGGTGTAACCTTCTAGATTCGTCGCATGTATGACTCTACGAGACGACTGACTGAACAGAAAAAAAACCAGATTTTTTCAGCCACAAAGACAAAATCAGACCATCGTTTTCGAAATGACGTAACAGGCAACTGCGTAAAGTGACAAAGTTTTCGGTCCATCTGGTAGAGCTGTTGCTGGTTTGTGTCGCAAAGCATAGCTCTGAAACAGGCGATCATATACAACCTGATTGTCTGTTCCATTACCAGAGTCGGTTTTTGCACAGGGCGCGGTCAAAGGACGAACCACTCTGTCATGTTCCACGGGAATAGTCCCCCCACACACTGGTGTTAACATCCATCGCCTGTAGTGGGAGCGGGGCACGAGGACAGCCAGCATGGCCAGGAGAAGGATGTTTGGCTGGAAGAAGAACCTGCAGATCAGCGAGCAGGACCCCAGCTACAAGGTGCGCTACCTGGGCAACGTGCAGACGGCCATGATGAAGGGCGAGGGCTGCGTGGACAAGCCGGTGGCCACCATCTGGAACAACTACCTGCGCTCCCCGCACCCCGGCCTGGATATGAAGCTGGTGCTGACCGGCTCCGGCCTCAAGGCCTACACTAAAGAACAGGGCCTGACCGAGTACCGCGCCCACCGCATCTCCTACTGCATCGCCCACCCGGCCTACCCCAGGCTGTTCGTGTGGGTGTACCGCCACGAGGGCAAGCACATGAAGCTGGAGCTCCGCTGCCACGCCGTGCTGTGCAAGTCGGAGGTCAAGGCCAAGGCCATCGCCTTGCAGCTGCACGAGAAGCTGACCTTTGCCCTGCAGGAGTTCCAGCGAGAGAAGGTCAGGAAGCAGAACTCGCGGATGGTGTTGCTGCGCACCAACTCTCTCCCCCAGGCCGGGAGTGTTCTCCCTTTGAGGACGCAGCTGCTGAGTACTGCCACCAACTTCAAACCTCCCGTCTCCAAGTCCACCAGCGCTCCCAAGCTGGGCGCCATCCACGAAGACCACGAGGAGGAGGATCACCACGACCTCACTCTGGCCCAGGTCCTGGCCGAAGAGGAGGAGGAGGAGAAGAAGAAGAAGTCCCCAGAGACTTGGAGTGCCTCGGCGCTCACTCAGGCACCATGCTAGAAGCCCTGGATCTCGAGTCGAAGGGAGCCATGTCGGAAGGCTTCCACTCTGATCCGGTCATCGCCGTGGAGATGGGCAACGACGTGGAGCAGCTCCGCTGTGACCACGACGTCCAGCTGTGTGTGCGCGAGGAGTCCGCAGACTCCGACGACGATAGCGCAGAATCAGGATTCCACGACCAGGACGGGCAGGCGGCGCTGGAGCAGGCGGCGGTCTTGGCGGAGGAGACGGGGGGCGAGAATGGGGGGCAGGAGGTTACGCTTAGTCCCATGGGGGATGAGGAGGAGGAGGGGGAGGACCCATCCTCGTAGTTCTTTGTGATCTGACAACGTGGGTCAGGATGTCTGTATCGCCTGGCATAAAAACGCTACTGTCTGCCAGGACCAACATTGTGAAACTGTGACAAAAATATAGAATCTGCGCACTGTCTTTGCGCACGATGACGTAAATTCGGGAATAGTTCAATGTGTTGGTGACCTATTTCACAAAAATGGAAACGATTCATTGTCTCTGTAAACGATCTTGTAGATAATGTTGAAAAAAGTGATGATGTGAAGACTGGAACGGATCTGTTGTCTTCGTGAATAATCGTGTAAATACAAGAACTGTTGTTTGTCTTTGTGAATGACGACACAAATACTTTCTGTGTCTTCCTGTTGGATCACATAATTACAGGAACTGTTCTTAATGTGTATGAATAATCTTGTAATGACAGCAGAGCTATCCAGTTTTTCTTTGTGGATGACCATATAAACGCAGGAACCATTCTTTATGTTTCTGTACCATCATAAGGAAGAAAAAAAAAACGAGCGGGGGACTGTTTATCATCTTTATGCACCATCATGTAAATACAAATACTGTTGTCTGAATGCTCCTGCATGTGTATACAGTTACTGTCCTTGTGTATCATCACTTCAGTACAGGAATTATTTAGCGACTTCATGAAGAAGTGAAATGGTTTCAGAGATCACTACTTAACTACGTGTGCCGTCCAGTCCGCAATATTTGCCCATACTTTTTTTTTAACTTAAAGAAAGTTGACCCGCTAATACTACTCCACACACTTAATTTACTACGTATGTAGTTCGTCCTGTATTGTTTTCCCAATTGTTTACCAAAAGTATCATGTAGCTAGCAACATACTTTTCTAACGTAATATTATACTTTTTTGTAAAGGCTTACAATACGGCGGAGAGTCCGACCAGGGAAAAAAAAATGTCAGAAAAGTTCAGAAGATGTCGAAAATTGTATTAAGAGGTAAGAAGGAACGGGAAGATTTAGGATAATGTTTGAGGATGTATGGAGGAAAGTATGTAAATGTAGGCGCAGGTGTACGTAGGAAAGTAGGGAGATGCACGCAAGGATGTAAAGAGGAAAATAGGGAAATGTAAGCGCAGGTGTAAGGAGGAAAGCAGGGAAATGTATTCGCAGGTGTAAGGAGGAAAGCAGGGAAATGTATTCGCAGGTGTAAGGAGGAAAATAGGGAAATATATGCGCAGGTGTAAGGAGGAAAGCAGGGAAATGTATGCGCAGGTGTAAGGAGGAAAGCAGGGAAATGTAGGCACGGGTGTAAGAAGGAAAGTATGTAAATGTAGGCGCAGGTGTAACGAGGAAAGTATGTAAATGTAGGCCCAGGTGTAAGGAGGAAAGTATGTAAATGTAGGCCCAGGTGTAAGGAGGAAAGTATGTAAATGTAGGCCCAGGTGTAAGGGGGAAAGTATGTAAATGTAGGCCCAGGTGTAAGGAGGAAAGTAGGGAGATGCACGCAAGGATGTAAAGAGGAAAATAGGGAAATGTAAGCGCAGGTGTAAGGAGGAAAGCAGGGAAATGTATTCGCAGGTGTAAGGAGGAAAGCAGGGAAATGTATTCGCAGGTGTAAGGAGGAAAATAGGGAAATATATGCGCAGGTGTAAGGAGGAAAGCAGGGAAATGTATGCGCAGGTGTAAGGAGGAAAGCAGGGAAATGTAGGCACGGGTGTAAGAAGGAAAGTATGTAAATGTAGTCGCAGGTGTAACGAGGAAAGTATGTAAATGTAGGCCCATGTGTAACGAGGAAAGTATGTAAATGTAGGCCCAGGTGTAAGGAGGAAAGTATGTAAATGTAGACCCAGGTGTAAGGAGGAAAGTATGTAAATGTAGGCCCAGGTGTAAGGGGGAAAGTATGTAAATGTAGGCCCAGGTGTAAGGAGGAAAGTATGTAAATGTAGGTCCAAGTGTAAGGAGGAAAGTATGTAAATGTAGGCCCAGGTGTAAGGAGGAAAGTATGTAAATGTAGGCCCAGGTGTAAGGAGGAAAGTATGTAAATGTAGACCCAGGTGTAACGAGGAAAGTATGTAAATGTAGGCCCAGGTGTAAGGAGGAAAGTATGTAAATGTAGGCCCAGGTGTAAGGAGGAAAGTATGTAAATGTAGGCCCAGGTATAACGAGGAAAGTAAGGACGTGTAGGCGCGAGTGTAAGGAGGAAAGAAAGAAAATGTAGGCACGGGTGTGAGGAGGAACGTATGTAAATGTAGGCTCAGTTGTAAAGAGGAATGTAAGGAAATGTAAGCGGTGGTGTAAGGAGGAATGTAAGGAAATACAGGCGCGCGTGTACGGAGGAAAGTAAGGAAATGTAGATGCGGGTGTAAGGTGGAAAGTAGATAAATGTAAGCGCAGGTGTAAGGAGGAAAATATGTAAATATAAGAGAATGTTAGAGGGGAGGAAGGTTGATGATGACGGGTGTAAGGGGGGGGGGGGGGGTACGATGATGACGGAGGATCTAATTGCGAAAATACGAGGATAAAGCAGGAGTTTTAGGGTGGGAAGCAGGAGGATCTGTGGGGGAAGTAGCAGTTCATAGGAGGAAGTAAGGTGGAGAGAGGATGATGATGGAGGATGGAAGTGGGAAAGTATGAGTTTGTAGGGCGATGTAAGGGAGAAACAGAATGATATCCGAAGATGTCACGGGGCAGAGCTTAATCTAGAGCGCGGGATTGGTACAATCCCCCGAAAATCTGTTCCCGCAAGTATCGAGTCTTAACGCGGGCAGACTCCCGCACAGTTGCAGGACTGCCCGCCCTGTTCACTGATCGTTGCGGGCGATCGTTTGTCGTCTGCTTGAAAAACTGAAACTAGGACTGAGCAGGAGCGAACGATTTCTTGATATTTCATTGGCTGTTAGTGTAAAGCAACCAGTCGGCGGCGTTCATCTCTTCCATCTCGATCACCGACGAGAAGTTGCGAGAGTTTAAGGCGCCATATCGGATATTTTCCAAAATGAAGCGTGCACCCACCATATTCGACTTCGACTTTCGTAGAGGAAAAGTGAAAAAAAAAAGATTCTGTGCCATGCGAGGGTGGAGAAGATCATGAAGAAACCACGACTACATCCAAAAGCTCGGAGAAGCAGCCCGAAAAGAGTGCCAGTGCAAGGGAACACCGGTTTCAAGACAATTGGCTGAAGAAGTGGCCCTGGGGGGGGGGGGGGGGGGGGGGGGGGGGCCTTTTTTTATATGAGGGGGGCACTGCCCCCCTTTAAAAAAAAATCCTAGATTAAGCTCTGACGGGGGAATAGAGTGACGTAGGAGGATGTAAGAGGGAAAGAGAATGATATAGGAGTGTGTAACGGGGTAATAGAATGATGCAGGAGGAGGACATAAGTGGGAAATAGAATGATATACGAGGGTGTAACGGGGGAGCAGAATGATTTAGGAGTATGTAACGGGGGAAATAGAATGATGTATGAGAGTGTAACGGGGGAGCAGAATGATTTAGGAGTATGTAACGGGGGGAATAGAATGCTATACGAGGATGTAACGGGGGAATAGAATGATGCAGGGGGATGTAAGGGAGAAATAGAATGTTATAGGAGTGTGTAACGGGTGAATAGGACGATGTAGGAGGATGCAAGTGGGAAATAAAATGATAAAGGATGTCAAGGGGGG
>CM065732.1:13944776-13947276 GCA_033310375.1 Conus canariensis
GTTTTGATTAGCATCATCATTATTGTATTATTATTGTTAATTATCATCATCATCATCATCATCGTTATTGTTATCATCATCATCATCATCATCATCATCATCATCATTATGTTCTTGGTGTATGTAGTCGATGATAATTCATGTTCACACCGTCATCTCACGATAACCACACGTGTCTTGAGAGCGATGTTTCTCTGACATAACAGGCATGTCGGTGATGCACCTGTGACGTCACATCAGTACTGTATACACTGGGTTTGTTTGTGTCCCCTTGTAGTATAAACTGTGTGGATTGACATCGCCTTTGCCGGTAAGGTTTGAAGTGTATAAACTATTATTGCTGTGGACTCTGTTGTGTATAGCCACGTTGTTGCGTTCTGTATTTGGAGAGCGGATGGTAATGTATCCCTGAGTACAGAAACTGTAGCACATTTGTTCATGTGGAGAACAAGTGATATAGAGGGGAGTTTCTCACAATTGTTCTTCGCTAAAAAAAAAAAAATTGTGCGTGCGTGCTGTGTGTGTGTGTGTGTGTGTGTGTGTGTGTGTGTGTGTGTGTGCTCAAGCGCGCGTGCGTGTGTGTGTGTGTGTGTGTGTGTGTGCGTGAGTGTGTGTGTGTGTGTGTGTGTGTGTGTGTGTGTGTGTGTGTTGTGTGTGTGAGCGTGCAAAGGCGCGCTCGCTTGTGTGTGTGTTGTGTGTGAGCGGTGTGAAATATGTGACACATACCCATGCACGTGAAGAGAATGTATAGCTTGATGTTTCATCTGAGGATGTGTGAACGAACTGTCAGATTAGACGATAGTGTGTTTGTAGTGTGTTGTCTGATCAATGTAGGCCAGCCTTTCGTGCGGCATGGATATTTGACGTTTGTGCCTCGTTAAATAAAAAAGTGACTGAATAATGTGTGTATGTGGCGTGGCATTGATCTCTCTCTCTCTCTCTCTCTCTCTCTCTCTCTCTCTCTCTCTCTCTCTCTTCTCTCCTGAATTGCCTCCTAAGACCTCTGCCTCTTACTGCTGTAGAAATCTGAAAGAAATGCCCCCTCGTCCTCACCCCTCCCCATCCAACTTTCCCTACCCCTCCATCCACCCCTCCTCTCTTCCGAGGCCATCGGGTAATGATCCAGACAAGACGAAACCCGATATGACGTTTTAGTGACTCGACAAAGGGCCGCTACTCTGTCTACCTTCAGGAGAGAAACACACAACGGGCCACCATACCATGTGGGCTCGTATTCCATTGTCTGGTATGATAGAACTCTATTGTGACGATATGTTACACTCGGACTGTTCCACTTCGGAGAAAATAGAGCGTGTGACAGCAGGACTTGGCTGGCGGGTGTACATTCAAACCACTCACGGGGTTGGATTTTTGCGGTTTGAAGACCCCCAAGTGAGGTAAGGTGGAGGCAGAGGAAGGTTAGGAATGGGATCCGCACTCTATCATGCCGTGCCCTGCACATCGTGAGCCTCTAACGGGGCACTGCTTTCACCTACAGGAAAAATGCACATGTTTGGTTTCACGCTAATATGATAATGAGAGGTCTTTTTTTTTTTAACAGGATTAGAAATAGCAGACACGTTTTGAAAGGGGATTTTAAAAGTTTGCTTAACATTTTATGGTTAGGGTTACATTCGGTTACGGTCAAATCAGGGTTAAGGTCAAATCAGGGTTACGGTCAAATCAGGGTTAAGGTCAAATCAGAGTTAAGGTCAAATCAGGGTTAAAGTTAGCTTTCGACAGATTCCCAACAGATAAACTTTTGATACCTTTATAGATTCACGAATCCAAATTGAGCGTTTTTCACATTCTTCGGCCTAACACATTTTGCTCTGGAACTTTCTTTCATATTCCGGAAAGGCACATGGCCATAGCACAGTGCGATACTCTTAGGGGATGGAAGGTGGTGGAGAGGGTATATTTTCTGTAGACTATGATTTTGTTGGCTGTGTTTCACAACGGGAATTTGTTGTTACAACGGAATTTTGTGTTGTTGATCTCAACGCGGATTTTTTGTGTTGTTGACTTGTCAACGTGGATGTGATTTTGTTGTGACTTGTCAACGGGATTTTGTGTTGTTGACTTGTCAACGTGGAATTTGTTTGTCTGTGGGAATTTGTTTGTTGACTTATCAACGCGGGAATTTTTTGTTGTTGTTGACTTTCAACGGGAATTTTGTTGTTGTTGACTTGTCAACGTGGAATTTTGTTGTTGTTGACTTGTCAACGTGGAATTTTGGTGTTGTTGACTTGTCAACGCGGGATTTGTTTGTTGTTGTTGACTTGTCAACGTGGATTTTGGTGTTGTTGACTTGTCAACGTGGAATTTTGTTGTTGTTGACTTGTCAACGTGGAATTTTGTTGTTGTTGACTTGTCAACGTGGAATTTTGGTGTTGTTGACTTGTCAACGTGGAATTTTGGTGTTGTTGTACTTGTCAACGCGGGATTTTGTTTGTTGTTGTTGACTTGTCAACGTGGAAGTTTGTTGTTGTTGATTGTC
>CM065732.1:13954776-13964776 GCA_033310375.1 Conus canariensis
TGTTCGATATGAATTTAGGCCAGCCCAACTTCTCTGCAGCAACGGTAAGGATGTGTATGTAATTCGTAATGATAGATGTAAGCATAGAAATGGCCCCTTATCCATGCAGTACTTACAAACATTCTATCAACATGTTCTTTGATCAGTAAAGGTCATGGTCTGATTACAATCTCTTTAGTAAGTAAATAATGATGCTTATAGCTCAGCCAGTCACAAAGGGCCATATCAGGGCTGTCACCACGTCCAAGTCTACTCAACAGTCACTAAAAAGAAAAAAAACATTTACACAACCCTGTAAAATACGACATCTAAAAACACACTAGAACCTTCGTTAAAAATCTTTCTTCTGTGAAGTCTTAGATCAGATGAAAAATGTTGATCTCTTTCAGAAATTCAAAGATCACATCAGGTGGGACAACTCTGAACAAGGTTTTCATGGAGCCTGCTGCAAGATGTTTATGTCTCACAGCATGCAAGTCACAACTCTTCAGAATGGGGACCAGGGGATATGGGGAAAAGTTCCAGCGAGAATGCTGTGTGGAGAATGATGCTTCTGGTAAATGACACAGGTTAATGGCAGCAAGGTGAAGAGCAAGTGTGTCACTGCCTGCCTTCAGTGCCTGCTGTTAGCTGCTTTGGATGGTGATGAGAGAGACTATGGCTATACTGGCGAGTACAATCATCTGCAGGCAACAGTTACAGAGAATTTTGTGCTTATGCTAACCTCTAAAGTGCACAGGTGTGTCAGTTCTTAAACATCGTCTGCTCGAAGCAAGAAACGAAAGATGCATGGTAGACGGGCCTATACACTCGGTTCAAATTTTCGCAGTAGGTACGTAAGTCCATGTGACATTTACACCCCTCACCTGACTTTCTCCTTCCCTTTGTACTGTTCCAACTCTCAAACACCCCAGTCCAATTCTTAGCTGAAACCAGAGCTCCCATAAAATAGAAAGGACGGATGGAGGGATGCAAAAAGGGGAGAGAATAAGTCACATTCACACACCAGTACGCCACTCATACCATATTTCCTATGTCGGTAACCCTTTGGTGCGGACGTGTTGGCATTTCCTGGTCTATATTAAAGTTTGACTGAGCGTTTATATTGTTCGACGTTAATCCATTGAACTACGTTGTGTGTGTGTGTGTGTGTGTGTGTGTGTGTGTGTGTGTGTGTGTGTGTGTGTGGTGTGTGTGTGTGTGTTTGCAAAGTTGATAGATTTGACCATGTCCGCATCTCCATTGCTTTCGAGATAAATATACCATCTTGAAGGCATAATGAGGACATAAGTGTACTTGCAAAATACAACAACAACAACAACAACAAAACACTCTATGAAACATCTTGAATTCAAGCTTTCGAATTATTGATATTCTTTGAAGTTTGACAAGAGGGAACTGCTGAAAATCGTTATAAGTAGCATAGGTAGGTGTCCAGGACGGGGGAAATCGTGATGGTATTGCTTAAGTGAACTAAGTTGATGTATTATTAGTCAGGCTTAACACACCAAGGTTACTTCTGCACTCATACCCGCATATGCACACTCATGCGCCCATCACACATTCACCGCTCTCTGGGAATGGGATTTCACGCATTCGTTTCTCTCCTAACACGACTGAAAACAAGATATACAATTTCTATACTACTTATAATTACACATGAAAAGCCCAATTACACAAAATGGAATAATCAAAACATAAAAGATCAATACTTCCTAATCCCGAGTTACAATAAAATAGCTTCTTACCTGGCCAGGTTTCCACACACACACAACCACTTTCACACCACACAACAGTTCTTGAACACGTCACTTCAAGTTTTCTTCAGCACTGGGTGATGGTGACACCCTTGGTTGACTGGCTCCAGGTTTCAGGACTGGGTCTTCATGGTCGTCTCTGGGAACTCAACATAGAAATCTTGTTTGTCTCTTTCACCCACCTCTGGGCTTCAAACTCAGTCTTTTCTTTTTCAGCTTGTCTTTTACCCTAAGACCTTGCTGTCTCTTGTGTCTACCAGACCACGTTTCTCTCAACCCTACTCTGTCCTGCTCACTCTTGTCTCCTCTCTCTCCTCTGTTCTCCTCTCTCTCTCTCTCTCTCTCTCTCTCTCTCTCTCTCTCTCTCTCTCTCTCTCTCTCTCTCTCTCTCGTGGTGTTCTTCTCCTCCAGTAATCATCTAGAGAAAGCTATGACCACAACGTCCACGCGCATTCAACCAGCCTGACAAATCCTCAACACAGTGCCCTACGGCAATACCATCTGAACAAGCCCAAGACTCCTGCTCTTCAAGGTCTGTTTACAAAGCAACTTCAGCTGACTGAGTGTTTAGCGCCTACCTGATGCTCCAAGATCCTAGTGGTTACATTTCCCTCCCTTTCGCTATTGGGAAGGTTCAAACTCGGGAGGGTCTTCACTACCTTAGGTGCCATCTGTCACCTGACCACTTCAACCTCCTTGACACAGATCGGCCGTATGCACTAGGTGAGGGCGTACTGCTAATCGGCCCTTTACCTATTGCTCCACCAAGCGCGGAATTCTTTGCCTCTAAAGCGCTTAAGACCTTTTTGTGAGAGGTTTCGCTCCCTTGACAGTAGGTGAACAGATGTATAAGAGAGAGAAACTTGACACTTTGATATTTTGTCATTACCAAAGAGGTCTCTTGACAAGGGGGGAGGCGTTGACAGAACACTAACATTTCCCTCTTCCTTTCCTGCAAACAAATAGTAGACATTCATTCCTAGTGTGTATCAAATCAAAGGTTAACAAAAACAAATAAATTCGTAACATTTCCTTACGACCTCACGCACAGGAGTAATGCAGTAAGATAAAAAAAAACAAAAAAAAAAAACACGTAAGACTGACTCGACCATCCACGCAACCAAATGATGATATTGTATCTTACTGATCTCATCCACATGCGATAAATGATATTATTCATTCATATGTCTGATATAATGTATTATCTTAAATTTCACTATCCTTCATCTGTCTAATTTTCTATGCTCCCACGATGAATTTCGCACCAGATTGGATTACAAGTTCATCATCTGAAGATAACACGACAGCGACATTTTGTCTTTTCGCTATATGTAACTGGTCCACACTTCATTATAAGCAGTAGAGTGGAACAGAAAGTGTTCTTCGTCGTCAATAATGTCTCTACATGCCGGACAAGGAGATTCTGTGGATGCTTCACATTCAAACCATCTTTTTTTTGCATTAAAACCTACAGAGAGAGAGAGAGAGAGAGAGAGAGAGAGAGAGAGAGAGAGAGGAGAGGAGTACAAGCGTGCTGAAAGTCTTTATAAGCAGCATAGGTGAACATATATATATATATATATATATATATATATATTATGTATGTATGTATATAAGGGAGAGAGAAGAGAGAGAGAGAGAGAGAGGAGAGAGAAAAGACAGACAGACAGACAGACAGACAGACAGACAGACAGACCAGACAGAGGATGAGAGACAGTGTAATGTGTGTGTGTGTGTGTGCGTGTGGGGTGTGTGTGTGTGTGTGTGTGTGTGTGTGTGTGTGTGTGTGTGTGTGTGTGTGTGAAAATTAAAAACTTTGCAAAAGCTAGATGAATACAGTGATCTGAAAGAAAATATTGTAAGAACGAATGGCATTCACATTACTAACTTTATCACCCGAATTTGAAGGAACATCCCTTTTGAGTGCTTTCCCGCGATTTACGTATTTCTTCCGCTTGCATATGGATACCTACATTTGTCTTTCTCAATTTGTACAGTTGGGTGTAACTAGATTTCCATCCAACCCCATGAAGAAGCTCTCCAAGTCATGAGAAAGTTAACCAGTTAGCCACGAATTATGAGACAGATGGCCTGATGACTCCACCCTATGGGTAAGATGGCCTCTTGGCTCGAAGTGGTGATTTAAGACTTGGATTGACTTCAACTTTTGAGTAAGTTGACTGCTTGACTCAAAATTATGAGCAAGGCTGCTGAATGGAAAACAGTTATGCGTACTGTGGACCGTTAGCTCAGAATTATGAGAAAGACAGCCAAGGCCAGCTGGCCCCACATTTCGAGAGAAACATTACTGTGCACGCCTTAAACGTATAAACAGATTAGTCCGTTAATCTCATATCAGATGTAAGATGGCTGGTTGGCTCAAAACAATGATGGCAATTTAAAAATTAAGACTCAAACGAGTTAGTGACTCCAAATTACGAGGAGGACAGCCAGTTAGCCCCCGATTCTGGGTACAAGAGTCTGTTAACAACCAATTATCGTGAGTAAGAAAGCTACTGGGATCAAATCACGATTAAGCTCGCCTGGCACACACTATGACTAAGGTTCGTTCAAAAGTCTGAGCAACGTGGTCAACTAGTGCAACTTTCCAGAAAATACTTCCAACCAAAGGTCTAAGTGAAACGACCTTTAGCACCTAAATCATTAGCTCAATGGCCAATTGTAGTAGAACTATGAGAAAGAAACACGTTTGGACATCATAGCTCTTGCTCTCAGAAAGTTTTCAGTTTCACTTTCATTAAGGAGACGTCACTGCGTGCGGACTAGTCCATATACGCTACACTACATCCGCTAAGTTTGGAGACCACACTGCAGATAATTTCAACCTGATGGATAGAAGAATTAATAACTAAGATGAGAAAATTTAAGAAGAGGGTCTTGTAGCTACGACTTAGCAGATGTCTAATCTACGCATTCGCCCAACACGCTGGTCAGACCTTGAGAAAGGAACGATTGGGTGTCCTGCTGCCAGAAGCACTGTTTCTCGCTGCTCACAGACAACACGAACGGAAGGGAGACAACACGGCGTCAGCAGAGATGTCAACAGGAGCGTCAGGAAGGGCAACAACAAGAACGTGTGGCTGTCTCAGTTCGCTCAATTCCTACCTCAATCAAAACAATATCGTAATGATTTTTTAAATAATTCTCAGTTAATCCGCCAAAAAAAAAGGACAAACTAGTTACAAGACAAATACTCGTTTGTCCTTGGTTTTGATGGACTCACTCAGAATTATTCTTAAATTTTGTTTTCAATTCCCGCTTGCAGTCACCTCATTTTCAAACTAATATCGTACCGACACTGTCGTCATCAGTCCCGAGATGGTCATGTGGCAGAACAGCATTAACAGAGAAGCACAGGAACTGAGAAATATGGAAGCCCATGAAGGTAGTCCTTAACATGGGTCACACCATTCCACACTGACATGGGTCACACCATTCCACACTGACATGGGTCACACTATCCCACACTGACATGGGCCACACCATTCCACACTGACATGGGTCACACCATTCCACACTGACATGGGTCACACCATTCCACACTGACATGGGCCACACCATCCCACACTGACATGGGCCACACCATTCCACACTAGTAACGGCGTCAGAACTAGCAGATGGAACATAACCATTTGAAACGTCTACAGTGAGTTATCATAGACCCAAATCTAAGAAAATCAGCGACAGACAATCAGCCTCTTACTTGCTGTATCCAGTCGAAAATTGGTCCTAACTGGCCCGTTAGATGATGTTTTACTTTGAAAAAAAAAAACTACATAGTCATCGCACAACAAATAAAGCAACAAAATAAAAAGAACAAATAAATAACTCAGCCACTCTTTGCAGTATGCGTTTTTTCAAGATGCCAAGACAGAAGTTGACAGTGAAGAGTACGATGAACTTTACTCCTTTCAGTGCATCAGTCTATCTGGCTGTAGCACCGCCATTATAGCCGTTATCTTGTATAACAAACTCATGTGTACTATTAGCGCACATTATACAATTTCTGATAAGAATTTACACACTTTATACGATTCCCGTTACTGCTGTTCACGACATTATTACCAAAAACCCTTGAAAGCGTTTCAGGTCAACTATATCATTTGGGAACAAACTGCTGTAGACTGAGCTAGATGGCGCTGCTCTATCCCCAAAGGCGCCAGTTTACGTAAAGAAAGAACAGCTGCAACGCAACAAAAGCGACAGGCAAGGAAAGCCCGCGCCAGCCATCAAGAACAGTTCTCCTACATTCCCTTTCAAGCTGTCACCGCACATTCTGTGCAAGCATCGGCTTGATCAGCCACCTGCGTATCCACAAATCATGGTGGTAGTGTGTGTGTTGTGTGTGTGTGTGTGTGTGTGTGTGTGTGTGTGTGTGTGTGTGTGTGTGTGTGTGTGTGTGTGTGTGTGTTGGTGGAAGATATTGCCGACTGAGGTCGAGGTGGTGGGCATGTATATTTGTGTTACTGTTGGATGTTGATGTCTTGGGGTTGTAGCGTACCAAGTTTGGCAATGAGATGGGACTCCTGTGCTGTGCGTTCAAAGCTGTCACTCTGTGATTGCCAGAGTGCCAAGACTTTCACACGGTTGATGTTGTGTTGGGGATGGTTGAAATGTAGGGCAAAGGGCTTGGGTCCGTGGTGGCGGATGTCAGCCAGGTGTTCAGAGATGCATGTCTCAAGTGTGCTGGTTGTTTAAACTATATAGATCTTGCCACACAGCTGGCAGTGGATAGCGTATACTGTATTGCGGCTCTGACAGGAGAATGTGCGTGTAATTGTGAAGTTCATTTTGTTTTCCATTTGACGATAAATTAAGAAAACAGTTGATCGCTCCAAAACATTACAGAATAGCAAGTGCTTTCCATCTTAATCTATTGTTATCCTCAGTTATGCTAAAAATGTGAAAAAAAACTCTGCATTTACTTGTACAAAGCTTTTAAAGGAAAACGTATTGCAGTTTCCTCAATCAATATATTAGTAAGAGTGTAGATAATGAAATGTATAGTTGGTCTTTATGTTTTCTTTCTTTCTGCCCAAATGTAAAGCTTATTTTTGCTTTTCTGTATACACACACCCCTTCTAAGGGGGCTTAACCCTATTGAAATAAAATGTCGTCGTCGCGTTGTGTCGTGTCGTGTCGTGTCATGCTGTGTCGTCTCTCTCTCTCTCTCTCTCTCTCTCTCTCTCTCTCTCTCTCTCTCTCTCTCTCTCTCTCTCTCTCTCTCTCTGAATTTGTAAATGGAGATATCACATTGGGGAGGGCGTGGGTAGCACGTGAGGTAGGAAGGGAGAGGGGGTGCAGACGTTGGAAGAAGCAAGAGGTGGGGGGGGGGTGGGGGTCTGAAAGAGGGGAGGGAAAGGGACAGGGAGTGAGCGAGCGATTACCAATGGTTCTTGATTGACAGAGGCTGGATGATGAAGGTGGAGTCCAGTGTGGGGGTGGGGATGGGGGATGGGGGTGGGGTATAGGGAATGAAAGATGGGCGGCGGTTGAGGAGGTGGGAGGGGGCTTTTGATATAGACTTACCTCTCACTCAGGGTCCGATGCATTGGTTGGAAATTATCGCTACAAAAATGGGACAAAATTCTGGTTATTCGCAAAACAAATTTTGAATAAACATGACTTGGGGAGGAAAGTCAATATTCACCGTACATACATGGATGGATACATACATACATGCATGAATACATACATACATACATGGATGCATACGTACACACATGCATACATACATACATACCTACACACATGCATACATGCATGCGTACGTAGATACATACATACATGGAAACATACCTACATGCATGCATACATTCATACATACATAGATGCATACAGATAGATTGATGGATCGGTAGATAGATCAATACATACATAGACAGGTAGGTTTGTTTTTAACCTATACGAGCGCACATGCACGTGTGCGTGTGTGTGTGTGTGTGTGTGTGTGTGTGTGTGTGTGTGTGTGTGTGTGTGTGTGTGTGTGTGTGTTGTGTGTGCGTGCGGGCGCGCGTGTGTGTGTATGAATAAATCTTTTATTTAACGTGTTTTAACCATGACTGGTAATATTGCACAAAAAAAAGGTCACACACACACACACACACACACACACACACACACACACACACACACACACACACACACACATACACACACACACTTGCATTGTGTGTGTGTGTGTGTGTGTGTGTGTGTGTGTGTGTGTGTGTGTGTGAGTGTGTGTGTGTGTGTGTGTGTGTGTGTGTGTGTGTGTGTGTGTGTGTGTGTGTGACTGAGAGAGAGAGAGAGAGAGAGAGAGAGGAGAGAGAGAGAGAGAGAGAGAGAGAGAGAGAGAGAGAGGAGAGCACATCACAGCTGCAATCATGCAGATGTCACTTCGCATCGACGGTTAAGACTTTCTGGTTTAACCCCCCCCCCCCCCCCCCATACCGCTATCTGCCCCCACCCCCACCCCCACCATCACCACCACTGCACTCACCCCCCCCCCCCACCCACCCAATCCAAAACAAAAATTCGTTTAACTGTATCCCAGTAGTCCTGGAGAGCATGGAGATTGCAATCCTTGATTGGTATCAACCATTACTAAGCCACGCCCCCTCCGCCGGTCAGTCCGGAGCTGGGGGGCCTGCCACATCACGCCTTTTATAATCAGTGCGCCGAACTATTCATACCACTGCACGTGCAGACAGACAGCGTTCACATCTTCGCCTTCTGGAATCTTACATCAGGTAAGATCTTGTTATGTGTCGTGTCTCCTCTCACTTATGGCGGTTTTGGTTGTGTTCTCTAGGATGTTGTTTGTTTTTTTAATTGTTTTTTTTTTCCCTTTTCTTTCCTTTTTTTTGTTTTCAGTTTAGTTTTGGTTTGGTTTGGTTTCATTTCGCTTTTTTTTTCTTTTTTCTTTTTTTTTTCTTTTTTTTCTTTTTTTTTTTTTTTCTTTTTTTTTTTTTTTTGGGGGGGGGGGGGGTTATAGTGTGTGGGTGTACTTCAATGAACATTTTTGTCTGTCTGTTTCTGTCCTTGTTTTCTTTGTTGTTGTTGTTTTTGTGGTGGTGGTGGTGGTGGTTGGTGTCAGCATTTTACATGGAGTTTAAAGCTCTTCTCGAGTATAAGTTATGTTCATGAGGAAGCATTTTCTTTCCATATATAATCAGTATTGAATTTATGTTCATGAGGACGCATTTTCTTTCATTTGAAAACAGTATTAAACTTATGTGCATGAGGAAGCATTTTCTTTCCATCGATAATCATTATTGGATTCATGTTCATGAGGACGAATTTTTGTTAAAATCAGTATTAAACTTATGTTCATGAGGAAGCATTTTCTTTCATCTACAATTAGTAGTTAAGTCTGCTGAAAGTGCTGGATTTTAGAATCTTCTGTTTCATGACTTCAGAGCTAAATATTGCCAACATGTAATGCGCATTGCCGTTGGGCAATAGTCTTAGAACTTTCAGATTACTAGTGAAAATGAGAGTTTTAATTTGTTTAAGTAAAATTTGAATGAAACTTCACTGTTTACTCTTCCTCTTCATGAAAATGTTTGAAGCGTCTTTTCAAACACACACACACACACACACACACACACACACACACACACACACACACACACATGCTAACAGCCATACAGACACACTCACGCACGCACAGGAACACTCCACGCGCACACACACACACACACACACACACACACACACACACACACACACACACACACACACACACACACTATTAGCAAATCGAAAAATCAAAGATGCAATCAAGAAACTGCCCGTTCCTTGCTGATTGTATTCAAGTACAGCAATGAAGAAGCAGAAACAGAAAATGGTGATTTGATACACACACGCGCGCACGGGCGTGCGCACTCACACACACCACACACACACACACACACACACACACACACACACACACCACACACACACGCTTCATTCTAACACAATGATACAAGTACTGTATTCATCAACAGATCGTGAGAATTAAGTTCTCTGGCAACGAACCGAATTCTTCACACTGCAAGTCGTGGACGCTTTCACCTCAACGACTATGCGGCTACTGTGGCTCCTTGTTGCCGTTGTCACTGGCGTAAATGCGGGTAAGTCCTGGTTATTTGGTCTTTAAATCCACCGCCTATATGTGACAATTCTATTGCAAAAGTATCATCTTGAATGAGAGAAAAAAAAGATGGGTTGGTTTGGCTGGGTCTTTTGTCTAGTAG
>CM065732.1:13974776-14002276 GCA_033310375.1 Conus canariensis
TTTTGGAGACTGATAATGTTAAGCTGGGTGCTTGTCAGAACTGAAGGCAATTCCCGCATAACTGTGCAGAGCATAACAACATTTTGAAGTAGCCTTGGTGTTCTAGCCTACGTCAGTTGGTCTGACACAGCTTTAAGCCAAGTCAGGATCGCGTGGCTCAAAGATGGTTTCCTCTTTACTGTGGGCCAGCCGTAACCTTCAGTTGACACAAGGCATCTTCGTTTGTCTTTTAAAAAAAAGACAAAAAATAACTATGAGGCATGCCTACTTGTGGAGCCTCGCTCTCTCTACGGCACCGTTGACCAATCTTCCTCTCTCTCTCTCTCTCTCTCTCTCTCTCTCTCTCTCTCTCTCTCTCTCTCTCTCTCTCTTCAACTACCCATCCTACAGGTAAATCTCCCTCAGCTCTCTGTTCACCCCCTAGCGTGCATGAATGCTGCTCGGTGGTTTTGTTTTTGTTTAAACAGTTGAGCACAGGCACGCGACTCAAAAATCGTTCTTTAAAAAAAAAAAATAGCCTGCATAGGTGATCCATGTTTTCCATCGACACACTCCCCCAACAAACAAACACACGAAATCACCAGGAACGAACTTGGGCCACAATTGTCATAATGAATACATACACAGCGCCCATCCTCGGCTAGAGACCGAGCTCTAAGCGCTTTACAATCCACATTCGTTTACACAACGGGCTGCCTACCTTGGTAGTGCCGACTTAAGAGTTACCAGCTGGCGCTTCATTCTGTGGTTTCCCGTGTCATCCACTCAATATCATTCACTCAATTACCTAAGTTCCTTCGTTCTTTCCATTTCTCACGCAGGGTGCATGCTATGTGTAACGTGTCATCCATACCAACGGCCAAACTGGCCTTCTCTTCCGAAAGTTGGTCAGGGATTTTACATATGTGCAAGATGTTATGCGTGCGTTCACACTCGGAACCTCGGTTTATGGTCTCATTTGAAGGATTGTATGGGAAATGGAGTCACAACCAATGTTATCTCCGAGGAAAAATCCCCCTGTACCGAAACGGCCTGGCGGAGATTCAAACCCGCAACCCCAGGATCACCGAGATTACGAGTCCGGCGCTCTACCACTGAGTTATCCCGGCCCCCCTGACACACTGTTTGAGGGGTATGGGTTTGAGGTATGAGATGGTGGCATACATCCTTCACAAATGCCAAGCTCTAAACAGAATCAACAGTTTGAATTCAAAGAAAAGAAAATGGATAAAAAGAGTAAAATGAGGGGACTATGTAAAAGATGAAAGATAATTGACGACCATGATTAACAAAAGGGCATGACGATGATTTACATACACGTGATATACATGCCCTCTTATATTCACCCGACCACTTACTACCCCGATGTCAAAAAATGTATTGGAAAGATGCGCCAATATTGGGGCTCAATTTTTCTCCCACCAGCCAGTTCACGACATAAAGCTCAGAATGCAAACAGGTGTTGTCAGGCGGTTTTACACCCTATTGTGAAACGCTTTGCACAAACCAAACATTATCAATGCTTGTCTTTCAATTTCTACTTGAATAAAATCCATTTTCGAACAATGGCCCAGTATTGGTAACACCATTTCAAAACAGAGCCACACGCCCGCTGTAGACCACATTGTTCCTTAACGGGAATTGAAATTAGTATTCAGGACATACAATCAACTCAAACCGGACAACAGATACACACACGGATGGGTACTCACAGAACTGAAAGAATCAAAACCATAATTTTGTTAAGTACACTCGAATTACCTTGAAAACGAAATACTACTTTAAACGTCTTTAAACCTTAAAAACAAGGACCGAACAAGAAGCGGTGATACGTCTGCTTCGATTGTCTACCTAAAATAATTTCTTTTTTTGTTTGTGTCATGTGATGTAGCCTCACATGGCGACATGTGACGTTCCGTCGCGTACGCCCTTATTTGTTATAAAGCATTTTCCCTAGGTAGGGAAGAGGAAAGGTAAAAGAAAAGAAAGTTTGAATGGCCTGACCAGTGTGATCGGTGTCGCTGGTGGCTATAGACGTAGGGCGATCATTGGTTGAATGGACGGACATTGTCCATTGGTCAGCAACCATGGGCTGGTAATGCGTAGAGTTAGACGAGTACTCACTGAACGTGTACTCAAAAAGAGCGCAGGAGGGAAAAATAAGGAATAGGAAGGAGATGGCTTGGGGACACTGACCGGGCAGGTTGTTTGAAGAACGAGTTCCACCTGCAACTCACCATTACCAGGTGAGGTATAGACAGATGGGGAGAGAAAAAAGAGAGAAGTTAAGAAAAGGGAAAAAGGGAAAAGAATTTATAATTATTCAGATTTTGAAATAGATTACTTACACGGACTTCATTCGTGTTTCAGCCCTTCCCAGTGCTGTGGCAGCACCAGTTAGGCGACTGAGACAAATATTTGGGCTACAGTGCTGCGGCAGCACCTAATCGTCTCCAGGGTTGGAGAATCCAGCTGTAGAAGACAACGACTGCACCAGTCGTGAGAAAAGAAAGCATTTGTCATGTTGGCCCATAATGAGTTTTTAATTGCCCCCCCTGATGAACTCAGTTGATACTACTGTATTTTAAGCCATCTTTTGATTTGTCTTTGAAAATATATACATTGTTACTCCAGTGAGGAGGAGAAACCGGTAAAAGATATATTTGTGAAGTATTATGTATAATGAGGTGAAATGTGGTCCCAACTAGTGGATCTGTGGAATGATTGTACCTCCACTGGAGAGGAGGAATGAAAAATAATTCCTTGAAGACAAACCAGTTGAATATGATGGAAAATTGATTATTGTTTAGTAAATTATTCCCCGGAGAGGAGGGGGAGAAGAAGAGTTATTGTAGTGCGCCTTCTGGTTATTGGGAGAGAGTGCGTGTGCACGGAGTAAATGCTGAGCTGAGTGTGTGCATGCACTTATGCACAGTATGACAGTGGTGACCCCGACTAGGACTTAGGACATAGGACAAGGTTTTTTTTTGTACCCCCTCCAAGAAAAAAAAATTCTGTTTGTACCCCCTCCAAGAAAAAAAAAAGAAGATTTCTGTTTGTACCCCCTCCAGGGAAAAAAAAGATTGCTCTTTATACCCCTCTAAAGATAAAAAAAAAAAAAAGATTCTCCCTCCAAGGAAAATTAAGGGAGCAAAGTGTATTATTGTTTGTTGTCATTATTGTTTGTAGTCTTTATTTTCATTTGTTTCTGTATGTGTGTGTTCGAATGTTGTTGATTTCTTTTGATTGCTCTGCTCTGTTAGGGTTGTTTTTTTTTAGGATTTCCTTTTGACCCTTTTTCCCCCTCAGGACCGATAGCCTCAACCTCCTCTTGCTCGTACCTGGCAGCAAGGGGGCAGGGCGTTGAGGAGTCGTTGTCCTTCCCCTAGTTTAGATTTTGTTTTGTCCCCTTCCCCAGGACTGATAGCCCCAACCTCTTCCTGCTCTGTTTTAACAGGGGGCATGGCGTTGGGGAGTCACTAGTCCCTCCCTCTCTTGTTACTGTCTAATTCTTTATCTTTCCTCTCGTTTCATTTGGATTTTTCCCCTTACCCCTCTGAGTGTGGGATCGACTTCACCTCCGTCACTCAACTAGTGTAGGTGGTGGAGTGGATTACCGCTCAGTCCTAATAAAAATTTGTTTTCTTGATTATCTTTTGGGTTTTGGGTTGTTTTTGTGTGTGTGTGTGTGTTTTTTTCTGATTGTATATTTATTAGATTAATTGTTTATTGCTTTGTGTTAGTATATTTTGTGTATTATTATTTGAAGACTTCCCCGTCTCCAGCTTTACGGGAGACAGTTGCCATTAGGGTGCTGTCTGAGGGCCTCTTTCGCTTTTTCTGATTTCCTCTTTCAATACCGGACCTGTCTATTCTTTCATTTCCTTTTCACCCCCTATAAAAAAAAAAAATCTTCACACCTTCTTTTCAATAGGCGCCTATCTAGTTTCTTTTCATCAGTGTCATCTTTTAGGTAGGATTTCCGTTAGTGTACGTTTTCTCCCCTCTTTTTAATTGTTCGTTGATTCATTTGTTTTGTAACTTTGTATTCACTTATTGTTTAAGGCGATTCATTTGTTTTGTGAACTCATCTATTTTGTTGTACCAAGAAACTAAGTAAGAAAGTAACAAGTACAATAAGAACAGTTAAGAACATAAACATTATAAAGAATTCATTTCCGGGAAAAAAACTTTATATTTTGTCTGTTTTCTTTTCAGTGGAAAAAAGTTATTAGTATTGCATTTCATTTTCTTAGCTGTTTTGTTCCCTTTCGGAAAGAATATTGGTGAAAATCTCTTTTGGAAAGACCACATTGTCAATTCTTATTAGTGCTTTTCTTTTGTAAGCCTTTATTATTTTTCTGTTTATACCGGCATTTAAATTCTTTATTTGTACATACTGTAACAAAAGTTTTTTTTTTAACGTATATAACATCACATATCGCCTTATTTTAATCATATTTAGTCATTGTTTCTTGTTTCTTTGTGGTAACTATTCATGATGGAAAATTTTGATGAATATGTACGACAGGCCGAGCGTTTAGGCTTTGAAGGTGATAAATTAGCAAACTATGTCCAACAATGTCTGGATAGGGCAGACAGAGAGATAGAGAGACAGGAAAAACAGAGACAACTACAAGAAAAAGATAAAGAACGACAAGAAAAGGATAAAGAACGACAAGAAAAAGATAAAGAACGACAAGAAGCTCTAAAAAGATTAGAGTTTGAAGAGAAAAAACTACAGAAAGAGATGGAAGAAAATAAAAAAAAATTAGAGTTAGAGGAAAAAAAACTACAGACAGAGGATAAGGATAAGGAACGGCAGTTTAAACTGAGACAACTTGAATTAGAGACTGATGCAGAAATTAAAAGATTACAGGCATCGAGAGAACCTCCATCGGTCGGTTCCGCGAGTTCATTTCATCCGAAGTCAACATACATTCCGAAGTTGCCGCCGTTCGAAGAAAAAACCGATGATATTGACAGTTTTCTTTTTCGGTTCGAGAATCACGCTACTTCTTGTGGTTGGCCGAAGGAGAAATGGACGTTGTTTATCGCGTCGCTGTTTAAGGGAAGTGCTTTGGCACTATACCACACACTTGCGGCAAAGGAAGGGTTGACTTGGGACCAGTTAAAAGAAGAACTTTTAAAGAAGTTTCAGTGTTCAGCTGATCGTTTTCGTGAGCGTTTCCGATCTATTCGTCCTGACAAGGGAGAATCATTTCCGTCTTTTTTGATAAGAATGACTCATTGTTTAGATAGATGGATAGAGCTAACAAAGACGAGTAAGACTTTCGAATCACTGCGAGATTTGCTACTTCGAGAGCAACTTTTTCAAAGCGTCAGTAAAGATTTGGCCACTTTTCTTAAGGAAAGACAGTTCGATAGCGTTGACGAAATGTGTCAGATGGCGGATCAGTACTGTATTGCTCATCCGGATAAAGGTGTTGCCCGCAAGGAACATTCGTCCCTTTTCGAGTCTCACGCGGCATTTCAGATACATTCTGGACAAGGAAACTTTAGAAGAGGAAATCGCGCTTCATTCCAAGGTCCGCACTCTTACACGTCTTTTGGCAACAGACAACGACCTTTCCGTGGTCAAGGCCATGTCGGTTCTGGCGATTTCCGTCAGTGCCAATACTCACCACCAGAAAGACCTTTTCCTTTCCGAGGGCGTGGTGAACAACAACCGCGAAGACCCTTTGGTCCAGTTCGTGGGCAAGGTCGAGGTTCACAGACTAATGGTAACCAGTTGTCCGCCAACCAAACCATGCGTTGCCACTTTTGTGAGTGCAAATTCCATTTGAAACGGGACTGTCCTTTCAAAGGAAGTGGAGCAAAGACTGGATTTGTTTCCACTACATGTGAAGAAGGTCTTGTTTTGGCACCAGATCAGTCCATTGATGGTCTTCTTTTGGAGGATTGTGCCATTAATGGTTTACGAGGTTCTGTTTTGCGAGATACAGGTTGCACCACAGCTGGTGTAAGGAAATGTTTTGTTCTACCAGACCAATATCTTCACAGTGTTCAGAAATGCAGATCGTTTGGTGGAAAAATTGAAACTTTTCCACTTGCAAAAATTTCCGTTGATACACCATACTACTCAGGGTCACTTACCGCCTGTGTTATTGAGAATCCAGTTTGCGATTTGATTTTGGGAAATCTACCAGTTGTTGCGACAGTACATGGTGGTGCCGGAGGATCTTTCGTTCCTTGTCTCATCAGTACAAGATCAAAAGTCGTAGAGCAGGGAAAACCAACAAAACCGCTCAAGGTTTTAAGACTGAATGAACTAAAAGTTACGCCAGATATTTTGAAGACCATGCAGAGAAGCGACAAGACATTGACTACTGTACTGTCTACTGCAAAGCAGAATGTCTCTGACAAACCAACGGACAAGCCGACGTACATACTGGACTCTGACATCCTCTACAGGCATGTACCTGGACAAGACAACAAACAGATTGTGGTTCCCAAAGTGAAAATGGCAAATGCTGAAAAGGTGTTCCATGTAAACATGCTAAACAAAGTATGTTGAAAGTACAAATGTTGCCATTAATGAGTCAATTGAATGGATGTGTCCAGTGTCTGGAACAGATGTGGCTGTTACAGAAATCATTGATTCTGGTTTTGTACCTGATGTCAAATACAGAGACAGAGCAAAGACTGTGCCTACAACAAATGTGGGATTGTTAACATCTACCAGTATAGATGATACTGTACCTCTGCCCACTCTTTCTGTCAAGGGAGAAACTTATCGTGATGTCATTGTGTGTGATGATCTGTCTTTGGTTCAGAAGGAACAATTGGAAGGTATTTTGAAGGACTTTCAGGATGTTCTGACTGATACCCCAGGGACAGTGACAACAATTGAACCCCATACTATTCACTTGAGTACGGAAAACCCAGTCCGAGTCAAACCATACCCTCTCCCATTTGCGAAAAAACAGGTTGTCGAAAGAGAGATTCAAGTTATGCTTGGGTTGAAAGTTATTGAACCGTCTTCGTCACCATACAGCTCACCAGTTGTTTTGGTGGACAAACCTGATGGCTCGGTGCGGTTTTGCATCGATTACAGGAAATTAAACAAAATCACTGTGTTTGATGCAGAGCCTATCCCAGACATTGAGGAACTTCTTTGTCAACTCTCAGAAGGAAAATATTTTGTCAAAATAGATTTGACTAAAGGATATTGGCAAATCCCGATGGCTGAAGCAGACAAGGAAAAATCGGCTTTTCAATTTTGGACTGTTTCAATGGACGAAAATGCCATTTGGATTACAAAACGCCCCAGCTTCTTTTGCCAGAATGATGCGTGCACTAAAACTTCATGAGTGTGGAGCAGTCAGTTTTTTTATGACATTTTGCTTGCTGCAAAGTCATGGAATGATCTTCTGGAAAACTTGAGAGCTGTTTTTTGTAAACTCCGGAATTTTGGTCTGACGGCTAGACCGTCCAAAATTCGTGCTGGATTCCAGACTCTTGAGTTTTTGGGTCATGTCATTTCTGTTGGGAAAATGACACCAGTGGAAAAGAAAGTAGAAAAGATCTTGGCCTTGAAGAGACCCAGTACAAAGAAACAGATCAGATCACTCATTGGATTGTTGTCCTATTACAGAAGATATGTACCACACTTTGCGTTCTTGACAGCCCCTTTGAGTGACTTGACAAAAGGAACAAAAAACAAAAGTATCGTCTGGTCAGATGAGTGCCAGAAAGCGCTGGAATGTGTTCAAAACATCCTCAATTCATTTCCTGTGTTGCTTTTGCCCTCTCTTTCAGAGGATTTTGTTTTGAGAACTGATGCCAGCTCCAAAGGCATGGGAGCTGTACTGTTGCAAGAAAAGAATGGATTGTTACACCCTGTCCAATATGCAAGTAAAAGTTCTCTAACACACAAGTCAAATACTCAACAATTGAGAGGGAGTGTCTTGCCATTGTTTGGGCTTGTGAGAAATTTGCCAGATAGGTCCTGACTGGAAGACAGTTTCGGTTACAAACCGACCACAGGCCATTGACGTTTTTACAGTCGTCCAAGACCAAAAATAGCAGGGCGTTGAGATGGGCTTTGTCATTGCAGGAGTTCAAGTTTGACATTGAGCCATTACCTGGAATTCAGAATGTCATGGCAGATTTTTTGTCTCGTGCGTGAGTGCACAGTATCCTTCGTGCTGCTGTAACTGCTGTTTGTTTTCATTGTGGACAGATTTTTTTATTCTGCTGTTTGTTTTCATTGTGGAAAGACTTGATTGATATTTTGGCAGGGTTATGTCTGCTACTGTCTATCTGAATTGATAAGTAGTTGTGACTGATCTTTCTCCAAAAGTGCATATGTATTGGCATTGGTGGTTCGTTGTGGGATGCTACTTTGTGAATGGGTGCAGAATACTTCATTTGATGTGTTACAAGTGCTTTTTGTTGTGTTTTTTTCACGTCGGTCCATTGTGAAGAATGAAAAAAGTGTTTAACTTTCGAGTGGATTACTGTATTGTATATTTTGCTTGAACAAAGACTTTTCACTTGCCAAATTTTTCTCATCAAGTGAGTCATGAGGAAATTCCCCATTTTGTGATGATGTTGGGACATATGATTATGTGACAACACGCTAGAAAAAACTTTACATTTTGCTATATATACATGATTGGCATTTGGAATAATCAGTATCATATGTTCTTCGTGTCTATGTAACTTGTGATTAGTGATGGAGTATGAATTTGTTTTTTGTTTTAAAAAAAAAAGGAAAACTTTTTGCATTTTTTTTCCCACAAAGATTTTGAAATGTGATTTTGGATCTTTATGATGTTCGTAAAGGTTACTTCTATGCATTGATAGAAATTCTTGTATAATGGAAAAATTGATGATTGATGGCTGAGGTTGTATATGAACTAGATATGTATGTGTATTAAAAAAAAAATTCTTGGCGAAAGTTTCTTTTTTTTTCACCCCGGGATGGGGGGTGTCATGTGATGTAGCCTCACATGGCGACATGTGACGTTCCGTCGCGTACGCCCTTATTTGTTATAAAGCATTTTCCCTAGGTAGGGAAGAGGAAAGGTAAAAGAAAAGAAAGTTTGAATGGCCTGACCAGTGTGATCGGTGTCGCTGGTGGCTATAGACGTAGGGCGATCATTGGTTGAATGGACGGACATTGTCCATTGGTCAGCAACCATGGGCTGGTAATGCGTAGAGTTAGACGAGTACTCACTGAACGTGTACTCAAAAAGAGCGCAGGAGGGAAAAATAAGGAATAGGAAGGAGATGGCTTGGGGACACTGACCGGGCAGGTTGTTTGAAGAACGAGTTCCACCTGCAACTCACCATTACCAGGTGAGGTATAGACAGATGGGGAGAGAAAAAAGAGAAGTTAAGAAAAGGGAAAAAGGGAAAAGAATTTATAATTATTCAGATTTTGAAATAGATTACTTACACGGACTTCATTCGTGTTTCAGCCCTTCCCAGTGCTGTGGCAGCACCAGTTAGGCGACTGAGACAAATATTTGGGCTACAGTGCTGCGGCAGCACCTAATCGTCTCCAGGGTTGGAGAATCCAGCTGTAGAAGACAACGACTGCACCAGTCGTGAGAAAAGAAAGCATTTGTCATGTTGGCCCATAATGAGTTTTTAATTGCCCCCCCCCCCTGATGAACTCAGTTGATACTACTGTATTTTAAGCCATCTTTTGATTTGTCTTTGAAAATATATACATTGTTACTCCAGTGAGGAGGAGAAACCGGTAAAAGATATATTTGTGAAGTATTATGTATAATGAGGTGAAATGTGGTCCCAACTAGTGGATCTGTGGAATGATTGTACCTCCACTGGAGAGGAGGAATGAAAAATAATTCCTTGAAGACAAACCAGTTGAATATGATGGAAAATTGATTATTGTTTAGTAAATTATTCCCCGGAGAGGAGGGGGAGAAGAAGAGTTATTGTAGTGCGCCTTCTGGTTATTGGGAGAGAGTGCATGTGCACGGAGTAAATGCTGAGCTGAGTGTGTGCATGCACTTATGCACAGTATGACAGTTTGTTTGTTTGTTTGTTTGTTTTTCTTTTGCCTCCCCCAACCTCTGTGCCACCTCGGAGGTAGTGCACTCACGCCGCTCATTCCAACACCCTGTCCACAGCCACAGCCCGGTCGGCCCCGCCGCAGCCCCGGCACCGGCAATCCACAGGGAGCAGTCAACATCAAGTCGTTAAGAGGAAACCCACCGGAGGAGATACTGCACTGCCGCCGAGTCACTTCGGTGGTGTTCAGTGGCGCCTGTTCTGATCTAACATACGCAGGACACCACCTACTAAGCCCCCTACTGACGATAATTGCTTAGTCGCGGAGCCGGCTTGAGTGAGCTCTCCCTCTGGAGGGCGCCACCACGTCCGTCCAACGACAGCCCACATGGACTCGCCGATATCGGTGACCCCGACGAAACCAAACCAAGGCCACAGACGTAGAGACGTCAAAGACCTCTGGCAAGAGGAATGGAACTCGCAGACAGATAACAAACTATTTAAAATCTGTCCACCGCTGAAAGAGTTTTTACAATGTTCCCCATGCGCCCTTAAGACGAAACAGTCTCGTGCCGTTTGTATACAGGCCACTCGTTTTACACTCATTCTTATCTTTTAAAAGGTGAAGAATCACTGTGGTACATTCTATGTCATATTCCACTCACAGTCAAATATATTCTTTTAGAGTGTTGGGGCTTGCACGATGTGACATAAACACTTTACAGCAGACTCCATGAAAACCTCGTTCAGAGATGTCCTACCTGATGCAATCTTTGAATCCTTGAAAACGTTTTTCATCATTTTGATCTAAGATTTTATGGAAGAAAGATTTTTAACGAAGTTTTTGGTGTGTGTTTAGAAGGTGATTTTAAAGAGATGTGTGAACGATGTATTTTTATGACTTGTGAGTAGACTTCAACAGCCCTGATAGGGCCCTTTTCGGTCGGCTGGGCTAAAAACATTACTATTACGTCTGCATTACAGGCGCTCTGTGTCACACCCATGGTTTGGCATTTTCTTCCATTGACTGAACTGTTGGGCTGACTGATGGATCAAAACTGATTTCACCGGCATCTGACCCATGAAAAAGGCAAGGTCAGTCTTGTCGAACGCGAGCCCAAACGGATTACCTTCCTTGCAGATTTCCGAACATCGTCTTTTGCGCGTCATCAGGTATAACTGTTTTAGTGAGCGTACTATTTAAAAAATATACGATCGATGATTGACCTAAAAATCCAATGGATGATTGACCTGAAATTGCTCTCTCTCTCTCTCTCTCTCTCTCTCTCTCTCTCTCTCTCTCTCTCTCTCTCTCTCTCTCTCTCATAAGATTTTTACTTCTCAAGAAACTCGATTCACAAGAGAAGCAGAGGAGGTGCATTTCTATTCCACATTCCGGTCTAGTTTGTCAAACTGATGGTATTGTGACTGTGCTCTTATTGACATGCTTTCTACTGTGCTGTAGCTACATTGAATTAATTCCGGGATCTGCTCAGCTGAGGGGGCGTGCACAGGAGTTGTTACGTTTCACATAATACAAGTCATCAAGGAGGGAATGAACAGGAATCATTCCCTACGCCATACATTAACACGATTGACAATACCTGCCAACGCTGTCATGAAAATGATTGGCTCTGTTTTTCTGTACTGCTCTTGTGTTGTGGTGACGTAGAAAGCAATCCAGGCCCAACTGATGCAGATGTCATGCAGCAAGCAGTACGTTCTCTCGAAAGCAAGCCAGACATACAGTCTCAGGTTCTAGAAAGTAAGCTGAACCAGTTGATAGAAGTAAGCAGTGCAACAAAACAGCTAAGTGAACAGCTACAATCTAGACTGTCGGCTCTTGAAGCAAGATTTTCCTCACAAACGGAAGAGCTGAAACACGAGATCGAAGATACAAAGACAGCGCAGAAGGATCTTAGAACTGTGTTACGACAGCTGGAGCTCAAACTAGAAAGACAAGATAGACATCTGAGAAAATCTAATGTCGTGTTATATGGTATGTCTGAGAATTCAAGTGAACAAACTGATGTGTCTGATGCTGTTGTATGTTTATTACGCAAATATTTCCCAGGTAGAGACTGGCATGCGTGTGACATCGACTACGCACAGAGGCTTGGTTTGAGCAGAGAACGGGGCAATGGCAAACCAAGGCCAGTTTTGATAAAATTTGTATGTCAAAGAGACGCTATGCTGGTGCTTCGTGATACAAAAGCAAAAATGAACATGCAAGAGGCAGGTCTTCGTCTTCGTACAGACCTGACCATACAACAGCGGGAAGAAATTTCCAGTTACAGGCAACAGGGTTTGCATGCCTTCTATTCCAAGGGCAAGATGGTCGTGTCCGGGTCCCTTGGAAAGAGCAGTATTTTCCCTCACGATGTCCGTCCTTCCCATCTTCACCCTGCCTCTCCAACACCACGTCCCTGTCCTGCTCAACCACATCCCTATATTAAAGTACCCTCTGCTGTTTCTTCCCAGAAGACTGTTCCCAGTGCTACCCGGCCCCTGCATGGGAGGTATCTCTCACACTCAGGAAGCCAGTCCCGTTCTCCCTCCTCCCTCCCTTCACCTGAAGGCCGCAGTACGCAGGGTGAGCAGTTCGTTCTGGAGATGCCATTGCAGCAGCTGGTCCATTCTGAACCTGGCACCGCTCTCAAACCGGACGAGACTGACATCACCAGCAGTCGGGGTGTGGACCTGCATCAGGACGCAGACGACTACGGTCCTCGAGGCAGTTGGAGCACTGGGGCTGTTCTTGTTGTCGGAGATGTCCAGGCGTCTCCCGAGGCAGCGGAACATGTCGACACTGTGCCGTCAGCAGCCAGTTCTGCTTCCCGTCATGTGGGAGATTCACTGCCTGCCCCTTCAAACTCCTCCCTGGCTCCGGGGGCTGATCAGCCACGTGACGTGTCATCTGGGTCATCACACCGACGAGGTGGATTAAGACGGCACTCCTCTGGCAGTGCCGTTGTGACAAAAACTAACAGCAAAACTACCAGCGATGACAGAGGTCCTTGCAGCCAACAGAACGGACGTCAAAGCTGTGAACCTCGTTGCTCATCCTCGCTGACGACAAAGAACCGTACTCAGAGGCGTCAGTCCACGCTTGACACCAGTCTGCGCCAGAGCAGTAGAAGATAGGGGTTAGGCCAAGGCTCATCACTTTGTGTTAGCAGGAATGAACGGTGTGATTCTACTAGTTCTAATTCAAAACAAATTTTATCTTTTATGACACTCAATGTTGAAGGCTTACGGACCATCACAGATGAATGTGATCTCACATTTTTGATAAATGAATGTGACTTTGCTTTTTTGTGTGAAACCTTTATTAAATCAATTCCTCAGTCACTGTTCTCATGTCATAAAGTCTTTGATGTGGCGGGCGTTAAGCTCAATGATAACATTCACGGGCGTTTATCAGGTGGAGTTGCTTTTTTGGTTAGAAAGAATTTGTCATTTTATTGAAAGAATAGAGACTGAGATAGATAACATTGTCTCCTTGAAGCTTTCTAAACATATTCTAGCCACAGAAACTGATTGTTTGTTGGTAGGCTGTTACTTGTCACCTGAAACCTCTCCTTACTATGAAGAGACTGACATTTACAATGGTGTTTCATTATTAGAGGACTGCCTGCTTGAACTTATGAGAGAGCATAGTGATTTACCTATCATTATCTGTGGTGATCTGAACGCAAGAACTGGCTCCCTACAAGCCGACTTTGGTGATCCAACTCAGAATCTGACAGATCTGACTGATTCAGCAGACGATAATCCAGAAGCTGATGAGAGAACTGCACGTGTTTCTCGCGATTTGTCCGTTAATGCTTTTGGTCGCTGTTACTAAATGTCTGTGAAGAATTTGGTCTGTGTATTTTGAATGGTGTTAAATCTTATGGGTTTCCTGGGCACTTTACGTACACTTCACCTAATGGCTCAAGTGTTGTAGATTATTTTATTGTTTCCCGCACCCTGTTGCCATTTTGCCAGAGTTTTAATGTAGTACCCCTGATTGAATCAAAACATACAATTGTTGAGCTTAAATTCATGGCCGATTCGACTATTGTTTCCACTGCACATTTACCAAAACAAACTGCACAGCTAAGTAAATATAAGTGGAAAGATGACATGAAAGACATATTTTTAAATTCAATGCAGTCACATGAAATTAAAGACAAATTAAATGTAGCTACTGATCTGATAAACATTGATGTGAACTTAGCCCTTGCCCAGTTTAATAATTGTCTACGTAAGGCTGAGAGTATGCTGATGACGCATACTGTGGGTGCGGAAAAATTGCGGATTTGGTTTGACCTTGAGTGTCGGCAAAGTCGTCGACTCCTGAGGCAACGTCTCCGCAAATGTCAATATTCTAACTTTGTGGAAGATAGAATCTTTTACTGTGAAAAAAGAAGACAGTGCAAACAACTTTTAGCAGATAAAAGGCGAACGCATCGTGATAGTATCATTAATAATCTTAATAACTGTTCCAATGACCCACGTAAATTTTGGGACACTATACGTGCTGTGCGTGCAAGAGGAGCTACCGGTGCAAATGTTTCAAAAGAACAGTGGTTTGATCATTTTAAGAATGTTTTCAACTCTGTAAATGATGTTGATTCTTACGATTTGTCTGACGAGGTTGTTGGAGAACTAGGGAATTCTGTATTTCTTGATTGTGAATGTCTAAATGTACCAATTATTTCTCACGAGATACGCTCAGCTATTGGTGCCTTGAAGTATCACAAAGCAGCTGGGCCTGATGGTCTTATTGGAGAATTTTACAAATGTAGTTGTGAACAGATTTTACCATTTCTCACGAAGCTTTTCAACTATCTTTTTGACAAGGGCTTATTTCCAGATGCTTGGTCATTGTCAATTTTACTACCATTACATAAAAAGGTGACCCCTCTGTTCCAGATAATTTCAGAGGAATGTCTTTGCTTGACATGAGTAGCAAGCTGTACAGTTACGTTTTAAATAAGCGTATTACTGACTGGATTGAAATGAACAATGTTATTGGTGAGGAACAAGCTGGCTTTAGACCAGATCACAGTACCACTGATCATATTTTTACACTTTTTTCTATGCTTCAGAAACAGCTTTTAAGGCACAGAAAATTATATGTTGCTTTTATTGATTTTCGCAAGGCATTTGACTCGGTTTGCAGAGATAAATTGTGGAAAGTATTAGGCAAGCATGGTTTGAATGGTAAAATTTTTCATGCCTTGCAAAGCATGTACAGAGTTGTCAAAGCACGAGTGCGCGCAGGAGCAGATCTAACTGAAGAATTTTTTTGTCCTAAAGGAGTAAAACAAGGTGAAGTGTGCTCCCCTGTATTGTTCTCACTTTTTATTAATGAGCTTACTTGTGATATTACCAAGCACGGTAGGCATGGCATTCAGCTTGCCCCAGAACTAACAGAACTATTTATTTTGTTATTTGCAGACGATGTTGTTCTATTTTCTGACACCGTTATTGGTCTACAAACCCAGCTGCACATACTTTGTGAAAGCTCAAAACGTCTGGGCCTTGTTGTGAATCTTGACAAGTCGAATATTGTTGTGTTTCGAAATGGGGGTTTTATTGGTGAAAGCGAAAAGTGGTATTTTAATGGTTGTGAACTGAAAATTGTTAACATGTACAAATACCTAGGTATTCTTATGTCCACCAAACTTTCATTTTCTCATACCATGAAAGACTTAGCTGGGCGTGCCAGCAAGGGTGTTTCAGCAATTATGAAGTTATTGTGGTCTGTTGGCGAATTCTCTCCAAAAGTGTTTTTCAAACTTTTTGACTCGCAAATTCTGCCTATCCTTACTTATGGTTCAGAAATTTGGGGCTTGTCCGGAGTCCAAGACCAAACTGAAAGAGTACATCTCACAGCTTTGAAGCGATTTCTTGGTGTAAGTTATAAGTCTCCAAGACAATTAATTTACGGGGAAACTGGAAGATACCCCCTCTTTGTAGCTACTTACTCCAGATGTATAAAATTTTGGCTGAGATTGACAAGATTAGATAATTCAAGGTACTCGAAAAAGGCCTACAACATGTTGTTGGAGTTGCAGCGTCATAATTATTCTACTTGGGCATGCAGCGTACGCAACATTTTGTTCAAATATGGATTTGGAATCGTTTGGGAGTCGCAAGGTGTCGGAAATGTTAAAGTTTTTATAGCAGAATTTAAACAACGTCTTATTGACTGTTTTAAGCAGGACTGGAGATCTTCGTTATCTTCTCATGATTTTTTTTTTACGTGTATTCCTTTTTCAAACGCGATGTGATTTGCTCTGAGTATGTATCTTTAATTAAGAATATAACTGTGAGAAAGTCTTTTGCAAGGTTTAGAGTAGGGATGTCCCTTTTGAAGTCTCACTTTCTTAAGTTTCAACCTGGACGTAATACTGATTCTCGCTGTCCTTTTTGTTGTGACGTTGAAGAGAGTGAAATGCACTTTCTTTTGATATGTCCAATGTATGAAGATATTCGTGCCCGGTTTATTCCGCACAAATTCTGAAGGCAGCCATCTTTTTTTAAATTTATATTGTTGATGTCAAGCACAAACCAAAAACTGATAAAAGAAGTCGCACTTTTTGTTCACAAAGCTCTCTGTATCAGAAACTTGAATTCCTAATGTGTACATTAGTAACTGTGTTTAGTTGCTTCATTGCCAGTTGTGTTTGAATTGCTTCATTGGTTACATTTTCTGTATGTTTAAATAGATTTGTTTATACTGTTGTACGCAGGCGAATAAGTATGATTTAGCTGTGCTTTTTTTTTTTTTTTTTTTTTTTTTTGCGTGCTTGATCATGTGTGACGATCTTTTATGTGTTTTATTGTGATGGGCTGGTGGCCTTTACAATTAAAGAATCATTCATTCATTCATTCATTCTCTCTCTCTCATATAGGAACTGTCGAAAGACTCTGAGCATTCATGCCATAAACGGGGAAACGAACGGCCGCGGCAATAGCTTTGTCTCCAGAGTGGTCGGCTTCGTGGAGCTCACGCAGACGGGCGCCAGTGCCACCTTCACGTTAGACGCTGACAAAATATGGAACGTAAGTACAGGCAGACTAACTCCAGAACAAACACATTCTCTTCGCCAGGTGTGGAGTGGTTCTTCTAGGATGAGGGAGTAGGAGAAAATGGGTAGATAGTGTATGGGTTTGTTTGTTTTGATGTCTAAAATGAACTTGCCCCTTCCAACCTCTCCACCCTCATTCTCCCCTCCCGCCCCTACCCCCCCCCCCCCGCCCCCTTTCCCCCTCTCTCCCCAACAACAGTCCCTGCCCTCTCCATCCGTTATTTTCTTCTTTTTTTTTTTTTAAAGAAAGTGGACAATCAGAGTGGGAGATAGTGAGGGAGGGAAGACGGAAAATGGGATCGTGGTCCTGAGACGAGTGACCAGAAGGAGAGGAACGGGGGGAGAGACGAGAATATCACCTTTGTTTGTTAAAAAAAGGATGACTGAGGAGGGACGAGCGAAAGAGGTGTGTGTGTGGGGGGGGGGGGATGGGTTAGAGAGGAGTGGGTGGGGCCATGAAGTCTATTAGATTATGAAGATGGGGGTGTCGTATGTGTATAGAAATCAATTATCTTTCCTGGCTTCATCCCTCTCCGTTAGTTGTTTTCCTCGAGGCAGTTGTTTACCAGACCAACTCTTAAATTTGTGCACTACTGGAAGAAAAGTTAAAGAAACAAACAACTTTTCTATCACTGGCGAAAGTCAGTCTGCTCACAGACAGAAATAAATCACGAGATTCCATTTACATTCCAGGATAGTTGTAATTGCTATTGTGAAGCTCGCTACTGGAAACTGGACCCAAGAGACCAAGGAGGCCAATCTTTTGGACAAATCTATTTCAGGTCCTGATCAAGGGATACAAGTTAGGCATCAAACGCTATATTCTTTCTTTTACGATCGAAGCTGCCCACAGAATCCATCATGATCAGCGCTTCTTTTTTTTAACACGCTCTTTGCGTGGCTCAGCCTTTGAGACATACTTGGCTTGAACCTGAGATACTTCCAGTGACTAATCTTCAAGGTCTGACCAGCGCGTTGTGCTAATGTGTAGGTCAGACATCTGCTAAGTCTCAGCCATGAGACCCTCTTAGATACTCTCATCTTAGTGGTTAATTCATTTATCCATCAGCTGTCAATGATTCGCAGTGTGGTCTTGAAACTTACCGGACGTTGTGTAGCGCATATGGACTAGTCCGCACGCAGTGACGCCTCCTTGAGGAACCTGAAACTGAAACTGAACTTTCTTCATGGGCAAGCACAATCAACACCCCGCTACCCCCCCCCCCCCCCCCCTTCATCCTCCCACCCTTTATTTCTGGTGTGAGCTGGGCTTTCCATTTTCTGATTCTAGTGCCCCAAGCAATGGCGTAGGAACTCCAGAAATCTGCCAGTCATGCATAATTCCACTAGTCTTGTTGACATACAGCGTTGATCTTGTTTACCTTCTCCTGGGGCGTTGCTTTAACAAGGACGTTCACCTACCTCTCCTGGTTTGGTTCTGAGACCTGGATCTCTGCAAATTGTTTGGCTTTTTGTTGTTTTTGGTTCGTTTTCTTTTTTTTGTTGTTTAGTTTGTTTGGTGTTTTCTTTTGTTTTGTTTCGTTTTTGCTGTTTCTGAACTGATGTCAGTAGATCTTCAGGTTGTTTGATATGCTGCCTGCTGATTTGGCGCCCTTACACTCTAGGTGGCACGTTCAGTATATCTGATATTCAGTGTTTTGTCAAAACACTTCATTTCCATGATACGTTTTCTTCTTTTCCAATCCGTTGCGAGGGTATATGCCTCACAGGCATTCAGGAAGGTGAAATACACCCGTTCATCCAGGAGCCTGATCTTGTGTTTCATGTATATGTTATTCTTCTTCCATACAAAATTCAATGTAGACAGTGCAATGTCTTTGCCGCCCTTGACAGGATTTATTGATCGAAACTCTGATTCCCAATAATAGACCTCAGGTACGTGAACTGTTAAACAGTTCCTAGCTTCTGTCAATGTACAGTGATATCAGTAGCGATGGTGGTGGTGTGGCTGACAGTCACCTTGGTCTTCTTAGAGCTGTTTGCCGTGTCATACCTTGATGTTTAATCAGTCTTTTAACAAGCTTGTGGAGTTCTGGTGCACTGCCTACTGGGCCATCGACGTCGTCCGCGAAGCGAAAGTTTGTGATGGTTCTTCCTCAAATCCTCACTATGCTGACATGGTCTACAAGTGTATTAACCATGACACACAGTATCGCATTGAAAAACGTGAGAGATGAAAGGTAGCCTTGATGAACACCAACTGAAGTGTGCCACCTGGATTTACCTGAACCATGTGTGAGTATTGCACCGGCCACGTTGGAGTAGACTTGCCAGCTGGTGTTAATCACCTTTTGCATGTTATGATTTCTTCACTGTGGTCCAAGGTGCCTCAAGCTATACTATATCAAATGCGTTTTTAAAGTCAATGAAGACGTGGTAGACGAAGTCCATGGCGTGGGTCACCCACCAGTGTGTCATATTTTGTTGTATATGCCACTGATGATGCAGTGACTGCCTCTCTTCCACGTTTCAAGAATTCTACAGAATGTTTTCTATCCCATGCTCATCAACCAATCTATATCACCAGTTTTACGCATCACACAATTTAGAACCATCACAAGTAAAAGCCGCGACTTCAAGGATTTTCATTACGAACTTACAGGGGCATTTTGAAACTTTCTTAAGAATTCGACCGTAATGTGGCCGTAAACTGGTCTTTGTCCTGATGTGACCAGGGTTTGAATGCTAAGAAGACTGAAGCGCAGCACCAACAAGCTACAGCAACGCCTTACACAGAGCCAACCACTATCATTGGCTGTTCAGCGGCAGACAAACTGACATACCTCGGCAGTACACTTTCATACGGTGTCAGCAGTGAAGAGACTGCTACAGAATAGTCAGGTCCTAACTCAGCTTTCTGCAGACTCTGTCACAGCGAGTGGGAATGGGGAGAAACCAGTCTGCAGACCAAGCTCAACGAATGGCACGCCTTGTTCTGCCTTCCCTGTCGTATGCTTGTGAAACTAGGATAGTGTATAGAAGGAAATCTTAAGTGAGGCAGAGAAGACTAATCAGTAAATAACGAACAGGAAGGTTAGCTCTTGCTCCCATGATGAACCAAGTAATACCTGCCCATAACTCCAAACGATTGTTGCTTACAATACCCAATCATCTGGCAGAAATGACAACACAGAGCATACAGAACAAACAAGGAAACGCCCCCCCCCCCCCCCCCTTCCCAAAAAAAGATGCTCCAACTTTGCCCATGGAGAAATGACCAAACACACATCAACATTTAATCAAGACTGGCACAGCGTTTTCGATCTTGAATACAGTCACACAAACACGTGGACAAACAGTAACAAATACAGGTAGCCTCGGTTTGACTGGTCTACAGAGAAATCTGAAATGAGGCAGGGAACGGTATGGGGTAGTGGATAATCAACATGCATAGCAGCTGAACTCCTTTCGCATGAATTGCCTGGACACACTGCGGCGTATCAAACGTCTGGACAAAGGTCTGGATGTGGAGGTTCTCCAGCGAACTGAGAAGAAACATTCATGTGATGCTCAAACGGTCAACACTCAGATGAGTGGGTCACTTAAGCCGCATGCCAGAAAAGTGTTTTCCGAAAAGATCGTTCCACGGTCCCCACAACAAAGCAAGCGCTTCCGCAGAGATCGTGGCAAACACTACAATGACTCACCGCCCTGAAGGCTTGCCTGAAGTGCTGTAACATCCATCCGAAAAGGTGAGAAGAGGCTGCGCCCCCTTCTTTATGAATACATTGAGGCAGTGGGGAAAGGCCTCTTTATATCACCTTTCCCTCTGCCCCGCCCCCCCCCCCCCCCCACACACACACACACCACTCCGCTATAAAGAATTACTTCAAACAAAAAATGGATAATATAGGATATGGTATTTTCTCTACTTCCCACGTACTACCTCCAAATTGTACAAGAATTTGAAAGATTAGCGAAAAGTTAGGTAAATGATAGTCTCCCTTCCCCCACCCCCGGCACACACACACACACACACACACACACACACACACACACACACACACACACACACACACACACACACCTTGACTTATACAAGAAATTTGGACCCACCCCTCACTCCCTCATCTTTGTGAAAATGTGGAAGATGTCACACCCTAAAATCATATATTCCAAGTCTTGCTCTTCCGCTCAGCAGATACCAACACACAGATGTCACCATAGACTGAAAAACAGCGCAATAATGTTCTCATAACACTATACCATTTTCGTAATACGCACATTAGAAACAGAGTGATTGGAGAAAGGAGAAAGTAGCATTGAAAAAAGATAGCAAAACTCCACGAAAACAAGAAATGCTGATAAAAAAAAAATATTGTTAAAATTGGCACCATACTCGTAATCCTTGGTGAAGATTAACATTTTTCATCTGATCTAAGATTTTACGAAAGAAAGATTTTTAACGAAGTTTCTGGTGCGTTTTTAGAAGGTGCATTTTAAAGAGGTGTGTGAATGTTTGGTGTGTGTGTGTGTGGGGAGGGGGGGGCTGTGTGTGTGTGTGTGTGTGTGTGTGTGTGTGTGTGCGCGCGCGCGCGCACGAAGGTGTGTGTGTGTGTTTGTGTGTTTTGAATGACTTCAATTGACCTCAACGCGGTGACAGCCCTGATATGGCCCTCTGTGGTCGGCAACAGGGCTCTAAGCAACATTTTTTGCCTGACCTCACCTGATGAAATTGGATGTGATAGAGCCATGTTCAGAAAGTTGTCGTTACTCTTCTGTCTTATTGCTTCACCAGAATGAAGACCCGTGGGACGCAGGCACGCAGCCAGAAGACAGAAACCTGTTGTGCATTGACTACATCGACAGATACACGGCCCACGTCTCCTTCGACGCTGAAGGGGAGTGTCTTCCAGTCTTCACCTTCCATGTCAGAGGAGGAGGAGGACTACCTGGACTAGTGATAACAGTACGTTGACCGTCTCCGCTTCCTCACACACACACACACACACACACACACACACACACACACACACACACACACACACACACACACACACACACACCAGCCATGTCTATTATTTTTTTGTTTCATAATTTTTTCTTTCATCTTTGAACGGAGAATCATGGTGTGTCTGTGGTAGGTAGGTGTAGAAAGAAAGAAAGAAAGAAAGAAGGTGGGGGGTGGAGATGGGGAATGAGAGCTTTGGAGGAGAAGGAGGAGGTGAGAAAGGAGGAGGGCAGGAGGTGGAGGAGGAGGGAGGAGGGGCGAAGATGGTTCGTCCGGAATCCTTGAACGCCCACCCCCACCATCTCCACACTCCTCCCCTCCTCCTGCCTCCCCTCCCCTCCCCAACCCTTCCACTAAGTCATCCATCCATCAACCTGTGTTGTGAATTCCATTGTTGGTTGGGGCTGTCTTGCAGTCCGGGCCGAGTGTGATACCCGATCCGCAGTCAGTCTTCATGTTTCCTGGCACCCTGTGTGGCCATCTGAGCGAACCAACCTTCCCTGACTTCCCAGATGGACTCACGACGCTGAAACAACAAATCCTCTACGGACTTGTAAAACAAGAGGACCAGCAAGACGAGTGAGTATGGGCGATATTGTAATGGGTGGTAAACAGCAAGACGTACTGTGTGCAGGTAACGTGGTGACAGATGGTGGGCAGAGAGATGGATAGACTACAGCTAACACTGTACCCCGGAGATGTACGCACTATAGCTAACACTGTATCAGGGAGAAGTATGCACTATAGCTAACACTGTATCAGGGAGATGTACGCCTATGGCTAATATGTACGGAGATTACGCACTATAGCTAACACTGTATCAGGGAGATGTACGCACTATAGCTAATACTGTAACAGGGAGATGCACGCACTATGGCTAACACTGTAACAGGGAGATGTACGCACTATGGCTAACACTGTAACAGGGAGATGTACGCACTAAGGCTAACATGTAACAGAGAGATGCACGCACTATAGCTAACACTGTAACAGGGAGATGCACGCACTATGGCTAACACTGTAACAGGGAGATATACGCACTATAGCTAACACTGTAACAGGGAGATGTACGCACTATAGCTAACACTGTAACAGAGAGACGTACGCGCTGTATCTAACACTGGGACAGGTGGGTGGAAAGAGAAATTTACATAGCAAAGCTAACACTGGGACATATGGGTGGAAAGAGAATTTACATAGCAAAGCTAACACTGGGACATATGGGTGGAAAGAGAAATTTACATAGCAAAGCTAACACTGGGACATATGGGTGGAAAGAGAATTGACATGGCAAAGCTAACACTGAGAAGGTGGTGGAAAGCAACATTTACATGGCAAAGCTAACATTGAGACAAATAGGTTGAAAGAGAAATTAGCATGGCAAAGCTAACACTAAGACAGGTGGGTTGAAAGAGAAGTTTACATGGCAAAGCTAACACTGAGACAGGTGGGTTGAAAGAGAAATTTCCATGGCAAAGCTAACACTGAGACAGGTGGGTGGAAAAAGAAATTTACCTGGCAAAGCTAACACTAAGGCAGGTGGGTGGATAGAGACATTTACATGGCAACGCTAACACTGGGACAGGCAGTACACAGAGAGATTAACTGTGCACTAAAGCTAATATGAAATAGCCGATTGACAGAGATATGGACGGAGTATAGCTGACGTTGAATAGCTGATTGACACAGAGATGGCCATAGTATAGTTAAGATTGATAGCTGATTGACACAGATATGTGCAGAGTATAGTTAACATTAAATGGCTGATTGATAGAGATATGAACAGTGTACAGTTAACATTAAAAAGCTGATTGACAGAGACACGGACAGAGTATAGCTAGCATTAAATAGCTGATTGACAGAGATATGGACAGACTATAGCTAGCATTAAATATCTGATTGACAGAGATATGGACAGACTATAGCTAGCATTAAATAGCTGATTGACAGAGATATGGACAGACTATAGCTAGCATTAAATATCTGATTGACAGAGATATGGACAGACTATAGCTAGCATTAAATAGCTGATTGACAGAGATATGGACAGACTATAGCTAACATTAAATATCTGATTGACAGAGATATGGACAGACTATAGCTAACATTAAATATCTGATTGAGAGAGAGAGATGGGCAGAGTATAGCTAACTAGTGCTTCAGGTGGCAGAATAGAAAGGTGACCTCGAAGGGGGAGGGGGATTTGCCACTATGATTTTCTTGGTCTTTTCACATCATAAACTGAAATGCATATGTCAACAATTGATATATTGGAGCTCTTGGGAGATATAACTATGTTTATTAGCGAATTTTCCTTCTTTGGGCTCTATATTTGCCATTAGAGGGTATACGTAGCTAAAGACCTGTCGATATAGACCTAATCCACTTATTGTCAAATGGTTTGCTATTCCTGATAGACAAATGATCGCTCCATTTACAGATAGTCATCATTTTTGCAGAAACAATGCCCATTTGACAGTATTTGGAGCCAACTTCCGTTATTTAAAAAAAAAACGTAAAATAAACTGGCTTACTGCCATTCTCCAGTATGATCATCACCGTCAGCAGTCTGAAAGGTATCTAACGTTAAACCACATGTTGTAGTAGTAGTAGTAGTAGTAGTAGTAGTAGCAGCAGCAGCAGCAGCAGCAGCAGCAGCAGCAGCAAACACGGCAAAGGACTGTGGATTACCAACCACTGACACTTGCTCCTTGCTTTGCAAACCAGAAAGCAGAGCCAAAACTGAACATTGTGGACACCAGCGTCTCTGATCACATGCGGACTGCACTACAGGAGGCATCAAAAGCTGACTTCATGTGGGTCTTGGCAAGATGCAGGCGGAAATCTAAACAAATCTTAAATAAATGTTAGCGAACCGCCAAGAGAAACGTGGACAAACGAGTTACAAGACAAAACACGACGCGTTTCGACCTCTTAGGTCTTCTTCAGACAAGACACAAACAAAAAGGACAATGAAAATGAACGAATTTGTCACTTAGCTTAAATCTCTTCAGCGCAAAGTAGGCAGGCGTTGAATGAAAACGAGGCTGTTAGAAGGGAGATAATGGTTGAGTCAATTGATAATTATATTACTGATAGGAATACTAATATTGAAATAATGAAGTGCTGAAGTACTAAACGTAAAATAGCTAATTGGCAGTGAGGTGTAGACAGTATAGCTAACATGAAATAGCTCTTTGACAGAGAGATAGGACAGTGTATAGCTAGCATTGTGACATGTGGCGTACAAAGAGATGGACAAACTATGGCCAGCATGTAACATGTGAGCGGACGAAGAGATGGGCAGTGTATAGCTCGCATCCTGACAGAGATGTAAAGAATATAGCTATCATCTAACAGGCGTTAGAGAGATATTCAGATTTTACCTATCATTTAACAAGTGGTAGAGAGATGCACAGAATACAGCTGAAAATCTGAGAGTTGGTGGACAGAAAGATGTGTACAGAATATAGCTGTCATCTCACAGGTGTTAGAAAGATGTACAGAATAGCTATCATCTAACAGGTGGTGGACAGAAAAAATATGGGCAGAATATAGCTGTCATCTCACAGGTGTTAGAGAGGTGTACAGAGCATAGCTATCATTTAACAGGTGGTGGACAGACAGATATGTACAGAATATAGCTATCATCTCACAGGTGTTAAAGAGATGTACAGAGCATAGCTATCATGTAACAGGTGGTGGACAGAAAGATATGTACAGAATATAGCTATCATCTCACAGGTGTTAGAGAGATGTACAGAGCATAGCTATCATTTAACAGGTGGCAGACAGAACGATGTACAGAATATAGCTATCATCTCACAGGTGTTAGAAAGATGTACAGAATTTAGTTATCACGTAACAGGTGGTGGACAGACAGACGTACATAATACAGGTAACCTTCCGACAGGTGGTGGCCAGGGAGATTATATAGAGTGTGGCTAGCAGGTAGTAGGTGGTGGGGAGTATAAAGTGTAAGTATAGCTAATGTTTTATAGATGGTGGACGAAGAGGGTACACAGTTCAGCTCACATGTAACATGTGGCCAACAGAGATATGTACAGAATAGAGCTAACATTGACAGGTACTCTACTGTATTGTACTGCATCGTAGAGTATTGAATTACATTGCATAGTATTGCGTTGCATTTAATTGGATTTAACTGGACTGCACCGCAGTATATTGCACTGAATAGCACTGGATTTTACTGCATTGGTTTCATTGTATTGTATAACTTTGTATTTGCAAAGTTTAGAAAGAAAGGGGGTTATTACCGCCACAGATACAGGCAAACAGATTACAGGACAAGACACAATGCATTTCGACCTCTTGGGTCTTCTTCAGGCAAAAACAAACAACAATTAGGACAGTGAAAACGATAAACGAGAAACCACTTATCTTCTCATATTTGGCGCAAAATGGCTGTTGGATGAAAACGAGGCCGTTAAGGAGAGGATCATGGGAGTTGAAATAGTAATGATGACCGTGATGATAATGGTAACAATGGCAATAACAGTGACAGTAGTAGCGATAATGAAAACGTATACGATAAGAGGAGGGATACTGGTAAAGTGTTTTGTTTTGTTTTGTTGTTGTTGTTGTTTGCTTTTGTTGCTTTTAGAAAAAAAGGTGAGGTGTGGCGTTGAAATAGTAGGGTTTGTTTGTTTGTTTTGTAATCATTGTTTTAGTGGTATGATGTATTAGTGACGGTAGTTGCACCAGATTGATTGGTGGTAAAATTATCCAGGCTACTTGCCACGAGGAGGGTATTGAATCCTCGTGTAGCACCGCCCCTCCTTTTTCGCCAGGATTCATTTTTTAACCCTTTGAAGTCGATTTTCATCCAGAATACTGCCCAAGACGGCTCAGTTGTTATCGAAGGTTGTTTTGAGTCCGCTAATTGTATGCTACACTCAGAGTCGCGGTTTAGTGCTTTTTTCGAAAGACTAGCTCCCAAACCTCTACTTTAGGTTTAGAGGACAAGAAGGGAGGAAAGGGAGGGAAAAAATAAATAAAAGGCTACCACTACGAAACATGAGACACCAGACACGAACCATAGACTCTAGATTTTCTCAGTCTTAGACGTACGAATTGTCCGCTCCGCCACTTCAGCTGGCATACACCACCTGTTGTCATGGCTGACTGGAGGTAAACAGGAGATATGCAGATGGGTGTTGTGATTGATTAGTTGACTGACAAATCCATTTAATTTCTGACTGGTTGACTGACGCATCCATTCAATCTTTGGCTGGTTGATTACAAATCCGTTTCAATTTCTGACTGCTTGACAAACAAATCCAGTTAATTTCGGACTGGATAACTGACATATCAGTTTAATTTCTGACTGGTTGACTGACTCTTCCACTCAATTTCTGATGGTTAACTGACACATCCATTCATTTTCTGACTGGTTGACTGTCAAATCCATTCAC
>CM065732.1:14022276-14027276 GCA_033310375.1 Conus canariensis
CACGTGAGTGCGCGCGCGCACGTGTATATACACCCACGTACATGACCGAACATGAATACAAACATTGCCTTAGAATACTGGTGTACGAGATTGAGTCTTGACGTTGTCTTGCGGGAATCTGGTGGTGAGCCATGCAAGAATTTCACTAATTCATTTGTATATAACATGTGTGTTTGCCACGTGAACAAAAAAAAATGTGTGTTTTTGTATATATGCTGGTGATTTCGCTCGGTTGGCGGGATGTGTCGGGTGAGGGGAGGGGGAGGGAATGGGGGGTTCGTTGGGGACGGGCGCGCGCCTTTCCCTTCCCGGACTTTCTGCGCTCCCCTTTCGCCTTCCCCCGTTCCGCGGGTTGCTGTCTGGTCCCCGTGCTTGCTGTGCTCTCGTGCGCGCGCGCGCGCTGGGGGGCGGTGAATGTGGGGCCTGGGTGGCGGCGTGCGGGGTGGGGGGGGGGGGGGTGGGGGTGGGGCAGGGGCCGCGTGTTTGTTTTTTATGAACCTTGACTTTTATTTTTTATTATTATTATTTTTTTTTTTTTATTTGTGTGTGTGTGTGTGTGTGTGTGTGTGTGTGTGTGTGTGTGTGTGTGTGTGTGTGTGTGTGTGTGTTCCTGCCATTCCAGCGAGATCACATTAAACTTATCCCGTGTTTTTTGCACACCGCGACAACAACTCATTATGAGAGGAGTGTGCGTGACCCCAATACCTGACGATGTTCTTGATTTTCGAGAGTTTATTATGACCATGTCTGAAATCAGCTCAGAATTTTATGGGCTAGTTCCTGTGCATTAACGTGGCTCCAACTTGTCTGTCTGTCTGTCTGTCTGTCTCTTTCTGTCTCTCTCAAATAGCAAGCAGGTCACACGCGCACACACACACACACACACAAGCGCACACACACACACACACGCATGCACAAACCCACGCGCGCGCACGCACACACACACACACACACACACACACACACACACACACACACACACACACACACACACACACGCACAACACACATGGGCAAACGCGCGCTCACGTGCCAATATCGTCTGTCTGTTTGATACTATTTGAATTTGAATTTTGAACTATTGTTAAATTTATTTACTCCTGAAACGCTGATCTGTGCGGGGCACTTGGCTGGATTTACGGATGTCTTTTTGGTATTCCTTTTGCTTTGACAAGCTTGTTTTGTTTACATGTATTTGTGATATTTTACATGTTTTTTGCACGTTCTGGTTTCAAATTTATACTCTATGTCTCTTTATTTATTTCGTTATGAGGTCAAGCTGGTTCTGTAGTTATTATGTAATATTTTGGTTCTGTAGATACTATGCAATATTATGTTATTTTCATCTAAGCATCTGGTTGGTGGCTTTTTCATAGTTTTACAAATTGTACACATTGAACAACATGGATAGTACAGTCTCAGTTGTCTCAGTCAATTGTCAGGGGCTGAATGATAAACAGAAAAGAAGAGATGTATTTCATTACTTAAAATGCAAAAAATATTCAATTTATTTTCTGCAGGATACACACTTCGAAGAAAAAATGGAACGCTATATACAATCTGAATGGGGATACCTAGGATATTTCTCTAGTCATGCTTCTAATGCAAGAGGTGTGGCAATACTGTTCAATAACAACTTTGAAACTAAAATTAAAAATGTTCACAAGGGCGATGATGGGAATAGCCTCATGGTCTTAGCAGAAATTAAACAACACGATTTTTTGTTTGTAAATGTATATGGACCAAACAGAGATGACCCAGAATTTTACATTACCTTAAATCAACAAATTAGTAATTTAGGTATAAGTAAAGTCGTAATTGGAGGAGACTTCAACTTAGTTTTGGACCCCGCAAGAGATTACTGTAATTATAAAAGGGTTAATAATCCCAAAGCGAGAGAAGCAGTAGACAACATGATAAACGATTTAGAATTAAATGATATTTGGAGGGACTTAAATCAGGATTGTCACAGATATACCTGGAGAAGAAATAATCCTTTCCAACAAGCGCGGTTGGATTTTTTTCTCATATCAGATCACGTTGTTTCCTTTGTCGATGATGTAGACATTGAATGTGGGTATAGAACAGACCACTCCATGATTGTGTTAAGGTTACGGTTTGGTAAAAAAATTAAGAGTAATACCTTTTGGAAATTTAACTCGTCATTATTAAAGGACAAGGACTATCTGGACGAAATTAACAAAGAAATTGAGAATGTCAAACAAGAATATGCTGTAAGCCCATATGCAAGAGAAGCAGTACACACGATTCCTCTGACCGAATTACAGTTTACAATTTCTGATGACTTATTTCTAGATTTTTTACTGATGAAGCTTAGGTCCAAAACTATTTCATACGCAACTATGAAGAAGAAAACCACGAATGAAGAGGAACGTAACATACAGCAATATATACAACGGCTTGAAAGAAAAGAGACAAAAGACGAAGAAGAGATCAAAGCTTTAGAGTTAAAGAAGGAAAGGCTAAAGGTTATTCGAGAGAAAAGAATAGAAGGGGTACTTTTAAGATCGAGGGCTAGGTGGATAGCTGAAGGGGAAAAAGTGACGAACTATTTCTGTAACCTAGAAAAAAGACATTTTATAAGTAAGAGTATGACTAGATTAATTGATAACCATGGCAATATTCTAAATGACCAAACAGAGATTCTTCATGAGGTTCAAGGATTTTATGAATCACTGTACAAAAAATGTGAAGTTGACGACTGTGATTTGGATGAACTCATTGTAAATTTTCCACATTTAGACCGTGACGAAGCAAATAAATTAGATGGCGAAATCACACTGGAGGAGACATGCATAGCATTAAAGAACATGAAAAACAACAAAAGTCCTGGCACTGATGGTTTCACAACAGAATTTTTTAAGTGTTTTTGGAGCAGAATAGGGGTTTTTGTTGTCAGAGCTTTAAATGCCGGATTTAGAAGGGGGGAACTTTCTTGTGTTCAAAGACAGGGACTAATTGTTTGTATACCAAAGGGAGATAAACCAAGACACTTTGTGAAGAACTGGAGACCAATCTCGTTGTTAAATGTTGTATATAAAATAGGGTCATCGTGTATAGCCAACCGTTTAAAAAATGTGTTAGCTGGTCTCATCAATGAGGATCAAACTGGTTTTGTTAAGAATAGATACATAGGGGATAACATTAGGCTCATTTACGACACAATTGCTTATTTAGAAGAACACAACTTACCAGGGCTTTTATTAAACACTGACTTTGAGAAAGCATTCGATTCAGTGAGCTGGGATTTTATGTTTAAAGTATTGAAAGCGTTTGGATTTCAACAGGGCTTCTGCAAATGGATTGAAACATTCTATAAAAATATCAACTCATGTGTCCTTGTTAATGGTCAAGTTTCTAGTTGGTTTGAGATAGACCGCGGATGCAGACAAGGTGATCCACTATCGCCATATTTATTCCTATTATGTGTTGAAATTCTAGCATTAATGATTCGGGAAAATGTAAACATACGTGGAATAGTTATAGATACAGTCGAACATAAGCTTTCTCAGTATGCAGATGACACGGAATTTCTTTTAGCAGGCGACATAAAATCATTTGAAACATGTATAAACGTACTGGAAATGTTTGGTCGAATATCGGGGTTATATATGAATCCTGGAAAAACTAGCGCTGTTTGGTTGGGGAGCTGTAAAAATTCTGCTGTTCGTTACATGGACCATTTAGGTATGGAGTGGAACCCACAAAAATTCAAAATTCTTGGAATCTGGTTTACCAACGATTTGCAAAACTGTGCAGATATTAATTATTCTGAAAAATTAGCAGACGTGAAAATTTGTTCAAGATTTGGGTGAGAAGGCAACTAACTCCTTTGGGCAGAGTGGCAGTTTTAAAATCGCTTATTTTATCAAAACTCATCCATTTGTGGATATTACTACCTAACCCACCTGACACTTTCTTTCAGACTTTACAAAATTACTGTTACAAATTTGTGTGGAATAAAAAGCCAGACAAAATAAATAGAAAAACTGCTCACAAAAGTATTCAAAACGGTGGTCTTGGACTACCAGAATTAAAAACGTTTGCTTCTTCCCTAAAATTGACGTGGCTGAAAAAAGTTCAGACTACACACCACAAATGGAAAACTATTACAACATCTAACTTTCCACTTTTAAGCGATATTGAGAAATATGGACCAGAAATACTTTCTTCCTTCTGTAAATCAAATGTATTTTGGACAGAGGTATTTATGGCGTACAAACATTTTTTCTACAAAGTTAACTGTAAGACTTCATATGAACTCCTTGCGGAACCAGTCTTCTATACAAACAGAATACAAGTTGGGAAAAAGACTATTTCGGGAAAAGCATGGATCAACAAGGGCATATATTGCATTGCTCATTTTTTGCTTGACAATGGCCAGTTTATTTCTTACGAACAATTTAAACAAAAGTATGATGTAAATATTAATTTTGTCACTTTTTCTGGTATTAAAGCAGCTGTTACTGAATATATGCAAAAAACAAAATCAAAGTTGAAAATACAAATGAATGTTTAAATATGCATGTATGTTACAAAAAGTTAACGTCAGTTTGTAAAGGGTCAAGATTATATTATGACATTTTTATAGATAATCATACACACCCGAAAATCTGTACGAACTGGGATATAAAACTGAACGTTGAAAATGACTGGAAAAACTGTTTTCTTTATCTGAGTAAAATTTCTGACATAAAAATGAAATGGTTACAGTTACGAATAATACACTGATGTCTTGGTACTAATGTTGTGCTGAAAAAATGGGTGTATTGAACAGCGATGTTTGTACTTTCTGTACCTCTGTTAAGGACAGTATTACACATATGTTTTGGTATTGTACGGTCATACAACGTTTTTGGGAAACGCTGGTGGTTTTGATGAATGAAAAATGTATGTGTGCATTTAATTTGCAGATAACTGAACCATTAGCCATAGTTGGATTTGATAAAGATATACATATAGACCATGTATTTTATTTT
>CM065732.1:14029776-14039776 GCA_033310375.1 Conus canariensis
GGGGGGGGGGGGGGAGGGGGGCAGGGGGGCGGGTAGATGTTTTATGGATACACAGGTGGCTGATCAAGCCGTTGCATGCATTTAATGTGCTGTGACAGCTTGGACAGGGAATGTGGGCGAACTGCTCTTGATTGCTGGCACGGGATTTTCAAGCCTGCCTCTTTTGTTGAGCCGCAGCTGTCCTCCTTTCTTCGCATAAATTGTCTTTGTGGATAGAGCAGCGCCTCTAGCTCAGTCTATAGCAGTTTGTTCCCAAATGTCAGGGTTGACATTACACGCTTTCAAGGGGTTTTGGTAATTATGTCGTTACAGAAGTAACGGGAAGCGTATAAAGTTTGTAAGTTCTTTTTCAGAAATTGTTATCATGTGTGCTAATAGTACACATTAGTCTGTTATACAAGATAACGGCCATAATGGCGGTGCTACAGGCAGACAGACTGATGCACTGAAAGGAGTAAAGTTCATCGTACTCTTCACTGTCAATTTCTGTCTTGGCATCTTGAAAAAAACGCATACTGCAAAGAGTGGCTGAGTTATTTATTTGTTCTTTTTACTTTGTTGGTTTATTTGCTGCGCGATGACTATGTAGTGTTTTTTTTTTTTTTTTTCAAAGTAAGACATCATCTAACAAGCCAGTTAGGACCAATCCTCGACTGGATACAGCAGCTAAGAGGCTGATTGTCTGTCGCTGATTTTCTTAGATTTGGGTCTATGATAAATCACTGTGGACGTGTTACATGGTTGTGTTCCATCTGTTAGTTCTGAAGCCACTGTCAGTGTGGAATGGTGTGACCCATGTCAGTGTGGGATGGTGTGACCCATGTCAGTGTGGGATGTGTGACCATGTAGTGGGAATGGTGTGACCCATGTCAGTGTGGATGGTGTGACCATGTCAGTGTGGGATATGTGACCCATGTCAGTGTGGGATGGTGTGACCCATGTCAGTGTGGGTGGTGTGACTGTCAGTGTGGGATGGTGGACCATGTCAGTGTGGGATGGTGTGACCATGTCAGTGTGGGATGGTGTGACCATGTCAGTGTGGGATGGTGTGACCCATGTCAGTGTGGGATGTGGACCATGTCAGTGGGATGTGTGACCCATGTCAGTGTGGGATGGTGTGACCCATGTCAAGGACTACCTTCATGGGCTTCCATCCTTCTCAGTTCCTGTGCTCCTGGTTGTTGTTTTTTTTTCAGATTTTTTTTTCTGCGTATGCGTATGCATGCTGATACTCCTGCGGATACTCCTTGTATAGACAGGCAAAGACTAATCCCATCTCCCCAACAAAGGGAGTGGAGTTTCGTGCATATGACCGTTCTTTATCCTGCCATTAAGGCAGCCATACTCCAACTTCGGGGAAGGTTGCTATGCGTAACATGTCATCCATAGCAACGGCAAAACTGGTCTTCTCTTCCGAAAGTTGGTGATGGGATTTTACATGTGTGCAAGATATTATGCGTGCATTCACACACGGAACCTTGGATGATAGTCTCATTTGAAGGACTGTATGGAAAATGGAGTCAGAACCAGTGTTAACTCCGAGGAAAAAATCTCCCTGTACCGAAACGGCGGAGATTCGAACCTGTGCTTCTGTGTTGCTGCTGTTCTGCCACATTACCATCTCGGGATTGATGACGACAACGTCAGTACGATATTAGTGTCAAAGTGAGGTGACTACAAGTGGAAACTGAAAACAAAATTTCAGAATAATTCTCAGTGAGCTCGTCAAAACCAAGGACAAACGAGCATTTTGTCTTATAACTAGTTTGTCCTTCTTTTTTTGGCAGACTCACCTAGAACTATTCTCAAAATCATTACAATACTGTTTTGATTGAGGTACGAAGGGAGTGAACCGAGACCACCACACGTTCTTGTTGATGCCCTTCCTGATGCACCTGTTGACATCTCTGCTGACGCCGTGTTATCTCCCTTCCGTTCGAGTTGTCTGTGAGCAGTGAAAGACAGCTGCCTCTGGCAGCAGGACTCCTGATCTTTCCTTTCTCAAGGTCTGACCAGCGTGTTGGGCTAATGCATAGGTCAGACATCTGCTAAGTCGTAGCCACGTGACCCTTTTCTTAAATTTGTTCATCTTAGTTATTAATTCATTTATCCATCAGCTTGAAATCATGCGCAGTGTGGTCTCCAAACTTAGCGGATGTAGTGTAGCGTATATGGACTAGTCCGCACGCAGTGAAGCCTTCTTGATGAAACTGAAACTGAAAACGTTTGAGAGCAAGAGCCGTGGGATCCAAGCGTGTTTCTTTCTCATATTTCTACTACAAATGGTCATTGAGCTAATGATTTAGGTGTTAAAGGTCGTTTCACTTAGACCTTTGGTTGTTAGCATTTCCTGAGAAGTTGCACCATAGACCTTTGGCTGGTAGCATTTTCTGGAAAGTTGCACCATAGACCTTTGGCTGGTAGCATTTCCTGGAAAGTTGCACCATAGACCTTTGGTTGGAAACATTTCCTGGAAAGTTGCACCATAGACCTTTGGTTGGAAACATTTCCTGGAAAGTTGCACCATAGACCTTTGGTTGGTAGCGTTTCATCTTCTTCCTAAAATACTGGTTCACTCAAAAACGAGTAGGTCACTAGCGCGCATGTTAAAAAGTAAAATAAAATAACATAAAATAGTGCGACTCAGTCTGTTGGCCTCTGGAGCAAATTTGGCACCAAGGGGTCGCACTCGATATTCAAGAAGTTAAAAGCAATGGCCAGATTCAGGCCCAGGTAACCATAAAATATCTGGGAAGTTAAAAAGAAAATCGTCAATATGCAGATCTCAAAACTGTCGTATCAATTTGCTTTTTAAATGAAACTGCATTTGTGGCGATCTTGATGGCACCCGGCAGTGAGTTCCACAGCCGTTTCCTGGAAAGTTGCGGCAATTGACCACGTTGCTCAGACTTTTGAACGAACCGTAGTCATAATGCGTGCCAGACGAGCTTAATCGTGTTTTGATCCTAGTAGCTTTCTTACTCACGATAATTAACTGACTCTAGTACCCCGAATTTTGGGCTGACTGGCTATCCTCTTCGTAATTCGGAGTCAACAACTCGTCTGAGTCTTAATTTTCAAATTGCCATCATTGTTGTTAGCCAATCAGCCATCTTACATCTGATTTGAGATTAACAGACTAATCTGTTTATACATGTAAGGCGTGCACAATAATATTTCTCTCAAAATGTGGGGACAGCTGGCGTTAGCTCTCTTTCTCATAATTCTGGGCTAACGGTCCACAGTATGCATAACTGTTTGCCATTCAGCTGCCTTGCTCATAGTTTTGAGGCAAGCAGTCAACTGACTCAAAAGTTGAAGTCAATCCAAGTCTTAAATCACCACTTCGAGCCCAGAGGCCATCTTTCCTATAAGTTGGAGTCATCAGGCCGTCTGTCTCATAATTCGTGGCTAAATGGTCAACTTTCTCATGATTTGGAGAGCTTCTTCATGGAGTTGGATGGAAATCTAGTAACACCTTGCTGTACAAACAGAGAAAGACAAATGTAGATACCCATATGCAAGGTGATGAAATACGAAAATCAAGGGAAGCACTAGAAAGGGATGCTCCTTCATTTAAGTGTGTTCAAATTAGGTCATGTGAATGCCATTCGTTATTACAATATATTCTTTCAGATCATTGTATTCATTTAGCTTTTGCAAAGTTTTAAATTTTCACACACACACACACACACACACACACACACACACACACATATTACTCTCTCTCTCTCTCTCCTCTCCTCTCTCTCTCTTATCCTCTGTCTGTCACTCTTTCTCTCTCTCTCTCTCTCTCTCTCTCTCTCTCTCTCTCTCTCTCTCCTTTTCTCATTTGTTAACGTACGCCGTTTATAAAGATTTTCAGCACATTCGTATCACTCTCTCTCTCTCTCTCTCTCTCTCTCTCTCTCTCTCTCTCTCTCTCATATGCCTATATAAATATATATATATATATATATATATATAAATGTATGTATGTATATATATATATATATATATATATATATATATATATATATATATGTGTGTGTGTGTGTGTGTGTGTGTGTGTGTGTGTGTGTGTGTGTGTGTGTGTTCACACCTTTTTGCTTTTAAAGATTTTCACCACACTTGTATATATATATATATATTATATATGTATTATATTCTCTCTCTCTCTCTCTCTCTCTCTCTCTCTCTCTCTCTCTCTCTCTCTCTCATACATCTGTTCACCTACCTATGTTGCCTATTACGATTTTCAGCAGTTCCCTCTTGTCAAGCTTTATGAAAAAATATCAATAATTCGAAAGCTTGAAATCAAGATTTTCATAGAGTGTTTTGTTGTGTTGTTGTTGTTGTTGTTGTTGCAAATACACTTATTTCCTCATTATGCCTTCAAGATGGTACATTTATCTCGAAAGCAATGGTGATGCGGACATTGTCAAATCTATCTACTTTGCAAAACACCACACACACACACACACACCACACACACACACACACACACACACACACACACGCACGCACGCACACTCACACACACACAACGTAGTTAAATGGATTAACGTCGAACAATTGGAAACGCTCAGTCAAACTTTAATATAGACCAGGAAATGCCAACACATCTGCACCAAAGGGTTACAGACATAGGAAATATGGTATGAGTGGCGTACTGGTGTGTGAATGTGACTTATTCTCTCCCCTTTTTGCATCCCTCCATCCGTCCTTTCTATTTTATGGGAGCTCTGGTTTCAGTTAAGAATTGGACTGGGGTGTTTGAGAGTTGGAACAGTACAAAGGGAAGATTAAAATCAGGTGCGGGGCGTAAATGTCACATGAACGTACGTACCCACAGCAAAAATTTGAATCGAGAATATAGGCTCGTCTACCATGCATTTTTCGTTTCTTGCTTCGAGCAGACGATATTTAAGAACTGATATACCAATGCGCCTTTAGATGCTAGCATCAGAACAAAATCCTCTGTAACTGTTGACTGCAGATGATTGTACTCGCCAGTATAGCCATAGTCTCTCATCACCATCCAAAGCAGCTAACAGCAGGCACCGAAGGCAGGTAGTGACACACTTGCTCTTCACCTTGCTGTCATTAGCCTGTGTCATTTAGCAGAAACATCATTCTTCACACAGCATTCTCGCTGGAACTTTTCCCATATCCCCTGGTCCCCATTCTGAAGAGTTTGTGACTTGCATGCTGTGAGATATAAACATTTTGCAGCAGAGATCCACGAAAACCTTCACGATGGGAATGTTTCCTTATTAGCGATGTTAGACCTCTCCGCAGCATTTGACACGATCGATCATAATATTTTGTTCTCACGGCTTCAAACTTCCTTTGGATTCAAAGACACAGCTCTCCACTGGATTATCTCTTACTTGACTGGACGGACTCAGACAGTGTGTGTACAGGGAAGATACTCAGACAGTTCTCCTCTTAGGTACGGTGTGCCTCAGGGTTCTGTACTGGGGCCAGTCCTTTTTGTGCTGTATGCTAGTCCTGTGTCTGACGTCATCAGTGGTCACGCCATGTCGCATGAGAGCTTTGCTGACGATACTCAGCTTCATCAGTCGGCTCCCATTGCTGAAATTGACTCACTGATTTCTCGGACGCGGGGCTGCATTGCAGACCTGAAGGACTGGATGACAACCAACAAACTACAACTAAATGACGACAAGACGGAACTCATGTTCGTGACAAAACAGCCTAACCATCCTTCTCTGCCTTCAACTGTCACTATTAATGACTGTACTGTCTCTGTCTCCACCTCTGTCCGCAGTCTAGGGGTCATACTTGACCAATCCCTCTCCTTTGAGAAACAGGTTTCAAATATTTGCAAGATTGCCTATTTAGAACTTCTCTCTACAGATGCTACAAAAACTCTCATTTGTGCATTTGTCTTATCTAGAATATATTACTGCAACTCACTTTTGGCCGGCCTTCCAAAATACCTGATAGAAAGATTACAGCGAATCCAAAATCATGCAGCCCGAGTCGTCTGTAGAGCAGGAAAATATGATCACATTTCGCCTCTACTCCACTCTCTTCACTGGCTATCTGTCTCAAACCGTATCTCGTACAAAATCTCAACTCTCACTTCCTCTGCTCTCTTTGAAAATGGACCTTCTTATCTCTCAGATATCCTTAAAATCTACACCCCCTCTCGACAACTACGCTCCTGTGCTGACGACCGCCTTCTGCGAATGACTCGCTTCAGGACTACTACTGGTGAAAGATCTTTCTCTTTTCAAGCTCCAGCGACGTGGAACAGACTGCCAGACTCTCTCAGACATTCAGATTCTATCTCTTCTTTCAAGTCTAAACTTAAAATCCATCTTCTATCTCTTCTTTCAAGTCTAAACTTAAAACCCATCTATTTTCTCATAATTAGTCAATGCTGTGGGGAGGGGGGGGGGGGTACAACCTAACTCATAGCCGTCTGGGCCTTTTCAAATGTAGCGTATGTGTATGTTCTCTATTATATGTATTTGTTGTATGATTGAACGTTATAGGATTAAGTTTTTGTAGTGATATTTGAAAAATAAGTGAATGTCACATTCGTAGGATTGGGATTTGTTAGTTATTGTAGTAATTGTATTGTAGTTGGGTGTAAGGTGTATTATTGCATATGAGAAGGGTGAATGTAATATGACTTTGTAAAGCGCTTAGAGAAATTCGTTTGCCTATGCGCTATATAAGAAACCATTATTATTAGTAGTATTAACCTTGTTCAGATTTGTTTGATTCCGAACAGAACCTTATGCATACTGCAGTCTATCCGTTCAACATCAACCTCCTTCTTCACTTAAATGAGGTTAGACAGCAGCTGCTCTGTCAAGTGGGAGAAGCTGTTCAGATGTCTGACCCTCAATTTCCACAGTGATGACACTTCAGGTTGCAGGGGGGTGATAAGTCTTGCCTGAAGTGGTAGCTAAGATTTCATATCAGCGAGGTCTGAAGTGTTCAGTGGTTGATTGATCATCGGCTGCCTCGAGCTGTTTCTGTCTAGCTGTACTGACATCCTGTTAAGGTAGCTGCTGTTTTAAAGTTGTTTCAGAGTTTCGCGCGCGTGCACACACACACACACACACACACACACACACACACACACACACACACACACACGCACACACACATGCACACACGCACACACACATTTACATGAGGAAACACACACACACACACACACACACACACACACACACACACACATGCACACACACATCTATACACACATGCACAGACAAATTTCACAAACATACACACACACACCAACCACACAGACAGACAGACAGAAAGACGGACACACACACACACACACACACACACACACACACACACACACACACACATATATATATATATATATATATACAAGAAAAATACACACTCGCACAATGCCGCACCAGCACTCGTGGCCAGGGAACTGAGTAAGAAGTCTGATGACTTGATAGGAAGAGCACAAAAACTCAAATTCCAGGTAACTTTGGCTTCAAATTTTTACTAAATTTTCGCCGTAGCTTCGTCAGAGCTGAAACGGAAACAACGCATCACAACTGCAATTAAAATAGGAGGCTGAGGAGGAGGGGGGGGGGGGGGGGGGGGGAAGAAGGGGTGGGGGGAGGGGAACTGTCTGGAGAAGAGAGGAAACAAACATAATCATTTTGGGACACTGCACACAACATTTCACACTTGCAGCTTTCTTCTGTTAAAATGACCGTCATTCTCCTATTATGATCTATCCACTGGGAGGAAAATAATAGTTCCAGCAATATGAAGGGTTTCAGCATGAACCCCACCAGATACCATAAAGGACAGAGAGAGAGAGAGAGAGAGAGGAGAGAGAGAGAGAGAGAGAGAGAGAGAGAGAGAGAGGCCGAATGGGAGAAATATCTTGTTACTAAATACTTTAAAGGAAAATAGTGCTTACCATCATATATGTCTTCTTAGAGATATTCAACTAAAATGTAACTTGAACCCATTCCAATAAAACGGCACAGATTAAAACATTCCTGTCTTTGGGGAAGAAACTGACTGACTGTCTGCTCAACTAGAAAAACCAACGTGAACAAATCTCACTTCATCGCACACGCAAGAAGGGCACATCCACAGGCGTTTGAAATGCACAAGCATCTCATTTTAGAACTCTTGATATTACTATGTATAGTCTGTTTCACTTCATGGTAGGATTGTGACAGGCATCCTATTCTATGAATAGTTTATTCTTCTTCTGAGAAGTGCATTTATATCCTTTCTTTTATTCAGACCAATAAATATGGTGCCAAGGTTAGCTTGCCAGTATATTTCTCTGGATAGTAGTTTGTCTTCACTTTGGACTTTTTCAATGGGAACAATCTTGAGGAATGGCACTGAGCGGTCAGTGGGGTGAATAAAAGAAAGAATATAAATGCACTTCTCACTACCATTCCTGTAGTGTTGCAATCTTAATTATTAACAAAACTATTACTGTAATTATTAATATACCTATTGGATTCCATCCTTCCCACAACTTATATCTTCTGTTTCCTTTCTGTTCTTCCTGTCCTCCCCTCTCCCTCCTCCCCTTGGTTGTTGTTGTGTTGTTTTTGTTTGTTTGTTTGTTTTCCTCCTTACTATCAGAATTAATACCTTTAGTACCATAACTATTATTAACATTGTTATTTTTTATTTATTATTATTTTCATCTATTTATTCTATTACCATTATTATTTTTCAATTTTTTATTTATGCATTTATTATCATTATTATTATTATTAATTTTTTTTTACATCTTATGTTTCATTTATTTATTTATTTGATTATTATAAAAATGTATTTTCTAAATATATTTCTGTATCATGCTTTTATTACCTTAACCTTCACTATCGTTGTTAGCAGTATCATTCAGAAATACCATTGCTAGTATTGATACTACCACCACTAGCATTGACATCACCATCGCCTTCGCCTCTGGGACTGTTGCCACGGCAACCCTGCTGTTTAAGAATCCTTTAACCCACTCTCCTTTCTCCCATACCCATATTTATTGACACCAAGAGTGGTAGCAATTTTGTCTTAATTTTTTTTCAATATTTTGACCATTATCAGTATTCCTATCAGTAATATTATTATCATCATTACGACTTTGACTCACACGTTATTTCCCTTCCAACAGCCTCGTTCTCATTCAGCGCCTTTATCCTCGCGCTGAACTCTGAAGCGATCAACGCTAAGTGAATTTTCGTTATTTTATTTGTTTGTGTCTTACCTGAAGAAGACCTAAGAGGTCGAAACGCGTTGTGTTCGGTCTTGTGACTCGTTTGTCCTCGTTTCTCTGGGCGGTTCGCTAACATTTATTTAAGTTTTGTTTAGATTTCCGCCTGCAGTCGTCTCACTTTGCAACTTGCTCACGGAGTCGAGTGTTTATAGACTGGCGCAATTAGATTGTTTTGAAAATGTTTTTGTGTCTGAATGTTTTTTGTTTTGTTTTTTGTTTTTTTCTCTTTCGTTTGCTTTCATATGGCCATCATGGTACAAGCCGGGTGGTTTCAAGCAGACAGATCAGAATAAAAGGAATGGGATTCTTTGGGAGCTTTTGCGCTGGCACAAAGGTAGGGTCATGGGTGAGTGCGAAGGCCAGAAATGTGTGTCAGCTAAGGGGAAGGTCATGTATTTGAAGATCGTTTGTGATTTCATCCGTGAAAATCCCCCACAATTAGGGAAATAATCGGTGGGGAGTTGTTCTTTTAATCAGTTGTGCCAGTTTAACATTAAATGCTGGCTCAAATTCATGGTACGCCTCAACACGTGTGCATGGATTAAGTAGTGTTGTAGTGCAAAACCTTCATCGTGGCATGTTACCACAGTTCCAACTCACTAAATGGGGCAGAAATCGGGAAGTCTTATCAAGTGGCTCGAAACCACAGCGGATTTCTATATGACACTCTTTTACCGCGGCTAAAAATCCCGTCCATCTGTCGCATCCGTTAAAACCTCCATTGTTAAAAAGGCACCGCGAGTCTCATGT
>CM065732.1:14044776-14057340 GCA_033310375.1 Conus canariensis
GAAGACGACTGTTGAAAGGTACACACAAAGCAATAGTAGAAGACCTTACTCCTCTTAACATGAAGGGATTACAAGAAGTGAAAAACAATGTTAACGTTCAGAACAGCTGGACTAAAGATGGCACTATCTATGCCCAACTCAAAAACAGCAAAATCGCGAAAATACTTCAAGGAAATCTTACTGTACTAGAGGAACCAGCTGCCCACACTACAACCACTGACAGATTCAGATCCACAGCAAATTTGGACCGTGACGACAGAAGACCGAGAGGCTCCAGTCAACAGAGGACGAGCACACCGAGGCAGTTTCGTGGCCCACCACCTGACCCCCGCTGCAACAGACCCTGGCCCAGCTACCGGGATCCTCATCCGGACACGAGTCACTAGCACTGGCCGAAGGAGGGAAGGATGTTCGGACAGCAACATCCAATGGAGACCAGCCATGCCAGAGTCCATCAGCCATCTTCCCCTGTCAAGCCTGACAGTCCACGGAACGCCAGCAGACGGTGAACCATCCCCAGGTTGTGATCAGTCCTCCCAGCCCTTCAAAAGAGGAATCTTCACGGTTCTAACGGGATGGACGGTCAGTGATGGGGGAGGGTGGGTGGGGGACGGGATTGGCAGTTTGGTCAGACTCATCTGATGACTGAAGTGTGCGTATACCGGTCTTTTTTTGTTTGTTTGTTTGTTTGTTTGTTTTTTTTGTTTCACAGGAGGGGGGGGGGGGGGGGGGGGGGATCGAGGGTGCATCGGGGACTGTTTGGGAATCAAAGACTAATTTATCTTTTATTCCCTATGGAAATCTGCCATTGTCTTGCTTCTTTCCGTCCCGTGCTCCTCTTCCCCGCCCTCGTCCCCCCCTCCCTCCCCCTCTAGTCCCCCCCCCTCCCCCGTCCCAGGTCCCTATCAATCATTCTTCACGCACATCCGCCTCATACCCCGCGGTGCTTCCTCCTCCCCTTCCACCTGTCCGTCTACAAGACCCACCCTTCCACATTGTTCGGTGGAGATTCATTATAGAAAAGGATATCTTGGTTATGTTCAACTTTCAAGCCGATGTTGAAAAGTTTTTCTTTCAACGACATTGATCACGTTGTTGATACTGTTATTATTATAGTGCGTCATTTGTCCTTTGATATTACTATGAAGTTGTCAGTGAGGGTGACGACGATGTTGATGATGATCAGGATGGTGGTGGTGGTGGTGGTGGTGATGGTGGTGGTGATGATTATGATGATGACGATAACAATTAGTGTTATTGTCGTTGCTGGTGGTGTTGCTGTCATTATCACTACTATTATTGATATTGATTTTACGGATACATACTCTGGTTGGTGGATATATTCAACGCATAGCTGGATATCGTGGTGAATGTTAGTAATGTTATTTCATGCTAGAAAAAATAGTCAGCAGTTAACACACGTCGACTACTTTACTTAAACATACAACACGCAGTTAACATGTCCGTGCGAGCGAATGTTTGTAAACAGAACAGACAGAAAGAGTGTGTGCGTGTGCTACAAGATGAATGTAAGAGATGATCAAAACATGAAGAACTAGGGTGATAAGCTAACAAACTACATACTGCTTATCTGGGAAAACTGTAAGTGGCACAAAAATACCATTAATGTTAAATTAAAAGGAGCTTTTCACCGTATAGGACTGATAAAATGCAATGAGTAGTTTTACGTTGTCATCTCTTAACTGCCAGGGCCTAGCCGATTTTGGAAAAAGGAGAGACGTTTTTCAATACTTACAAAAACAATACTCCGTATACTTTCTTCAAGATACTCATTTTTCGTCAAAATTAGAACGCCAGATTAGAGCAGAGTGGGGGTATGAGTGTATTTTTTCGTCAAACAATAGCAGGTCTAGAGGTGTAGCTATTTTACTAAACAATTTCGAATTCAAGATAGAAAAAAACATCAAAGACTGTGGGGGTAACTACATAATCTTAGTAATAAAGACTATGGGAAACAAATAGGATTGGTAAACATACACGGACCAAACAGGGATGATCCAACTTTTTTTCTCTAATTTGCAGAACCAAATCGAAGAGTTATATGTACCAAATATCATTATAGCTGGAGACTGGAATCTTGTGTTGAATCCTAATTTAGACTATTGCAACTACAAACACGTCAATAATGTTAAAGCACAAGAAAAGGTATTCGAAATGATGTCAGATTTAGAATTAGTAGACATATGGAGAGAGTATAATCCAGAAATTCTTCGCTACACTTGGAGACGTAAATTTGTTCAAGTTCTTTTGGTAACAGATAGGGGGTTTTGTAGTTCGCTCCATCAATGAAGGTTTTTATAACGGGAAAATGTCTATAACACAGAGGGAAGGCATAATAATATGTTTACCGAAAGGTGATAACCCAAGGGAATATTTGAAGAATTGGCGACCAATTACACTATTAAATGTGACATACAAAATTGGATCAGCATGCATCGCAAACCGCATAAAAACTATACAACCGAAAATTATAAATGAAGATCAGACAGGCTTCGTACCAGGAAGATATATTGGAGACAGTTTAAGAACTGTATACGACATGATGCATTATTTAGAAATAAGGAACTTGCCTGGATTACTTGTATCAATTGATTTTGAAAAAGCTTTCGACTCAGTAGATTGGAATTTCATGAAAAAAAGTATTAAACAAATTTGGGTTTGGAGATGACATGTGTAAATGGGTATCTGCGTTTTATAACGATATCAGGTCTTATGTTATAGTAAATGGGAAAATGTCAAGACATCTTGAAATACAGAGAGGATGTCGTCAAGGTGACCCCATATCTTTGTATCTTTTTATACTGTGTGCCGAAATCCTGGCATGCAAAATTCGTAAAGATGAAAATATCAGGGGAATAAAAATATCAGACACCGAATTTAAAGTAAATCAGTTTGCTGATGACACCACTTTCACTTTAGAAGGAGACAGAGCATCTTACGAAAAACTGTTCGAAAGGTTAAATGGATTTGAAAATATATCTGGCCTAAAACTAAATTTTGAGAAAACTACAAATGTTTCGGTAGGAAACAGGAAAAATTTAGCAGTAAAATATTTATACCACCAACATATGCAATGGAATCCCCAAAAATTTAAAATTCTGGGACTCTGGTTTGCAAACGAGATAATAAATTTAACTGAGATTAATCTAAAAGATAAATTTGCTGAAGTTAAGACTTTCTTTAAAATTTGGGCAAAAAGAACATGTACTCCTTTGGGTAGGGTTGCGGCACTCAAGTCTTTGATTCTTTCAAAATTAATCTTCTTATGGATTCTGCTCCCTAACCCACCGGAAAATGAGTTGAAACAACTGCAAAAAATGTGCTTCGAATTTGTGTGGGATGGCAAAACAGACAAAATAAGGCGACAATATTCAGTGCAAAATGTTGAGCAAGGAGGAATAGGAATACCTGACATACAGCCTTTGTGCATGCACTGAAGTTGTCATGGTTGAGAAGGCTGCTTTCAGGCACTTCAAAATGGAAACACATACTCGAAACATTGTGCCCAGAAATAAACTATATACGGTGTTGCGGGTCTAAAAAGTTTATAAAGAGTAAATGCAACTACTTCTGGAAAGATGTATTTTTAGCCTACAAAAACTCACCAGCCACATAGATTTAGATATCGAAGAGGAAATTTTATCAGAACCTATTTTTTTCACAACATAAAATTTTAAATCAACAATAATGACTTTTGTTTCACAACATTGACTGCCAATAATGTGTTCTCAGTAAAAGAGATTGTTAGTGATAATGGAAGCTTTTTGAATTATGATGAATTTTGCCAGAAATGGAATTTGATAGTAAATTACTTACACTATCTAAGTTCCATTCAAGCGATAAAAGAATTATTTAGAAAAAGAAATATAACTGTTCAAAACAATGATAGTAACTAGGATCCGAAAGCGATTAAAACGATAAGCAGTGTTAAAAAGGCTCAAAACCATACTATAACATACTGGTTGGAAACACACTTGTCGGTAATATCAAACCGCTCATTAATTGGCAAAGAAAGTTAAATTCTGTGGTAGACTAGCAAGTCGTTCTAAGATTGATTAGTAAAATAAAAGAAGTAAAATTAAAATAGTTCCAGATTAGAATTTGCTACAGAATATTGGTTACAAATAACATATGAAGGAAAATGGGCCTAGTCGTGAGTGAAAAATGTAGTTTTTGTAATGAAGAATTAGATTCGATCTATCACTATCTCTGGAACTGTGACTTCGTACACAACTTTTGGATGGAATTAGAAATATCTAGGAAAAGAACATGTCATGTTTGTGAAAGATTATCCTTTAACGTTCAATTAATTTTGTTTCGAACAGACGGAAAAACCAAAATCGATGAAATTCTGTATGTCATTATCTTATGGGCAAAATTCTTTATCTACAAATGTAGGATTAATAAAATTAGACCAACCATGACAGCTTTTTTTAATTTTTTTTTTTTTTTTTTTTATAGAGAACTCAAATACAACTATCGCACCGAAAAATATAAGCATAGTTTAGAAATGCGCCATTCTGAGTTTGAAAAAAAAGGTTACTATATTCAGTGTTACTTAATGATTAAGTGTTCCTTGATGATACGTTTTTCTTTACTCGATGCTATAGTGTGCCTGTGTTTGTCATAAAGGACTAGATGAACAACCCAGCCCTGAAAACATTACTTCTGCTACATGAACAAAAACAAGGGCCCTTAGATGGAAACTATTACTCCATTCAAATCAGATTCAAATTCAGATATTCTCTTTCACTGTTTACTACTATAATATATAGTAGAAAAATAAATGCGTGTGTGTGTGTGTGTGTGTGTGTGTGTGTGTGTGTGTGTGTGTGTGTGTGTGTGTGTGTGTGTGTGTGGTTCGGGGGGGGGGGGGGGGGGATGGGTGTTAGCTGAGAAGGAAGGGAATCCTTTTTCCTATTAATTTTTCTTTTGTTCTTTTGTTACCATTTATATTGTTTACCATTTCGCACTGAAAATGAACGTTGACATTCTATGTTGGTTTTTTTCTTTTCATGCGAGTTGAATTGTGCGATGTTAAAGAAGAGAAGGGAAAAGGGGGGAGGGGTGGGGTAGAGAAGAAAAAGAAAATTAAAATTATGCTGATAAATTATTGAAAGGTTGGTGGATGTGTGTGGGACGGGTGGTGCTCTCTAAGGGGTTTTCTCCCCGTTTTTCTTCCCTCAATCTTAGTCATTTATGATTATGAGTTTGATATATAATTGATATGTTTATGTTCTGTTTTCATATAATCATTCTGCGCACTGTCCGCTTTCTACGCTCCTGTCAGCTCTAACTTTATTTGATTAAAAACTACTCTTTTTGAAAAAAAAATTCTATGAAAAATTCTATAAAAAAGAGATTTGGAACAACTCAAAATTGAAGATTTAGTAAAAGAGGTACCAAAAATAACAGTGGAAGAAAGTAGATCTTTAGAAGGTAAAATAACACTTGAGGAAGCAGGCACGGCATTGAAAAATATGAAGGATGGAAAAAGCCCAGGAACAGTTGGGTCAGGATCTGAGTTTTCTATCCTTAAGCCACCTGACTCATCTCTTCCTGTTGTGTGACCCTGACAGTTACTGCAGAAGAGTCATGGTTCCACAGGACGACACGATGCTGACAGTAAATGATGTGCACAACGTGACAGTGTTTTTGTCCAGTAGATTTATATGCACAGACACAATGTTTAGATGTGATGATGGCATCACAACAGTGCATTACACTCTGCTATGTGACTTCAGACAGCATTGTCCAGATGAAAGTGATGAGTCATTCTGTGTCCACCCCTCACGAGACGGATTTGGGTGTGTGAACGGTCAGTCTGTGTTAGACAGTCAATATTATAATGACTACTCGGACTGCGTGGACAGTTCTGATGAGACTAGCTTTTCTTTTGAGTATGTTAGAGAAATATATCCTGAAAATTTCAATGACCAGAAAAGGGTAACAATCTATATCAATTTAGATGGCACTGGTTATTTCACTCAGCAGGTGATGGGAGCTGACGCAGCCTGTCCAGACAGTCATTACCGTTGTATAAGCCAGTGGCTGTACTGTCTCCCTGTCTACACCAGATACAACGGATTTTCTGATTGTGTTTATGGAGAAGATGAACAAGCCTGTGACAGATCAAACTGTCCTGGTCTTTACCAGTGTCGAGCTTCTAGTGGGTGTGTGCACAGAGATCATCTGTGTGATGGCTGGGGTCATTGCCCACAGCAAGATGATGGACTGATGTGTGGCAGGACCTGTCCTGAACACTGCCTGTACCAAGGTCACCTGTTTCTGTGTAGAAAACCATTTGGTGCCAGTCTGTTTCCTGAACTGCGCTCCCTGGACGCCCAGGGTTCAGGAATGGTGCTGCATGATGTTGTCCGCAATGGGTATCTCGTTCGTCTGAGCATGGCTTCTTGTTCCTTGTTCAACATTTCTGCGATGAATCTTACCAGTCATCGATGTTTCAAACAATCAAGTGACAGTTCTCAACATTGCAGATTTTCTTGTGTTGCAAACTGTAAGATCTTTATACGTGGGAACCAATCCTCTTGTCAAAATGACTAACAGCCAGCTGAAATATGTTCAGTTCTCACTTCAACGAGTGGCTATATCAGAAACATGCCTCAGTGTTCATAGCAGTATTTTGTCAGTATATCTCCCCAGTTTGGAACATTTCAATGTGCCCTTTTCTGCTGTTGAGGAGATTGGGTCAATGGGTTTTAGAAATGCACCATGACTGACAAAACTAGACATAAGGGGAAATCCAGTGAACGCCTTCCCGCTGCCGCTGGATGTTTTCTCTGGAACACCACATTTGACATAAATCCTTTCCTCAAACTACAGACTGTGTGTAACGCCTCAGCCAGTTCTTCGCTCCTGTGAAACATTGATACCAACACAAATAAATCGGATTTTTATTTGGCTTGTTGGTACGTCGGCTATCATGGGACAATTGCTTTGTTTTGTGATGTCATTGGGGATCAAGAATGTGTTTGGGAGCCGTTTTCCCGTTACAATTTTCCACTTGCAGTTAGTAAACCTGTGTATGGGCTGTCACGTCTGCATTACTGCCGTAGCAGATACAGTGTTGCATGGAGACTACATCCAACTAGAAAAAGAATGGACCAGCAGTGTGACCTGCAAGGTGAGTGGCTTTCTGTCCTTAGTGTACAGCAAGGTGTCAGTTCTCATCACCTTACTGATCAGTGTGGACCATGTCATCATCCTGTGTTATCCCAGTGAATCCAGGACGGCCAGTAAACGTTCAGCAACCATAACGTGTTGAGTAGCGTGGTGTGTAGGAATCATGTTGTCAGTGATACCCTTTCTTCCTGGTTTGTCACACTGGGGTCTGCATGGTCAGTCTGGTCTGTGTCATCTGGCTCTGTTTAATTGTTACCACTGTAATCAAGGATTCAAGTGGTTCACTGTTGTTCTGGTCGTCAATTTCATTCTGGGCTCAGTGAGCATGGGTCTTCTTGTTGTCATCTACAGACGAACTCCAGAATACAGAATAGCATTGAGTTCTGCTCAGAGATCAGTGTATTCCTCAGTTCACCTCACTGGGAAAACAGTCATCACAAACGCTTTTTGTTGGTTGCCTTTCGGTTTGATGGAATGATAGCTTTGGCTGAAGTGACTGTGTTCAATACGATTCGTGACGTTATCGTTGTGTATTTGTTACCTCTCAACTCTGCACTCCATCCATTTCTTTACCTATGGACTGTCGTTACACAGATACAGTGTAAAGCACAAGAAAACAAAATACTGAAAGCGTTTAAAATCCAAACTTTCCTTTCCAAGAACAAAACCCTCAACAACAAATAAACACAACAATCGATTAAGTGATTACAAGAGTCTAAAACAATCTGATTATTGTGGAGAAATTTTGAGTCAAATTTCATCGACTGAACAAGTCTCAGTCATAGATGCCATTACCTATACGTGACTGATTTGGCAGCCGTCTTTTTCCAGACTGTTGTCAATGAAATGCTATCTTGACCCCTTGGATAGAACATTTTGTTCTGTAGGATACATTGTGCAAGTATGCATGAGAGAATTACAGACTGTAAATGAGCAGGTACTTGTATACTTGTTTATCGTTTCATAAACCAATGACAACAACAACAGCAACCACACAACAACAACAACAACAAGAACAACAGTAACAACAATAGCAACAGCAACAACAAAAGCAACTGCAACAAGACCAACAAGACATGCTATAACAACAATAGGTAGAAGAAGAAGAAGAAGAAGAAGAAGAAGAAGAAGAAGAAGAAGAAAAAGAGGAAGAAGAAGAAGAAAAAGAGGAGGAGGAAGAAGAAGAAGAAGAAGAAGAAGAAGAAGAAGAGAAGAAGAAGAAGAAGAAGAAGAAGAAGAAGAAGAGGAGGAGGAGGAGAGAAGAATGAATGAATGAATGAATGAATGAATGAATGAATGAATGAATCTTTAATGGGTTAAGAATAAGGCTAATTGAAGGCCTTTTTACAATTCTGCCCAACAACTACAATTTAAAAAAGTAAGGTAACATCGAATTACAAAATAACATCAATATAACGATTTCATGCTTAAACTCTTTCTCTCTCTCTCTCTCTCTCCTCTCTCTCTCTCTCTCTCTCTCTCTCTCTCTCTCTCTCTCTCTCTCTCTCTCCCCCCTGTCCTCCCCGCCTCTCTCTCTCTCCTCTCTCTCTCCTCCTCACACACACACACACACACACACACACACACACACACACACACACACACACACACACACACACACACACATCTCAATCAACTGCATCGTTTATCAGCAGTACACTTTTTTTTCTCGGGTAAGTATGTATAGTCAGGCTAATGTCTACGCATAGGTCAGTCATGAGTATCAAAAAGAAGTAACTTTACTTCATTTTTGAAAGCTGATAATTGGGAAATATTTCTGTGTTTTGCTGGAAGTGTGTTCCATTCTTTACAGCCACAGAAGGAGAAACTTGTTTTGAATAAATCTAAATTAGCTTTAGGATTAATGAATCCGAGCGAATCATGATGGTGATGTAAATGTACTATTGATTTTAAATAATCTGGGCATGCGTCATGAACAATTCTTTCTTCTTCTTCTTCTTCTTCTTCTTCTTCTTCTTCTTCTTCTCTTCTTCTTCTTCTTCTTCAGGAAGAAGAAGAAGAAGAAGAAGAAGAAGAAGAAGAAAGAAGAAGAAGAAGAAGAAGAAGAAGAAGAAGAAGAAGAAGAAGAAGAAGAAGAAGGAATAGGAGAAGGAGGGTGGAGGAGGAGAAAAACGAATTCGAGTAGTACCTTCCCATTAACAAATTTGCACTAAAACATTAGCGATTATTCTCTCCGTTCTAAATAATGGCAAAGTGATTAACATTTAGTCACTGACAAAAGATCCACAAGCTGTTTGCAAGCTATATTACAAACACTGACACACACAGACAGAGTGAACATCATGCTTCACACTGTTCCAATAAGGCCTAGGTCCACCACCACCATGAACAATCCACATTGTTCTGTGACGCCCAGTAAGTCACCGTGGATCATCACCGTTGTTCTGTGATGTCAGTCACCATGGATCATCACCGTTGTTCTGTGATGTCAGTCACCATGGATCATCCCCATCGTTCTGTGACGTCAGTCAGCATGGATCATCCACATTGTTCTGTGACGTCCAGTCAGTCACCATGCATCACCCACATTGTTCTCTGACGTCCATTCAGACATCGTGGATCAACATTGTTCTGTGACGTCAATCACCATGGACCATTCACATTGTTCTGTGACGTCCAGGCAGTCACTATGTATCAAACACATCGCTCTGTGACGTCAATCACCATTGATAATCCACACTGTTCTGTGACGTTCTGTAGGTCTCTATGTGTTATCAATACTGTTCTGTGATATCAATCACCATGGATCATCCACATTGCTCTGTGAAGTTCTGTCAGTCACCATGGATCATCCACATTGCTCTGTGACGTCAGTCACCATGGACCATCCACATTGCTCTGTGAAGTTCTGTCAGTCACCATGGATCATCCACATTGGTCTGTGAAGTTCTGTCAGTCACATGGTATCACATTTCTCTGGACGTCAGTACATGCTCCATGTTGTGAAGTTCTGTCATCACCATGGATCATCCACATGGTCTGGAAGTTCTGTCAGTCACCATGGATCATCCAATTGGATGTGAAGTTCTGTCAGTCACCATGGATCATCCACATTGCTCTGTGACGTCAGTCACCATGGATCATCCACATTGCTCTGTGAAGTTCTGTCAGTCACCATGGATCATCCACATTGGTCTGTGACGTCCAGTCAGTCACCATGGATCGCCCACATTGTTCTGTGACGTCCAGTCAGTCACCATGGATCATTCACATTGTTCTGTGACGTCCAGTCAGTCACTATGGATCATTCACATTGTTCTGTTACGTCGATTCAGTCACCATGGATCATCAACATTGGTCTGTGACGTCAGTCACTATGGATCATTCACATTGTTCTGTGACGTCGAGTCAGTCACCATGGATCATTCACATTGTTCTGTGACGTCGAGTCAGTCACCATGGATCATCAGCATTGATCTCTTACGTCCAGTGAGTTACAAAGATTCATCAACATTGTTCTGTGATGTCCAGTGAGTTACAAAAAATCACCACCATTGTTCTGTAATAAAGATTCATCAACATTGTTTTGTGATGTCCAGTGAGTTACAAAGATTCATCAACGTTGTTCAGTCACCATGGAATATCAGCATTGTTGCATTGTTCTGTGACGTCAGTCAGTCACCATGAATCATTAACATTTTTATTTAACGTTCAATCAGTCACCATGTATCATCAGCATTGTTCTGCACAACATGCAGTTCATTCTCAATCACCTTCCTAAAATCGGCCTGGTAATGTGCATTGCTAAGGAATCGGTGATGGTAATAGTGTACTAGAATTTCAGAAACACCAAGTCTGAGTCTAGTAGTCATATAATGTGAATGTTTGTCCAGGTTCTGCAGTATGTAGGTTTTAACATAGGGTAGGGTGCAAACAGGATCTGCTCTCACTACATCTCCGCCGTCGTTTACATGAAAATTCCATTCTTGCTATCAGTATGCAATCAGTACATTTCTAAATAATCTGTAAATATTTTTTAAAAAAAACTGATTGCATCAACCCTGTGATTCCACTAGACATAGCCAAACCCATTCCTTACGGCTTATGTGGTAATCTCTTCTCATCCATCCTGTTCAGTGTCGCCCTATTGCAGTAGAAAACTGCCCCAGAACAAACACGTGAGGGGACGTCAGTGTCCTTTGGTACATGTCAACAGATTTGTTGGCCTTTCATTTGTAAAGTTGATAAATGTCGGCAAGAAAACAGCAAACTAACAATTAAACAAACAAAAACAAACAAACAGGGAAAGCTTGTTCTCTATTAGAGATGTTTGCAAAATCCAGCGCCCGGACACTGTCAAATTGTAGGATAATTATTCAATCGTACAGAGCTCATTAACAATAAGCCCACCACTTTTGATTACACTTCATGCACCGAGAGAGAGAGAGAGAGAGAGAGAGAGAGAGAGAGAGAGAGAGAGAGAGAGAGAGAGAGAGAGAGAGCATCAATATATACAAGGCGATTACGATAGGAAAAAGTACACGGGCACACACATACTTATTCGTGGTGACATCTAATGTAACTTTGTCTATGGATGAAGAGGACTTTTTTTCTTTTTTGGGGGGAGGGGGGTGGGGGAGGGGGATAGTGGATCTTTTCACTGGTAAAGTTTATAGCTTAACGCTTTGGTATCTGTGCGATGCATTGAATAAAGTTTGTTCTTCATATGTATTCATGTTTTTATAGGTGTATTTTTTGTTGTTGAAAGGAGGTGGTTGCGAGTTACCCTTTTTTCGGGCCTAGTCTTCAGAATGCCAACGTAAATGTGTTTGGTTTATATTTGCCTACACAGATACACATTTTCCTGCTTGTTTTTTGTTTATTATTGTTTAATGTGTTTGTCACATTTTACTTTACCCCGTCTATTTAATTCATATACTCTTTTTTTTTTCTTCCAGTAAACCATGTCCTCCTAAACGCCTACTCCACGAGGATTTGTCCAAAGACATACTGTCCCCAGACGGTTCAAATAGTGCTGCAGCCTGCAGAGTTGACGGTATGAAATTAACCCACAGGTGGGGGTGGATTCCTACAGTATAACACTACCTCGCCTTTCAGTTAGTGGGCACCTGATTTAGTTCAGGGAAACCTAAGACAACGGGAAGGCAGAGACTGATTCCAGCTTCCGTCACACACTGTCCCTGACCGGAATAGCTCAGTTGGTAGAGCGCCGGACTTGTGATCCTGGGGTCGCAGGTTCGAATCTGCGCCGGGCCGTTTCGGTACAGGGGGATTTTTCCCTCGGAGTTAACATTAGTTCTGACTCCATTTCCCACACAGTCCTTCGAATGAGACTATAAACCGAGGTTCCGTGTGTGAACGCACGCATAACATCTTGCACACACGTAAAATCCCATCACCAACTTTCGGAAGAGAAGG
>CM065732.1:14057440-14069940 GCA_033310375.1 Conus canariensis
TATTAAAGTTTTCTACTAGGGCTTGTGACCGATGGTTGCCTGGGATTCCTCTCTTAACTGTAACATGATGTTTTAAAAACAGTTGGTTTACAGAACCTTTAAACTCTTTTCCATCATCAACTTGAATCGTCCTAGGATACTTTAATGGGCCTCGCATGTATATTTGTTGTAAAGCCACAGCCACGGCAGTTGAGCTTTTATCCGTTAAAGGTTCGGCGTCTTTGTATCTTGAAGCCATGTCAACAACTGTCAGAGCATACTTAAACTTTTTTCTTCTAACTTTATCATGTGGAAGATACAGCAAGTCCATCTGGTGGGTGTCATTTGGAACTGAATTAACAAATTTAGGCCTTATTATTCTTTTGGGGGCAGGCAGATATATTTGCCAAATTGCTTGTTTTGAAAGCCAGTCTTTTGCCTCTGACTTAGACACCCCAGCAGCTTTACTCAGTTTTTCAATAGCAGTCTTTCCTTTCCAATACCCTCTAGGAGAATAATATATTTTGTACTTCGTATTGTCCATATTTTAAATGCAGTTTATTTTACACAAGAAAGTGAGCAACAAGATAGACTGAGGTCATCCCAACTGCAATAAAAACTATCTCTGCAGTCTTCTGTTCCTCAGATAGTTCATAAAAGTCGGACAGTTCTGGCGGCGGCGATGTTAGAAACTTCTTTCCTGTCACTAAGTAATACTCATTCATTGCGTCATCAACGTCTGTAAATGTGTGCTCTGCATGACCCTGTTCTCTTAACTTTTTATTAATAAAGTCTAAGTGAGCAATTCTTCTTTTCTCGTAAGCGTCTCTTGCCTTAGCTAAATTTTCCATTGCTTTGTTATGGCGTTCTCTCTCTTCATCGGACCGCAATTTACTAAACATATAATTGCTGCCAGAGAAGGCCAAAGCATTAACAATAGCTCCTCCCACCATCAGAACCAATCCAGACATCTTTTTATAAATCAATATTTTCTAGATTAATCTGCCTAAATGCATTAATCTTTCTATGCATTAATCTGCCTATGCATTAATATTTTCTGGGATAATCCCCTGCGTAACAAGAAAGTCTTTTGAGGCAATCCCTGCAGTAATTACAACTATAACCTTAACAACATCCTCAATGTCTAACCTTCCTAGATCCGCCGGCTTCATTTTTAACATGTTTTTTGCTAGCACGCTATAACCAATACTAAGACCGCTAATTACAGCAGAATGGTAAATCGTATTGATAATCTTTTTTTCACTCATCTTTTTATTAACTAAAAAAATAATTAAAATAATCATAATACGAAAGGCTGTCTGTGTGCTTTTTAATCAAATAATCTTTTGTTGTTAAAGCTAAAAATAAGGCTGCAACTAGTCTTGGCGAATCTTCTATCTTTCCCATGTTGGGCGGTTTTATTCCTAACAAACATTTTGCGAGGGTTGAATAGACTATAACACCAACGATAGGCACTGCATAATTAACCAGCGTTAAACTCATGGTTTTAAAAGTATTATATTATTTTTTATTGCTTTTAAAAATGGATTGTGACGAACTATTAAAGTGTGAGGAGCAGGCAGACCACTCCGTGGTCCTCTGCCATAAAGATTATACTCTCTGGCTGCATGTGAAAAAACTAAACAGTATTTAGGCACTGAACTAACTATTGAACAAATCCAACAACTGTCTACATCAGACGTTGAGAAGTATTACGCCAGGTACGAAGCACAGCTGGGGTCAAAAATGGTTAGATCGGTGGGACAGACAATGATTAGTTTATATGCTAAGTTAGTAAGTAAGATGGCGCCTGTTGATTCAGAAGAAGATTTAAAATATGACTTATCACAAGATCCGGTTTTAAACAAGTCCCTAGAAACTCTCGCATGTGACATGTATTACAGATTTGGGACAATGTTATGCCCATTAATCATGGGATTAATTACTTTTAATCATATTAATTTTGATCATATTAAATTTAATCGCAATAAAAAAAAATGAGCGATCAGGAGAAGACGCCACAGGACAATCCGCAGGACCCTCCGAAGGAGCAGAATGTACCTCAAGTGAGCCCGCAAGAGCAGAATGTACCACAAGTGAGTGTACCACAAGTGAGTAGTGTTACTAAGTCTAAAAATCCTGGACGCGTTGAGGCTGGGCGTAAACTAGCTGAATGGAACAGACTGAGAAAAGCAAACCAATCAACAAAACAAAAATTGTTAGATAGTAATACAACATCGCCACCGTCAACAACAACACAATTAACAACAACACAATCACAATCAAGCGATAAGATGTATTATTATGTATTTGCTGCTGTTGTTGTTGGTGGGGGGGTTTTAGCATACAAATGTCTAACACCATACTTAGCAGCAAAGTCACAAACCCCCACAAAGCCAGTAAAAGAAGAAGAACCAACTTCTGTAAAAAAAGTACAACCTCCTGCTGTAGACCCATTTTCTATGGAATAGTTTTTTAAAGAACTAAATAAAGTACAAGTTAAGAACTAGATAAGTACAAGTTAAGTTAGTTATAGAAAGTACTTTTTAAGTTAAGTGCAAGTAAATTACAAGTTAAGTGCAAAAAAATTATAAGTTCTTGTTAAGTACTAGTTAGGTTCTTAAGTAAGTTCTTGTTATGTTCTTAAGTTAAGTACTAGTTAGGTTCTTAAGTAAGTTCTTGTTATGTTCTTAAGTTAAGTACTAGTTAGGTTCTTAAGTAAGTACTAACCAAGTCAGCCAAGTTAATCTTTTAAAGTTCTCCAATGTCCTACAGCATATGAAAACTCAGGATTGACGTAAGTTCTCTTGTTATTGTTAGAGACTAGTGATTTCTTGTTAACTGCAGTTGTGTTTACTTGATGAAGAGTAGAGCGCAGATTAACATTTGTGTGATAAAATACTTTGTTTTCAAAGAGAGCTTGCTTGTAGTTATCGTGAGTTATATTTTTTTTGACAACTTCTTTACTTATCCCCTTAGCCTTCTTCATTACAGAAGTCTGGCTAGCAACGCTATACATCTTCGACCGCAAACCAACATATTCTTTGATAACTGTCCCATTGAGTTCATCCTTCATCTTTCCAATCACTTTCTTGTTAACAGTTGAATGTAAAGGACTGTCTTTTGGATAGTCGCATGTGTCGTACCATCCATCAACTCCTTTAGCTACTTCTGTTTCTAAGTCTTAGTAAAAGTCTTCAGTTGGGACGTCTAAAATAAAAGAGTCAGTGTCTGTGTAAAGAACTCTTGCTTCTGGGTACAGTGGTTTAAAGTAGTCGTACAGAAATTCTAACATCAATAACTTTGACAACTCTAATACGGTGAAGCCGATAAACACCGGCTTGTCCAACTTAACATCCTTTTTCTTCATCATGATGCCAACCAGGCTGTCGTTAAATCTTCTAAAGTCTTGATAGTTAGGTTTAGAGGCCAACTTAATTGCTTGGTTTTCTTTTGTAACTAATTTCACATCTTTACGTTTGTGTGGGTTTTCCATAGTTTTGCCAAAACAGCTGTTATTCATCAGTTTAAAGAAGTCTTTTTCTGAAGCGTCAGTGGCTTGGGTTCTAAGATCAGTATTCTTCTTGATGTATGGCCTCATAAAGGGCTCTTGGTCGCATATAATTATTCTGTGAACAGCTGCCAGTTTCAACCCGTGTCTTAAGTAAAACTGTAACAGTCGATAATGACAGACATATTTAGTTTTGTTAAAGAGGTTAGGCACGAGTTTAGGCGGTTCTGTGGGACTCATCTTTAATCTTTCTGCGGCTAGGGGGAAATCGTTATGAAGGTCGTGCAACTCTGCTGGATAGTCTAAGTCCACCTCTAAGATTAATCCTATTGGATTATCAGGTGTAAGCTGTGATAGCATACTCAACACGGCAGTAACCTCATGAGGCCCATTTATCATTTCAAAGTTTCTTAGTGGCAGTGCCTGGCTCATGGCCCATCCATACAGATTTTTAGCGTCTAAATACATTAGATAGTTGGACGGTTTAGTCGGGTCATAATCATCTAAATATTTGTTGTTGGCTTTGCAGTAAGGATGTGAGGCCATGCTAATACCTCCCCTTAAGCCGTCTTCAATCATCTGGAGTGTGGGTAGATCAGAAATTAAGTCAATCTGGATGTTTGTAGACTTTAAGAATGCATCCCAAGAAAGGCCAGGCGCAGAGATGTAATGTGATGAGTCTAAGCTGTAATGTTTCATGCATGTAGATCTGTAATTCTGAAAGACGTCTGCCAATAAACACACGTCAGCCAATAAACATTGATCATGATAATCGCCCATTGTTTGACAGTGTAATTCTGTCCAGGCTTTCTGAGCGTATTCATAGTCAGCATCAGTTATGTCTTTGCCTCTAAGACTAGAAAAGAAAGCGCCTTTAGGAGGAAGCGTGTCTTCGTCAAACCTATCCCACGAGTTCATGTATTCATAAGGATAAACTCCTTTACGCACCAAAGATGGATCAAAGTATTGTTTAGTGATTGGAAAGTCTTGTAGAGATCCCGCTAACTTATCTAAACTTGCCATCAGATGTTGGGCAGAGTCATAAAAGGATAAACAGTCAAGAGTAAAAGTCATGTACTTTTCTGAAGACTGTGCAATGCAGGTAACCCTCTTATATTCAGAAGTCACTGCTTGCATGATAAAATGAGAATCGTAGCCTCGTAGGTTATGAAAGAAGATAGGCAGTTTCCATTTTTGGGGGTCAACCTTAAGTTGAAGATTACAGCTGTTGTGCGCGGTCCCTCTGAACTTTCCAGTAATGTGAACGTGGTCTCTTACTGTCGCGTCTTTACTGTTAGGTGTTAGCTCTAAGCCGCAAATCCAGCAGTGAGTGGCTGAGTTATAGCGTTGTTGGTCTTCAGGAGTCATAATAATGTCTGAAAGATTTAGTTGGTTGGAGTAGTAATTGCGAAGTTGTTTCATCTGCTCTAAAAATCTACTAGCTGCGTTGGGACCTCTGTAAATCTCAGGTGTTGTGTGTGCCCCATCTGACCTAACAACAATAAACGCATAAGAACAGATCTGATGGTGGGTTAATAAGGTTGTTTTTTGTTCTTGTTCTTGTTGGGGGCCGTAGTACTGTGGCAAGAGCGATTCAAAGTCAGCATAAACCACATATGGGCTCATCTGCATTTTGTGTACATTCTTAAAACTAACTTTAGACCCGGGTTTAGGTGTGAGGAGTTTGGTTTCACAGTCTACAAAACTTTTACAATGTTTCTTATGACTGGCAGCTGCTTCTATAGTAGGAATTCTGACCAAACACCTTCTACAAAGCCCTTGTTTAGCATTATCCTTTGACGTATAAGCCAGAAGTCTACTCATTGTTCTAATTAATACATAATGGCTCTTTGTACTATCCGCAAACAGTATCAAGTCTACATGATTCTTAAGTGAATCGCCTAAAGTAGGAGCATTGGGAGAAATCCTTAGAGGCACTAGATTATCTACTGCAGACCATGTGTATACGTTTACGGTGATTGGGGTGTTTTGCTCTTCAAACTGAGATATGCTTTCTATACTCACTGGAAAGGTTATGTTATCAAAGTTCAGCTCGTTAAGATGAGCCATATAATTAGATACTCTGTTTGCATGATTTTTAACAGGATGTAGATGCGCTAAAACGCACCACATAAAACACATGTTGTCAGAATTATGTATGTTTAAGACTGCTCGTTTTAACTCTAACTCTTTTGGGAGAGGAAGGTAAGAATTGCCAACTATAGGATAGAACTTTGTTTGTTTCAATATAATTTGAAGGACTTTCCCTTCAGACCAGCCAGAACCCCTTAACTTAGCCTCCTCACTTGCATGATTAAACTGTGTAAGCATGTAATCAGCCCAGTTAGAATTAAAGTCGTGATAGCTAATAACTTCTTTCTGTCTTGTTGAAACCCAGACTGGCATGATACTATCACCAGGCGTTATATAATCAATCAGAATGGTCAACAGAACTTTTACTGGCGGCTCCATCTGAAGAAACTGGGATTTTAGAGATAGCATGTGCTACGCTTTCATGAACATTTGAGGGGTTAATGATACCCATGTCTACTTCACTAAACATATTGCTTAATTGTTTGTCACTACTAAATATTTCTTCCATCGTATATAGTTTTCCATCCTCGAATTTACTTGTGGTCGTCATTTTTAAAGCCACAATATTTACGTAAATTAAAAAAATAAATGTAAATAAAAGTAAGTAAAACGCGCTTTTATTCTTCACCCAAGCGTTGCAACACTTCAAGACACGTTAACCTTACAATAACACCTACCAATATTTTAGCTTTTTCTGAATCGCTACAGTCAATGTTCATCACTTTAATTGCTTCGTCAAATAGTTCACTATGATCTTTTATTATATTGTTTACATCATTCTCAAACCCAAATTCACTAAAATCGATGTTTAATACTTCCATTGTTTCGTCAAATAGTTCATTACAATTCTTTAAATCAGATTCACTGAGTTCGGCAGCCATTTTTAAATCTAAAATAAATAAAAAAAATAATTGTAAATGTAAATTCAGCTATTGTTTATTATTCATAGTCTTTTCTAATCGTAAAACCTGATCTTCATTAAAACGAATAGCTACTCCTTCAGAGTCAGTAGAAACAGTCAGATTAGCATCCTCAGGAGCTATATTATCAACTAAAATAGCAAACAACTTTATAGCCGGTTGGGGCCAAGAATCTGGTATTTTACTGATTGCCTGCTTCACACTTTCTCGAATATTTATGCGTTCAAAAAGATCAGTAATTAATTCTTCAAACCTGCTCTTTAACTGATCTTTATCAGCCTCCCAATCCAACTCGTAAAGTATATTAATAAGCTCTGTAGCTAGTTCAGCCTTCATTTTTTAAACCAAAATAAAAACAACAATTAAAAAATAATTAACTAGCCGTTCCTCTTGTTTTGCGCAAGAATCAGAAGAGAAATCAATAACAGGTAGCTGATTGAGTGCTACCGCTGCACGCTTGTGCTTGGGCCGCCCACGGTTGTTTTGACGTGACTCATATGTGGCATGATCGTCCCACGATCGCGCCAGAAAAATCTATTGCCGCAATGCGCAATTCAGTCGTGCATGTGCCGCCGCAGAGGTAGATTTCATCATTCTCTCACTGACTGTCGTGCGAGAAGGCTGTGCTTGACTGTGCTCCTACTGTGTTTGGCTGTGTTGTTATTTTAACAATGGCTAACAGGTTTACCGAAGAACAGGCTTGTGCTATTCAAGATCACAACTATCCCAAATTCTACAAGCTGGGGATCAACATTACTAAGCTATATAGCAAACGTCAAAGTATCATTAGGCTTATGCAACTGAATAGCGATTTTCGGGAGTTCTGGCAAACAAACTAGATAGGGCTGGGCAGGCCTTAGTACATCTACCAGTATGGAGAGGAGTAGTGTGTAGCCAGCACTATCTCCATATAAATGCTCCAAATATACAATGACGGATGTACTACTACTGACGATTAGAGCCGCCATAAAAGCTCGGCTACAGCAGTAACTGCTGTAACTCTGCCAAAGCCAGTTGTAAGCCTGGTTGAAAAAAGAGGAACACAGCAGCGGTCTAGACTGAGCGTTTTCACAGGAACGTTTGACCTCATTTACAGGGCTGGCAATTAGGTCAAACGTTCATGTGAAAACGCTCGGGGCCTACAAGCAGTGCAGTAAACTAGGTCAAACGTTCTTGTAAGAACGCTCAGACAAAGCAGTGCAGTAAACTAGGTCAAACGTTCTTGTAAGAACGCTCTGTCTAGCTGATTAAAGGTTTTACTTAGCTGAGGGAGAGAATGTAAATATCTAGGTTCACGATCACCAAATCTTATCTGGCACGCAAGCCCCCCATTTTAATGTACCGATTACGTCGATTTTTGGAGGTTTTGCGTGTTAATTTTGTTTAGAAAACAGGTTAATTTTGGCAAAAAGTAGCATGAGATGGACGTGATTTGTATGTGAAAAGGGGGGTTTTCGTGCAAAATAAGATGGGTGGTCTTGAACATAGATATTTACATTCTCTGGAGTATTGTGACGGACCGTTTTTCATCTGGTCACAAAGTTTCATGTGCGACTGTGCTTACCGGAAGGTAGTTGTCCGGAAGCCGGTTGCAAAATTTAGCTGACTGCTACTCACTGGCGCATTGCTATAAGCCGGGTGAGCTGAACCGGTTAGGCAGTCTCTGCAGTGATTCCGGCAATACAAGTCACAGAAGGCCGAAGAGGGACTCAGCCGTTTGCTGGTAGCAGTCAGGTATTTATCATTGAATGTTTATTTATTAACAAACTAAAACTGTATTCCCGTTTAGGAGCAACTGAAACTTCCTCAGCGCTCTTGTGAAGGTTTTATTTAAAAAAGGAAGTATTGTTGTTCTGTTATCCTATGACTTGTTAGGGTAACAAAACGAAATTGTTTCGGAAAATGTGAATAGATAAAGTGAGTGTTATAACAAGTGGTCTTCAGAAAAAGTCGTGCATGCATCCATAATTCTGAGTGAGTCAGACTTCCACACACACGCATTTCCATCCGTAACAATCAGGAATGCTTTGATTAATGGAGAACATGTAGTTTCTATTCTTTTGATTTAGAAAAAGCTTATGACACAACATGGAGGCATAGAATTCTTCAGGACTTCAAGGCACTTGATTTCAAAGGTAATTTGCCAATGTTTATTGCTAATTTTTTGTCTAACAGGCATTTCAGTGTTAGACTTCATTCGACCTTTTCGGATCCTTTTGAGCAGGAGATGGGTGTTCCTCAGGGTAGCATCCTTTCTACACTTCTGTTCAATCTCAAGATTAATAACATCGTCCAGTCAGTAAAGTCTGGAATTGATAAGTCATTGTTTGTTGACAACTTCTCCATCTCTGCCAAGGGGGAAACTTTGGCTGCAGCTGAGCGTCAACTTCAGATGTGTGTTAATCGTGTTCAGCAGTGGGTTACTGAAAATGGATTTAAGTTTTCAGCTACTAAGACAGAGTGTATTCATTTCCATAGGAAAAGATCTCAGGTCTTAGAACCAGCTATCAGTCTCAATGGTCAGGTAATTAAAGTTTCCAAACAAGTGAAATTTTTGGGGCTTATTTTTGATAATAAGCTTTCTTTTTTGCCTCACATTAAGTACATTAAACAATCTTGCCAGTCAGGTTTGAATGTTTTGAAGGTTATTAGTCACACTGATTGGGATGCAGACAGGCGAACTTTGTTGCGATTGTATCGATTGTATTGGTGAGACCAAAGCTAGATTATGGGTGTGTGGTATATGGTTCTGCACGAAAGTCTTACCTCAAAGCTCTTGATCCAATTCATCATCAAGGACTGTGGATTGCTCTGGGAGCACTTTGCACATCTCCAAAAGAGAGTTTGTATGTTGAATCTGGTGAACCCCCTCTGGAGCTAAGGAGATTGTGTCTTTCCATGAATTACTATCTGAAATTGAGGGCTAATCCAGAAAACCCTGCCTATGATATTGTCATGAACCTGCCTTTTAGAGCCAAATATGACTTGAAGCCAAATGAGATTCCTCCACTGGGTATTCGTATTTTGCCCCACTTCGGGGCAGCTGGCATTGACCTTGATGCTGTTGGTGACGGTCCATTACAGACTGATGTACCTCCCTGGAAAGTCGCCAATCCAGAGATCAATTTATATTTAACTCAATTTCGAAAGGAGGTCACCTCGAGTGCTGCATATAAACAACTTTATCTTGGGCAATGTGAACTTTATAAAGATTTTATCAAGATTTTTACAGATGGTTCTAAAAAAAAGGTGAGAGGGCTGCAGCTGCCATTGTGTGTGATAACAATTTTCAGGAGCCTACTTTGTTAAGATTGCGGGATTGGTCGTCTGTTTATACTGCTGAACTGAAGGCTTTAAATCTGGCCCTCAGTGCGGTGTCCAGGTCAGATCAGAACGATTTCCTTATTTTATCGGATTCATTGTCGGCATTGTCGGCTTTATCGACAAGAGAAGTTTCACATCCAGTTTTGGCTGATATTCATGATCTTCATACTCAGCTTGTTTCTTCGGGAAAGCATATAGTTTACTTGTGGGTCCCCAGCCATATGGGAATGTATGGTAACTCAGTGGTGGACAAAGCAGCCAAACAAGCTCTCGGTGCAAGTCTTTCCAGGAGGACTATGCAGTTTGTTCCTCACTCAGATCTACGTCATAAATCTAGTTTGTATTGTCGTGAACTGTGGCAGAGTGAATGGTCTAATCAAATTCATAATAAATTGTTTAAAATTTGCCCAGATTTTACCAATCCTTTCTCATTGGTGGTACGTAACCATAAAGAGGAATCGGTTTTGTCACGGTTACATTTTGGGCACAGCTACATAACGCACAGTTGGATACTCAGAAGGGAAGACCCCCCATGGTGTGTTGCGTGTGACAGCTTGTTTAGTGTTAATCATTTTTTGACAGAATGTGCTGATTTGATGTGTATCAGACAGAAGTTCTTTTCCACCAGTGATTTATCAGTTCTTTTTCGTGAGATTTCAATAGATCTTATTTTTTCTTTTTTGAAAGAGGTAAACTTATTTTATAAAATATAGTGTTTTAATAATGCATACAGGTGTCGTTGGAGTTGAACAGATAATTGTGCTTTTGTCCTCATAAATTTTAAGCGATGTGTTAATACTAGTGTGGGTATTTGTATCTAGAGACTCAGCAGATATGATAGCTGAGGTCCTGATTTGGCTCTTAGTAGTCTGCTGGACCCTATAAACACTAACTAACTAATTAACTAACTAACTGTGACTTAACTAGTTATGAATTCATGTTGGAAAAAATGTTAATTATTTCAATTGGTTTAGCTAGACTTTGCGAGAAGAGGGAGAGTTTTGATGCGATGGATAATCAGCTCCCAGAGTGAGTGACATAGACTTTTTGCTGTTGTTTTTTTTTTATGTGGATGAGTATTTACCTCGCTCTTGATACAACAATAATTGTGTGTTGGTAAACAAGAGTGTTGTGGAAATCTTTGCCTTACATATATTGAAGTAGATGAATTGTTTTGAAAAGAAACCTTTTAAAAAAATCTGGTGATTATATGAAATGAAATGAACATTCTTGTGTTACAAGAAAAGAAATGAACATTTTGTGAATTGACGAAAGACATGGTGATTATATGAAATGAAATGAACACTCCTGTGTTACAAGAAAAGAAATGAACATTTTGTGAATTGACGAAAGACATTTATAGTCGTATAAAAAATAATCATTAATTGTGTGTGATGAAAGTAATCATTAATTGTGTGTAATGAATTGTATTCATGGTTTATTGAAGAGGGTCTGGATGGAAATCTTTTCCCCAATTTGGAAAACTAGATTATGAAAGTTTTATATGGAAATCCTTTCCTGTGTAGTGCTATGATTCCGGAAAAGGGAATGTTGTAGTGTTATGATTCCGGAAAAGGGAATGTTGTAGTGTTATGATTCCGGAAAAGGGAATGTTGTGGTGTTATGATTCCGGAAAAGGGAATGTTGTAATGTTGAAGAAAGAATATGCTCAAGTTCTAGTGAAATAGGATGTGGCTCATAAATATGAATGGAGTTGTGATTGTAATGAATAGTAGCCATGATAATCAAGGTAGTTAATCCGTTTTCCCCCAGGTTGACGTGTTCCCTGGACTGAGGGGGACTGACTGCCTTTATTTGAGGGTCAGGGCCGTAGCTGAGTCTACGCCCCTGTTCTCCGCCCTGTGTCGGCGTGGAGAGGTCGGCCTGAGCGCCGACAATCACCCTACCTGCCACTGTGCCCGGGGCCGACTACCCGCTGAGCCAGTTGGGTTGGAGACGCCGCTGCTGCCAAGCCAGAGCGCCGCTCCCGAGTTGAACCAGCGACCTGTTGGCCAAACAGTCGCTGTGTTGTGTTTGTGTGTGAGCCACAGCTCCAGTGCGAGACTGTCACCTCGTCGTCGGCAGAGACGCCGCGAGTGTGTTAGTGTTTTTTTTTTTTTAAGCCACAGCTGTGAAGTTTTGAGTCTTGTGTCGGACTTGACTTGACGCTGCAGTCGTCGTCGTCGTCATCTGGGTCGCCTGCATCGTCTCGTCGCCCTTGTCGTCTCGTCGTCCTCGTCATCTTGTCCTTGTCATCGTCTACGGCGACGTTGGATCCAACGCTAGTTGATAGCCGCTATATATAGACATATTTTGCGTGTACGCCTAATGGTTGGCGTGCCGACCCATTAATGATTTTGTATTTATATTATATGTGTTTGTCTGATGGCTCGGGCAGCATAAAACAAAAAGAAGTGTTGTTCTGTTGCCTGGCTGTCAATGTTCGGGTGAGTGGGTGTGTGTATATGAATTAGAAAAGTCGTGCATGCATCCATAATTTCTGTGTGAGTCAGACAGTCAGACACCTGCAGACACACCCATACCATCCGTAGCATACATTATATTACAATATTAAATCGTCACAAAATTTAAAACAAAATTATAGCAAAATGCATACAGGACTATTCAATATATATCGACCAATGCCATGTATTTTAAGTAATTGATTGTAA